>JAEBUN010000016.1:0-600000 GCA_023014365.1 Lepiota brunneoincarnata
ACTTGGCTGTTCTACTGGTCGTGCGCAGTCCTGACCATGATGCACATCCTGGGTGATGGCATCCTAGCGTTATTTATATTACAATGAGTCAGTACTCTCGCTACTGCTGTGCGATGTTCCATCGCTTTCCTCTGACTCATAATCTCCTTCTCCCGATTGTATCTCCATGGAGTCTTCTCCATTCTCGTTCTCCATTCTCTCGGTGCTTCCATCCGTATCGGAGGTTGGATCGGTTGATCCATGGTTATCTTCCTCGTCCTCGGGGTATTCCAATATATCCTCCAAGGTGATCTCCATTCCTGCTTCTCTCGCCAGGTCCTGCATGGCGGTGTAGTATTCCCCTTCCTCGTCTTCGTATTCTTGTGCCGTAGTTGGTCTGTAGTCTCCTGTACCCATCTTGTAAAGTCGAACAGTAATTCTTGTTCCTCTCGGTCTGGACTGTTCATAACATTATCCCCTTCGTAAGGTCTGATGTCCTCATCAGACATATCCTCAGTATAGTCCGACAGGCTCTCCTGTAATGTTTGATTCGGCGATGGGGTCCCAGTCGAAGTATGGGTCGGGTTCTGGGGAGTCGCTTCGGTAGCTTGGTGGTCTGGGGATGGCGGGGTCTTGGGTGAGGTCGATGACGATGGGTTCTCTGGAGTGAATGGTGGCGGGTGTGCCGAAGGATCGATTCAGGAAGTCGGTGGCTTCCACTAGCAGATGTGGTGGTGGCGTTGGTGGTCGGAACGACGATGGGGGCATTTTGAATTCGGGTGCGGAGGGGTCTGGCTGAAGGCGGGGCGCTGTTCGGTGCTTGCAACAATGTGTCGAATATTGTTGTTTGTGGTTTCGCGTGTGAGGGATCGAGCTCTGCTTGGTATTCCTCGTGGGCGGCGATACAGGCCAGGTACCATACTTGCGGGTTGATGCTGGTAAGGGTTTCTCTCGCAGTGCTTCTCGTAATGGCCTGGGGCAATCTTTCGACAATATCGACATTGGTAGCGCGGGCATCCTGCTTTGATATGGCCGAATCGACGGCAGCAATTGCAGCGAGTTCGGGTGGTGGATAAGTGAGTGGTGGTAGTCCCGATGGGGGCGTCATTAGAAGCAGATATAGCTTGTACAACACTTGATGGTTGGTTATTCGTATCCACCATGGGAGGGTTGGAAGGTTGGGTGGTGGTCCCGATAGGTAGGATAGGGCGGTCCTGACTTCCGCTTCCATTGCTCGGGCTTGGGATCGGACTCTCGAACGGGAATTCAGTGAGAGCGGTTGATAGCATGGCAGAAATGGTATTGCGGTCCTGTTCCTCTGTTGCGCTAGAAAGAATAGTGGCGCATAGTTTTTCGAATTCTGTTGCTCGGTCGTGGACGAGGCGCTTGTGATACAGAAGAGCAGTAAATGTCTTCCAGCAGGTGTCGACCAGGGGGTACCATCGCTGGACTGCGTTTAAGACGGGTTCCGGTAATATGAAAGGGAACTTCGTGTAGAAGGATGGATCGTATCTCGGGTTGGTTGGAGGGAAGGAAGGTATGCCGGATGATATAAGGACTGTTGGTCCTGTCTGGTTGGTTGTCAACGGTATTGGTGGCAGGGTTAGGTTGGCTATTTCCTTCGACGCGGTTCGCCAGGGATATGATTCTTTCCCGGATGAGAAGGCGTCCATCGTTGTCTGGCTCTGGGAGGTCTGGAGTGGTTGCTCGAGTGTTGGGTGGTTGGGTCATTGGTGGGGTTGTCTAGTTTGTGGGCCCTTTTATATTCTTCAATGACTTCCTTGGCGTTCTCCAGGTTTGCTTCTGGCTCCCAGGAATCCTCGGTGGGAAGGTATCCTTTCCATCTGACTAGGAATTGATACTTGTTCCGGAATTTTCTGTGGCGCAGTATTGACTCGACCTCGTATTCTTCTTCTCCATTTACAAGGTCGGGTGGTGGGGCTGTGTTGTATTCCCCATGTGTGTCGTTCTCTTCTGCAGGCATTAGGAGGCTCGCATGAAACTTGTTGTGGATCTTCCATTTGATGGGTAATTTTAGTTCGTAGGTAACAGGTCCGAGTTTTCTTGTTATGGTGAAGGGACCTTCTCGGCGTTGGGCCAGTTTCTTTGAGGCGTACTGAATTGGGAGGTTGCGGTTGTCGAGCCAAACCTTCTGTCCAACTTTTAGATTGATATCTGGCCGGTTATATCTTGCAGCCATTTTTAGTCTGGCTTGTTCATGCGCAGCTTGGGCTTCTTGGCGTATCTTGGCGAGGTATTTAAACTTCTCTCCTATTGCTGGAATGTTCGTTGGCTCCTCGGAGGTTGGAAATCCTTTGGGCTTGATCCATAGAGGAGTTCAAATGGGGTATGTTGGTGTTCAGCGTGTGTTTTCGAGTTGTGGACATATTCCAGGAGTGGGAGTGCCTTTACCCATTTGTTCGGGTTCGATGAGCAATAGATGCCAAGGTAGAGTTCTATTTCTTGATTGAATCGCTCTGTTTGTCCGTCTGTCTGGGGGTGGTAGGCGGAGTAGAGAGTGCTTGTTCGATTCCGAGTTGTTTGTAGAATTCTTTCATGGATTTGGCAGCGAATCTGGGGTCGCGATCACTGAGAACTTTCTCGGGAAGGCCAAATCTAGAGAATAGCCGTTTGATAAGAATTTCGGCGATCTTGTCCGCATTGGCTGTTTTCGCAGTGGGTTCTAGAATTATCCCCTTCGTAAGCTGGTCGACCACGACCAGTATAGAATCATGGGGTCCGTCCGGGGGTAGGTCTGTGATAAGATCCATCGAGATGTTCGAGAATGGACGGGTAGAACGGGGTCCAGGGATAGGTTGAAGCGGTGGTTTTAGGGGGGTGGCGATTGATCTTGTATTGTTGGCAAGCGCCACATCCTTTGACGTAGTTTTTGACAAATGATCGCATCCCGGGCCAGTAGGCGTATTCCTGGAGTTTTCTAGTTGTTTCTGCGATTCCAGGGTGTCCTGCGGTAGGTGAGTCATGTACTCTTTGCAGTAAGCGGCGTCTGAGGTGTAGATCTTGTGGTATAAATAGCTTTCCTTGAATGCGTGGGTGTCCTGAGTCGTCTTCTTGGGCGATGTCGGTCTGTTTCTTCTTCTTCCACAGCTCTTTTATTTCCTTTTTAGTGTTTTCGTCGATAATGTGGATATGTTGTGGCTGTTCTGGGGTGAAGAATTTGTCGGGGAGTGCAACGACCTGTTTGTTGTCTCTTGTCTTGGGTTCATGATCGGGTCGTCTGGAAAGGGCATCTGCTGGTCCGTTTTTCTTTCCAGGGATATGTCGGATTTCGATGTCAAATCGTTGCATGTAGGCAATCCATCGGGCTTGTCTTCTGCTGAGGTCTTCAGGTTTTCTCCAGCGGCGAAGGTTGTCGTGATCTGACCATACGATGGTCTTGTGTGATGATCCTTCTATGTGGTGACGCCATTCTTTGAGTGCTCGGATAATGGCGAAGAGTTCCTGTTCGGAGCAATGATAGTTGCGTTCGGCTGGTGAGAATCCTTTCGAGAAGTATGCGACTGGGTGTTTAACTCCATTGTTGTCGCGTTGAAGTAGGATTGCTCCTGATGCAAATAGTGATGCGTCGCATTCGATTTCGAAGGGTTTGTCTCGGTCGGGGACCATTAGTACCGGTTCGCTTTGGAATTTCCTCTTGAGAGTATCGAAGGCGTTCTGGCATTCTTCTGTCCATTCGAATTTCTTGGTTTTGGACATTAGGGCATTGAGAGGTTTTGCCCATGTGGCGTATTGGTGTATGAATTTTCGATAGAAGTTGCAAAATCCTATGAATTTTCGTACGTCGCGTGGGGTAGTTGGTGTTGGCCATTCAGCGATGCCTTTGAGCTTTGCTGGGTCCATCGAAACTGAGTCGGGAGTGATAATAACTCCTAGATATTCGAGTCGTTGTCGTTCGAATTCGCATTTCTCGGTTTTGAGGTATAGATCATTGTCCTTGAGTATCTTGAGTACTTTTCTTGTGAGGCGTCGAAGTTCTTGTTTTGTTTTTGCGTGAATGAGGATGTCGTCCATGTAAACAATTACTCCTCCATTGTCGATGAGTTTTCGGAATAATGAGTCCATCATGGTTTGGAATGTTGCTGGGGAGTTACACATTCCAAAGAACATAACCGTGGGTTCGAATAATCCTCGGGGTGTCCTGAAGGCTCCTTTCCATTCATCTCCTTTGCGTATGCGGATGTTGTTGTATCCTGCTCGTACGTCGAGTTTGGTAAAGTATTTTGATCCTCGGAGTTTGTCGAGAATATGAGAGATGAGGGGGAGGTTGTATGCATTTTTGACGGTATGCTCGTTGAGGTACCTGTAGTCTTGACAGGGGCGTAGTTTTCCGTCTTTCTTTCCTACAAAGAAGAAAGGTGATGCCATTGGCGATTCGGATGGTCGAATGTATCCCTTTTGAAGGTTTTCTTCTAGGAACGTGTCGAGTTCCTTTTCTTCATTGAGGGAGAGTCGGTAGGACTTCATGGCAATTGGTTTGAATGATTCCTTGAGTTCAATTTTGTGATCCCATGGTCGTTGTGGGGGGAATCGTTCGGCTTGTTTCTTGCTAAATACTGGGAGGTATTCGTGAAATTCCGTGGGTACGACTTTTCTTGGGTCGTCGTTTTTCTTTTCTCCGTGTTGTACGGCGAGGAATTGTGATGCGGAGGCTTTGAAGTTGATTTCTTCGAAGCTTGTGGGCTCTAGTGTGGAGATGTGGTTGAGTTGATCGTTGTAGATCCAATCGGGTTCCATGGATTGGATGAGTTCTCGGAATATAGTGTTGTCCCAACGTTCGTTTCTCCAACGTAGTTGTTTGGCATCCCAGTCGATGTCTGGGTTGTGTTCTGCAAGCCAAGGGAATCCAAGGATGAGTCTTGGACTTCCGAGGGAGACTACTTTTGGTTTGATCTCCATATTCTTCCCGTTAACCGTTAGGTTGAGGGTCGTGTAGTGGGTGGCTGTTCCATTTTCGTTAACAGATCCATCGGCATTTCGTACTTCGATGGGTCGATCGAGGGGTGTCGTTTTGAATGAGTGTTGTTTGACCATTCCGGGGTCAATGAAGTTTCCTGCTGCTCCTGAGTCGAGTAGGGCGAGTAGTTCCACGCTTTCGGGTCCTTCCTTAGTGAATTTGTGTTTTCGGATTCGACAGGGTAGATGTATTACGCGTGCTGACGATTCCTGTAACTTTACAACATTAATATCATTTTGTGAATAGGAAAGGGAAGGAGGTCTTGGTGGAGGGCTAGACGTGGTGGCTAGTCTCCTTAGGCAAAATCCTTAACCAGAGGGGCATCTGGGTGGTTGGATTCATTTGCAAAATGTTCGTAGATGTCCTCGACTTCTTCGTCGGTTGCATCTTCTAGTATGTTGTATAGCGAGTTCTTTTTCCTGTAGCTTGCTTGTCTTCTTCTGGATATCGCATTTGACCGGTTTCTGGCATCCAAATTGCGGGGTAATTCGGATCGGCGATATATTGTCTTCTTGGTGGGGCATTCGCGGGCGAAGTGTCCAGTCTTGCGGCAGTTGAAGCATCTCCTTTCTTTGAGATCCTTTCTTTGGGCGTCCGTGAGGATTGCATTGAGGGCTTCGCGGGTGCGTTCTTGTACCAACTGGTGGAGTCTGTCTTCTTCGGTCTCCTCGTCTTCATCAGCTTCCTCGGCGAGTAGATCTGGCTCGTCCTCAAAGTCGAGGTTGTAGACTGCTTCGGCGAGTTGGTCAATATCCATTGCGTTAGGGTCTGTTGCTTGATAGGGCAGTGGGACACGGCGCGTAAAAGCATTTCTTTTCCCTTTAAATGGGCGAGTGCGCGAAGTCGTTGGAAACGAGGGAGTTCCTCGAGTTTGCATATAGTCGCGTTGAGTTTGTAGTATTTGATATGCTGTTCGAGCTTGCTTGAACCAGTCGCTGAGTTTGTTTCCTGGATTGAGGCTAATTGTCTTGATTGCGACGGGGCGATCCAGCCCGTTCTTGAAATAGTTGACCGCCGCCACTCCATCTCCAAGGTCGGCCTGATAGGCAAGTATCTGGAACTGGGATATGTAATCATCGATATATCGTCCATTCTGTTTGAGGTGGCGGATTCTGTCCATTGCATCGGCGGGGACATTGTTTGGGGCGAAGGATGTATCAAGTCCTTCGAGAAATTTCTTCCATGTCGGAAGGGTCTGGCTTCCATCAAGTTCTTTGTTTGATTCCAAGAATGCTCCTCTCCATGTTGCGGCGGGGCCGGTGGACATGTATGAAAGGGCGAATTGTATCTTGGTCTTGTCATCGGAAAAGGCTCCTGGCTTTGCATCGATGTATAGTTGTACTGCATCCTTCCAGAGGCGGAAGTAGTCGGTCTCTCCATTAAAGGTTGGGGGTGTATTGATTTTTGCGGAGGAGGCCATATTGTTAATGTCAGAGGTTGTGGATTCCTCGTCGGAAGTGTGAATAGACCCGGTAGTGGGGCTAACTTCGGATGGTTCGGATTGTACAGGGGAACTGGATCGAGGCGGTGAGTGTACCGGTGATCCAAGTGGTGATGTGAGGGGTGAGAATGTTCTTGGGGGTTTCTGTTGCGAAGTGTTGTCGCTAGTTCTTGTACTTGTTGAGGGTTGAGGACCGGAGGATGGGGTAGATGTTCTATGAATCGGCTCCCCGAGCTTTGAGCGGGTAGAGGTGGCAGTTCTTTCAGGTGGTGGTTGTTTAGGTAGGGATTGAAGAACTGATGCTGGGGGTGCTGGGTATCCTGGGTCTTCTGTTCGACGTTGAACTCTCTCGGTAGGTTGTGTAGGGTACGGTGCGGAACCAGAGGGTGAACGAGTGAGGGGTATAGGTTTTGTTTTCTTTTTAGGGTCCGTGGTGGAGGGGGTGTGAAGTCGGGTTCGGAGTCGGTTGTCGACCAGTC
The DNA here is from genome assembly GCA_023014365.1 of Lepiota brunneoincarnata. Classification (NCBI taxonomy): domain Eukaryota; kingdom Fungi; phylum Basidiomycota; class Agaricomycetes; order Agaricales; family Agaricaceae; genus Lepiota; species Lepiota brunneoincarnata. The sequence continues at coordinate 6,875 of JAEBUN010000016.1, forward strand.
AGAACTGTTGGATTCTTCGTAGTCGGTGGCAAGGGGGTCGTTTCGGTTTGTAGACAGGGTGAAGAGGGAAGAAGTCGAAGGTGAAGGTGAGGGTGAATAAACAACGCTTGCGGGTGCGTTATCCCAATCGACGCTTGAAGGTGCGGATGACCTGTATACAACGCTTACGGGTGCGTTATCCCAATCAACACTTAAAGGTGTGGATGACCTATCAACGCTTTCGGTGCGTCTGACCAAGGGTGCAGAGGGTATGGTGGCCTGCTCTACGGGGGTGTATCACCGGACAGCGACAAGGCGTGTCGTCAGATACGGTTGGCACTCGGATAGCGATAAAGCGTATCGTCTGCCGGTGTGGAAGGGTAGCGACAAGGCGTACCGATACCACGGGGTGTACGATGGAGGTTGTCCAAAGGAAGCTTTAATCTAATGTTATGATCCGTGCTCCTTCTGTATCCGAGGATAACTGGAGACGGCCTTCAATCACTCTACAAGGTGTCCGAGACGGTTGGCCTTATAGAGCTTAGTGGATCGCGCTCAATGAGATAACGAGGGAAGACGCCAAGTTAAGGCAGAGAGGTAAACGACCGCTGTTAACAAGATTAAAGCTTGAGGCTTTAATCTCTACTTGTACAGGCCTTATATACCTATGAGATGCTATATACTCGTTATAGGTTACTTGGCTGTTCTACTGGTCGTGCGCAGTCCTGACCATGATGCACATCCTGGGTGATGGCATCCTAGCGTTATTTATATTACAATGAGTCAGTACTCTCGCTACTGCTGTGCGATGTTCCATCGCTTTCCTCTGACTCATAATCTCCTTCTCCCGATTGTATCTCCATGGAGTCTTCTCCATTCTCGTTCTCCATTCTCTCGGTGCTTCCATCCGTATCGGAGGTTGGATCGGTTGATCCATGGTTATCTTCCTCGTCCTCGGGGTATTCCAATATATCCTCCAAGGTGATCTCCATTCCTGCTTCTCTCGCCAGGTCCTGCATGGCGGTGTAGTATTCCCCTTCCTCGTCTTCGTATTCTTGTGCCCGTAGTTGGTCTGTAGTCTCCTGTACCCATCTTGTAAAGTCGAACAGTAATTCTTGTTCCTCTCGGTCTGGACTGTTCATAACACCATCCCCAAACAGATGGTTCCACAGAACGATACAATCAAGAAATCGAGACCTATCTTGCCATATACTGCACCAGGAATCCCCTTGACTGGTCAGAAACCCTCCCTATTGCCGAATTCGCACATAACTCCAAAATACATGCCTCGAGGCAAAAATCCCCATTTGAACTAATCATGGGATACAACCCCCCACCGATGCCCACGGTAATGGAAACATCGAACTTTCCATCAGTAGACGAACGCATCAGACTCCTTGATGATGCCAGAAAAGAAGCACACGCGGCACATCAACTCTCCGCCGACATTATGAAACAAAGAACCAGAAGAACTGTCAAACCCCTTGAAACACGTCAAAAAGTATGGCTAGAAGCCAAGAACCTCAAACTTCCCTTCATATCCAACAAAATATCCCCAAAACGACTAGGACCCTTCCTTATCACAGAAGTCCTATCACCACTCACCTACAAACTAAAACTTCCGATCAAATGGAAGATACATCCAATATTCCACAGAAATCTTCTAACCCCATATACTGAAACAGAAGCATACGGATCTCATCCGACTCCACCACCACCAGACATCATCAATGAAGAAGAAGAATACGAAATAGAAGCCATTCTAAACCACCGACAACATCGTGGAAAATTCCAATACTACGTCAAATGGAAAGGATACTCCCACACAGAGAATGAATGGATCACCGATGAAACGCTTCATGAAAACGCCAAAGAATACTTGACCGAGTATAAAGAAGCTCATGGAATTCTCCAGAAAGAACAGGAACCCACCAGAACCAGCCAAAGACAACTTCGCTCCCACAACAAACATACTTAAAGATGCCCATGAACCTCGACCTCACTCGCCCCCAAACTACTCCCCCTTTTTCAACAACACCTTCACCAACCTCCTCATCATCCTCCGTCGTTATCATAAACAATGCAAGCGTCGAACATACAACACTTCAAACAACTCCCGTTCCGGCCCCGTCTCCCTACACCCCCTCTCACACCTTCGCCGCAACATACGCCTCCCCTAGGGACGAAACCCCTGACCCCAATGACACCCCAGAACCAACAGCCGCCCCAGCTGCCTCCCTTAGATACCATACAGCTGGAGTACGATCATATGGACCAGATCACCCTTCTGACGGAGATCTGCGCGAGGCTGCCACCGACGGAGCCTTTACGATTAAATTGGAACACACTCCAATTTCAGAATACGACCGACAACTCTGGTACGACTATACCCACCACGTACGACAGACTAAGGCTCTCGCTACTGCGTACAATACGCAACGTGCCTGGGCAGAATCACTCGAGCGACTTCTCCGCTCAAGATCGAGCCTCATGTCCGAGGTGTCGAAGAACCTACCCAAACGAAATGAGGTACATACCTCGCAGCCCCCCACCACAACCATCCCCACCACTACCACGACGACCACTGCCGCTATCATCACCACCGCCTCCAGCAAGGGAAGAAAGCCCACCAGTATCAGAAATCCCTTCAGACTTCTCACCCCCACCAAGGACACCACCCACACCGTCACCAGTAACAACGTCCCGATTCGGAACTCCCCCAATCCCATTCACCAGCGAACCAACCCCCGAACCACCGACAGATCGGTCTGCATCCAATGCAGACACACAGGACACTGGGCCATGGATTGCCCCCAATTTGCCTGCCTTGGATGTAAACAATACGCCCCAGGACACTACTCATACGATTGCATCAAATACAGATGCCCCCATTGCGCCGTCTTCCAACCGCGCCATAAACGGACCGAATGCCCAAGTCGAAAGACTCGACACGCCCCCTACTCCAGAAATCCTACAACCCGTCCCTCGACCACTCCCACAACTCACCATCGATACATCGACCTCACCCACGACGATTATTACGAGGAATGCTACGATGACGTGGCCAAATCAAACATCACAGGAGAACCATGTGGTTCCTTCTGAAACAAACCAACTCACCCCACCAGAAGAAAGAATCGAAAGTCCCCACTTCAGACGCCTTCTCTATGATATCTTTTACCCAGGACAGCCCCCATCCCCAGAAACCGCCACCGCACTCGATCTTCACAGAACTCCCACTCCTACCTTCTCCCCCGTCATTCCCCCCAGACCAGACTCCACCGATTTACCCCAGATCGATTACTATGAACCAAACTACTTAACCGAATACCCGGAAGAAGGAAACTAACGAGTTGTATGGAAAACAACTCTAGGAACGGATCTAATGTTATCAGAAACCACATCAGAAGGACAGTTAATTTTAGCTCATATTCCCATGTCACTATGAAACTATCAGTAGTGTACATCAGAAGGACTATTCTTAGTATATGCCTCATGTTTTCTTATCTCTGACTCATAGCTACCCTGGTCTGGACTACTATAGTAGGAGCACAGCCACACTTAGAAGTATATAAGGATACAGTACAATACCTTGTATCCTTATCTTAGTGTTATACAGTTCTTGCCTCCTATACCTCTTTGCCTCTAAACCGGCTGGACTATAGTGCTCCGTCGTCTCTAAGTCACGCTTAGTAGGACAAGACCAAGTCTGTATAGACATCTTGCCACGAACGCCGTGCTACTCAAGAGCGAACCCCTAACCCGGGTAACACACGCCCTTGCTCATTTAAAGGGAAAAGAAATGCTTTTACGCACCATGTCCCACTCCCCTATCAAGCGACAGACCCTAATGCAATGGATATTGACCAACTTGCCAAAGTGGTCTACAACCTCGACTTTGAGGAAGAGCCAGATCTACTCACTAAGGAAGCTGATGAAGACAAGGAAACTGAAGAAGACAGACTCCACCAGTTGGTACAGGAGTGCACCCGCAAAGCCCTCAATGCAATCCTCACAGATGCCCAGAGAAGGGATCTCAAGGAGAAGAGATGCTTCAACTGCTGCAAGACTGGACACTTCATCTGTGAATGCCCCACCAAGAAGACCATATATTGCCAATCCGAATTACCCCACAATTTGGATGCCAGAAACCAGTCAAATGCGATATCCAGAAGAAGACAAGCAAGTTATAGGAAAAAGAACTCCCTATATAACATACAGTAAGGGACAAAACCCTTCCAATGATTTTTATACTTCAACAAATATGTTAATAACTGCCTACCTACTAAAGGTAAAACCTTCATATTTTAATTGGGAATACCTATATGGCTCATGTATCATCCTGCCAAATATCATTACGTCATATGCCATTTTGGGAAGTCAGTGAATTAAACAATCATTTAAGGTCATTGGAAGGGTTTTGTCCATCTTTACTCTAATCACATGATTTTGTTTATTACAGCCAACTAATTGCAAATAAATGTCATGTGACTGGTTGGAATAATGTATAAATATAGCTGCTCACTTCCCTAGCTCACACCACCCCCCCAACCTTATTTTGCTATCATGCAATCCCTCTCTATGACTCAATGCAACCATATTCTTTCCCTTTTGGACAAAGGCCACTCTGCTACCCATATTGCTTCTACCACTGGTCTTGGCCTCAGCACTATATCTTGTCTTTGCTCCAAACATCATTCAACACTTTCAAAGTCACTTGGTGGCTGCCCAACCAAGCTTTCTGTTGGCAATATCAAATATACCACTCATATTATCACATCCTGCAAGGCTGAAAATGCCTCCCAAATTACCAGAACCCTTTGTACTGTCATTGACCAACCTCTATCATCCAAAACAGTTTGCAGAGCACTCAAAAAAGCTGGAATGAAGGCTGTAGTCAAGTGGAAAAGGCCTAAACTCTCTGTTATACACAAGAGGAAAAGATTGGAGTGGGCAGAGGCACATGCAGACTGGACTCTGGAAGACTGGAAGAGGGTGGTTTGGTCAGATGAGACCAAAATCAATCGCTTAGGGTCAGATGGCAGGGTTTGGGTCTGGAAAAGAGCAGGGGAGAGGCTTAGTGATAGGCTGGTGCAGGGAACCACAAAGTTTAGAGGAGGTTCCATTATGGTATGGGGCTGTATGCTGTGGGAAGGTCCAGGGTTGGCAGCCAAGATTAATGGTAAGATGGATGGTGATCTATTTGTCACCATTTTGGAGGATGAACTCAAGGGGAGCCTGGAGTGGTATGACAAAGAGGTGGAGGATATTGTCTTTCAACAAGATAATGATCCCAAACATAGGTGCACCAAGGCTCAAAAATGGTTCAAAGCAGCTGAAATGGAGGTTATGGTGTGGCCCCCACAATCTCCAGACCTTAATCCAATTGAACATTTGTGGACTTACCTTAAAATCAAGTTAGGGGAGTATGACACTCCACCTCAGGGGATGGAAGAATTATGGGATAGGACACAAAAGGAATGGGATCAGATTCCAGCAGAAGTATGTCAGAATCTGATAGAGAGTATGCCTGATAGGGTTCAGGCTGTCTTGGATGCCAGGGGAGGGTATACAAAGTACTAAAAGTGTAATTATTGGTAATTTCTTAGAGATGGACAAAACCCTTCCAATGATCTTAAATGATTGTTTAATTCACTGACTTCCCAAAATGGCATATGATGTAATGATATTTGGCAGGATGATATATGAGTCATATAGGTATTCCCAATTAAAATATGAAGGTTTCATCCTTAGTAGGTGGGCAGTTATTAACATATTTGTTGAAGTATAGAAATCATTGGAAGGGTTTTGTCCCTTACTGTACTAGAAGATGCAACCAATGAAGAAGTTGAGGACATTTACAAACATTTTGCAAATGAATCCAACCACCCAGACACCCCTCTGGTTAAGGATTTTGCCTCAGGAGACTAGCCACCACATCTAGCCCTCCACAAAGACCCTCTTCCTTTCATTATCCACACAATGATATTAATGTTGTAAAACTACAGGAATTGTCAGTATGCATAATACATCTACCCTGCCAAATCCGAAAACACAAAATCACTAAGGAAGGACCCAAAAGCATGGAACTACTTGCCCTACTCAACTCAGGAGCAGCAGGAAATTTCATCGACCCTGGAATGGTCAGACAACACTCATTCAAGACAGTACCCCTTGATCAACCCATTGAAGTACGAAATGCCAATGGATCCATTAACAAAAATGGGACAGCCACCCATTATACAATCCTCAACCTAATGGTTAACAGAAAGGATATGGAGATCAAACCAAAAGTAGTCTCCCTTGGAAGCCCAAGACTCATCCTTGGATTCCCTTGGCTCGCAGAACACAACCCAGACATCGACTGGGATGCCAAACAATTACACTGGAGAAACGAATGTTGGGACAACACTATCTACCGAGAGCTCATCCAATCTATGGAACCTAATTGGATCTATAATGACCAACTCAACCACATCTCCACCCTCAAGCCTACCAGCTTCAAAGAAATCAACTTCAAAGCCTCAGCATCACAATTTCTTGCTGTACAACATGGAGAAAAGAAGAATGATGACCCAAGAAAAGTCGTACCCACAGAATTCCACAAATACCTCCCAGTATTCAGCAAGAAACAAGCTGAACAATTCCCCCCACAATGACCATGGGATCACAAGATTGAACTCAAGGAATCATTCAAACCAATCGCCATAAAATCCTACCGACTCTCCCTTAACAAAGAAAAGGAACTTGACACATTTCTTGAGGAAAATCTTCAGAAAGGATACATTTGACCATTTAAGTCACCAATGGCCTCACCTTTCTTCTTTGTAGGAAAGAAAGACAGAAAGCTATGCCCCTGTCAAGATTACAGGTACCTCAACAAACACACTTTCAAGAGCGCATACAACCTTCCCCTCATCTCACATATTCTCGATAAACTCTGAGGATCAAGATACTTTACCAAACTCAACGTACGAGCAGGATACAACAACATCTGTATACGCAAAGGAGATGAATGGAAAGGAGCTTTCAGAACACCCTGAGGATTATTCGAACCTATGGTCATATTTTTTGGAATGTGCAACTCCCCAGCAACCTTCCAAACTATGATGGACTCACTATTCCGAAAACTCATTGATAATGGAGGAGTAATCGTTTACATGGACGACATCCTCATTCATGCAAAAACAAAACAAGAACTCCAACGTCTTACAAGAGAAGTACTCAAGATACTTAAAGACAACGATCTATACCTCAAGACCAAAAAATGCAAATTCGAATGCCAATGACTTGAATATCTAGGAGTTATCATCACTCCGGACTCAGTCTCAATGGACCCAGCAAAGCTCAAAGGCATTGCTGAGTGGCCAACACCAACTACCCCACGCAATGTACACAAATTCATAGGATTTTGCAACTTCTACTGGAAGTTTATACATCAATACGCCACATGGGCTAAACCCCTCAATGCTCTAATGTCTAAAACCAAGAAATTTGAATGGACAGAAGAATGCCAAAATGCCTTTGACACCCTCAAGAGAAAATTTCAAAGTGAACCAGTACTAATGGTACCAGACCAAGACAAACCTTTCAAAATCGAATGTGACACATCATTATTTGCATCAGGAGCAGTCCTCCTTCAACGTGATAATAATGGAGTTAAACACCCGGTCACATACTTCTCAAAAGGACTCTCACCAGCCGAATGCAACTATCATTGCTCTGAACAAGAACTCTTTGCCATAATCTGAGCACTCAAGGAATGGCGCTACCTGTTATGAACAGTCCAGACCGGGAGGAACAAGAACTATTGTTTGACTTTACAAGATGGGTACAGGAGACTACAGACCAATTACGGGCACAAGAATACGAAGACGAGGAAGGGGAATATTACACCGCCATGCAGGACCTGGCAAGAGAAGCAGGAATGGAGATAACCTTGGAGGATATATTGGAATACCCCAAGGACGAAGAAGATAACCATGGATCAACCGATCCAACCTCCGATACGGATGGAAGCACTGAGAGAATGGAGAGCGAGAACGGAGAGGACTCCATGGAGATACAATCGGGAGAAGGAGATTATGAGTCAGAAGAAAGCGATGGAACATCGCACAGCAGTAGCGGGAGTACTGACTCATTGTAATATAAATAACGCTAGGATGCCATCAGCCAGGATGTGCATCATGGTCAGGACTACGCACGACCAGTAGAACAGCCAAGTAACCTATAACGAGTATATAGCACCTCATAGGTATATAAGGCCTGTACAAGTAGAGATTAAAGCCTCAAGCTTTAATCTTGTTAACAGCGGTCGTTTACCTCTCTGCCTTAACTTGGCGTCTTCCCTCGTTATCTCATTGAGCGCGATCCACTAAGCTCTATAAGGCCAACCATCTCGGACACCTTGTAGAGTGATTGAAGGCCGTCTCCAGTTATCCTCGGATACAGAAGGAGCACGGATCATAACATTAGATTAAAGCTTCCTTTGGACAACCTCCATTGTACACCCCGTGGTATCGGTACGCCTCGTCGCTACCCTTCCACACCGGCAGACGATACGCTTTATCGCTATCCGAGTGCCAACCGTATCTGACGACACGCCTTGTCGCTGTCTGGTGATACACCCCCGTAGAGCAGGCCACCATACCCTCTGCACCCTTGGTCAGACGCACCGAAAGCGTTGATAGGTCATCCACACCTTTAAGTGTTGATTGGGATAACGCACCCGTAAGCGTTGTATACAGGTCATCCACACCTTCAAGCGTCGATTGGGATAACGCACCCGCAAGCGTTGTTTATTCACCCTCACCTTCACCTTCGACTTCTTCCCTCTTCACCCTGTCTACAAACCGAAACGACCCCCTTGCCACCGACTACGAAGAATCCAACAGTTCTGACTGGTCGACAACCGACTCCGAGCCCGACTTCACACCCCCTCCACCACGGACCCTAAAAAGAAAACAAAACCAATACCCCTCACTCGTTCACCCTCTGGTTCCGCACCATACCCTACACAACCTACCGAGAGAGTTCAACGTCGAACAGAAGACCCAGGATACCCAGCACCCCCAGCATCAGTTCTTCAATCCCTACCTAAACAACCACCACCTGAAAGAACTGCCACCTCTACCCGCTCAAAGCTCGGGGAGCCGATTCATAGAACATCTACCCCATCCTCCGGTCCTCAACCCTCAACAAGTACAAGAACTAGCGACAACACTTTGCAACAGAAACCCCCAAGAACATTCTCACCCCTCACATCACCACTTGGATCACCGGTACACTCACCGCCTCGATCCAGTTCCCCTGTACAATCTGAACCATCCGAAGTTAGCCCCACTACCGGGTCTATTCACACTTCCGACGAGGAATCCACAACCTCTGACATTAACAATATGGCCTCCTCTGCAAAAATTAACACACCCCCAACCTTTAATGGAGAGACCGACTACTTCCGCCTCTGGAAGGATGCAGTACAACTATACATCGATGCAAAGCCAGGAGCCTTTTCCGATGACAAGACCAAGATACAATTCGCCCTTTCATACATGTCCACCGGCCCCGCCACAACATGGAGAGGAGCATTCTTGGAATCAAACAAAGAACTTGATGGAAGCCAGACCCTTCCGACATGGAAGAAATTTCTCGAAGGACTCGATACATCCTTCGCCCCAAACAATGTCCCCGCCGATGCAATGGACAGAATCCGCCACCTCAAACAGAATGGACGATATATCGATGATTACATATCCCAGTTCCAGATACTTGCCTATCAGGCCGACCTTGGAGATGGAGTGGCGGCGGTCAACTATTTCAAGAACGGGCTGGATCGCCCCGTCGCAATCAAGACAATTAGCCTCAATCCAGGAAACAAACTCAGCGACTGGTTCAAGCAAGCTCGAACAGCATATCAAATACTACAAACTCAACGCGACTATATGCAAACTCGAGGAACTCCCTCGTTTCCAACGACTTCGCGCACTCGCCCATTTAAAGGGAAAAGAAATGCTTTTACGCGCCGTGTCCCACTGCCCTATCAAGCAACAGACCCTAACGCAATGGATATTGACCAACTCGCTGAAGCAGTCTACAACCTCGACTTTGAGGATGAGCCAGATCTACTCGCCGAGGAAGCTGATGAAGACGAGGAGACCGAAGAAGACAGACTCCACCAGTTGGTACAAGAACGCACCCGCGAAGCCCTCAATGCAATCCTCACGGACGCCCAAAGAAAGGATCTCAAAGAAAAGAGATGCTTCAACTGCCGCAAGACTGGACACTTCGCCCGCGAATGCCCCACCAAGAAGACAATATATCGCCGATCCGAATTACCCCACAATTTGGATGCCAGAAACCGGTCAAATGCGATATCCAGAAGAAGACAAGCAAGCTACAGGAAAAAGAACTTGCTATACAACATACTAGAAGATGCAACCGACGAAGAAGTCGAGGACATCTACGAACATTTTGCAAATGAATCCAACCACCCAGATGCCCCTCTGGTAAAGGATTTTGCCTAAGGAGACTAGCCACCACGTCTAGCCCTCCACAAAGACCTCCTTCCCTTTCCTATTCACAAAATGATATTAATGTTGTAAAGTTACAGGAATCGTCAGCACGCGTAATACATCTACCCTGTCGAATCCGAAAACACAAGTTCACTAAGGAAGGACCCAAAAGTGTGGAACTACTCGCCCTACTCGACTCAGGAGCAGCAGGAAACTTCATTGACCCCGGAATGGTCAAACAACATTCATTCAAAACAACACCCCTCGATCGACCCATCGAAGTACGAAATGCCGATGGATCTGTTAACGAAAATGGAACAGCCACCCACTACACAACCCTCAACCTAACGGTTAATGGGAAGAATATGGAGATCAAACCAAAAGTAGTCTCCCTCGGAAGCCCAAGACTCATCCTTGGATTCCCTTGGCTTGCAGAACACAACCCAGACATCGACTGGGATGCCAAGCAATTACGCTGGAGAAACGAACGTTGGGACAACACTATATTCCGAGAACTCATCCAATCCATGGAACCCGATTGGATCTACAACGACCAACTCAACCACATCTCCACACTAGAGCCCACAAGCTTCGAAGAAATCAACTTCAAAGCCTCCGCATCACAATTCCTCGCCGTACAACACAGAGAAAAGAAAAACGACGACCCAAGAAAAGTCGTACCCACGGAATTCCACGAATACCTCCCAGTATTTAGCAAGAAACAAGCCGAACGATTCCCCCCACAACGACCATGGGATCACAAAATTGAACTCAAGGAATCATTCAAACCAATTGCCATAAAGTCCTACCGACTCTCCCTCAATGAAGAAAAGGAACTCGACACGTTCCTAGAAGAAAACCTTCAAAAGGGATACATTCGACCATCCAAATCGCCAATGGCATCACCCTTCTTCTTTGTAGGAAAGAAAGACGGAAAACTACGCCCCTGTCAAGACTACAGGTACCTCAACGAGCATACCGTCAAAAATGCATACAACCTCCCCCTCATCTCTCATATTCTCGACAAACTCCGAGGATCAAAATACTTTACCAAACTCGACGTACGAGCAGGATACAACAACATCCGCATACGCAAAGGAGATGAATGGAAAGGAGCCTTCAGGACACCCCGAGGATTATTCGAACCCACGGTTATGTTCTTTGGAATGTGTAACTCCCCAGCAACATTCCAAACCATGATGGACTCATTATTCCGAAAACTCATCGACAATGGAGGAGTAATCGTTTACATGGACGACATCCTCATTCACGCAAAAACAAAACAAGAACTTCGACGCCTCACAAGAGAAGTACTCAAGATACTCAAGGACAACGATCTATACCTCAAAACCGAGAAATGCGAATTCGAACGACAACGACTCGAATATCTAGGAGTTATTATCACTCCCGACTCAGTTTCAATGGACCCAGCAAAGCTCAAAGGCATCGCTGAATGGCCAACACCAACTACCCCGCGCGACGTACGAAAATTCATAGGATTTTGCAACTTCTATCGAAAATTCATACACCAATACGCCACATGGGCAAAACCTCTCAATGCCCTAATGTCCAAAACCAAGAAATTCGAATGGACAGAAGAATGCCAGAACACCTTCGATACTCTCAAGAGAAAATTCCAAAGCGAACCGGTATTAATGGTCCCCGACCGAGACAAACCCTTCGAAATCAAATGCAACGCATCACTATTTGCATCAGGAGCAGTCCTACTTCAACGCGACAACAATGGAGTTAAACACCCAGTCGCATACTTCTCAAAAGGATTCTCACCAGCCGAACGCAACTATCATTGCTCCGAACAGGAACTCTTCGCCATTATCCGAGCACTCAAAGAATGGCGCCACCATATAAAAGGATCATCACACAAGACCATCGTATGGTCAGATCACGACAACCTTCGCCGCTGGAGAAAACCTGAAGACCTCAGCAGAAGACAAGCCCGATGGATTGCCTACATGCAACGATTTGACATCAAAATCCGACATATCCCTGGAAAGAAAAATGGACCAGCAGATGCCCTTTCCAGACGACCCGATCATGAACCCAAGACAAGAGACAACAAACAGGTCGTTGCACTCCCTGACAAATTCTTCACCTCAGAACAGCCACGACATATCCATATTATCGACGAAAATACTAAACAGGAAATAAAAGAGCTGTGGAAGAAAAAGAAACAGACCGACATCGCCCAAGAAGATGACTCAGGACACCCACGTGTTCAAGGAAAACTATTTATACCACAAGATTTACACCTTAGACGCCGCTTACTGCAAAGAGTACACGACTCACCCACCGCAGGACACCCTGGAATCGCAGAAACAACTAGAAAACTCCAGGAATACGCCTACTGGCCCGGGATGCGATCATTTGTCAAAAACTACGTCAAAGGATGTGGTGCCTGCCAACAATACAAGATCAATCGACACCCCCTAAAACCACCGCTTCAACCTATCCCTGGACCCCGTTCTACCCGTCCATTCTCGAACATCTCGATGGATCTTATCACAGACCTACCCCCGGACGGACCCCATGATTCTATACTGGTCGTGGTCGACCAGCTTACGAAGGGGATAATTCTAGAACCTACTGCGAAAACCGCCAATGCGGACAAGATTGCCGAAATTCTGATCAAACGGCTATTCTCTAGATTTGGCCTTCCCGAGAAAGTTCTCAGTGATCGCGACCCCAGATTCGCTGCCAAATCCATGAAAGAATTCTACAAACAACTCGGAATCGAACAAGCACTCTCTACCGCCTACCACCCCCAGACAGACGGACAAACAGAGCGATTCAATCAAGAAATAGAACTCTACCTTGGCATCTATTGCTCATCGAACCCGAACAAATGGGTAAAGGCACTCCCACTCCTGGAATATGTCCACAACTCGAAAACACACGCCGAACACCAACATACCCCATTTGAACTCCTCTATGGATCAAGCCCCAAAGGATTTCCGACCTCCGAGGAGCCAACGAACATTCCAGCAATAGGAGAGAAGTTTAAATACCTCGCCAAGATACGCCAAGAAGCCCAAGCTGCGCATGAACAAACCAGACTAAAAATGGCTGCAAGATATAACCGGCCAGATATCAATCTAAAAGTTGGACAGAAGGTTTGGCTCGACAACCGCAACCTCCCAATTCAGTACGCCTCAAAGAAACTGGCCCAACGCCGAGAAGGTCCCTTCACCATAACAAGAAAACTCGGACCTGTAACCTACGAACTAAAATTACCCATCAAATGGAAGATCCACAACAAGTTTCATGCGAGCCTCCTAATGCCTGCAGAAGAGAACGACACGCATGGGGAATACAACACAGCCCCACCACCCGACCTTGTAAATGGAGAAGAAGAATACGAGGTCGAGTCAATACTGCGCCACAGAAAATTCCGGAACAAGTATCAATTCCTAGTCAGATGGAAAGGATACCTTCCCACCGAGGATTCCTGGGAGCCAGAAGCAAACCTGGAGAACGCCAAAGAAGTCATTGAAGAATATAAAAGGGCCCACAAATTAGACAACCCCACCAATGACCCAACCACCCAACACTCGAGCAACCACTCCAGACCTCCCAGAGCCAGACAACGATGGACGCCTTCTCATCCGGGAAAGAATCATATCCCTGGCGAACCGCGTCGAAGGAAATAGCCAACCTAACCCTGCCACCGATACTGCTGATGACCAACCAGACAGGACCAACAGTCCTTATATCATCCGGCATACCTTCCTTCCCTCCAACCAACCCGAGATACAATCCATCCTTTTACACGAAGTTCCCTTTCATATTACCGGAACCCGTCTTAAACGCAGTCCAGCGATGGTACCCCTGGTCGACACCTGCTGGAAGACATTTACTGCTCTTCTGTATCACAAGCGCCTCGTCCACGACCGAGCAACAGAATTCGAAAAACTATGCGCCACTATTCTTTCTAGCGCAACAGAGGAACAGGACCGCAACACCATTTCTGCCATGCTATCAACCGCTCTCACCGAATTCCCGTTTGAGAGTCCGATCCCAAGCCCGAGCAATGGAAGCGGAAGTCAGGACTGCCCTATCCTACCTATCGGGACCACCACCCAACCTTCCAACCCTCCCATGGTGGATACGAGTAACCAACCATCAAGTGTTGTACAAGCTATATCTGCTTCTAATGACGCCCCCATCGGGACTACCACCACTCACTTATCCACCACCCGAACTCGCTGCAATTGCTGCTGTCGATTCGGCCATATCAAAGCAGGATGCCCGCGCTACCAATGTTGATATTGTCGAAAGATTGCCCCAGGCCATTACGAGAAGCACTGCGAGAGAAACCCTTACCAGCATCAACCCGCAAGTATGGTACCTGGCCTGTATCGCCGCCCACGAGGAATACCAAGCAGAGCTCGATCCCTCACACGCGAAACCACAAACAACAATATTCGACACATTGTTGCAAGCACCGAGCAGCGCCCCGCTTCAGCCAGACCCCTCCGCACCCGAATTCAAA
This sequence comes from Lepiota brunneoincarnata, assembly GCA_023014365.1. Taxonomy (NCBI): domain Eukaryota; kingdom Fungi; phylum Basidiomycota; class Agaricomycetes; order Agaricales; family Agaricaceae; genus Lepiota; species Lepiota brunneoincarnata. Next base: position 21,875 of record JAEBUN010000016.1, read on the forward strand.
ATGCCCCCGTCGTCATTCCGGCCACCAACGCCACCACCACATCTGCTAGTGGAAGCCACCGACTTCCTGAATCAATCCTTCGGCACACCCACCACCATTCACTCCAGAGAACCCATCGTCATCGACCTCACCCAAGACCCGCCATCCCCAGACCACCAAGCTACCGAAGCGACTCCCCAGAACCCGACCCATACTTTGACTGGGACCCCATCGCCGAATCAAACATTACAGGAGAGCCTGTCGGACTATACTGAGGATATGTCTGATGAGGACATCAGACCTTACGAAGGGGATAATGTTATGAACAGTCCAGACCGGGAGGAACAAGAACTATTGTTCGACTTTACAAGATGGGTACAGGAGACTACAGACCAATTACGGGCACAAGAATACGAAGACGAGGAAGGGGAATATTACACCGCCATGCAGGACCTGGCAAGAGAAGCAGGAATGGAGATAACCTTGGAGGATATATTGGAATACCCCAAGGACGAAGAAGATAACCATGGATCAACCGATCCAACCTCCGATACGGATGGAAGCACTGAGAGAATGGAGAGCGAGAACGGAGAGGACTCCATGGAGATACAATCGGGAGAAGGAGATTATGAGTCAGAAGAAAGCGATGGAACATCGCACAGCAGTAGCGGGAGTACTGACTCATTGTAATATAAATAACGCTAAGATGCCATCAGCCAGGATGTGCATCATGGTCAGGACTGCGCACGACCAGTAGAACAGCCAAGTAACCTATAACGAGTATATAGCACCTCATAGGTATATAAGGCCTGTACAAGTAGAGATTAAAGCCTCAAGCTTTAATCTTGTTAACAGCGGTCGTTTACCTCTCTGCCTTAACTTGGCATCTTCCCTCGTTATCTCATTGAGCGCGATCCACTAAGCTCTATAAGGCCAACCATCTCGGACACCTTGTAGAGTGATTGAAGGCCGTCTCCAGTTATCCTCGGATACAGAAGGAGCACGGATCATAACACTACCACATAGAAGGATCATCTCACAAGACCATTGTATGGTCAGATCACGATAACCTTCACCACTGGAGAAAACCCGAGGATCTCAGTAGAAGACAAGCTTGATGGATCGCCTACATGCAACGATTTGACATCAAAATCTGGCACATCCCTGGAAAGAAAAATGGACCAGCAGATGCTCTCTTGAGACAACCTGACCATGAACCAAAGATAAAAGACAACAAACAGATTGTTGCCCTACCCAATAAATTCTTCACCCCAGAACGATCACAGCACATCCGTATTATTGATGAAACTACAAAGCACAAAATAAAGGAGCTGTGGAAGAAGAAGAAACAAACTGACATTGCCCAAGAAGATGACTCAGGACACCTATGTGTTCATGGAAAGCTATTTATACCTCAAGATCTACATCTCAGATGCCACCTACTGCAACGAGTACATGACTCACCAACCGCAGGACACCCAGGAATCGCAGAAACCACTAGAAAACTCCAGGAGTATGCCTATTGGCCCAGGATGCGATCATTTGTCAAGAACTATGTCCAAGGATGTGGTGCTTGCCAACAATACAAGATCAATTGCCACCCCCTGAAGCCACCACTTCAACCTATCCCTGGATCCCATTCTACCTGTCCATTCTCAAATATCTCGATGGATCTTATCACAGACCTACCCCCAGATGGACCCCATGATTCTATACTGGTCATGGTCAACCAGCTTATGAAGGGGATAATTCTAGAACCTACTGTGAAAACTGCCAACGTGGACAAGATTGCCGAAATTCTTATCAAATGGCTATTCTCTAGATTTGGCCTTCCTGAAAAGGTTTTCAGCGATCGCGACCCCAGATTTGCTGCCAAATCCATGAAGGAATTCTACAAACAACTTGGAATTGAACAAGCACTCTCTACCACCTACCACCCACAGACAGATGGACAAACAGAGCGATTCAACCAAGAAATAGAACTACACCTTGGCATCTATTGCTCATCAAACCCAAACAAATGGGCAAAGGCACTTCCACTCTTGGAATCACAACTCGAAGACACATGCTGAATGCCAACATACCCCACTTGAACTCCTCTATGGATCAACCCCCAAAGGATTTCCGACCTCTGAGGAGCCAACAAACATTCCAGCAGTAGGAGAGAAGTTTAAATACCTTGCCAAGATACGCCAAGAAGCTCAAGCTGCGCATGAACAAGCCAGACTAAAAATGGCTGCAAGATATAACTGGCCAGATATCAATCTGAAAGTTGGACAAAAGGTTTGGCTAGACAACCACAACCTCCCAATTCAGTACGCCTTGAAGAAACTGGCCCAACGCTGAGAAGGTCCCTTCACCATAACAAGAAAACTTGGACCTGTTACCTATGAGCTAAAATTACCCATCAAATGGAAAATCCACAACAAGTTTCATGCAAGCCTCCTAATGCCTGCAGAAGAGAACGACACACATGGGGAATACAACACAGCCCCGCCTCCTGACCTTGTCAATAGAGAAGAAGAATACGAGGTCAAGTCAATACTGCGCCACAGAAGATTCTGGAACAAGTATCAATTCCTAGTCAGATGGAAAGGATACCTTCCCACTGAGGACTCCTGGGAGCCAGAAGCAAACCTGGAGAACACCAAGGAAATCATTGAAGAATATAAAAAGGCCCACAAGCTAGACAGCCCCACCAATGACCCAACCACCCAACACTCGAGCAACCACTCCAGACCTCCCAGAGCCAGACAATGATGGATGCCTTTTCATCCAGGAAAGAATCATATCCCTGGTGAACCGCATCACAGGAAATAGCCAACCTGGCCCTGCCACCAATACCATTGACAACCAACCAGACAGGACCAACAGTCCTTACATCATCTGGCATACCTTCCTTCCCTCCAATCAACCTGAAATACAATCCATCCTTCTACATGTTCCCTTTCATATTACTGGAACCTGTTATCAAAAGTCTTATCAGAAGGACAGTTACTTTGAACTACATTCCCATGTCACCATGAAACCATCAGTAGTGTACATCAGAAGGACTATTATTACCATATGCCTCATGTTTCTTATCTCTGACTCATAGTTACCTTGGTCCGGACTATTATAGTAGGAGTACAGCCACACTTAGAAGTATATAAGGATACAGTACAATACCTTGTATCCTTATCTTAGTGTTATAAAGTTCTTGCCTCCTATACCTCTTTGCCATAATCGGCTGGACTTATAGTGCTCCGTCGTCTCCAAGTCATGCTCAGTAGGACAGGACCAAGTCTGTATAGACATCCTGTATTGAACCCTGTGCTACTCAAGAGCAAACCCTTAACCCAGGTAACAGAACCCATCTTAAATGCAGTCCAGCAATGGTACCCCTGGTCGACACCTGCTGGAAGATATTTACTGCTCTTCTGTATCACAAGTGCCTCATCTACGACCGAACAACAGAATTCCAAGAACTATGCACCACTATTCTTTCTAGCACAACAGAGGAACAGGACCACGCTACCATTTCTGCCATGTTATCAACCGCTCTCACCAAATTCCCATTCGAGAGTCCAATCCCAAGCCCAAACAATGGAAGTGGAAGTCAGGACCACCCTATCCTATCTATTGGGACCACCACCCAACCTCCCAACCCTCCCATGGTGGATACAAATAACCAACCACCAAGTGCTATACAAGTTATATCTGCTTCTAATGATACCCCCACTGGGACTACCACCAACCACCTATCCAACACCAGAACTCGCTGCAATTGCTGCCATCGATACGGCCATATCAAAGCAGGATGCCTGCACTACCAATATCAATATTGCCAAAAGATTGCCCCCAGCCATTACAAGAAGCACTGTGAAAGAAATCCTTACCAACATCAACTTGCAAGTATGGTACCTGGCCTGTATTGCTGCCCATGAGGAATACCAAGCAGAGCTCGATCCCTCACATGCAAAACCACAAACAACAATATTTGACACATTATTGCAAACACTGAGCAGCACCCCACCTCAGCCAGACCCCTCCGCACCCAAATTCAAGGTGCCCCCGTTATCATTCCGGCCACCAACACCACCACCACATCTACTGGTAGAAGCCACCAATTTTCTGAATTGGTCCTTCAACACACCTGTCACCACTTGCTCCAGGGAACCCCTTGTCATCGACCTCACCCAAGACCTGCCATCCCCAGGCCACTGAGTTATTGAAGCGACTCTCCAGAACCCAACCCCTACTATGACTGGGACCCCGTTGAAATGCGGATTACTTTACGAGATTGAAAACGAAGTTCGTTAACAGGTTCGCTAATTCCAACTTTATAAGTTCGTGGGGGAGAGGTTGTCACAGATCTCCAGAAATATATTCAATTCTAGTGTTTTTAGGGTTTTGGTACGTTATTCTCTTAGTCTCCAACTAGACAGACAGTTGTTCTATCTGAATACAATGGGAACTTTTGATGGTCGTTGCTATATAATATGTTAACTAATATCTTCACGATTCGATAAGTCAGGCGAAACGCAAGCTTTCGCAATCAGTGAACCTCCGTAGACCTAGCAGACAATGTGTTCTAACAGGCCCTAGCGTACTACGTCCTTTTCTCTTGACAATACTGTAAATTTACACTACCCAGTGAGACAGGCTTTTGACAAGCTCCTGCAGTAAGTGTCTTTAAGCTAGTAGGCCTAGCGGACGGCGTTATCTAACGGGCCCTAGCGCACTACAGCTTCTGAATAAGGCAATAAAACTTTTATACCACTCAGCGAGACAGGCTTCTAGCGAGCTCCTGCAGTAAGTATCTTTAAACTAGATAGACCTAGTGGACAGCGTTTTCAACGGGCCCTAGCGTACTATGTTCGCTTCTCAATTAAACAGCTCTACAATTCAATGGTATACTTCTGAGGCAAGGCCTCTAAGAGGAACCCAAAGAAACGGAAGTCAGTGAACTTTTCTACTTAAGAACCGAAGAGGCATAGCAACTCGTATTCAGTTCTCGAGTCAAGCAGAAGGGTCTGTCAATATCTCAATCGTTTCAAAGGGTCTGGTTTTAAAGAGTATAACTCTTTAAGTCTCTGGTGGTCTTATGACCAAAGAAAATCGTGTAAAATTGCTTTATATTCTTATCCTAATCAACCATACAATCAGGGGGGGAAATAGGCAAGCGGTTTCTTGCCTCCCATGTAATTTACAGACGAGTTTTTATAACAATATACAATTAACTTATGGGTATACCTGAAACAAGCCTTCAGCTTCATCATTTTATTGTCTCCTCATCATTTAGGAGCATCATTCTAGGAGTTCCGATATCAGCGACATCAATTTGCTCTCAGGGACTTGCTCCCTAGGTGCCTGGCTATTTATATCACAGCCAGCCGGGTTAGCAAGTTTCCTCGCTAACGTTTATCTATTGGTTTTTATTTTATTCTTGGACTCTCCACACCTGAGCTTTTCAACCCTAATGTTCTAAAGTCCACTTCCATAGTCTTCAGGTAGTAGACTAACACTAGAATTAATTAGCTTATTCTATTCTTATCAATCTTCATTTTCTAGTTCATCATTTCTGATCTCTTTTTGTTTCTATGAGGGGGCATCCTTCCCTGAGTACCCTCGGGGATACCCCCATTTGATCCCTTAGGTTTCAATATCATCAGAACCGTTTCAAGGGGACATTCTTGTCAGGGCATTCAGCTAATCCCTACATTCTTTTGTCAAGATTCACTCCCGGACCTGTTATTATGACTAGGTACCATCCGGATGACATAGGTGTTGCGACTCGTCCGCTTTCTAGGGCAGAGGCGAAGAAATGGGTCTTTTTGTGCAGTCATGAGTATCTTAACTAATATCTTAGTTAACACGGTATCGGATACAATGCTCGGGTACATTCATACCAGAGTCATTCTTCCATAGCCTTGTCACCCATAAGTTAGTTAACATCACTTTTACTTGTCTGGGTGTTCTGGTTCTGTTTCTGAGATGTCCGCCTTCACATATTTTAGATAGTATTCTAAATCTCTCGCACCCAGTGTCTGACCATGGCCATATACTGATATTATTCAGTAACGGAGAGTTAGTTACTTTATTAGCTAGTGATTTCACAAATGAAATGATTTTGCGGCGCAACACCGTCGCCGAATCAAACATCACAGGAGAGCCTGTCAGACTATACTGAGGATATGTCTGATGAGGACATCAGACCTTACAAAGGGGATAATGTTATGAATAGTCCGGATCGAGAAGAACAGGAACAACTATTCAACTTTACAAGATGGGTACAGGAAACAATATTACAACACCATGCAGGACCTGGCGAGAGAAGCAGGAATGGAGATAACTCTGGAGGATATTCTGGAATACCCCAAGGACAAAGAAGACAGCCATGGATTGACCAATCCAACCTCCGATATGGATGGAAGCACCGAGAGAGTGGAGAGCAAGAATGGAGGAGATTCCATGGAGATAGAATCGGGAGAAGGAAACTATGAGTCAGAGGAAAGCGATGGAACATTGCACAGCAGTAAGAACAAGGACACTGACTCATTGTAATATAAATAACAGTAGGATGCCATCACCTAGGATGCGCATCATGGTCAAGACTGCGGATGACCAGTAGAACAGCCCAACTACCTATAACAAGTATATAGTGTCTCATAGGTATATAAGGCCTGTACAAGTAGAGATTAAAGCCTTAAGCTTTAATCTTGTTAACAGTGGTCATTAACCCTCTCTGCCTTAACTTGGCATGTTCCCTCATTATCTCATTGAGTGCAATCCACTAAGCTCTGCAAGGCCAACCGTCTTGGACACCTTGTAGAGTGATTGAAGGCCATCTCCAGTTATCCTTGGATACAGAAGGAGCACAGATCATAACACTAGGTGCCTGGTTATTTATATCACAGCCAGTTGGGTTAGCAAGTTTACTCACTAACTCTTATCTAAGGGTTTTTATCTTTTTCTTGGATTCTCCACACCCGGGTTCTCAACCCTAATGTCCTAAAAGTTCACTTCCATAGCCTTCAGGCAGTAAACTAATAGTAGAATTTAATTAGCTTGTTTCATTCTTATCAATCTCTATTTTCTAGTCTATCATTTCTGGTCTCTTTTGTTACTATGAAGGAGCATCCGTGCCTGAGTACCCTCTTGGATACCCCCATCTGATCTTTTATCTTTCAATACCATCAGAGCTGTTCCAAGGGGACATTCTTGTCAGGGCATTAGCTAATCCCTTCATGCTTTTGTCAAGATTTACTTCCGGACCTGTTATTATGACTAGGTATCATCCGGATGACATAGGTGTTGCAACTCATACATATGCTTTCTAGGGCAGAGGCAAGGAAATGGGTCTTTTGTGCAGTCATGAGTATCTTAACTAATATCTTAGTTAACACAGTATCGGATACAATGCTTGGGTACATTCATACCAGAGTCATTCTTCCATAGCCTTATCACTAATAAGTTAGTTAACATCACTTTTACTTGTCTGGGTGTTCTGGTTCTGTTTCTGAGATGTCTGCCTTCACATATTTTAGATAGTATTCTAAATCTCTTGCACCCAGTGTCTGACCATGGCCATATACTAATATTATTTGGTAACGGAGAGTTAGTTACTTTATTAGCTAGTGATTTCACAAATGAAATGATTTTGTGGCGCAACACTGGAGTATACTCAATAGGCTATGTAGAGTCCTGAATCCTTCCAGAGAGCATTCTGATAGCTTGGTTCACTAAGCTTAGTGATAATGAACTGGTTTGAACACTTCCGAGGCTTGAATATCCTCAAATCGGTCGAACTGGCTACTATGGGACATAGTACCAATCCTCTATAGAGTACTTTAATGATATAGCCAATGCTTCTATGTAGAGAATTGTCCTGAAGTACAGAATTCATGTATAGGCATGAAATTGGCATATCAGCATCACCATCCTCCCAGATACAGTAAGGGATAAAACCCTTCCAATGATTTTTATACTTCAACAAATATGTTAATAACTGCCCACCTACTAAGGATGAAACCTTCATATTTTAATTGGGAATACCTATATGACTCATATATCATCCTGCCAAATATCATTACATCATATGCCATTTTGGGAAGTCAGTGAATTAAACAATCATTTAAGGTCATTGGAAGGGTTTTGTCCATCTCTAAGAAATCACCAATAATTACACTTTTAGTACTTTGTATACCCTCCCCTGGCATCCAAGACAGCCTGAACCCTATCAGGCATACTCTCTATCAGATTCTGACACACTTCTGCTGGAATCTAATCCCATTCCTTTTGTGTCCTATCCCATAATTCTTCCATCCCCTGAGGTGGAGTGTCATACTCCCCTAACTTGATTTTAAGGTAAGTCCACAAATGTTCAATTGGATTAAGGTCTGGAGATTGTGGAGGCCACACCATAACCTCCATTTCAGCTGCTTTGAACCATTTTTGAGCCTTGGTGCACCTATGTTTGGGATCATTATCTTGTTGAAAGACAATATCCTCCACCTCTTTGTCATACCACTCCAGGCTCCCCTTGAGTTCATCCTCCAAAATGGTGACAAATAGATCACCATCCATCTTACCATTAATCTTGGCTGCCAACCCTGGACCTTCCCACAGCATACAGCCCCATACCATAATGGAACCTCCTCTAAACTTTGTGGTTCCCTGCACCAGCCTATCACTAAGCCTCTCCCCTGCTCTTTTCCAGACCCAAAACCTGCCATCTGACCCTAAGTGATTGATTTTGGTCTCATCTGACCAAACCACCCTCTTCCAGTCTTCCAGAGTCCAGTCTGCATGTGCCTCTGCCCACTCCAATCTTTTCCTCTTGTGTATAACTGTTATGATACATCCTTACTTTGACCTACGCCTTGGACTTCTTATGCCAAAAGTCTTTAGTTGTAATATACTAAAGCATTATGAATATCTTTTTCTTCTGTACTTTGTTTTGTTTCTTTATTATGTAACCATTTTCACTTTGATCTGTTACATAATATTTTCTCAATTTGTTATCATTTCTCATACTCTTAACTATTAATAGATAACTATGTATAGATAGTTATACTTAGATAGTTAAACATAGTTCATCCAGACTTCTTTACTTCTTTCACTCTTCTTTTGCTTCTTCCACACTTCTTTTGCTTCTCCCATACTTCTTTGATGATGTATTAATAGTAACTCTGAACAATATATAAGACCTCCAGTCAACCAAGAGAAACTCTTAAGTTTCTACTTGGTTATCTGGTGGAGATTTACCTACTTGCTTGAACTCTTAAGTTGTCCTCTTATAAGCCTTATTCTCTAAGTTAGTGAGGAATACCTTGAGAGCTTGCAAAGAGTCTCTTCGAGTGATTGTTGACTTGGGTGAAGTTAACGATACACTCAACACCAGTTGCACTTTTGAGCATGAAGACTGGCATCACTATAACAATAACAGAGAGTTTAGGCCTTTTCTGCTTGACTACAGCCTTCATTCCAGCTTTTTTGAGTGCTCTGCAAACTGTTTTGGATGATAGAGGTTGGTCAATGACAGTATGAAGGGTTCTGGTGATTTGGGAGGCATTTTCAGCCTTGCGGGATGTGATAAGATGAGTGGCATATTTGATATTGCCAACAGAAAGCTTGGTTGGGCAGCCACCAAGTGACTTTGAAAGTGTTGAACAATGTTTGGAGCAAAGATGAGATATAGTGTTGAGGCCAAGACCAGTGGTAGAAGCAATATGGATAGCAGAGTGGCCTTTGTCCAAAAGGGAAAGAATATGGTTGCATTGAGTCATAGAGAGGGATCACATGTTAGCAAAATGAGGTTGGGGGGGTGGTGTGAGCTAGGGAAGTGAGCAGCTATATTTATACATTATTCCAACCAGTCACATGACATTTATTTGCAATTAGTTGGCTGTAATAAACAAAATCATGTGATTAGAGTAAAGATGGACAAAACCCTTCCAATGACCTTAAATAATTGTTTAATTCACTGACTTCCCAAAATGGCATATGACGTAATGATATTTGGCAGGATAATACATGAGCCATATAGGTATTCCCAATCATAATATGAAGGTTTCACCTCTAGTAGGTGGGCAATTATTGACATATTTGTTGAAGTATAAAAATCATTGGAAGGGTTTTGTCCCTTACTGTAACACCCCACTCAAGCTGCCTCCCCTTGTCTTGGAGGTCAACATGTTGCCAGGGGAGTGGAACCCACTATGGAATTAAGTAGTATAAAATGCAAATTCAAACCACAAGGGTATGCACAGCATGGTCATATTGCCAAGGCTTCATATCCACAACTCTCTTCCAAAATTTGGTCAGATCATCCAAACTACATGCCACAGGCAATGCCTCAAGGCCCAACATTGGTGATCTATTCCCCCATATCGGAAATTGTCCTGCACTCCCCTTGACACCTGATCACCAGCTGGTATGCAAGAGTAGGAATTACATGATCAGGTGACCTTTCTCTGTGCAACGTTCTGCAAAAGTCTGAGCAACTGCTGATTTACCAACACCTGCAGGGCCAGACAGCCATATCATATCCCATTGGCAATGTAGGTTGAGTAACCATGACTTGAGAATATTTCCAATTTGCTGACAAGTTCCTGGATGACATTGGGGAGGTGGGTACCGGGTCTTTGAATCGAGTATGGCTGCTGGGACAGTGTGAGGGAGAAGAACCTGGAGAACTAAAGTAGTTGTGAGTGGGGATGATTGTTTGTACAAGCATAGAATTGAGGATGAACCTGTGATCCCAGCTAAAAATTTGATGTTGGTGACATGCTTGCCATTATTGACTATATTTGGGTGGTTGACTACAGAATGGCTGGCACCAGCGGAAGGGCCCATGTGTAACAAAATCATTCCATGGCTCCCCTTCCAGATCATTCCCAGATGAAATACTATAGCTGCCTTGATTCCCGGCTTGACCAGTCCCTGGTAATCCATGTTAAATTAGAGGTTAATTAATCAGATCTGAGAAACCTACCAGGTCAAGGCACATAATCGTTGGCACATATCAGTAAATAAGACCTTTCATTATCGAAGTTCTCTGTCCCATCAGTCTCAATAAGTATCCATATGCATCATAGGAGGATAATGACCATACTGGAAAGAGTTGTCTTCAGGAGCAATTTGTCCACTTGACCACCTGATCCATCTGCATACTGAGTCAGTAAGCTTGAGGATGGTCAATGACCACCAAGCACCCCTCTCCTCATCACTCCAATGTGTGACCCAAATGTGTCAACTGTCATGCATGCCTTGCCTCCAAAAATCATGTCTTGCACTGTGAGGCATCCAGGTAACATAAAATATAAATTATAAATTATGAGCAATGTAGAATGATGGAACTCGATACTGCGTAGGCTGGGAGAGAGGGGCAGGGCTCTCTTCAAGCCCTGTTGACCCTGGGTGGTGAGGTCAAGGAGGAAGCACAGTTGGGTCACCCAGAACCATACACCTCTCAACTGCACCTGTATCAAGTCCAGTGGTGAGGAAACAGGGGAAGTAAGGATTATTGACAAACATACTGTAGTGACTACAACAAGCTATAACATTCTTTTTTAATATATATATATATATAAGAGCTCACCTCAGCATCATGCAAATATATCATGAACAGCTGAGGCTCACTATTGTTCTTTGCATTTTGTCTGTTGTGGAACAATGTAAACTGTATAGTTGGAGAAGCAGAACACTGGAATAAGGAAGTTAGTAAGTATTCCAGTGGGCATTGCTACTGTCTACCTTTTGTGGTAGTTAGAATGAATTGAACAAAGAATAAAGTGAAGGTAAATTGTGATTAGTTTGAGGCTTTGGCCATTGCACCTCACCAACAAGGATGTAAGAAGGGTAAGGGTGGGTGGGTTTTGAAAAGGATGCTAGATATTGCATGGTATCCACACGAAATTGAAGGCTGGCAAGTGAGGGAGGAGGGTATCTACTGCAAAGGTAAAGTTTCGTGTACTAACTCACGAGTGGTGTGACCATGTCACATGTCTGCCTCGCGCAAGAATCACCCTCTGGCTCATGCCTCGCCAGATGCCCCACAGACTCGCTGAAAATACAGGCATCGCGATCATCGATATAGACCCACCCAAGCATCTTTGGACATTAGTGTTCCTGTAGCCGAGCACTGAGGTTGGGGCCAGGGGCGTGCTCATTAACACTATGTGGTAACTACCCAGCTTTAACCTTGTGTACGCTCCCGCTCGGCGCCTCGGTAAAGAGTCAATAGATTGAAATAGTTCAATGTTTGACCAGAACTTCGGATGACCTCACCTGCAGACAAAACTTCAAGGTTCTCCACGTAGTAACGCATTCCGGAAATTTACGACGGGGGCAAGTGCTCATCCATGTAAAGTTCTCTTTCAGCGGTGGCAAAGGTGTCAAATTGTAGGGCCGAAAGTCTCTGTGTTATTAATGTCCCTGTGAGCTTGGAATTTGCGCGGCGGATATTGAGGATCAAACGGGTCCCCTGTTGCAAGACCAAAAAAATAAATCGAACACTTAGGCTCTCGGCTCGTTCGTTTATTGGCAGTGGAGCTTGGCTTACGCAAAAGTGGTATTGGAGTAAGAGCCACCTGGAAGAGGTGCGTGTGTGTGTAGGCTCATCAGCTTCTCCGGACGTCGAGAGAGGTGGAGAGGATGGCTGAGCTTACATGCCCCAATTTATTTTACCCAATGAAGACTCTGGTCTGGCCGATGAGATGCATCCTAGACAATTGATTGCTGTTTGTATAATCAGCGGTGAGTGCGGAAATTGTTGTTGGGACCTTACCAAATATTCTAAGTTATTATGACAAATCTCAGTCGTAGTATCCTGCAAGATTTGAAGCACCACTCACGGGCCAACTCGCATCAACATCCCATCGCGATAAAACACATACAATACTGGTGTAAGGCGCCGCATTTGTGTGATTGCTAACCAGGATGACATCTTCTGGTCTTTGACGGCCTGGTATAGCTTGATCGCTAGGAGAATGAGCTCGATGTCTGATGGGATATTTTGTTTCGGGAATGTTCTTCGATCGGGAGATATGATGCTCACCTGTGGTAATCAATCTCATGGTCCTATGCGAGTGGTTAACGAAAATGTAGCGACAGAATTGAAGTATATAACACTGACCAGAAGACGAGCAATGCCTTGGCGTAAAGTGCTCTCAAACTAGAATCTGGATAGTTTTTGTAACAGCCTGATGAAAGAGGACCTGAAGTCGTCCTAGGCGTAGGCTGATACCTGTGTTCGATGGAGATATAAGTGACAAAGACGAGAATACCGCACTGCAAGTGCTTCAGTCAGTGTGCCGTGTGTGTAGCAAAGGTGTGGACATGGCACTACCGAGATCTCGACTAGGACATTGGGGGCGGCGAGCTCAGTGCGTAATCGGGTCGTAGAATAGCATGGGTGCGTACTGATCAGCATTGAAAAAAGTGCAATTCTGACTGGAATTATAGGTCGTCATCTGAACCGAGTAATGGATGAAATGACTAAGATGCCTACTTTTCAATCCGTTGGCATACAGCGCACGTATCCTGAGAACCACCAGGCTCTTCATGGTGGCAGTATAAATAACATCCACCACACTACCCGGTGGGACTATCATCAGGACGTACCACACTTTAAGCTTTAAATACTCACAGTCCAGTCACCCACTCCGAGACAAGACACCTGGGCTTGATCAGCTCCACCGTCTCCAGTTTATGGAACGCATGTATTTACCCCTAAGATGAGATGGTACTTGTCAGTTCCAGATCTCAATGTAGGGCGGAAATAGCCAGATCTTTTTAGCTCACTGGTCGAGTGGTATTGGGGGAAATGGAGCCTAAGAAACCAAATTTAGCATTGGAGTTGAAAGAGAAAATCATTGAACTAACTGTAAAGTAATGCCCTGGAATAATTTACAGGTTATTCCATGGGTGAGCTGCGGCGGACTGGAATGGACCTACGCGAAATAGAGAATTCCCAATACCTTTATTGAGAGGTAAATGGTCGTTGTCATCGACCGCGGTTTAGGACCCCTGTTTACTAGGTTAGGATGGGACTGAAGCTTTCGGACTGAAAGATCGAAGCGTTACCAATATATATGTTCCGAAATCTAGGAAGATGACTTGAGCGATTGTTAATGGTCTTCGAGGTTTGGCTTCCACCATACCTCTCTATCGAAAACCAAGAGTGAATCGTAGATAAATATTGTTGTTCCTGCGACTTACCAGAGAGTCAGTTTTTGTCAAAGTGTCCGGTATAGCGGTGGTACGTACCCGCAAGATAACCCGCAACTCGTGCTGATTGGAGAACAACAATGCTCTCAGCATCCGACTCGGACATGTTGGGGTGATGGGATAGAAAGGGAGGGGGTACCAATGAAAGGTATAGTAACACCTTGCCTCAGGTTCCCATTAAATATGCCGACAGAGCAAGGGGGAGATTACAGTTATCTCTCTCTTGTGGCCCCGCATTGCATCGCTCCCACCAGGCTTGATGCATAAGAAGACTCATTGGTATTCTGGACCAAAATCATGATCGGACCCATCAATCGGAGGGTTTGATCACAGATGTGTGTTGATATTGGTGTTGGAGTGGGGAGTGTTAGCCGTTTTATTTTCCGCCCGGCTAGCACCGCGGCTTGGGCTTTCTTGTAAAACCAGGGAGGATGGGTCATCGTATGGGCTCGATTTAAAAGAGCTGGGGGCTTGATAGATTCATGGACCTCTTTTTAAAATAGCCTTCACTCCAACGAATGAATTACCAAGGATTATCTGTGGTGGACCAGGGTAGAGGCTGATCAAATAGGAGATGGGTGTTATTGAGAAAAGAAAGGATACCCTTCTCAGGCACGGAAGGCGGTCCTATAAAAAGGTGTTTCCTTTTAAATGAGGTGCGGAGGTTGAATACCATCTCGAGATGATCCCTTCGGTTAATATATACTACGTAGTATCAAGCCGCCCAAACACCATCATTTCCCACTTCATTTGTGTTGCAGTCATAACGAGTCTGATATCACAATGTCCGCTTCCTTCCGAATGAGCTTGTGAGGATTCCATCCTAGCAAAGTGCCATTCTAGGAGAAGCTGGCACGTTTACCAGGCATCGTCATAGGCGGTTATTTTTTTGGGGGTGAAGTTGGATCCTTATTGCAAGTACACGAAGCAGGGTGAGGATGGTGATAGGGTAAACAAAGACAGATGAGAATCATCCGCGCTTACAACACGTGGTGGCTGTGTTATGTTTGACCAGAACCGCATCCCGCTCCAGTCGACAAGCCACAAGTGACAGAACGCCATAAACATGACTTCTCCACACCCATATGGACCAACACCAGGGCAATCCAGCCGATTGGTGGCGGGGGTCGAAGCAAACACTCCGAGCCGGGGGGAAAGTTGCCAGTGTCTTCGTTATCTCAACCACAGGATACGATTGGACCAGAAAAGAAACTTGACGCACGATTAGGGAGAAGACTCCCGAGTAGAAGCCCGTGTGCATGTGGTGACGTTTGGCCGCCGTGGGCTCTTGGACACATGGGCCAACCGGCACGCGTTTCGATTCCCGCTTTTGCAGATTACAAGATGATTCTTA
Source organism: Lepiota brunneoincarnata (assembly GCA_023014365.1). NCBI lineage: Eukaryota > Fungi > Basidiomycota > Agaricomycetes > Agaricales > Agaricaceae > Lepiota > Lepiota brunneoincarnata. Next base: position 37,422 of record JAEBUN010000016.1, read on the forward strand.
TTCAGCGAAGAGAATATACGATACAAGCATCGAGGAGAAAAATATATAAAAAATGTACAGACACAAAGGCTGACTCATCCGGAGGCAGAGGGGGGTAACACCGTGGCAGGTGGTCCAGAAGTATCATAAAAAGACAGTGAGAGCAGATACCACTCAACTCAGCTGTAGGGTCTGCGCATCTAGCACTGGACCCCCATCACCCTCCAACTGACCAGGCTGCACCTCACCCACAACCGTTCCCTGGCCTGTACTCCCTAATGTGGAATTGGATGCCATTGCCACCGTGCTTTGCGAAAATCCCGTACTACCGACACCTGCTTGCTGATGCCGAGCAATCTCTCCTCTAACTGTATCCAACATTTTCTTGAGCCCCAAACGCTCATTCACCAGGGCCACTCTTGCGCTTTCCAAATTTTTCCTCTCTTCTTCGAGGATCTCTTCGAGCTCCTCAAACTGTGACATTTTGAGTTCAAGCTTCGTGAGCGTGAGTTTGATGAGCGTGGCAAGTGTGTTCCGAATTTGTGTATCCTCCGCCACGGCGAGGGAAGATGCAGCTTTGGCAGAAGCTGAGAGTGCGAGGTGGGCAGCGCGTTGAACTTTGGAGTGAGGGAAAGTTTGAGTTGGTGTTGATTTGTTGTTATTCTGCGGCGAGTTGGTCGCCGCTTCTCCGCTTGCTTGTTGGTCGACGGACATGGCTTCTTGTGTTGTCGGGGAGGTGTCTTTGTGAGCAGGTATATCTTCATCCATCTTGTCGTCGCCCTTTTTTTCGCCATCTCCAACCTGCTTGCCCTCCGAAGTCTCCTTCTTTCCGCCATCACCGTCTGCGAGCTCGTGTAGTGCCGTTTTCGCGGCCTCAGCGGCAACACCCGGACTCACGACTCCAGCGAGGAAGGCAACGACGCTCATGACAGGGTTGTCGGCTTGATCGAACGGAATGCGACCGAATCTCAGCGGTCCTATCGAGCCCTCCGTTTGGAGGTAGGGATCCTCGATGGGGAGTTCGAGGAATTTGCGAATGCACTGCTGGGCAGTCCGTGTACCAACATGCTCCTCAATCTTGGACCAGTCATCATCATACATCTCTACGCCCTCGAGCAACGACAGCACCTCCTGATCTGTCCAGTCATCAGTGTTTGCTCCGGCAACACCGGGGGGAGTGGAGGTCAATTTGACAAAATCGCCAGAAAACAAGCTGGAAGGAAAACGACCGTCAAGATAACAGGGAGCGCATATCTCGAGCTTTTTGTCTTTAAGGCAGTGGTAGCGGACAAGGGAGCAATCGGCACCGCATGTGTCACAGGTATGGGTTTGGGTTGGGAGAGAGCTATTGGCACCGTTGGCCAGGGCTGTCGCTTCGCTAGTGGAGAGGGAGCGGGATGCCTTTGATGTGGTCTGGTAAATAGAAGAACGAAGTTCGAGAGAGGCGGGGGTAGCAGAGAGAACTTTGCCGTTTGTGGCAGCTACGTGGGCGGTACCGGCATTGGCGTTGGGGATGGTGGGTCGTGTTCCTGGGTGGAGGGATTGGAGACCGCGTGGGGTATCGAGAATAACGCGGAAGTGGCCTGTGAAAGGAGGAGCGAGCGCTGCTGGTCGTTGTTCGGGGTCAATCTGGGCAGTGGCGTTGAATGCCATTCGAGAAAAAGGGTGCATGAGCAGTACGCTACCTGGTAGTTGATGAGACCCCACTGCTCCAAAAACGCATGAACGCGCATAATGGCGCATACGTCTCCAGCGAGATTGCGACGACAGGCGGTGACGGTAAGGTATTCGGTAGGGCGGAGGCGGTAGGTGTTGATCATAAAATCACGGTAGTCTTTGTATATCGAGGGTGTCTTGGACCTATTGCGGGAGTTGAAGAACTCAGGGAGAGCTCTGCGTTCGACGGGGTGGATTTTGGACATGTCGAACCAAGCAGAGTAGCTGGGGATGATGACTTCGTGCGTCTGCGCAGCGAGGTACTTTCTTGCCTGCTCCTCCAAGCGTTGGCGCGTAGCCTCGAACTGGGCGGGGTCCTCATCATCATTTTCGTCTGCTGAGTCTCCGTCCTCTTCCCCTCCGTCAGCCATGGACACGTCGCCAGGCTCATCTTCCTCGCCGTCCTTCAGCTGTCGCACCTTAGGAACGGAAGCCTGGGGTTGGTTGTCGTCGTGGGCGGCGTTGTCTGGCGGTAGATTCGCAATGTCATTGGACTGTATTGGATCTTGTTCTCCGCGCTTGCCAGGTGCGTTTTCTGGGTCTACGGGAGTTGCGCCGTGGTTCTGAGGAGGAACAGCAAGTTTTATGCGTTTTGAGTCCGAGTTGGGTGGGATTGCAGAGCCTGCACGTTTTGGAGAGTCCATCGTTGCTCTTTTCGTGTTTTTTGTCACAAACAACAGCTCTTGCTCTGGTGACTACAAATACATACAAATACTCCATCCCACTAATGCACTCCATTGCTGTCCTCGGCGGTGGGCTCACAGGGCTCTCCGCCGCATGGAACCTCTCCCATCGCTTTCCTGCAGCACAGATCCTGCTATTTGAGAAATCAAAGCGTCTCGGCGGATGGCCTCAAACTGAACGCATCACTCTACCCCACGATCACACTGTACTGCTCGAGGGAGGCCCACGGACACTGCGGCCAAAAGGCGCGGCTGTCCTCGAGCTGGTTAGTCTCTGGAGCTCTGCAAGGGGAGGAACTTGACTAGGAGCGCTCTAGATAAGGAACCTTGGCCTGGAGAACGACTTGATTACCGTTGCCAAGACATCTCCTGCCGCAAGGAAGCGATACATATATGTCCCTCCTGGCGAGCTTCCTGGTGTCTCAGGCCTCAACGTCGTCGGGCCTGACCTCTCTTCTCCTGTTATGAGGAAATTCCTCTGGCCACTGCTCTGTGCACCCCTCCGTCTTGTTACCCAGAAAAATACAAGAGATGGCAAGGATGAGAGTATCCATTCTTTTGCTTCTCGTATCATTGGCGAAGACATGGCTAGAATCGTTGCGAGTGCTATTGCACATGGCGTCTATGCTGCAGATTCACGCCAGCTTAGCGCACATGCGACTCTGCCGTTCTGGTCTCCCCGAGATGCTAACAGGGTCCTCACGGACCCACATTCCACGGCCGAAGCTGACGCTCTACAGCCTTACCCAAATATCGGGAACCTGGGCGAAACAATGGGAGGCGTCGCCGTCTACTCATTCAGGTCCGGAATGGAGACGCTGACTCATGCACTAGAGCAGCATCTCAGCAAGCGATCAAACGTACAAATACTTCGCGAGAGTCCTGTCCTCAGTCTCCTCATGAAGAAGAATCGCTCATTCGAGGTATACTATCTCGCCTATATTCACGACATCCAACTAACTCATTCTCTAGCTAACCTACCTCAGTCCTCACGTCAACAGCGCCTCCCTATCAACCGCGACACCAACATATGTGGTGTCCGCCATCCCCCTCCCTGCCCTCCACCGCATAACTCACCAGCTCCGCACCGACACCAATCCTCCTCCCACCTCCCACGTCCTTACCTCTCTTCCCTCCATCCCACATCTCACTACCAATACTGCCTCAACCGTCCACGTCCTCAACCTCGTCTTCCCCACCCCGCCCTCAAAGATTCACCCACCGGGTTTTGGATACCTCATCCCACGACCAAAAAATGGTTACCCGAGTGAAGCAAGCGAAGCCCAACCAGGGATACTGGGCACCGTCTTTGACTCTTGCAGCCTCTCGCAACAAGATGTCCCCGAAATGTCCACAGACGAATTTTACGAACACGGTACACACACAAAAATAACCATCATGCTCGGTGGACCCTATCCGCTCCTTATCCCCCCTTCCGCACCTGCTTCTCCATCACCCCTTCCAGGGGGTGGGATAGAGATCCCGCCTTATGTACGCATCATCATCGGCCATATTTCCATGCACCTCGGGAGAGATCTTCCCGATCCGGTATACTGGCGTGTATGGAAGAACGAAAATTGTATCCCTACATATGGACCGGGACATCAGGCGCGAATGCGGGAGGTGAGAGAGGTGTTGAGAAAGAGCGTGCCTGAGGGATGGGGCGACCGTATTGAGGTTGTCGGTGCTGGTGTGGGAGGTGTGAGTGTATCGGATTGTGTGTTGGGGGGTAGGAATGCTGGGTTGAGGTGGCTTTGAGCGGAAGGGACCCCAGCTAGGGATCAGTTGTGCACCCTGAGTCACTGCAAACTCATGGTTTATACTTAGCCTCTGCTAGATCCACCATTGTCCTCCTAAATACAATACACGTGAGCCAGTAGGGAACGTGCTTTCTGCTGTCAAAGCAAAAATTCAGGCTGATGAAAACTCTGGCAACGGCCCTGCAAACAACACTCCGCCGCTTCTTAGCATCCGGCGAGCGACGGCCGCTCTCAGGACACATCTCCATAGCTGTGGGTTTTTTCTCATGCCTGGTTCGTTTTGCATCGTGTCTTAATCTCCCCTTTTTCAGGGAAATATCTAGAATGCTACTCGAATGAAAATGAAAATAAACATCCGATTCGCCTGCGTCATGTCATGGTACACGAACTCCGTTTGGAATGTCCGGATGGAATGGAGTGATCTACGATGGGATCAGAAGCGACAATGTAGTACCCCCCACCACCAATCAGGCGTAGCAAAGGAAGACCCTTGCCGTGTTTCGACTTGACGTTGTGACAGGTGGTGCCACAATTGGTGTTGTGTTTGTATTGAGCACGCTCTCCCGAGGAAAAATTCAAGACTTCAAGGCGGTAGTACAAAACATGGCAGTGTCTCCGCAATGAGTTATTCCTTCCTCACGCCCCAGCTGGATAGGTAGGAAATTCTCTGCCAGCAACGTGATATACAGACTTCTGGCGGTCCCCTGCATAGTGGCCACAATTGCAGCATTGTGTATTTTGTTTTTTCTGAAAATTCAATCCGCCTAAATCCCTGAGGTTCACTGAGCCTGGAGCAGCAGAAGAGGGGCCCTAGAAGTTCTCGGAATCACTGTTGTTGTGCGCCTGCCCCACAGACGGTGGGGCACCGGGAGCATTGCTGTGCATGCCCACACCAGACCTCGTAGCAAATACTCAGACCCTTGGTATCACTGGCGCCCCTCCGGTCCTTCTATCCTTCTAGACACATTCCATCAAATTCTACAGCCCTTACCGAATACAGGGAGCCTGGGAATCACAGGGTTGGAGTTCAGATTGTTGAGATCTCTCAGGGTGCATCGAGCCATTCGCGACGAACGACCCGATGCATGAAGAGGGATCGCCCATCCGAGCATACTATACCCACAGTGTTCAACCTGCCCAAGTCCCTATCCACTGCGACGCCAGCGTACGGGACCTATGTCCTTCGCATTCCCACCTTGCATACTTGCCAGCTCTGCACTGATCCCAACCCCTCTCCCACCTTCTCTCTGTCCCTCAGCTCACCATCGACATGACCTCCGCGTCCTTGCTAATTTCATTCTAAAACCAAAGAGGTGGAGGCAAGCGAAGCCCAGTCAGGGACCTTCTAAATCAATCCATGCAATCTCTCGACCCCCAAAAACCGCCGTCATCCTCAATGGACCCCACCCACTCTTCATTCACCTTTCCACACGGTGTCAGATCTGCACTCACCCGTCCCCTGCCCTACCCAAAAAGTGGGGCCTGAGATTCTACCTTGCGTGCGGCACAATCCTCGGGTTAGATCTCCATGTGCTTTGCAAGGGACCTTCCGGATCCTCATGGCGTATACGGAAGAACGCAAATGAGCCCCAAAGTTTTTTTTTTTTTTTTTTGGGGGGGGGCCTGTGGGATACGGCGGCCATACCAGAAGACCATAAAAAGATCAAGTGAGGCATCACCGCATCATATCACTGCATGTCAAGGATATTATCAGAGGAAGCAAGGATTACATCAAGGCGGTGTGAGTATGTCAAAATGTGTGTTATCAGGAGTCGCTGGGTTGCCGGTGGAAGGGGACCGTTGTCAGGCGCCAGATGTTCTGTGCCGGATCGCCGCCGAATCTGTTACTGTTTCCAAAAATCTAAATGTAGCACGCAGTCGTCGCGATTCGCGAAACCCCTCGGTGTCGCAATCAAAAATCCTTCTGCGTGTTGATTGGCGGCTGTCGACCTGGGCTGGCGAGCGATAGCCAATGCATGGTTTGTATGTCATACCAACTTCCCCCGCGAGAATTTAAAGGTTTATACCTGTGCGACTCGCGCCTCACAGAAGCTACAGAGTAGTCTAGTTTGGAGCATTTATCATGAAAAGGATAAATGCAGTATGGTAAGATACTGACCACGGAAATGACTGTCACGGCACATATGTTTGTCTCTTTCTAAAGATTCAATCCCGTCCACGGCGGAGGAGTGAGTGATGAGGAGAGCGGAGGGGTTTCAAAGGGTCCAACCTCCAGAGCTGTCTGGTAGAACTTGCTACAAAGCCTGGAGCAGCGGATGGAGATCTTAGAAGATCCCGGAACCAACCTCTGTGCCCTTGCCCCGTACGCCGGGAGGTTGAACTAACAATGAGCCATAGGAAGTGCTGTGGCGCGTATACGCAGCCGAGGGATTCTGTAGAATGCGCATAGCGGCCCCGACAAATCCGAGATCCTCCTTCACATCCGTGTTTAGGCCGCCTAAATCCACTGTAACTCCAACATATGTGACCTCCCTTTCCCAGCCGTGCACGGCAGCCACGTTGGAGGGCCATTGTTACGGTCAGAAAGGCAAATGAAGCCGGGCACCGCTCCGCTGCATGTCAAGGGTGTCAAGTAGAAACCGTGTGGATCACAACACCCTTTCTAGACGTGTACCTATCGAACCATAGATCGGGATCCCGCGCTTTACCGTTCTGAAGATTCAGTTGGGTCTACAAGAAACCCTCCCGCTTCCAAGTTCATGCTGAGGAGGAAAGACCAGTGGCCCCAGATGGAAATTCAGCCCCACCCAACGTCATGCTCTACACCATTTTGTGTGCTACCTACAACCTTGAGGACACCCGTAGCCTGGTGCAGGAGCACTTCGATCATCCTGTCAAGCATCAGCGCAATATTCTTTATATTTAGCACAGAAGTGTTTGTTCAATATCTCCTCATAATTTATCTCAGATATATGGCGCACAAGTTCTGATATGGTTAGCAAAACCCGAAGACCGGATAGCTGGCTTGGGTCGTGGGTTTTGTTCCCTGAAATATCAAGGTTTCTCATATAAAAGCCAACAGACAATGCGAGGCTTAAATTCATCACCCCCAACTTGATCTCTTCCCCTCACACCTGTCAACAGACCAAAAATATGGGCCGGTTAGTTTTGAAATTCTCTTCAGATACACTTTTCCTTACTCTCTCTCTCTCTTTACAATGGAAGAGGACTCGAGGGTGCCGCTTATTACACCCCAACGAGTGGTGCCACCGCTGCAGGGGCGGGGACCCCAAACCGAGTGCCGAAAGCAATCCAGTGTGGAGAGCAAACAAAAGCTGCTCATATAGCACCCGTCATCCCCTCCACTAATCCAGACACCGCGAGACAATCATAACACCCACGCGCTCCGAACTCCCCCTCCACGGAAGACGCACGAAACGCGACCCACCGACACGCGTGATGACGTCCTCCAAGCGGCAGATCGCGTACGGGATTTTCTTTTCTTTTTCTCTCGTTTCTCTCCTCCCTTTCATAGTAAACCAATATGCTACTTAATTTCCATCCGAAATTTCGTAGCTACCTTACTTTCCTTTCTCCTTGCGTTCCAAACTGTCTTTCCCCATCCAAAACCTTCACCTCGTAGTATAAAAACTAGCTAGAAAAATGTGTGACGAGGTAGCGAAATACAGCCCCCCTCTCGTCTACTAGCTGTCTGAGTCTTTGACCCTATCTCTCTCTCTTGCTCTTGCTCTCTCTCTCTCTCTCTCTCTCTCTCTCTTTCCTGGATCGAAGCCTCGGGTCCCTCTACAAGTAACATCAGCTTCAGGTTTAACTTCAATTACGGTGAATCACACTTGATCTCATGCTTGTTGTTAGCCCTTGGGGTAAATTGATCGAGAAATATGGCGCCCATAGCCATTGCTATCGACTACAGATGTAGTTTGTCAACATAACCCATTCACCTTGTGACAGTCCTCCCTCAGCACGGGCCAAGGACAATCGAACACGGTCCCACACAGCTAAGCCAGCGGGGTGGTCCTTACCCTCTGCCATAAAAGCAACAAACTGCCCGTTGTAGACGGTTGCGATTTTTGAGGTTCAATCAAGTGCTGCACCACCACATTCTACCATCGGACCCAATACCCTGCAGACTTGTCTGGACATCAGGAAGCTGGATGAGGATACAGGAGGTGTAACCATTTACTCACAGCGTGCTGATCGTGCAAAATGATGCTTATGTCTCCGCCCAAACATGCAGTTCATTGTGCTATGCCCGGACCCTGCTCCATCATCTCGACTCGCGAACCTACTGTCCACGTCTTCCATCTCTTCCACCCCATCCTGAACCACCCTTCTAGTTCGGGGTACCGCCTACACTGACCGAAGGGCGGTGTCCCCAGGGAAGCAACGAGTTTCCCTTGGAGTACTATGTGCCGACAAATTTGACAAGTAGGGGACAAAAAAAAAAGCTTGCCTTCTTTCCATTGCATTCTATGTCACCCATGGAATTGCCGGTGTGCCTGTTGCAATTGATGTCTACAACATGTTGGGTGTCCAATTGCTCATGGTTTTTCTAGAATCATGGGTTGGCACGTATTTCCATGGTAACCTCTCTTACACTCCTTCTCATCCTGTCATCCTGTCCGCACTCCCCTCTACTGTTTGATCCATTCGGACTGGGAACCAAATGACCACACATTCCGTGCGAACAGACGTACTCCTGGAAATGGTGAGCAATGCTCCAGGCACCAACGTGTAAGCATTGGTACTGGCCCATGTTTGAGTATTATGCATGGGCAACTTCGGGCGCTGTTGAGTATTACGATGACTGTGGCAGTAGTGTGACGCTAATCTATGCAGGTGCGCGTGCAAGAAATCACTAGATCATTCTTAAATTTGTCATGCCTCCCTCTTCAAAAGCATCTGGGGGCGTACGCACACCCAGCATTTACCTTGTGGTTTGGTGAGTTCCACTCGATCTTATGTTCGTCATTGGGATAAATTGATTTCCCTAGAATTCGGAAGTAGAGCGTCCGGTCGACTTGTGGATATAGCTTGGCAGCACACACCACCCATCTTGGCACGGTCCTGGACCCCAAGTTCCCCAAATTAATATTGGTTTGCTCAAGCTCAGCACGTGTTGTGGTATTTCTTCCGCGATTTGACATTCAGTAATCCTCATGAACGAAGAACTAGCTGTCGAAAATAAGCGACCCTTGGCTCGGATTTGAATAGAATCGTAAATGAATTGATGAATTGCAGACCCCATCTTCCCACTGTCACTCGCATGACATAACAGCCCCCGCGCCTTCAGCACCACATCGAACATCAAAATGATTAGCTACACTACACCAGGAGTACTGCATTGTGAGCACGCATAGTCCGCACGTTTATATATTCAACGGGCCTGCTTCACAGTCAACTCGCCCTCTCACCACCACCGCCGTCTCGCACCTTCCATTTTCCTTAAAATCTTCGACTTCCATTATGTCCACCAGCTCACCAACGCTGCAAGCCCCCAACATGCTCTCTGCCAGCAGTGTCGGTGACACTCAACTGAGCTCCACAGCGGACCACTCCCGACCCCCCACACCACCTGGAGAACTTCAAAAGGAGACTGAGAAGCCTGTTGCTAACCCAGGACCCAAGGACCTTAGCAGTCCCGCTGAGGCTGGCGCTAGTCTCTCTCCACCGATAGATGGGATTACACCTGTTGTAACGAAGAATGATGTCGATGCTGAAGGTTGGCCTTGTTTTCCACGACTTGCAAGGGTTCCTCGCTGATGAAGTGGCAGGGATGGCACTATGCCAGCAGGGGAAGCACGAGTACCGTACTCGTCATGGAGTTATGGGGATTTTAATGGCAGTGGTACGGAGTCCAACATGGCATCCATCCTTCTCGAATGTCTGCTGAAGTGGTCTACTTTGTTGAACCAGGCCTGTTTTCCGTGCGGGTTGATATGCTTATTGTAAGTTCATGGGGTTCGTGACGCCGGATGTTTTGCTAATCATTTTCGCACAGTAGGGACAAGGAGGATGTCTGCATCAGGTGTGGCACCCGGGCGTAAGAAGGCACTCTGTACTTTATGCTCTTTGAACTTGGTACTTGACTCTTAGCACTTTTGATTTCTGTTAAACGGACGTATTAATGACACAATTGACTAACGACTTTTCAACATGCTACCAGTGCGAATGTTTCAAAGATATGAGCCTTCGCTTCTCCGGTCTCGATCAAACGTCCACCGCAACCTCCAGCTACTCACGATATATCGCTAAGGAACAGTGCCCTGGGCAGCTTCGTGTCTCGGCAAACGCATTACTCAACACTTCCTTCTAACCCCCGGCACACCACAGTATTATTCATCACCTAGTAACAGCCGGATCTGGTCTGGGTGTCGCCAGTATGGTGCGCGAGCCGGTGGGTGCAGATCAAGTGGGATTCCAGTCACAGAAAGTAGGGCCCTACTCTTGAACGCGACTTTCGAAGCGGCTTGAATAGCTTCGCTCTCTTCCACATGCCTCTGCCGGGCGAGCTCCTTGGATTGGCATGGGGGAATTAACCCTTCCCCCTCCCCCCTTAAGTGGTGGCGCAAGTTGGGATGACTGATATAACACTCGTAGTGCAGAGCAGGCAAGATGTCAACTACGGTCCCGAGCCATGGGAACAGAGACCCACATGGGCAATCGCCAATCGCCGCATGTATCCTGGAGAACATTGTCTCTCTGTCAAACTCCTGAACTAGGAATGTTGGACGGCTCGCCCACATGCGATCCCCCAACACCTAATCTTGGTCTGTTCAAGTTGAACAGGACCCGAGCAACGGGCTTCATGCACGCTATCCAGCTTGCAGGAGAGACATACCACCCCACAGATATGTTACCTACTCGAGACGATTACACCAGACTGACAAGATTATGACCAATCAGAAGCTCAGCTAGGCTTGGTTAGATAACTCTCGGACAACCAACCGCAATCTGAGAGGCCCCTAGATACCGTCAAATGATGTTGCCCTCGGTCGCATCGGATGTCGTCAACGATACGACTGGTATAAGGGCTTCAGGAAATTCCAGTCATCGTTCAAGGGTGAAAACATATACCCATGCAACTGCCCGGTACCAGATTCCCTCTTCAACTGAATGAGCTCGGATGGCAATAAGCGCCGCTCTTATCGCGATCTTGTCTTATAAGTCGGAAGGACGGCATGAGCACTCATTGCGATAATGCCATAATCGCACCGGTGCCAACACCTGCCAGCACCCGTCAACCGATGTACTTACGGGACCATTTCAGGTACATAACCATGTTTATGCCAGCAGTCCTATGAATGAAGTTGAATACAAGTTGGTCCACGCCGCTGACAGGATATGTCATTGGATACAGCAAATGGACTACGCGACCGCCGCCTTGGGTGCAACCAAAATCCGAGTCCCCTAGATAACACGGCTATATCGAAGCATTGTGGTGATTCAACAACCTCAGTAAACCCACATCCTCCTGGCGTTGAGAACCCTGAACGGAATATGTTGAACCGTAGAATGCGAGAAGTATAAACGGAAAACCAACCGGGAGTGCGCTCGCGGTTCAAATGTGCGGAAAGAGGATAACTATGAGATAATAGTATCACGGGGACTACGGTGGAACCACCATTGTTGGATAAATATGGAAATGTTTGCAACTGTCCATCAATCCATCATCGGCTCACTTCCCTGATCTATTTATGGATGACATTAGCAACTCACCTCAGGAGTTAATCTTTAAGGGGCGTACCTCCCCAGCGTTGGTATATCATTTGCGGGGTGTAAGGAATACAGCTCTATAAGAACTGCACGCCATCTGAGCGCAAACAAATCCCCATCCCATTTAGACCCTAAGCTTCGTTTACTTCGCTCCTATCCCCGCTGCCCGTTGTCTCATACCACTTTCCGCAATTACATTCATGGGCCCGTGAGTCGTTTTCTTTTTGACATCTCTCAGTAAATTTCCTCATCCCGTGCACCATGTTGCCTCTCCCTCCGCTGAACTCGATCTACTCGGACCTGGAACACTTGGAAGTGGAGCCGAGAGTTCCGGTTTTTTAATACCTCCTCGCGAAGATGCTCCTGCTGTCAAGGGCCCGAACAAACCTCGCCCAGGTCCCAGGCCAGCCGGTAGCAAGTAACCACACCGGCATGCACGAATAGAGGGCGGTACCACAACACAGAGGAAACGAAAACCTGTCATTGATACGTAGATCGTTTGCAGTTTTTGATGATGGTCATGATGCCTTCTTTCCCCTCCCCATTTTCGTGGCGCTTCGACTTTTCTTTTCTTTTTCACTCCTTGATGTTCCACCCTATCTCTTGGTAGAAGACATCCATGGGCCAAGGGCTTCTTTATAACTGGTATACTCCATACCTAGATGTTGTGTACCCAATTCTTTAAAACTATCTGTACGTAGATACCGTCATCATCCGTGCACTTCTACGTCACAACTCGACAATTTTCTACGGTTTTTAATGCCTTTGAGAACTTGAGTACCTTATCGCGGGAAGGGGTGGTTGCGTAAATGAGTAAGGGTGTTTACCCAGACGTCTCGAAGTATCAAGTTTTTCGCACCACTAAACAAGGAACAGGGGGATTCTCTGGTATGAGCATGGTGCTCAGCGTCAAGACCTAGTCAAATGACCCATACCATTGTCTGCTGTGTCCATAGATTCGGGTGTGGATTGGTTTCCAGAATCCCTAGCAATCCACCATTGTTCGCGAAAGTTTTGCTACCAATCACCTCCCCGATTGAATCCAAGAAAGGCAAATTTTGCGCCGATTGGTGTGCCCACAATGACTTGAATGTGTGTCCACCTTCCTTGAATAGCAGTTCGGAGATCCAGGTGAAAAGCAATCCACTCTAAAATAGAAAGGTGTCGTTGGTTTTTTCCCACAATAGCACTCACTGTCAGATTTCCGTTGTGGTTTATTATAGTTCTTTGATTAAGTCCACAATGGCCTATGATGTTACCAAATTCCCGGATGAGTATGCTTCCCAAAATAAATCATGATTAAGAAATCAATTGGTCAGGGCTTCTACACAAGTGTAAGGGAATTCTCAACATCATACTCCATCATGGACTTGATGGATGGCAGTAAAACTGAAGCAGTTTTTAGACGTTGGGGTCCACCGGTCTGGTGCCACTGCCAATATACATCCGAATCGGAATATTCCTGCTGTCCAGCACTTATTTGTCATCCCGATCTCACACAAGAGTATGGTGTGTTCTTCAAGGCCAATCCGAACATTCCTGTTACCGTGGCAGACGTTATGTGGTTTTCGATGATCAGAAGATAGGACATAGGGCGATTTAAGATTCACTTCGCGCGATTGATTTTTGGCATGTAGTGCAGTCAACAGCAAGCCGACTATGCTCTTACCAAGTTCCAATGCTACAGAACTGGTTGTTTAAATCGTTGGTAATGAGAAGCTCTTAAGCAAGGGTGGGATGATCCCTTTTCCATGTACGTGTAGCGCGAGAGTAACAATGTTCTCTGAGCCTTACATTTTGCGCATCTGGAAACCATGGAGGATTGGAACAAATCCAGGGCCGAATGCAATCGTAGAAATGCAGTATCGTCATTGCTGAATCACATGAAAGTCAGGAGGTCGGCCGAAGTCAGTGGGGTTTTCACCTCGACCGCTACCAGTGATGGTAGGCAGACAAGGCGGGTTGGAGGTGCAGGGATAACCTGGGGACCGTGGGATACTCGGAGACTTGGGAACGTGTGATGAACCCCATGTGGTATAGTTGCCGCTCCCCCGGTTCATTAGTAATGTCCTGCGCACCTGTAAACTTCTGGTTTATATTCTACCGATATCGGAACTGGCACTTCATCACACAGAACAAACAAATCAAGAGCATCCGTCTATCCAATGAATTCTCCTGGGTATATACACCTTTCTGGAATTCAAGGAGCTCTATGGCCAGTCAATGTTGACTGTCACCATGAATTTCATTCATCATGGTGATGCTTTCAGTTGTCAGTCATCCGAGAAGGGGTAATAAGTACCGGGGTCAAGCCCAGAGCGCGCCGAGAAATATTTGGGGGACTGGGCATTGAGACTCAGTGGAGCATTCGCCCATTACTATGATTACTATGGTGGACGTTATGTGCTTTTGGATGATTAAAAGGTAGGAGATAGAGAGATTTGGGATTGGATTCGCTTCGCATAATTGAATGTTGGAGTAAAATGCGGTCAGCAAGAAGCCAAGCATGCTCGTCCGTGGTCTTACCAAGTTCCGGTGCCACGGAGCTGGTTGCTTATAGGACCAAAAATTTTAGTAACAAGGAGCCCTCAAGCAAAGGCAACAGGATCCTTGTTGCATGTATGTAGTGCGAGAGTAACGAGCCTTATGCTTCATGCATGTGGAAATTGTGGCCTGAAGGAGTTAGGACAAATCCAGGTCTGAGAACCCTTATAGAAATGCAGTATCGTTATTGCTGAGCCACATGAAAGTCGGGAGGTCGGCCGGAGCCGGTGGAGATCGCAGAGACTATGAGGAATTTGTTATGAACCCCACATGCCTGGTTTAGCTGTCGCTAGCAGTGTCCCGCACATCTGTAAACTCCTAATTACACCATACGGAAACCAACTGCACACTAATGCATCGGAATCGGTCACTTCATCACCCGACGTCAAACAGGTCAAAAATTTTCATCTCTCAACATTTCATGATATCTTAGTGAGCATCGGGATTGGGCATCGTGACAGCATCTAGTCATTATGTACAGTGCAAATCCAAGTAATCTCAGCGGTGAATTCAAGGATGAAACTTGGACCACAGTCAGGAGATACATCAAGCAGATTGAGGCAGTAGGAAACGACATAGCTAATCATCAGATTATCTCTCCTTAACCCGAATATTCTTTCCCTTAGAAAGAAGAGGGGTGCTGGAGCAGAGCCTAGGCACAACGTCAGGTCAATCGACCAAGGGAGTATGTCCAACTTACTTACCTCGCCGTTCACATACCAATTCGAGACAAGCAATAATACAGTGTCCCCGCATCGAATCTCATTCCACCACTTTTGTTCGCAAAGGATTCAAACCGATATACTCGGGGGGCCAGAATCGTAGAATTACCAAGGGGATTCGAAATTCCTGGAGCTGCCATCTTTGTTACGTGAAAGATCCTGTCCCTGACTTTCCAGAATGGAGCGGCGTACCCTCTATTGGGGACGGCATGAGCACTCGTTATGACCCCATAATCGCCAGCGTCTGTCAACCGATGTACTTAACGGTTATTTCAGATGACCTTGTTTATGCCCAGTCTTATCAATGAAGCTATAACTAAAATTTGAGTCTTCTAGAAAACATTGTCATGTTGAAGCATTGCGGTAATTCAACAGCCGAGGTAACCCACATCCTCCTAGTATTGAGAACCCTGAGTAGAATGTATTGACCTGTAAGGATGCAATAGAACATGCGTGTACGATTTTTTGCAGGACCTTAGGGCTGTACTTATAAAGGAAAAGCCAACCGGGAATGCATTCGTAGCCCTTGAGATCCACAAATTACCGACAGGTGGTTGCGGGCGTTCCCGTGTTCGGGGTTTGTATATAAATAGTCGCAAACATACCGTGTCCAGGCGTTTCGCCAATATTCCTGTGTTTTAATCATGACGGTCCTTGTATGTGTAAACTCCCACGCGTCTGGAAGCAATGATGACCAGGCCGTAGCCCCGCTCGCCAGGATAACAGTCTCTGAGGACCAATGCTCTCTAGCAACTATTTCTCTCATCTCACATTAATAATTGGCCCAGGGTCCTACATCTCGTCATGATTGCATGGGGACTATGCGTGCGCCCGAACCGCACATGTTCGGAGGAAGATCTCCTGCACTTGGCTCATCGCCCCCCTCGCGTGTATCTCGCAATGATGCGTTAATCCACGTGTGCCTTGGATTTTTGCGATAGTGCGGTTCTCATCTTCTCCACTTGCACCTGTCACCTATTTCCGATTCCGCGACAATCATTTTACCATTGAAGCCACACAGCACTAGCCTCCTGGCTGCGGTTGAAGAATTCCATCTCTCGAAATGAGCCTCATTTTCTTCTACTTCTGCAGCAATGGTAGTCACCTCCACCGTTGGGACCCGTGTAATGCTATTACATTTCCGACTCTTCCACTGTGACTGTGTCACGTCCACGGTCATAATCTACACTCACGTTTGAATCCGATTCCTATCACCGGCAGCAGTATTTGACGGGGGGGTTGGACTCAAGCTATATATAGTCGAGGGATTCGACGTTCTCATCCTTTCCTGCTATTTGGGACACACCCAATGAATACAGCTCTTTAAGAACTGCACGCTACTATCCCACTTCAACCACACATAAACAGACGCACTCTCTAAGCTTCACTTGCGTCGCTCTCATTCCTGCTTTCCGTTGCCTCACACCGCTTTCTGCAATTACATTCATGGGCCGGTGAGTCGTTTTCTTTTTGGCATCTCTCGGGAAATTTTCTCATCCCGTACACCCTGTTGCCCCCCTCCCCCCACCTTGAACTCAATTTACTCGGACTGGGAACACTATGGAAGTGGAAACCAAAGTTCGGGTATTTTAATACCTGCTCGTGAAGATGCTCCCGTGGTCAAAGGCCCGAACAAGCCTCGCCCAGGTCCCAGTTCAGCTGACAGCAAGTGACCGCACCAGCGCGCAAGGGTGCAGAGCTGTACCACAGTGCAAAGGAAACGAAAATTGCCTGTATGTCATACTCATGATGTCTGAATCGTTTGTAGTGTCTGATGGACATGGTGCTCCCGTCTGTGACTTAGAGGCTACAGGGCCTCATATATATGCACCATGATGACAACATGCGCACCCTCGGCCAATTTCCCATTCCGGCAGATCTCTCTTATTTCTCTACTTTCGTGCTTCTACTTTGTTTTTGTTTTTTTGTTTTGTTTTTCCATTGCTTGATGCTCTATACTATTTGTTGGCAGAGGACCTCTCTGGGCAGAGGGCTTCTTCATAATCACTGCACCCCATACCTAGACTTTTCCCACCCAATTCCAAATCTTTGAAATTAGCCGCACGCAGATCTCGATCGCCTCGTATGAGAGCTCGGGTACATCTATATCAACACCCGGCTATATTCTATGCTTTTAATGCCTTTGAGAACTTGAGCACATGGGGTAGCTAGACAGCTTAGATTAACGAGAGTGTGAGTGATGTCGAACGGTAGGAGATGGAGCTCACGGCCAAGGGTTAAGTTGGCCGAGTGTGACAATTGCTGTCTTGTGCTGGCCTTATTAGAAACTGGCTGCCAACTAGCCGTCCTGACTCCCGAGAAGAACTGATCTCTCGCCTTGGGGTTATCAGACCCTAAGTCGGATACACAGTTGCATCCCACACGATATACTACCTTGATGTCACGCACGTCAAGGCCTGGTCTCACTGCCGATTTGCATCCGTGCCAAAATACCTCTGCTGTCCAACATTCATTTGCCATTCGGATCTCATTTGAGAGTATGGTCCTTCATGGCCGATCCAAACATTCCCACTACGATGGCTGACGTTACACAGTTTTAGGTGATCCGAAGTTAGGACCTAGGGAGATTCGGGATTCACTTCGCCGTAATTGAAATTTGGCATTTCGGGGTGCTCGGAGACTGTGAGGAACGTGTTAACAGTGCTATGAACCCTGTATGCCTTGTATAGTAGTTGCCCTCCCGTTGGCGACGTCCCGCGCATCTGTAAATTTCTAATATCATTGTCCCGAGACCAACGGCGCATTAATGCATCGGAACCGGTCACTTCATCGCACGGGACCAGAGGAGTCGAGAATTTTCATCTATCTCCTTGGATATATACACCTTTCTGGAAGCCAGGGAGCTCTATGACCAGTCAATGGTCATAATTTACATTTCAAGCAACTCAGGGTGCTAAAAATCCAGCTGATCCAATCGTAGATATGCTGCGTGCAGATCCCAACGAGTGAGTAGAGGTAGTGTCTTGATTCTTAAATCACCACTCATCCAAGGCCAGACTTGACCCTCCCGCGGGTGAATCCGTGGCCCCACATGCATTTCCATGAGATATTTCCCATACATCATGCGTCCTTTCCGACTTCGTTTTCGCTGTCATGGAGCTACCAGCCGATCTAACGCTATCTAACACCGTCTCAGAGCCACGGAATCTCGGCGTGGCTCCCAAAGTCAATGATTGAGGAACCCGCCGCATAACCTGAACATCATGTCAATACACCCCCGCGGACAGGGCGGTCGAGAGGAGACTTTTTTTTTTTGCACATGTTGAGCGGCGAGTTTGACATGGTCCATTTTTCTAGATATGGCGAAACTCCGTCCAAACTCCTCGCGGTGAGTTTCAATTGCCGGTCAGCTGAGAAAGGGCAAAAGGTACTGTGGTCCAGCTCAGAGAACGCCGCGAAATCATTTGAGGGACTGGGAATTGAGACTCGGTGGGATATATCAGTGAACATCGGGATTGGGCATCACAGCAGTATCCGACCCATGCATACAATATGAATCTGAATAGTTGGGATGTACGTCAGGAGTGAGTTCAAGGGTGAAACTTAGATTGCAGCTCGGAGATACTTCGAGTCGTAAAGCACAAAGTAGCTAATCATCGATTGATCTTTCCTTTGCCCGAATATTCTTCCCCTCAGAAAGAAGATGGGTGCCGGAGCAGAGTCTGTACACAAGAACGTCAGGTCAGTTTACCAAGGGAGTATGTCCAGATTACTTACCCCACCGTCAATCAGGACCGTCTCGCCATTCACATACCAATTCGAGACAAGGAATAGTGCTAGTGTCCCCATGTCGAATCTCGTTCCACCACTTTTGTTCGCAGGCGATTCAAATCCGTATACCCGGGAGATCGGGATCGTAGAAATACCGAGGGCATTTGAGGTTCCTGGAGCTGCCATCTTTGTTGTGTTGAAGGGTTTGTCCTCTGTTGTCGGAACGAAAAGCGGCATACCTCTGTAGGGAATAGGCCCGGAGCGATACCATTAACCCTGATCCCAAGCGGGAGTAACTCGTGGGCTAAGGCGGCCGTTCCGAGCCCGATCGCGGACTTGGAGAAGATGTAAGGGAAGGAAAATCCCCCAGTCGCAGCATCCTAGAGGCAACAATTAGGGCCCACAAAAATCTCGCACATCACCAAACACACCTTTGTCCATCCATTCATGCTACTCGTCATTACTACTTGAGGTGCGAACTCTCTCCCCCCATTCATACGGTTCGCTGCACTTCCTGAGATCTTCCACTTCTCGAGTAATGGCAAGAAGGCGATGGTAAGCCAGTATGGTCCTACCGCATTCACTTTGTACACGTCCGAAAAGCTATCTTCGGGGATGTTATCAAAGAGTGCCTCAACAAAATCTTTCGCGGTTGGGTTTGGAGTTGATAGTTCAGGCCGCTTGAATTGACCAGCCATAATCCCGGCATTGTTGAACAGGACTGTGATACCATTTTCTTCGAGGGAAGATATGTGAGCGGCCAACCGAGCTGCTTCCGACTGTATTGCCTCGTAGTGTTAGCATACGGATACTTAATTAGGACTTGCAAGCAACTAACCTTTTTGCCGACATCCCCGACAATACCATGCAAATGACCCATTTGCGGTGAAGCGCCTTCATTGTAAGCTTTGGTCACCCTATCTCAAGATCGGTTATTCGGCCGGAACAGTTGTGTAACACGAATCCTACCTGTCAATACGCTCGTGGTTGATATCAATAATATACACTTTTGCTCCATTTGCTGCGAGGGTCGAGCTTATCATGAGCCCGATGCCCTGCGAACACTCATAATAGACAATTGCTGAGAATAAAGACGAAGGGACTTACAGAAGCCCCCCCAGTGACAACGGCAACCACACCTCGTAAATCGAATAGACTCTGGGCAGTCAAACCCTCAAGGACATTTCGAGCGTCAGTCATATTGGTGGGGTCTGCAACAAGTGATTGAGATGCTGAGTATTTATCCACCCACTCCGCATTGATTTGTCAATAGACCACTCCATTATGGTAAAAACATACCCATCGCGTCATTCTAACGGTCACACGATTAGTCACATGATTGGCTCGCTCATGTTGGTGCCACGTGCTTGCCATTTGCTGGCCCGTTCTTGTTGGTCTCTCTCTGGGAACTGGCGACTAAGGAAAACTCGCGCGCAATTTATCTGGCTACTTTTCTCGTTGGCGGCGACCGTTGCCTTCCACCAAACATTCCATTCTACTTATACTAGCCCGCAATGCACCTTGCCTTGCAAATATCATTGGAACCGCTCTCCAATACGCCATGAAAGCGTGCTTTGACGCAGTCTCATGTGGTGGACTCGTGGTTGAGGTTGATGGAATAGACGGCAGGGTCCAGTCATGCATCGCTGAGGGGTGCAGTGATACCGGTTCACTGACGGAGGCAATGCGAATGGTCAGATAAGTTGAACAGCGCAATGCCTTTCGTTAATGCTGAGCGTCTTTCTGTGAGCGCTCGAGGATGACCTCATCTTTGAATGCGACAAAGTCGTGGGGTGTTAGTAATTGGTGGGTGATAGAAGGAGTACATTGATTAAGTTGTAGTTTTCGTGTTCTCCGGAGAAGTAACTTGTACCTTACCGCGGGAATAGGGTGGTTGCGTAAACGAGCAAGAGTGTTTACCTGGACGCCTCGAGGTATCGAATTCTTTGTGCCACTGAACAAGGGACAAGGGATTTCCTGGTTTGAACATGCTCGAATGACTCGTAACATTGTCCACCGTGTCCAATCTGCCATGGTCGCGAGGACATGGATTCAAGTGTGGATTGGTTTCCAAGATCCCTGATAAGGCACCATTGTCCGTGAAAGTTTTGTTACCAATCACTTCCCCGATTGAAGCCAAGAAAGGCAAATTTTGCGCCGATTGGTGTGCCCACAATGGTCCGAATGTGTGTCCACCTTCCTTAAATGGCAGCTCTGAGATCCAGGCGAAAAGCAATCCGCCTTAAAATGGAAAAGTGTCGGTGGTTTTTTCCCACAATAGCGCTCATTGTCAAATCTGTATATAACCAACCCCGCCCCGAGTCCCAATTTCCTTATCGCCCTCCCAGCGACTTAGCAGGCCTTCCCAACAGCAAGACTCCTCCACTACACATTCACCAACATGTTTTCCCGCCGCCAAGGAACCTCCCGCCCCGGTGCCTCCACCTGTGGACTTGGTCAGCGCCGTCGCACAAGACGGGTTTCAAACAACGGGTGCTTCGCACCACTGGTGACCCGGCTTGCCGCCAAACACAAGCTTCAGGTCGTTTCTCGTCGTCGCGTCCCATTATCCAATATCATCACCAACAAAGCTGCTCCGTCTCAAACCCTGGAGTCCACGCTTGGACCTGAGCAGCCAATGTCCTACCCCATTCTCCCGTTTCCCTCCACCCAGCGCGTCTGCGATGAATATCTTCGCGAGAAGCTAGCTCTCTTCAAGGACAGGTGTGTTCTATTCAAACTTGTTGATCGTGCCCATGATCTTACCCTACGACTTTAGCATGTATGCTGGCCTTCGCAATGTTCGCTACGCGAACGCGCCACAGCGCTCCGGCTTCCTTCCGAGGGAGCTCCAGATTATCATGGACGACCGCGTCGACGCCGTTCCCCCGACACACATATTTGCTGTTCACGCCGCACAAACTACCCCCAGCGCAACCAAGCGCAACGTGACACTCTATCCCGCCCACGAGATCGTCCTCTCCGCACACTGCGCCAACCTACCCAAGCTGCCAGAGTCTACCTCTGAATCTACCATTCCCGTCGTCCCCCTTGCGCTCCCTTCGCCCCAGATGTACCCTTACCTCCAGACCTACCTCTACTCCAAGGATCTCTCGAGACTCGAAAACACCCTCTTGCCAACTCCGCTACCGCTCGACGCTAGCATACTCATGAGACAGCTTTTAGCAACCTGGGGCCTTTGGGCGAATGCGTGCGCTCTAGGCGTTGTGGATGCTCCTCTGTACGAGATGATTGACCGTGTTTGGTCGAGAATTCGACAATCGATTCATACGGCCCGGTCATCATCACGGTCATCGAACTAGATCTTGTGGGAAGCGCCCCTACATTCGGGGTATTAGAATAGAAATTCCAAACGATAATAAGATATGACTATGTAGATGTTAATAACTACGCATACATATGTAGTTTTATGTTCGCATTTTGCAACACAATCCAGGTTGGATATACTTGCCCCTATTGAACGTCTGAATTCGTGAACTGTCAAAGCAAATATCCATATGTTCATGGCACTGCCGAACCTCAATGTGATCGGTCATTTTCTATAACATTCAAATTTTACCTACGGCATAGCACAGAACTTTCCAGAACATGAACAAAAGGAGAAAAAGACAAAGACCCCCCGGGTCTATAATTAGGCAGTGACATTTATGTGTTATACCAATGCGAGAAGTAAAGAGTAGCTAGAAGTCGGTGTTGTGTCCGCCGTCAACAGGACGTACGGCATCCCACCATGCTGTTGCTGCTGCTACCGCGCCGGTCATTTGCTACCAGCTGGTTTGGGACCTGGGCCTGGGTTGCGTGGGCCTTTGATGGTGGTAGCGCCGCCACCCTGGGGGTTGTTTATACCCCCACCTTGAAGTGCGCTGTGACGGAAAGCCAACAGGAAGAAATATATATGAGGAGAGGATTTTCGCGTCATTGATGTAGTGGTACATACTGGCCCATTACTATGAACGTGACAAATGCGCATGAGCGGCCTAGGGTACTGGAGACATGTTTTGCGACTCACTGCTTTAGGGTGACGTGGAATGGGGCGAGTAAGCTTGTCTAAGGGAACAGATCGGGTGGCGGAAATACTGGTAATATAGGTCAATAGCTGGTTTGAAAACTCGCACTCCCAGAAAGACGGACACAGAAGAGCTACCGTTTAACTCGTAGGGCTGAAATCGGAGGTGTGGACGCCGACAATGAGAAAGGGACAATGAGAAGGAACTCGATGGTGGGTTATAACTGGAGAGACATGGTACCAACCTATATAAACGAGTCCGAACGCAGCACATCTCCATGAAAGTGAACAAGCCAAATTGTACACATCTCGGTAATGAATCTGGGAAGCAATGATGAACATTCACCGTTATATTTTTGGGAATCAGGCTTTGTGACAATGTATGGCATCCCTCACAAGGGATGGTGCTGTAACACGAGCCATTTATCACTGCGGAGATTATCAAGAACGTGAATCACGCAATGAGTCATGACCCAGTCTCAGTGAGTGCGTCGGAGATTGTTGGAGAGCGGCGGTCAGCGTGACTGTGTCGGAGATGTCCAACACTCGAGAAGTCATGCAAACAATGGTTGACACAGTTTAGTACGGCCCGGCGTCTGACGGGGTCAGCCGCATTGGTGTAGGCAGTCCTCTTGGGGTGGGCTTGGTTCGTACGGGAATCATCGAACCCGCACACCGAAGAACTGTCCAACTCGGGTTCATGAAGTTGGATGCATTCCGACTTGGTTCAGATACCACCACTCTTCCACGCCACCCACTGACCCACCAATCAAGATCCCCAAATAACACAGATCGAGTTTCATCTCGTTGATGTTGGTGCGCGGCCCCGATGGTTTTTCGTTTTAGGGTCCCTTGGTGTGGGTACCTCGGCCAAGAGTAGTAAGTACGGACCACATACACGATCACCAGGGACATGCGGATAAGAAAGAATGGAAAGAAGCTGATATTTCTCGACAATGATTGACTGGTTGTGGGACACAACAATTCCCCGCTGGGATAGTTGGAAATGGTAGACCCGACAATGGCGAGCAGAGTGAACAGAATCCCCAAAAGATGTGACTTCTTGACAGTCACGTGATTGCATAGATCGCCTCGTCATCGCCTCGTCTGCACGTCGCCTGACTGTCAATAGCAACTACGATGGCCGGTTCCTGTCTTCTTATGTCTAAAATCTTGTCATGCGAAGGGGTGGGATTATGGTATCAATTCTAAGGATTCCTACTTGTCACCTGTTCTATTCGCTGTATCTCACTTGAATAATTACAGTCGGTGCCCTTCAGACTCCGATGTTCACCCCCGTTCCTTTACAGTGAGGTGTACGCTTATTCCCTGCTATTGATAGCCATTGGAACCTTGTTGCATGGGATTCAGCCTTAGTTCAAACAAGGTTATCTGTTGTATAGTGTACAAGCATTGGGGTTGCAACGCACTCTCAATACTACCCTTCGAGGAGGGTTACAGCATTGATCTACACCCCGGAAGTCAATCATATGATAACAGTAACAATGGAGTAACAATGGAATGAACCCAAGGCTACCCCTTGCAACGTGAGATTCATCATACTATAACTGATATATATGATGAATACTGCCTTAGAATGATCATCACAGGCTAGCTGCGAGAATCAAACCGCCATAATTCTCAGCCCATCGTAACCCCCCGTAACAACACCAAACCACTCGAAAGTACTCTGGATAGGTTATTGATCTTGGTTAACCGTGGTACAACCGAGATGGTGGGCTAGCTGTTGATTCCAAATAGTTCGTGAGTACATAAGCATCTATCACAAGCACATCAGTTATCCACAATCTTATATATATACCTTATCAAAAGGTCAAAGATCAGTATCAGGTAGAACAAATGGTGGGGATGCTATTCGCAAAACGCTGAAACCGGACAAGTTCCAAACACTAGAGGTGTGGCTCCACCGCGTGTCCATATGCCACCATAAATCAAAATGCACGGGAAATGAAGAAAGCGCAGCTTAATTTCTCCTTTCTTGCCCATGCCAACACAAGGAAAAAACCGCAGCATACTTATCGGATCATGTTAAATATTGAGCCGTACTAGCTTCCCAACACAATGTCACGGAGGGCGACCACCCCACTGAACTTCAAACTCCCATCTCTAGGGATTGGCAGTACCGCAGCCCACGCCTCTTGAGCCAGTTGAGCCAGGACTCCGGATAGGTGAACAAGTCCCACTCATTTGCATTGGTTCACAAATGGGTCTGAGCTCAAAATACGGATAGCAGTATTCGCAGACACTGTCGAGTAAGAACATACATTAGCGGCGGAGGCTGGCTTTCTTTGATCCATGATCTCAGAAGTTGGACCGGGGGGGGAGTTGAACACGACATTCACAAATGCGAGATATTCAGGCTGAGAGTAAGAAATACATAGCAAAATCGTAAAAGCTGAACGAGCGAGAGTGAACCATATTTACATACCATGTTCTTTCTGAAGGGTGAAAAGCCAAGTTAGTCGGCAAAGTGATCGAATATATTCCTTCCTTCGAGTTATATACGACGTATGCGCACGCGGACACTGCTGACAACCGCCGTCTGGGATCCTGGCCTGGGATTCTCGGGCCTTTGACAACGGTGGCGTCGCTGTATGGAGGATTTGTGACACCTGCAGCTTGAGCCCCGCTTCATGGTGGTAAATGCGCCGCAACAGGAGGGCATCGTTCCAGAGGTTCGACGGATGAAAAATCCAAAAGGAACGCACCGTCCATAGTCTTAAGTTTTACGGGACGCACTAGCACCAAATGGAAGTGGATATGCAATTACTTTGTAGTGATACAAGAAGGGTGCAAGATGTAGTAGGTGTTGAATCAAAGTGTTGAACTTAAGAGGCAAGGACCTGGGCAAGGGTGGTGCGTTCATGGGTGAAGTGAGAAACGCACGAATCTTAAACTGCGGTTATTCTCGTGAGCCACTGCCGGTCCACTGCGGTACTTACATATCCAGGCCAACATGCCATTCCTTTAACACATCACAAGACCGGTGCATCGTCCCCTGCTCTAATAAAAAGGGGCAGTATACACGGGCATTTTAACGTGGCTTAACGGCGGGCGCCGGAGACAAGGGGAAGCAGGCTACATATGGCCTTCACAGCACTCGAAACGTACCTGCAATTTCAAGTCAAGCATGGTAGAACTCACGGATCGCACAATATGTACTTCATGTAATACCATGAGAGCAAGTCTAACGCAAATGAGCAATTCATCATTCATGTAGGCGTTTCCAAAGAAAGAAACGCGCACTAGTGAAGGTCTGCTGATCCCCACTGTGACCGAACGGCAATTTTAGCACTTATATTTGCCCAAGGGGGATGACTTCTTGGACGCTGTCGGCGAGGGTTTGGGGGAATTCACACCCCTTGTCAAACTCTACAAGGGCCTTACGCTACCCCATTATAAAGCACAGCACCTGAACTACATTTCACAAGTACGACTAAGCCAACCGTGTCATCATAATTATAAGAAGACAGTGATATCTCAGCTAGAAAACATTGACATGCTGCTCCTTGAAACACCTGATCCATCAACCAACAGGTTATCCTACAATTAGAGATATCCGGTCAGAACAGCTTCAAAAACTAGTCATGGGACACATACACTGCAGCTAGAACCTAGACCACCATTCCCAATCCAACCCGGCTCCCAGTAGACAATACCAGTACCGTGTCCATTAGGGAGCGCACTCATTACATTCTTGATCCCATTAACCCAGGTGGTCTGTCCAGCGACCGAGATTGGGATTGACCGTTCGCTCAAGGTAGTCCCCGAACATGATCCCGTCGCAGGCCAATCGGTTTCCACAATCATCACATCCTACAGCATTTAATCAACATCTCGATCAACAGCCATAAAAGAAATCTGCGGCCCATACAAACCTTATTAAACTTGTTCACAATTCCCGTCATCGTTGATTGTAACGCGCTATATGTCGCACCAGTCCCATAAAACGGATAGAACGAAAACCCAAACAAGTCAAAGTCCGCCGTAGCGAATTGCCCAGGAAGGAAGATTCCGTTCCAGAAAAAGTTGACACCAGAGGAGTCCCAGCCATTGGAAATGTGGACCATGATTTTGGCGTTGGAGCCGCCGGAGGCAGCGCGGACACCACTGGCAGCGGAGTGGAGGAGTTGAGAGGCGGGAGAGAAACCGTTGGCGGAGATGCGGCCGACCGGCCAGAGGAGGCCATCGTTGATTTCATTTCCGATCTAGCGAACACCAAAATGAGCTCCTGAACAGTTGTTGTTTCACGTTGCCCTCACCTGAATGAATTGAACTTGGGTACCTTGGGCGGTGAACGCATTTACAACATCACGGGTGTATCTGGATTCTTTTCTCGGAATATTGAGGTGAATAAAAGAGGAAGCGCTCACGTAAATATCTGGGTGTTCAGACCTGCAAGAGTCTTGGGCCAGGCCGATGGAATTGCCTGGTGTCCGGGGTCCGCCCCTGCAGATCATATTTATCAACATACTCTCACCCCAAAGAGATCAAGACCTACAAGTATCACTATAATGCAAATCCACCATAATGGCCATTCCAGCCGCGGCCGCCCTCTTAGCTAACGCCAAACCATAGTTCAAACTGTACTGCGAGTTGCTCGTACTCGTCCATATCCGGATTCTAGCCAAATTGGCACCATGGTTGTGCAAGATGCGCTCGAAAGGCGTCACTGCGCCACCAGACGTATCGCGGTACGTCCGGCCACTACTTTCGAGGTTTGCGAGAGAGGAGATGTCAGCTCCACGCCAGGTTATAGCCTGGACGAGGGGGAGAAGTAGGAGCAGGGGAGAGATCCACATCAGTAGCAAGAGTGTTATTGTGGGGTTTGAGAACGATCTGCGGCCACGAAAGGTTTTTATTTATATGACGAGGTTTTGTGCGAGGATGATCCTGCGAGCGGGAGAGAGGGCCCGTCATGTGGGCATGTGATGTATTCCTTTGAGCCGTTGAACACGACCAAGAAGGTGGAGGCGGAGAAACCGGTCCACTAGAGGGAGGTTTCGTGGTGTTGTTCATGTGATGTGATACAAGGTCTAATGTTACAAGCATTACACTTCACCCTTGAACACGATTGGACGGGGTCCCATACAGACGGGAAAACCAAAGCAAAGGTCGAATTAATGTATGGTCAAGGTGGAATGGGCATCTACCAAAAATAGCCCTTTTATCTCACTATTACCGGTTCCACAGGTTCCCAGGTCAGGTACGCGGGGTCTGTAGGATCAGTATGTGTATGCGTCATCGATAAGTCTCCGTTCATCCATGGCACGAGGTCCACGAGAGATTTTGGGGGGGATAACTTACCCTCGAATAATCTCCGAAGGATCGAGATAGCTTAAAAGGGTGCTGGGCCTCAAGAAATCCCGATGTATGCGTGATATCGATTCAGTAGTGGCAACACGATTTGCGCTTCTGGGATCTCACGTTGAGAATGGTTTCATGCAGAAAAGAGCTCCTATTCTTCCGGGAAACAATGAGTCATGTGAACACAGAGGTCAGGGCCTGGTCCCCCTTGACTATCCTTCTCATGAACAACAAGTCCATTTCGTTCGTGGTTCCTCTCTCGCCGACTAGCCCCACAACTTCCCAGCCTCTCCCATAAGTCGAATGCTTTCAGTGCTGCGCATGCCCGGACCCGAACAAGGGATGATGTGCTAGTACGGAAGGGAAGGCCCCGCTCTATTAGGAAGAGAACAAGCGGGTTTACGGGTGTCATATAGGTCCTGCAGGGCGGTCAAGTTGGTCGTTGAGAGAGATCGTGTTTAGTAATAGTATGTTGTACTGACCTTCCTCGTTTCTTGACTTGTCTGCGATTGTCGCAGCGTCGGTTTGCAATTGCTGAAGGATATTGGACGTGTGCAATAGTGGGCGTTGCAGCTGGACTCAGCCCGCGAGAACGAGCTCTCAGGTCGAGATTTATACATCGGTTGCCAGGTCTCTCTGTCCTTGTAAGGGACAAGAGTACGCAGTGGGGAGCCTCTATGTGCTAACCATGGAAAATTGGTGCGATCTCTTGTAAAATAATCGGTTTTGTTTGTATTTATCAGCTCCAGGTAGAGATTGAGCAGATCCGCACACCGGAGACCATTTAAAGGCCAAGATCCAGACTATTGACCCCTACAAAGTCCACGTGGACAGTCGGAGGCAATTTGATGTCATGTCTGCGAATTTTCAGAGGACACGGAGGACATTCCGTTTTTTACTGAGGGTCAACCGTCAACAGATTGTTTTCATAGGTTCCATTAGCAAGCGGATATCCGTCGGCTGAATTTGGTGTCCCCTAACTATCCAACGCTGCTGGTGAGCTAAATATTAAATCCCCTGAATATCCTACATGTCGTATAGTAACATACAGTCTACGATGTGAAACAACATCCAGTCAGGAAGTATTGACATACAAAACATGAATATAGTGTATGGATATATGGGGCGCTGTATTCACTCTGCGCCCCACATTGCCGTGTTGCTCATGCATGGATGCTTGCCCTTACTACCAGCCATTTTAGGGTCAGGACCAACGCTGCGCGGGCCTTTGACAACACCTGTAGTGCTGCTGCGAGGAGTGTTGGCTGAGAGTATACCTCCACCCTGAGCCCCACTGTTCAGCGGAGTGTTTCATGCGAGGAAGATTTGAGAAAGCTTGAAAAATAATGACTATGAGAACGTACGGAGCCATATCTCTGAACTGGGCAAGTATGGATGAGTAGTAGGGTTCTTGTTGCAAAAGTGGTGATGCGAAAAAAATGCAAGTCGTAGTGTAAGGTGACAAGTTCAAGTAGTGCGAGTTTGAATAATGGGTTGGTGGATGATTTTTATCCGGGAGGGGTCCAAGCGGATCTTTGGGAGAAAAAGCGCAAAGCAAGGGGGTGCGCAGGCATCGAAGGGTGAAACAGCCACCCTTAAAAAGCGCATTGGGATTTGTGTTGTATGGTTATACGGGTCACTGATTAGGCGTCAAGCGCTCAGGGATGGGGTCGGGATATGGGCTATATAAAGCTGACAGTAGTAGCACCGTCTTGGCAGTGGCGCTTCGTGCGGAGCATCAAAGGGGTTCTTACCATAGCCATTCTTCCTCACGTCCATTCCGTGACCGCAGTTGGGAAATAGTCTGACTGAGACCCAGAGTCAGCACGGCATGATGAGAGTGGCAGTGGTTCAACGAAATTGGCGTGGAGGGATGCAGTGTGACACATCCTTGGCACGTTACCGCTGTTGACGCACTGTTGATGAGCGTTAGTTACCATTCCGTTAGTTCTGATTTCAGGCCCGCCTCTTCAGACCCTTCTTCGTAAACAGAAACCCTCCCAACTAGCCGGAGACGGTAGCCACGGCGGTCTAGCGTAAAGATACGCCCGAAGTCAATGCCATTACTGTTGAAATTCTGGCATCATGCGAGCCTGCGCGATGCATGTGATTTAAAAAAAGTTTTATTGTCCACAGACCTTATTGTTGTAGATATTATTTAAGTAGTCTACTCGAGTTGTACGTAGCCATCCGTTTGCCTCACAAGCTCACCGAGGCCAAACGAACACGCCGCCGTTGCACGCTTTTTTCCAACAATTACCTCCCCAAGGGCTAAACTCGCACCCCCATGCCTCCGTTGACAGTTGTCTTTCTTTTCCTACTCTTGGTCCTCCACGTGATTACTCAGTGCACACATAGTTCCATTTGGCGCTTTTATGGATTGTTGTCTGTTTTGGTATATGGTCGGGGAAGGATGGACCCCCGAGCACTCGTCGACATTACAACATCGTTCAGAAAAATATCATTGGACTAGGCAACACTGCGCCTTTTCCTGCCAAGCCTCAATTTTGAAAGATAGCGGGTTCGGCCGTGTCTGATGTATATCATGCTTTGCCATAGCTGATGGCCATTTCTCCAAGCTCACCAAGAGAAAGGGCTTATCTTAAAATGAATCGATCCCACGAATTAACCAAGTTCCTGTCGAATGACCACAGAGATATGGACAGGTAATCTCGCAGAGACTATAAGTGATCCTTGAACTCGGGGTCGTGCTTCGTAGATAGGTCCGAAGCCACCATTTGGGCACATAGATTCTAGTTGTATGTACAGCTCATGGTCACCAGCTGCGGCGCGGCGGGTATTTCCAAATAATGTGTTGATTGTTGGGGGGCGGGGCATCGAGAGTATTATGTGTGGGGGGGGGGGGGGAGGGGGAAATGATAAGGTATGCATGTGAGAGAGATCGCAACACAGGCCAAATTGATAGGTATGCATGGGTGATAACCTTGAATATCTCGATCACGGCCGTGTGACCATGCTTACAGCGGGCTCGTTGGGCTGTGGGCGAAAGGATCGGGATGAAAGTGTTGTCGAAGACAACATCTACGGAATGATCCGTAGGATGCGAGCCCCAAGTTGTAGATAGCGACGGCCGATGTTCGATTCATATCTGTCCAATTTAACGCAAACACTTCAAGTCCGCTTTCGAGTCGCGCTGTAAGCCTGACCAAAAGGGCCTGTCAGACCCCCAACATAGCTTCCGTCCGAGTTTAGGAGATCAGTTTGCGGAGCACGACGGCTATGGGTGAACCTAAGATGTACAATGCGTACTTGAACAACCCGGACAACGAAAACGGCGTCGTGGCTCGAATAGCACCAACATGCCCGCCACGCGTGTTGTAGTACTAATTTAGTGGGGTAGCGTGGCCTATGCAGCAAATTTCAAGTGGTTCTAGCATTGAAGGTAGATGTAGCGCATTCACTGCCTCTGGAACTGAATGCCAGGAGAACCCAATTTATCTAAGAGGACAGTGAGTTATGGTCGAAGCGAAGATCAGAGCCTGGCCTGTCCCTCTTCCTCTTCCCCCAACTTTGCGACTTTCCTCATTAGATCTACCCACTCATCAATACCTCCTTTACCCACACCCTTCGCCCATGTTGTTGTTTCACCACGTTTCTCTAGTAGGATCCAACCCTTCCTCAAGATATCCTTCTTGCCATACATTTCTCTCTCCCAGTCTTTTACCCTTATGATTTCCTTCCGTGACAAGGCCTTCACCCCCTGACCTTGAACTCCAGGCTCGGTCTCAGCAAAAGCCGACAGCCTGTCTCGATAATCAAACTGTTCCATCGGTTCAAACCGGTGCCAAGCTTTGACCACACTATCCTCACCAACCACCACCTTTAACGTCTCCCAGCGCGCTTACAATATCCACTGCTTCTGCCTGTTCATCGATCCTTCCCCCGTCTATATCCCTTTCCAGTGCATCAAACGCTCTTAACACTGCGCGTGCCTGAACTTCAACCAGCGGGAACGGGGCAACACGCACGAGGAGGCCAAGAAACGCCTATACTCGCTGGCGGGAATGAACTCTGCAATGGCCAGATATGTTGCACCAGAGGGAAGAGGCTGTAGGAGGAGTTGTATAGGTCTTTTGGGAGGGGAGGGATTGGGGGTGGGCAGGCGTTATGCAAGAGGGGAGGAGAAAGGAAGGGAAAGGATTGACAGTAACCTGTGGCAAGGATGCAGTAGTCTATACCTTGTTCTCTTGTTCCGTCTGCAAAAGTCACCGAGCCGGTTTGCGGATCACCAAAGGACGCTACACGGGCACGATGGATGATTCCGTCAGAATCAGTTGTATTTGGTGTGTTGGTACCGGAGAAGAATATTTTTCTGGCCCAGGGTTTTAGATCCATTGTGAGATCGCGTCCACTTGGTCCGGCACCAACTATAAGGAGGGCTTTGTCTCTGTAGAGGCTGAGCGGGTGACGATAGTATACCGAGTGACAAGCTTTGCCTGCATCGAGCCATATGTTTAAGCCTGGGAGGGCTGGATATCGCGGAACGCGGTAGTGCCCATTACAGATGATAATCAGGTCAAAGAGGTAGGAGCCGTGAGCGGAGGTTTGGACGACCCAGCGCCGAGAACTTTGTGGAGGACTTTGAGTGACTGAGGTGACCGTTGTTTTGAATTTAATCTGGGCACGGAGAGAGAACTGGGACGCATAGTCTTTGAGATATCGAAGGACGAAGGAGGCATGGGGGTATAGAGGTGTTTCGGGGGGGAAAGGGTATGAGCTATAGGCCATGACCGGATGGGGAATATTCGTTGTGAGGTAATCATAGAGAGGCGTTAGGGGGGGATCGGCTGACGTTGGAGGGGCTGGTAGCCTGTAGAACAGTAGAAGGTTGAGGTTATCGGTGATGAGTGAGGATCACACACCATACTCCTCCGATTTCCTCTCTGGACTCGAAGACGACTGGAAGCCATTTTCCAGATTTGTACTGTTCACTGTCGAGGATAATTTTGATGGCAGCAAGCCCTGTGGGTCCTGCTCCGATGATGCAGATCGTCTTCTGTTCGAGGTTATTTGCGAACTGGGGCTCTGAGAAAGGAGGAAAGGTGGGTAAGATGCCTGCCAAGTTGGATGAGTAGCTACGGAGAAATTAGGGGGGAGCTGTACTAGGAAGGTCCATCGTCGCTTGCGTTTTCGTATCGCTTCCCAAATTTCAGAGGTGGTGAATGACAAAAACAAAAAACCGGCGGGAAAGTCGGACCGCTTCATGATTAATGGGCCGGGCCGTCGTGATGTCCACCAAGCCTTCACACACCCATCATCACTATTGTTGGCTCTTCCGTTCTACGCCCATCCCTGAGGAGATATGGGCTCTAAACGGCCTGCCACCAGTTCCAACTACAACCACAATTCACGTCATTATCCGCACCTCAACCCATTCCCTGCGTCAATAAATGCGGGCTCTACTTCGGGCACCAGTGATCCTATCAATCCGCGGTTCTCGAGCTTTCTGAACAGAGGCAAGGTGAGTGCAGGTCAGGGTTTCCCCGCAGCCGCGTCAAAAAGGGCATTGATGATAATACCTCTCGATCCAGCCTTTCAATTCCGTTCAAGCCGTCACTGCCCAGTCGCGTTCACCCCTCTTTTCCTCTTCTAAACTGCCTCAACCCACTGCATCTGCTCAGGATCTTCCCCAGGTGCCCTCGCCAACAACTTCAACGACGCCCATATCTTGCCAGACCCATCCGGTCCCTGGTATGCCACACGACGTTCGTAGTTGGTCAGACTTGGTGCTCACCATAGAGACGGTTCTGGAAAAGAATCTGCACGTGGTGGGGGCTGGTCTCGAGAGCAGATTCATTCCTCACTTCGATTCCATGCTTGCTGAAATTAAATCGATGAGAGTTTCTTTGAATGATGTCAAACATGAAGTGTCAAAAGTGAAGGAAGAGACCCAGGGCATTGCTGAGGTCCAAAGAGCAAGCCACGCGTCGTACATGGAGGCCTTGGAAGACGCGAAGGATAAAATCACGGCCCTTGAGGCACGACTTGGACAGTCTTATCTTGAACACGAGGGAGGCGATGCGAGGGCAGTCATCGGTCGTTTGGATGAGATTTATCTGACATTGGGGAAAGTTGCCGAGAAGGCGGCCGATCCTGAGGCCGATGGTGCGTTTCTACCTCGGTTTAAAGCAAACACCACAAATATCTCAATCGAGTTGCTAACAAAGCTCCGTGGCTAAGCCCTCGTTCCATGCGAAGGGAGATTGGAGTCAGTCCGCTCAAATCTGCTCTTACCTCTCAACCCATAGCCCCCAAGTCTTCTGTGCCTCGGTTTTTTCCTGTTACACAAGGTATCAGAACTTTGGTCTACCCCACGGAGCCTACTCATTTTCATCCTCAGTGCGTACGATACCAGATCCAAGTTACAATGATACAAGTATTCCCAGCCGGCAGACCCAAAGTTAGTTCGTGCGGATCGATGCTTGATTTTAATCCGATTTGAACACATATACCATTGATTGTAGACATTGAAATGGATGATCTCAGATCCAAAAACGGCGCATCTGCAGCAGATCCGGGGCCAATTTACCCGCGTGCACAAGAACCTTCATTCTTCACTTCCAGTCCCAAAGCGTGCACTGCGATTGAACAGTTGCGCATGGAGTGCAGCATAAGTCCCATCCCGCGTAAATTGAGTGATGCCCTTCACGGGTTTTCAAAGGTGGATTGGGAACAAGAAGGTATTTCCTAGTCTTTCATCCAAAGAGCGTTGTATGAACACCACTTTTCTTTCGTAGCCGAAAGACGCTGTTCGTAGTTTTCATCCTCCATTCGCTGTTCAAGGGGGCTAATTACGATTAAAGCTGCCTCAGTAACGCCCGCCTATCAGCCCCCACCCATATCCCCATCATGTCGGTTATCTCAATCACCCAACCTGGAAGGCGTGAGAAACCCTCGACAACAGGACAAGACTCGGAGCAAAGAGCCTTCGCCCCTGAGTCAATATGAAGCCGGAGCACGATCGCAAGATCAGGATCAAGATCAATCTCAGTTCCAGTGTCAGGGGCACATTCTCGGAACCGACTGGTGATGTAGCGCCTCATACCTCGCCCGCGATGACTGATCGGCATCCGATCCCTGATTTGGAATATCCGACAAGGGAGGCGACGCCCGCGCTTGATGGTGCCTCACCAAAAGCTAGTCAAAAGGGAAAAAGTGATGGTGATAATGAAAAACTGGACGAAGCTGAGCCTGCAAGATCGCAAATACCTCCTGATTCGCCTCCTCAACCAGCGCAGGGAGATCACGGCGCCGCTCTTATTGTCAATGTATTGCCTCCATCCGAAATTACCACTACACAAGCAGGCCCCCCTGCGGCCTCCTTGCCCATGGACAGTGAATCGTCGAGGTCTTCCTCTGTGCCTGGACCTTTTTCTCCGGCTCAGGTAATCGCCTCTCCAGCGACCGAGCAGGAAAATCAGCAAGGAACAGAAACAGAAACGGAGGAAGGGGTGCCCACGCCGGTATTTTCAAAGAATAAAATACCGCTATTCCTCCCAGATTCGAGGGTGACAACGGTGTCTCCTGGCCTGGGTAGATACAGTAGTGTGTTCGCGACAGAAAAGACAGAGGAGAGGGAGGTCTCGCAGAGTTTGTTATTTCGACCAGGGCAGGAACACACACCCGTTCCTTCCACTGCTGAGCGGAAAACACCCATCGTTGACGTCTCTCAGTTTTCATCCCCCTGTTCTCAGGACCCACTTCACACACCCAAAGCCGATATAAACACGCATGCAGAGGATGAACCGAAAGAACCCGAGTCGAGAGGCATGGATCCATCTTCAACAGAGGCGGCGCGAGTTAACGTTGAACTCACAACGCTGTCCGAACTTTCCCTTTCTCCCTGTTCCTCGTTATCAGAACTTGACGATGATGACGAGGTGGATGAGTTGCTGCCGGACTCGGAGCCTTCAGAGGCTGGATCTACACACAAATCCGAGTTTAGAGCCGAGCGGGAAGAGAGTGCGGAGGATATCCAGGAGACCTTTACCCCGAAGCTGGCTGCCATCGCGGACTCGTCGATACAGTCGTTTGACACACTGACGGCAGCGTTAAATGCGTTGAATTCACCAATAGAGTCCCCGGGTTCTAAGCGAGACTCACCAATGGTGAGGAGGGAGGGGTCGAAGGAGGAATTGTCATCGGCGAAAAGTGGGGGTGTAACTGGGACCAGGAGTACTGAGACTACCTCATCATTTCCATCGTTCTCTTCGGTGCTGTCAAGCGCGGCTGGGGCTGAGAATATGATTAATGGAGCCCCGGCGGGCCCGTTGACTCCTGCTACCTCGCCATCGAGGCCCCCCTCACCAAATAAGGACTGCCAAGTGGAACCTGACTCCCTGACTGGCCTTTCCCCCTCCCCCGTTATCGAGACAAGAGCAAAGGATAAGCCCCGGGAGGAGCAGATGACACCGCTAGCACTACCGACGTACCTTTCGCCCGTAAATACGCCATCATCGTCCCCGATGCCGACTATGAGGTTGCGGAAGAGGAAGTTGGAGGAGATAAAGGGTGGTATTGAAGTCCATGCAAGAACAAAAGTTTCAGAAGCGCAAGCAAATACCCAGGGCCAGACACCGCAGGTTGAGAGACAAAGTCAAACAGTGACGGAGACATCGACGAGGAACGCGATGCGTATGATGAAAACCTCGGATGCACCACAACTGCCGTCGTCGGTGAGAAGGAAGGTAACAACGACGACGACACTAATTCGGTCCAGCCGACACCAGCCTTCGCCTGCGGATGTGAGTGCGGGAGAGAGTGGGGGCCGGAAAAGACGGAGAAGGAGGGAAGAGGATGAGATCGAGGGTGGTAGTCCGATTTATATTCCTTCGGCATCGTCAACACCTACGGGAGGGGGGGAAGGAATAGAAGTTGAACTTATTGATCTGACAGACAGTCCGGTTGTTGCGAAGACGGCCGCACAGGATAGGATCCTGCCGGCACCTGGACAAAGGAAGGCGATTCGTTGTATGAAGGTGGCCACTGGGCACAAGGGGAAGGCACAGAGAGAGGATAAACGAGAGAAGGAGCGAATGAACAAGGAAGAACAAGAGAGGCAATCGCGGGAGAAGAAGCAGAAGCAGAAGATGTTGCCACTTGGTGCAGAAGACAGCGATGATGCAGAAGTTATACCTGCAAAGTCGTTCAAGGAGCCCATACTCCGGCTGGATGCTGACGAGGAAGAGGAAGGACGGTAGGAGTGGAGGTGGTGCGACAAGCACGAGTAGGGCGCTTCGTGGGCCAGCCGGAAGAGAACTGCAACCCAAGACAGTTGATTTTAGATCGTTGGTCGCGAAACAGGGCTGCAAATGCGAAAGGGAGCAGGGCTGTAACAAAGATCAAGAAGCGAGGAAGGGCTAGTGCACCTTCTGCCAACGCCAGCGGGGATGGGAAGGAATGGGAAATGAATGAGGAGGATGAGCCGCCTCTGAAAAGGGCTAGGAGGTTACTTTCTGTAGACCCGGAGTCAGTCATTCCTGTTGGTCCGAGAAATCGGGAGCCGAAGAAGTCACCGAGGAAGGCCAAGGAGGACAAGGTGAAGAATGATAGAAGGAAAGGGGTGGATAATGTTGACGGGGACGGAGATGTGAGCAAGGAAGTGCAGAGATTGAGTGCAGGCGTAGCTCCATCAAATTCGGTGGTTAGGATCAAGTGGCCAGCGAAGAAGCATGGGGACAGGTCATTTCAGAAGAACGTGAGTAATGACCGTTGACATATTTGCTGGTGTATCTGTTGATAACATATAGTTTATCGAATGTGACATGTAAGATGTTGCTCCTTCCCCTTACAGATCTTGTGTTGAGCCCAGTGCGTTCAGGTGCCGCTCGTGGTATCACTATGGCTGCGTTGGGATCCAGCCCAATGACATTCGCCTACAAGACTCCGAAATTTTTGCGTGCCCGCCTTGTGGAGCCGGACGGTGGGTTCCGTTGATTGTATATCGACTAGCTCGTGCTCATGGGTAAACCTATACAGATATGAAGGTAAAGATGTTCTATTGGCATGACAGCTGGACATTCTGACGAGCCCTCGTTCTACTAGATGCAACAGACCTTGCCGATGATAGAGAAAAGAGTCCGCACGACACCTGCAGCAGGCCTGATTGTGGGTTCAAAAGAATATCAAGTGATCAAAACGAATTCTTCGTAAAACGCATCATGGGGAGGAGATGTAAAATTCAAGGTGGAAGAGGGCGTATTGAGGAGTGGTTGGTGGAATGGGATGGGTGGGTTTCCTCGTTCTCGTTTTTCGAGGGGCCTATTGACGGTCATCTCGCTTCCAAAGATACCCTATCAGCGAGGCTACCTGGGAAAAGGAGACATCTATGGCCAATCTAGAGAAATTGATTGAGAGCTTTGTTGCGGCAGCTGAGGAGGAAGGATTGGACCTGGATCAGAACCCGAACACTACTATCTTGTTGGAAGGTGCGAGAAGAAATGGGTGGAGGGCGTGATGAGAAACTGGCTTGGGCGATTCACGGATTTAGCGATGGTTTATTAGTAATGCTCTCTTTTTTTCACCTAATCCATAATTTGCTTATTTGGAATTTCCGTCCCATGGGTGGTCCATTATTGTGACATGTTCTAGCTATATCTCTGCGAGTTGCCAAATATATATTCAACACCTCATTGAAGGGTTCTCATCCACGAGCGCTTAATACTGTAACTAGGATCGCCTCTGCAAGCGACGACTGCGCACGGGTCGAGCAAATAGAACAGGGATTATCGTGTCGGAACTCGTCTACTGTTACTCGTCCCACACCCTGCCTGTAGTCTTTGCGTTCCGAGCGAGGTTTCGACGCCGTTTATCGCGTTCGTAATTTCCCTCGTATATCCCCCTTCCTCCGCGGCCACAGCTCTACACCGGGACATCCGAAGTACAGTGAGAATCCGTTTTCGCGCAAGCAAGGCGCCTCCGGGCCCTAATCTTATTCATGCTTCATAGAAATCGCGGCCATATACCAAATAACGACGGCGTTGCTCGGTTGGAATTCCTCGCAGTTATAATATTAGCCCGAGACATTGGTGATGTGAGTGTCGGCGTCCCCTCGCGACTCGCCAAACGCCCTACCCATCGCGACTTGATGAATAATCAACATGGTGGCGAATGACTGTCAATGAAAATTGTTCAGAAAGCTCGCTGAGTAGCTGTCGAAGTACCGAGCCGTCCAGCTCGATGTCCCTTATTGTTTTCTTGGCTATTTCATATTGCCCATGGTCACCGTAGGTACTCCATTATGGACTCTTTTATATTCCTGTTAGCAACGACGATCGAGTTACATTACTTAGTAAATAATTGTACACATTCTCGTCGTATTTAGGTAGTGGTCCGAGCACCTGTGGACGCCAGTTTTTCTATACTGGATTCCAGTGGTCCCAAATTTATATATTGTGTCTCGAGCTATACGTCTGCGCAAATACTCAATCATCAGTAGCTCGAGCAAATTAACTCACCTGGCATGTAATATAGGGTTCTGTCAAAAATTCAGTATTTGCAAACATGGTTTTTAAATACGGTTTGCAAACCGTTTATAAACATGTAAGAAATTCATGGCCAGAATGGACTGGTTTTTAAAATGTAAGAAATTCAAAAGGAGCAACTGGACCGCTTTCAGTCACTCCGTGAGGACAAGAGTGGTGGCCATGACAGCGATGAAGACGAGTCAGATGACCAAGGTGTTGGTGCCGAAGCGGGTCCACAAGCCCCGACACCATCCTTCCTCTTTGTTGACCCCTTGGTTGATTTAAAATCCCGGGCTCTCATGGACATGCTCTCTGGAAAGCCGATGAACTTGCAGGAGTCCTCACACACGGCTTCAGAACCAGCTTCTGATGAGCCGAAAACTCGAACAAAACGTGATATCCAGTGGGGTTGGTAGATAATCTTTTAAAAACTTCGAAATAATAATAAACCGCGGCTTTCAAACATTTCTTACATGTTTTTAATGCAATAAACTCAAGGTTTGTAAACATGGTAAATAATTGGGTTCAGCTTTGGCGATGTTTGTAAACATGGTAAGAAATTCACTGGGAATGTTTGACAGAACCCTAATGTAATAGCAATGAATACCAAACTTGACCCAAAATCTCTCCGCATCGCAATCCCAACGGCTGCAGCGATTGTTACTGGAATATTGATCATGGCAGATTGTAGCAGAATCCCCATGATATGGAGGTGTCGAGTGGCTGGAACTTCACTGCCCAAATATGCTTTCATCATGCGCATGTGTAGAAATAAACGGGTAGCAATGTAAGATGTTGAATATAGATTGAAGAGGCTATTGAAACCCAGTGATATAGCTTGAAGCACATAGGGAAACCTGATCTCTGGGTGTATGTTAACCAATACGCTCCCGATACATCCTGTAACTTTATTCTTCTGAGTGAAGTGGTGTTTAGAATATGCAGCGGCGCTACCCATTGTGATTATCCAGAGGCACAACGGAAAGACCCAGAAGATGCCCTGTAATTTTGAATGTCTATCTCCCAAAACCCTCCGAACCATATAACAGCGCCACACCTACGAGTAAATGTTAGAATAATTAGTGTATACCACGAGGAACACTTCAAAAGCTCACGAGAAGCCTATCGCTCAGACCCACAATCAACCCTAGGTCGATGTCATAAACCGCTCTCAAGATCATCGATAATCTTAAAATTTTCTGGACAGGCCCCTCTGGAAGGAAGAACGCTATAAATTCGGCCGCAAGGGAGTATCCTATTCCACAGACTGTGTTGAGCAGCAAAAGGGCAGCGATGTACGCCCGTAAAACCTTCTGTTGCTTCGATGGACTTGCCCCACCGATGACAAGAGGGACATGCAGATAACCCCAAGTGCGAGTAACCCTCCATACAATGTAGTGCCAATGAGTCCCCCAATAAAATATGCTATC
The DNA here is from genome assembly GCA_023014365.1 of Lepiota brunneoincarnata. NCBI lineage: Eukaryota > Fungi > Basidiomycota > Agaricomycetes > Agaricales > Agaricaceae > Lepiota > Lepiota brunneoincarnata. The sequence continues at coordinate 78,527 of JAEBUN010000016.1, forward strand.
CCTGGGTGGAAAAAGACACACGCTTCTGCCACTACTACTAAGTCCAGGCAGAGAGTGTTGCTCATGGTTGAAAGTTCCGGACGGCGGAAAAAGCGGACGAGAGAGGCAGAGAGGGTGTTGAACAATAGGCCGTGCCTGGACGTTTATATCGGCGACGGCAGTCCAAGCGCTTGGTCGTTGACAGGGTCATGACATAAGTGTTTTATGGTCCTTCAGGGCTTACAAGGCATGTACCACCAAGCAGGAGCAACCCACCCGGCTGGTGTCGCTGTTAAAAAAGAAACGCATTACAAGTCAGCCCTCTCAAGAGTTCCTGATGATCATCTGAGCCCCGGGCGGGAGTCGGGCTTACAAATTATTATATCAACTCATAAGGTTGATAGGCAGCCATCGCCCAAGCCGTCTTCGCAGTATTCTGCCATTGGATAAGCGCCCGTACGTAACCCTATACACACGGACTTGAAGTCCGTGCTTGGTGTTAGCTCCACCCAGTACATACATCGGGCTATCCTGGTGTTGGGAAGTCACTCAAACTCGTGGGGGCCACATCCAGCTTTGTCGGGACCTCAGGTCCCCATCCACGGTGAGTCTCCTCACGCAACGAGGGAGCAGGACAGGAAAGAATACTCAACTACCGCTTCCTGCACTAGGCGCACAAGGCATTCACTGAGAAGACAAGACGTGGAGAGGGTCAGGCTACCGACATCAAAAGGAGCAGGAATAAGAGCCAAGACGCCACACAGTGCAATTTGTGCATGCAGAGGACAGAGGGAAGCTCACTCTTGTCGCCATGTCAGGGATTGTCAACCTGTCATATACCAGCGCCCAATTTCCGACGAGGGTTGCTATGTTCTAAGTATGCATGTACGTACATAAAATTGGGAGTCCAGTAGATTCATGTTATATCCAGTTCAGTACACTCCAAGATGTCCTTGCGTGTTCAATCTCCTACAAAGCACACATGAATCGTTCAGCGCCAGGCTGTTGAATGTTCCCATTTTATTCGCTTCAGATTGGGTGGAGCCCGCATTGAATACAAACGTTGACGTGCCAGTTTTTCTGGAGCTCCATCCTTCAGGTTCTCTGTTGGGTACACTAACACGCCAATGTGAGTTGTCGCAACCCGCTTGGTTTGTGCTGAATCCTTGGAGAGAGTAGTCTCCGGTGCGTACAGTCCGATGCCACCTCAGCTTCTTTATTACGTAATACGAATATTAATCCTTGTGAGGTTAGATCGTCCGGCATCGTGCCATGTCAAATATTTATACGAGGGCGCGACGGAAGGTTGAAGTTTAGTTCACTCTGTTCTATCTCCACTACCTCGCCCGCTGGGCACACAGTCGCTCTTTTCCTATCTGAATATTCTCTGGTACGATGGTACCTCGACGCTCCTTACTTGCAATCATATGTGCTGCCACTCTTTCCTTCCTAAATTTGACGCCTGCCTTCGCTGGACCGGTACAAAAAGAGGGCCTCACTCTACCTCCTGGCATGCAAACCCAAACCCACCGCGACGAAGTGGAAAAGATTTTCCTCGATAGCTACAAAGCATACAAGTATGATGAGCCCGCATATATGTATGCCTGTGATCCTCTTGTTGACCAATGTACAGGGACTTTGCCTGGGGCCATGATGATCTCGCGCCGGTCTCTAAAGGTATGCAGCATGGCATGCCAAGTGAACGGACTTCCTCTGAGGTATACTTTTAGGTTTTATTGACAGCCGGAACGGATGGGGTGAGTTTTCGCGAGTTCTGCTAGATCTCTTTGATCATTGTTTTCGTCAAAAGGAGCCACAATCGTCGACGCGATGTCTACCATGGTGAGAATAACTATGTCATGGATTTTGAACCCGTGGTCACTACTCTTCTGCACAGAATATAATGGGTCTGAATGTGAGGGAGTGCATTTACCTTTCCTGTTGTCAAAATTTCTAAGTATGGTGTATTCACAGGACCTTTTCTCAGAGGCTGTTGATTTTGTGTCCTGGAGTCGATTTCACCAAGTCTCGGACCTCCGATCCCGTCAGGTAATTGTACCTATAGTTCAAATTCAGCCCTCTAAATCAGGCTTATCTCCACCTGGCAGTGTATTCGAAACGACCATCCGCTATATAGGAGGCATGCTGAGTGCCTATGAGCTAAGCGACCGGAAGTACCCCGTCCTCGTTACGAAGGCTAAACAGATCGCCGATAAATTGGCTTTTGCCTGGGTTGGGGTAGGCCAATTTCTCCTTGAATGACCGGTTTATTTGCTAAGACTCCGTCAGGCCAACGAGGTCCCATTCGGGCACATGAACTTTAAAGACAATTCAGCCATTCTGGAAACTGTGAGCTGCTTAATGTATCGTCCTCGATCCATCTGACCGGCCTTTCTTAGTCCAATATTGCTGAAGCAGGGACGGTGAGAGCATCGTCCGAAAATTGGTTCAGGTTCTTACCTGATTCTAGTTAACTCTTGAATGGGCTACACTGAGTAAATACACTGGTAATGATACTTATCGTCAGCTTTCCGAGAAGGCCCTGCATCGTATTGCCATGAATGTGAGTTTTTCAACACATAGTTGGACTCTGCAACTACACTGTGCTGACCTCAACATCACCGGAAGGGTTCTCCCCTACCAGGTCCGTTAGTTCAGTAAAGTTGTTTGGCCTTGTACTAACGAGCTCTTAGGTCTTCCTGCTCAAGGTATAGAGCCGGCAACTGGACTGCCAGTCGGAGGTTACGTTGTGAGTCCTATCCATGTGACAAACTTGATCTGTGACATATCTTTATACAGACATGGGGTGGGGGATCTGATAGTTATTTTGAATACCTCATCAAATATGCTCGCCTCAACAACACTGATAATGCACTGTGGGCTGATTCCTGGAAACTGGCAGTTGACTCATCGATCCGGACGCTTCTCAAGGTCAGGGTTGGCGTTAGACTATCCCGGACGTGACTTTACCAGCGATTATAGGAGTCCACGGTTGAAGGTCATGCCTACCTCGCTGATTACGACTCCGACAAACGCATCCGTCACATCAGTTCCCATTTGGCATGCTTCCATGGAGGAAATTGGTTACTCGGTATGTATGATACTCCACGGAGCTTGCTGTGACTTCTGACTTATTACTCAGGTGGCCGTTTGATTGGCAACCAAACTGTTATTGACACCGCTCTCAGGCTCGTTGATTCATGCTGGAACACGTATGCCAGCACCGCGTGGGTCTATTCCCTGCAGATGAGCCTTCCCGCTCCCCACTTATTATCTTCATAGTACTGGTATCGGACCAGAAGCCTTTGCGTTTATTTCTGATGATGGTGATTTCACCGGCGGCCCCTCCCCTGACACAGAACAGTCCGATTTCTACAAGCGTCATGGATTCTACAGCACAACCCCATATTATATTCTTCGCCCTGAGGTGTTGGAATCCAATTTCTATGCATGGAGAGTGACAGGTGATACAAAGTACCTGGATCGTGCTGCCAGCGCCATTCAAAGTTTCCAAGAATATCTTCGGGCACCGGCCGGCTATGCGGGACTGAAGGATGTTAATGATATTCACTCCGGAAAAATTGATGACATGGAAAGCTTTTGGTTCGCGGAGGTTCTCAAGTACCTGTACGTGAAACTCAATATTATTGTTCGGAAATGGGCTAATAACGTTGGGTGTGCTCCAGCTACCTCACTTTTGACGACCCTGCGCGTTTCAGTCTGGATCAGTGTACGTGTGTCCACCACTGGATTCATCGGCCTTTCGGAAGTTGATTTTCACACAGATGTCTTCAACACCGAGGCTCATCCCTTCAAGGTCCCGCCTGCAAAAGACACCTATGGATCCCCCAATGGCCATATACCCCCCGAGAATCCTCGTCCCTTTACTCCGACAGGAGGACAGCTCCCCGCCTTCAGCCAGATCCCTGTATTACCCGATGTCAGTATTAACGACCTGCTCAGGGGCATTCTGTCTTGAGCAATACTTGTTCAAACTAGACACTTACTATTGCCGTCACATATTGCACAATCTATCTAAATTTTCCCCTTTTAACCGGCAGGTTGTCCGCTCCAGCGAGCCACTCGGGCAATTCTACGTGGCTTTACCAGTTCACTCGTGTGGTTCCCTCCAGTCGAAGCCCAAACCAATGCCTTACTATCACGACTCCTCAGCTCTATGCCCGCGTGTGTAAGATCCCGACTTCTGCATCTGTGACCTCAAGGTCCCATTACGCATGTTCGACACACTTAGGGGATCACGAGTTACGATAGCCATGTGTCTGCAGCGAATATCCGGGGGTCCGTTGCGTCAATGCTCCAATCACATTGCACTGTCCCACTTGGTTGCGATGCTTGCTCTCATGTCAGTCCTTGCTTAGGTCGGATACTGGTGCTATTGCGGCCACTTTTCCCACAGTGTCGGCTGATTGGTGGCTAATAGTTCAGCGCTAACCGTTAGTCCTGATAATGCCGCTGGCACCTACACAAGTGTGGGTATGAAATGGCCAATAGGGATAAAGGTCCTTGTTCAAAATACTCAGAAGAAACCGCAGGTCGATCGGACCGCCGGAGCCTTCTTGAGGACATTGTCCCTCTTGAGCTTGTTCACCACACGACTCTCGATCGAAAATCGTAGCTCGAGTAGCTCAAAGTCGGATCAGAAGGTTATAAAAGAATGGGGCCATTTCGCGCTGTCAGGAGTGTTCTTCTCTCGCTTAAACGCGACTGCATAAAACCCTCCTAAGCTCTTCGAGCCATACAGCCTCTCTTTGCAGCATCCCCGTGGTATCTATTGGGATGATCTTGACACCCTTTATCGCTCTAGCTCTCACATTTTCTCCCGCTTTTGGAGGACCTGTTCAGAAGCCAAACATACGGCTTCCCCGGAGTGCGACTGCTAACAAGGCGGCCGTGGTTGACATTTTCCAACGGAGTTACAACGCGTACAAGTAGGTGGAATTTGTAGGGATTGAATACCTGCCCTGCTCAGCCTCCTTGCAGACAGTTCGCATTTGGCCATGACGATGTTTCTCCACTAACGAGATCCTTTTCTGACGGGAGGAACGGCTGGGGTGTGTGGTCCGCTCCCACGTCAAGTAGAAGAAGCCCATGTAATGATACACTCGTAGGCGCTACAATTGTTGATGCTATGAGCACTATGGTACGCCAGCTCATTCTCTTGCAATGGACTTGTATTGACCTTGAGCCTGTAGCATATCATGGGACTTGACGTGATTGCTGTTGTTCCTGTTTGGTACCCGTCCTGAACCATGTTGGCAGGATCTATTCCAAGAAGCTGTCGGTTTCTCGGCAAAGATCGACTTCAGTCGGTCACAGACACCTAGCACAGTCAGGTATTCGCTTCGCTGTGTCTTCAGTTCACGGCCCCACTAATCAGGGCTTAGCGTCTTTGAGACGACAATCCGGTATCTTGGAGGGTTGTTGAGTGCATATGAGTTGAGTGATCAGAGGTTCCCAATATTGCTCCGAAAGGCAAAAGAAGTTGGGGACAAGATGGCCTTTGCATTTTCGGGGGTAAGTTTCAATTGGCTCTTTGTTCGTGGAGCAAAGCTGAGCCAGATTTATAGAGTAGTGCAATCCCATTTGGGTTCTTGGACTTTTCGACCAACAGTCCTGTCGTGGGTAATGTACGTCCTCTGTGAATCAGTCTGGGAAGAGATTGAAATGTGTGGGATAGTCAAACATCGCAGAGGCTGGAACGGTGAGCGCGGGTTTTTTCCCGACCGCTACTATGCCTTAATGACTCTGTCAACCAATAGCTCTCCTTGGAGTGGGAAACACTCTCGAAGCACACTGGGAACCGTACTTATGGCGACTTGACCGTTGGCGCTCTCGCTCATATCGCTCAACTTGTACGACTTCTTTATCACTTTTAAATGGCGCCTGATCAACCTGCGTGTTAGCCCGCGCCGCTACCCGGTCTTGCCGCTCAAGGTATCGATCCACGCACAGGGAACTTTGTCGGTGGCTACGTAGTATGTGCCAGTGGATCTTGTTAAGCTTTAAGCTGCACTAATGGACTCTGCGTTAGACGTGGGGAGGTGGATCGGACAGCTACTTTGAGTACCTGATAAAGCACGCAAGGCTGTCCAACACCAATGATAACTTGTTCGCGGATACATGGTTGACTGCTGTGGATTCATCTATCAAGAACTTGTTACGAACGTCGACTGTGGGCAACCATGTCTATCTCGCCGACTTTGATGACCAGAGAAGGATTCGGCACGTAGGCTCACATTTGGCTTGCTTCTATGGCGGGAATTGGATATTCGGTATGTCCAACATCCTTGTCATGCGGGAAAGGCGCTAACTGAGTCTTGTCCGCTAGGTGGACGTCTGCTAAACAACGATACCATTGTGAAAATTGGTTTGCAGCTTGCCGATGCTTGCTGGAACACCTACGCTAGCACTGCGTACGTCTATCTTCCTCGTGCTGCTCACGAAAGGGACTAATGGTTGTCCAGTTATAGAGCCGGGATTGGTCCTGAGGGTTTTGCATACATTTCTAATGACGGCAACTTTACCGGTAGGCTCCCTTCCCAACCAGGCACAACTCGCCTTTTATAATCAGCACGGATTCTATACGACCAATGGGTTCTATATCCTCCGCCCCGAGGTCCTCGAGTCCAACTTTTACGCATTCCGAGCGACAGGTGATACCAAGTATTTGGACAGAGCTGCTGCTGCTGTGAAGAGCTTCAACCAGTTCTTAGCTACCAATACCGGATTTGTTGGCTTATTCGATGTGAATAATCCAGTTAATGGAGGCAAGGTGGATGACACGGAAAGTTTCTGGTTCGCGGAAGTGTTGAAGTACTTGTGGGTAGCCTATGGTAAAGTTCACGATTCGACTGCTGAAATGGACACAGGTACTTGACTTTCGACGATCCAAACCACATCCATTTAGATCGATGTGAGTCAGATATTCGGCCTGGCCGGCTTGATGCTGAAAAGTGTCTGTTAGACATCTTTAATACCGAAGCACACCCTTTCAGGGCACCGGCATTGAGGACGGGTTATGGCAATAGCAGGGTTCTTCCCCCGAAAGCTGGGTTCGTCCCAACATCCGGAGCTCCTCTCCCAGCCATCAGTCCCAACGTAAAGGTCGGGAGTACAAATCACATTCCGGGGAGTGAATGAGCAACACGCTGAATAAGTGACCACTCGACCTCCTTTCTTTTTACTGACTCACGCCGGGTTTCTACGAGGAAATATGTTTCTATTAGGAAACTGTGTGTATACACACATTGGAAATAAACATAAAATGGTATTTAGTTTTTGTGGAGTCTGCGTGCGGCAACACTTCCGAGAGCTTGTTTGCCCGCGAAGAGAGTGACAACGCCGAGGATGGCTCCATAAAGGAGAACCTGACCGAGTTTGAGGTCGACCCAGTAGTAGAAGATGAGAACCTCGTATGCACCGAGGCTGAGGATGAATGGGAGAATGCTGGGTGAGAATGCGTGTGTGACACGAGGAGAGACTTGGGACCACTGCAAGGAAGATATCTGAGTGAGGTTGCATTCACTTTTCGAGACAAGAAAAGGGACATACGAGCACAACAAGTAATGCCCAGGGAGCAACAACCAAACCGGAGAATACGGCAGACACAAACTTGGGAGGGAGTTTCTGTTCGGGTCTGAAGGTGTGGTGGATCGCGGGTAGAGGATGGAACGAAGCTTCGTCGGGATGCTGAGGCGGGGGATGCGAGCGCGGCAGGTAGAGGTCGAACAGGCCTACTGCGACTGGGCTGTACTCTGGCCTGCCGATGTACAAGCTCACCTCAAGTGGATCGTCCGTGGTAGGAGGTAGAGTGATGGGTGGCTTGGCCATGTTGAGCTCAAACTTGGCTTTGCCACCAGGAGTGACACGAATGGGCTGAATGCCCTCTTCGCCAGTTGCGACATCATAGAAGCGCAGGAAAGTTTGGTGTGGCTGGAGACCCTCGCCTGAATCTTTGTCGACTACTTGAAAGGTGATTTTGAGAGTGTTGGTAGTGTCGAGGCGGACGGGCGTTTTGGACTTGTGAGCAAGGGAGATTCTAGACTGTGATGAGTTGTTGGTGTGGTGAGCTGCAAGGTGGCGTGCTTACGGCTCTGAGAGAGTTTGCTCGCCCTTAGAATCTAAGACGTTGAAGCGAGGGGACTGGAGAGTGAAAACTTTGGCCTGCACAGAGGCTGCGAGGAAGAGCAGCGACGCGACGAGGACTTGCATGAGGGGAGCTGGCGAATATCTGGTGATTCCACGTCGGCCATTTGATGTGCGTCTTCATTCCGTGTGAATTATGGTATAATTTCCATTCAAAATTTGGTTTTCTTCTGCTTTGACTCAGGGCAGGGGTAGCGTTCAGAATGCAAGTTACAGGTTATGCGCGGTACAATAAAACAGCAATTTAGTCCATGCATCGGTTTAAACGCGACCCGGAGATCTATGGTCTCATACCAAGCATTTAGCTACCGGGACTTGGCTAAGTATATTTTACCCGATATGGTAGCATGGGATGACGCGTACGAAGCAAATACGCGTTCTTCATAGACACACCGACCACAACATCACCATGCCTGACGCCGATACAAAAACCAAGGACGGAAAGGAAGAGGACAAGAAAGAAGAGGACAAGACTCCCCCGCCACCGCCCCCTACACCCCTTGCAGAGATCAAGTCGAATACTGCGTTAATTGACAAAGGCAGTCTCGACACTCGAACCTCGATTTACGCATCGAGTGTTGAGGACGCTTACAGCATTGAGAAGGACGTACAGATGCGACAGTTCTGAGGAATGCAATTGAAGAAATTTATCCCAAAGGCAAGTACCCCATTAAAGATTTGGTTTGTGTATGAGATCACGGAATAAATGATTGTGGTTTCAAAGATAATACATCCAAGAAGACTCTCCTTACATGGCTTCCTGGAACCTCAGATTCTGGGACATCCATGGATGTTGACTCTGCGGCGAAACAACCGACGCAAGAGCCTGTACCTGAAGTGGAGGTGTATCTTCGCCTCTTAACCATCTATACATTACTCAATTCGCCCGAGAATTATGGCAAGGCACTGCAGCTTGCAAAGGAGACGGGGGAGAAAATCCTTCAATTAAACCGGAGAAGTATAGATCCTATTGCCGCAAAGGTCTGGTATGCGGTAGATCGAGCATACGAGCTCGGTGGAGAGCTGGCCGATGCCCGACCGTACGTGCCCTTTGCCTTTCATCCTACCCATGTATTCCAACCACACGAAACTCTAGGCTACTCCTCTCTGCACAACGCACTGCCTCTCTCAGACACGACGATGAATCCCAAGCTGCACTCATCAACTGCCTGCTTCACAACTACATCCACTATAGTTTGTTCGACCAAGCGGACAAACTCATCTCCAAAACCACGTTCCCTACCAGTGCGAGCAACCCTCAATATGCTCGATACCACTATTACCTCGGCCGTATCAGGGTGGTACAACTCAACTATACTGAGGCGCACAGGAATCTGCAACAAGCCATCCGACGTTCGCCTCAGCCAAGGACCGCTCCTGGCTTTTACCAAGCTGTACACAAGTTTTTCATCGTCGTCGAACTATTGATGGGTGATATTCCGGACCGGAGTCTGTTCAGGCACCCGGTCCTGGAGAAGGCTTTAATCGCCTATTTTGACATCGTCAAAGGTGCGTATTGAGGGCATCTACTTCATCAATAGCTAACTCCTTCCCCCCCCCCCAAGCTGTCCGAACTGGTTCCCTCTCTCAATTCCAAGCCACCCTCTCAAGTCACGCGGCTCAGTTCTCCGCAGACAAAACATACACCCTAATTCTCCGCCTGCGACAAAACGTCATCAAGACCGGAATTCGCAGACTTTCGCTCTCGTATTCGCGCATCTCCCTCCGCGATATTTGCCACAAACTCCACCTCGACTCCGAAGAAGATGCAGAATACATCGTCGGAAAGGCTATCCGCGACGGAGTTATTGAAGGTCGAATCGTCCATGAGAACGGATGGATGGAGTGTGCAGGACAAAAAGGTGGTTATGGACCAGAGGTCAGCGACTGTGTTTGGGAGGAGGATCACCTTTTGCTTGGATCTGCATAACCAGAGTGTTAAAGTGAGTGCTCGTCCTCTATTTTTGCGCTTTAATCCCTATTTAAAAAACCTTCAGGCTATGCGATACCCGCTCAACGCCCATAGAAAAGAGTTGGCTGCTGCAGAAGGGGCTCGGGAAAGGGAGAAGGAGCTTGCAAAGGAGATTCAGGAGGGAGAATTGGACGATGAGGACCTTGGAGGAGATTTCTGATCACGAGAACGTGTTCCATTATAGCTGTGCAATACACCCCCGATTTCTTTCCGTTCGTCACCGGTGCCGGGAGTATGATGACACCAAAAACAATTGCGTACACGAAGCACCGGAGAAAAATACGGATACGGGGGATCGAACCCCGGGCTACTCATCCCCACCGTTCGCTCAACGTCACCTCCAATAACGCTTATCTGCTTTGCTGTCGACCCTGAAAAAAGAGAACTTCGCGAGCTGTTCGCCATCGACACATCATCTTGCGCCTTTGTCAGCCACGTTCAAGTTGCCACCGAGTCCTGGATACCTCATACAGGGTACCTCGCCCCGACTCAACCCATTTTGTGGAAGGTATTGACACCGCCGCCCACCGCGAGACGCACAAGACTCGAGAGAACCGCTTTCAAGAGCTGGCTCCAATCGATCGTGTTTCCCGACCCAAACTCGGATGAGGCGTATGAAGGGAACGACAACCTTCTGCGCATTACTGGTGGCGAGAGGGTATCACTCCACTGGGAGGAGCGAAGCACTTGCATGATTGCATCTTATCGTGCAAGCAGATTCTCATGTTGTTCACAGAATACTAAGTTCTTCAAAAAATGATGACCAGCAAGAAAATGGGGCACTAAGTATAGAAAAATTATTAGAGGGCATTAGTTGTGCATGAATAACCCCCAGCACCTAGTTGTCCATTGTTGCCCCAAATCAGAGAGGGCATGCTGGCACAGCAGCCTCTCCCTCGTTTTCTGAGGAATGAAATATTTATCAGCATTTCAACTTTAAATTTCATGTATCCTCTTACCCAGCGCGCAGCCGTCTTGATCAGCAGCTGTCGTAATCTGGGCACAGATGAAGAGAACGGCAGCACCCATAAGAGCGGCTTGGTGAAGGACTTTCATGTCTCTGGATGTTGGTCAAAGGCGGTTTGGGGGGTGACACCCAGGGCTGGGGGTGTTTTATATAATGGCATACACCAGTAGCCAGTCTATGGTTATTACATGATGATCACCAGATTGGTCGGCCTCAGGTTGGAAGCTGCTGCCCTTGCTCTGACACTTATTAAGTATTCATCTGTACTATGCTCGAAACATCCTTACAAGGATTTTATGTGGCATGGCGGGAGACGTGATACGAAGTAGATCTGACAATTGGACGGTGTAATAGACAGCCCCGCAGCAAACTTCTTCTGCAACCATAGGCGAATTTTGACTAGATCGAAATTGCTCGGCTCCGTGTTGAGAATTAACCGACTTCGTTAGTGTGGTCCGCTTCTTTCAACACTCCTTCGAGTTCTTTGTCTGAGCTTCTAGGGTTTCTTGCAGCACCGCCCCGAGTAAACTTCTCCGGACCCATGATTGCAAAAATGGGACAGATTGAAAATTATTCCTCAAATCAGGACTCTGTTCGCTTCAATGTTCTCTCTTACCACGTAGGGTGTTGGAAAAAAGCGTGCAACGGCGGCGTGTTTGTTTGGCCTCGGTGAGCTCGTGAGGCAAACGGATGGCTACATACAACTCGAGTAGACTACTTAAATAATATCTACAACAATAAGGTCCGTAAACAATAAAACAATTTCAAATCACATGCATCGCGCAGGCTTGTATGATGCCAGAATTCCAACATAGGGCTCCTTGTCGTGTGACATCGGAAGGCATCCGACGATATGCTCCAACCACTTTGTATGTGATCCAGCTATTCAATGCACTGCCTTTGCTTGGGCGTCACGGTCCTTAAGAACTATTGGCTCTAGAGCCAGGGCTATTCAAACCTCAGGTCTCGGACCTCACACCACGAGGTCGCAATAGGACGCCGGAACCGTGTGGCAGGCTCTGTTCCAATCCTAAGACAATAAACTCGGTCAGCCTGGTACTTGGATTCTAAAAATACGACATCTGGCTGGGAGTTCCGGCACCGACCCGGGTTCGGGGAGAAATATGGCGTCTGTCCTCCGAGTCATTAGTCGGTTTGGCGGTTTAATTGGCAGCCCCACACCAAACCATTACAGCCATGGGCTCGCCTCTGAGGGTCGGGCTACAATATCTCTGCCTTGGCCTCAGCGTAGTAGCGACTTTGATCCTACTCAAACTCGTGCTGAGGACATCCAGCTTAAATCAACTGCGAGCTTACAGTGTGCAACTTTCCTCTAGCATCCGTGTTACGAGATACTCACCTCCCATGGCAAACAGCATATGTTGGAGATGACTATCCTATTGAACTCCCACTCGAGGAGGACTTGTCCTTTGTAGCGATGACTCTCCATGAAACTGTTCATTATGGGTTGAACCTCTCCGACCCCATAGTGGAGGGTGAATGGGACTCGCTTATGCTCTATCCACGAGGTTTTGGTCGGGTCCACCTGAGTCCGGAGCGCAGAGTCTTCAATCTGGTTTTCTGGCACCAACAGCATTGTGTCAGAGAGATGGAGCGCGCGATCCAAGATCGAAACCACCCCATTTCGACACCTGAGCACATCAGGCACTGTCTCAACTACTTGCGACAGACATTCCTCTGTGAGGCCGATCACACATTAGAGGTGGGAGATTTTATGGATCGGAACTTTGAGGTGGAAAGAATTGCGGATACAAGGATGTGTCGAGACTGGGAGATGGTTGAAGGGATGTTACAGCGGAGGATGTTAGAGTTCTTTGATTGGAAGCATCGGAATAGTTAACTCTGCGAGCCTTGATGTTGCCGAACGATGCTCGATTACTAGCTTGAAACTATTTATGTGTGCTATATGACTTCTATCGTGCTGTCAGTACGGATGACGGTGTTGGTTCTACGCCTGATTGAACTTCTCGAGCTTGCATAACATTCCCCTGGGAATGCCCAATGCATTATGCTCAAAGACAGTCTACCAAAACTGGATCGCTACGCCCATAGAAGCTATCAGGTAGCATGAAACAAGTGTCAATGCGCCACAACCACCCAGACTTGATCCCTATCTGCGGGCGAGCGCCGCGGCCTTCGTAAACCCTTGTCCAATCCCTGCAAACGCTAGGGTAGGACCTCGCAGACTGAGCCCTGATGCTCTTGACTGATTCTAGCTTGGTATCAAGTTGACATAGGATCTGCTCTCGTAGATAGTTCAAGCAGTGGCGAATCAGGGGTGATGGTGGTTGGGAAGGATCGAGGTATTCGCGATGGTACAACTCCAAGCACTTCAGCTGATGAAACAGGGTAACAGTGTACTTGGAGGTTACTCCACTGTTTTCGTCGGCCAACTCGACGAGGTGTCCTTTGTCGCTCAACGGAAGTATGTACTCCCAGTTCCTCATCCCTTCCTCATCAAACCCGTAGTATGTGGTGTCAAAGATGTCCATGGTGACTGCATCCGCGGAGAGTAGACTTTCGTACCAATTTCGAGTGCCTGGAACAGAGTAGCCTCGGGTTATAACGTATTGGAAACTCAAGTTGTTATTCGGAAGAACGTACTGGTTATCTGCAACGGTCCCTCCGAGCTCCAGTTGTGGTTTGACAAGGTGAGGATTCCGATCAGCATTGTAAGCATTGTGAGAAGGGCTGCAGATTTTTGGAGGGATATCATTGCTAGACACGGTGTTACGATGATAGTTATGGGGATTTCAACATTGTGGGGGCACCATCCCCATCAGTTTCTTATGCTTATGACTCTGTGGATTGTCGTCACTAGCACGGGTCAGTTACAAATCTCACCACATGCCGTTAGAACGCTGTTATCTCTGTACTTGGGCTGCCATCACCAAGATTGGCTCATCCCTTTACTAGATATGTATTATGCCCGGATCTTTCATGGCGCCCTATCAAACCGATTCCTAATTACTCCGTATGTCATGTTAATGAAACCCGAAAAGGATATGCGGATGGTGTTTCTAAAGCACGTCTGGGTTGGGAAATGCTGTGAATTAGAGCATGTTAGAGGAAGCTCGACACCGCGGATTCGGGGGTGCGGAGGCTTGGGGGAAATCCGGAGACAGGTGGCGGTGGCGAAGAGGAGCGTGGCGCGGGTCGCCCTACTGTCGCCTCGGTACACTGGATGGGCGTGACGGATTACTCTTCCGATTAATTCAAATGCAGAACAAAAAGGTTTGTGCTTCTTGTTACTATACGGGCGCAAATGATCGCTTGAAGTAGCACAGCAATATGAGTCATTATTTCGCTTCTTCAGCGCTTCGCCGATCTGGGTTTTCACAGGACAACAGAAATTGAATCCCAGTGAATTGGGGGGGACTCGAGGCATAGTCATGTCCCACATCAGTGTATCCGAGACGTCGATAACGAGCTGGTTGTTTTGTAAGTTTTCTGATCAGCAGCTTCAAATCATGTAAACGAGCCTTGGGCAAAGGCCTGAGGGTTGATTAGAAATATATATGCTACCCTCCCCTACTTTCACAAGAAGCTTGCTAAAGCCTTTTCCTTCGGAGGAGAGACGAACTCTGAAAGGAAATCACTGCCGGGTGGGTACCAGATGGCTGTACCCACAACGCCATCGTCCTCATCCAAGGCAGCGTAGAGCTTCCCTCCGGCAGGAACGCATGCATGCATTATTAGTTGTCGTACTGGCGACCCCCAATGAGCGCGTTCGCGACGGCATTTAGTGATATGAACTCATTGCAGAACCTTCAAAACTGTTAAACGTCATCCATACCTTGAAGGCATCAAACAGAACGGCAGCCGCTCGCGCAGCTTTTGGATCTGATCAATACCGGATTAGCTTAACGGTGATGAACAAAACCAGTGAGTAGAGTATTTCTCATCTTCAATCTCTGTTGTTTGAAAAATACATTACATACTCGCCTATCGATGGAGGTTAGGGGGGGAATATTGTATTTTTTAACAGGACCTGGGACCCGCTTGTTGGCTAGGTCATGAGCTATTTATCTGGAAAGGGACTTCTGCGCAACTTATCAAATTAGAATGCAGGAGTCGCGGAAGAGGTCAAGTTGTTCATCAGTTTCTGGGGCATTGTTTCCTTTTGTTTCTTGAGCAGAGAGATCCATCAATTAGAATAAATGTCGATTGTGCCGAGGTATTCATCAGGAATATTTACGACTGTATTATTTCACCGACCTCCTAGTATTCGGTGCCCCACTAAAACTATACCAGCCCATCGCAATGAGATAGTTGGCTGAAGGTATTCAAGGAATTTCGATCGAGGACTGAATCATGAAGATACCTGTTGAAAAGTCGAATGAGAATTCACTGTTCAAATACCTAGGAACAAACCGCTAGGTCGTCATACCATGATCGCGATGCCCCTTATCCTGCCACCATTCCACACTGCACGAGGAGTCTTGTTCACAACGGATCTCGAAGGTGGATAACTGATCCTGGAGGCAGTTGAATGCGTAGCTCCATTCCGAACCGTTGGAAACTTGTGTCGTGGCAATTGGTGGGTCGCTGCGGGTAGGTCGGTTTGAAAACGTCAGGTCTCGTGGTCTGAGAGGTGGAATGTCTTTAAGTCGGTAGATTTCTATTTTGTTTGTACCACCGACGACCTCGGGAGGAGGCATGATTTTCAGCTGGCAAAATCCCATCATGAAGTCGACAGAACGAAACTGGACAATCGTTGAGACCTATATAAGTCGCTCAGCATGTTACTCTTCATGTTGAAATAACACCGTTTGCGTACCGTTGCAGAGACGCGAAAGGCTCTGTCCTCAGGTGATATCTGGCCGACTGCCAGTCATATGACGTTTAGGATCGTCACCGAAGGTTGTGTGGGGATTCCTTGAGTCGATGGGTGCAAGGATGAGAGGCCAATTTTTGAAAGTGCGAGGTTGCGGTTGAGTGGTTGCATACATCTTCTCCAAATTAATAAATTGTGATGGTCGTCTCAGCTTTTCAATGTCTCCATGAGTCAGCCTATGGATCGGGTAGAAGGACGTCGATAGTGGGAGAGATCTAATATGATACCCTGCGTATATGACCAAGGCAAAATTCAAGAGCGTGAGAGCAGCGTTCAGAGCGAGGGGTATGGTCCACCATGACTTTGAGCCTGACATTGGATCCTGCGACTCATGCTCAGTCGTCGAAGAGGTCGTGGGTTCTGTTTCCCCTGGAAGAGGCCTGTAGTCGCAGTGCGACCGTCTACTACTGGTCCATATCGAGCTGAGCGATAACATGAGAGCGAGTGGACTGGAACAGGCGGTATACTTGTTCATATCTGGCTCCATTACTGTTCTGTCTAATATAGAGAGGCTGTGCGCCGATTTAATCGGTTGAATGTAGTTGACTCGGACCCTTTCACTTGGTATCCGTAATCTGGGCGCCGGTTGGTATGCATCTAGCCGGAATCTTGTGCTTCCCCTCAATCCCCCTTCTTATGCCAAACGAAACTAACATCGTGGACCCAGTCACATCGACCACCGCGTAATCTCGCCTGGAACTACATAATGGTGCTCCCCTCCTAGCTTAGGGTAGCGCTCACTGATAAACCTCATTTCACTCCCTCCCACCACTCACCTGGGTAAGAATGAGTGGCAACTCGTCGGATCCCTCCCCTTGGGCCCCTACTGGAGAGTCCTCGCTCGACATACTGAATGACGCTGCAAATCTCGTCGGCTCTACAACTACCTGCGGATTTTCGTATGGCATTGCATTCACCCTCTACTGCATATGTGCCCGTATACTCTATCTCGAGCACCGCCATCCGGAAAGGCGACGGCAAAGTCTATTCCTATTGGTTTATATCACCATCCTTATTATTTGTGGAGGCCTTTATGTCGCATCGAGCTCGCGAGTTGTGCAGCTTGCCTATGTCAACAACCGTAACTACCCAGCTGGACCCGCGGCGTATACTTTGGTCATTTTCTCATCGCCCGACTCTGCATTGGGAGTTGTGACCTATTTTATAGTCAACTGGATGTCTGATGCGATAATCGTACGTGGGGCCAATCCGTATATTAGATGTTTATTCACGTTACTGAGCAGATTTGGCGATTGTATATCCTTTGGAGTGTGAAACGCTATACTCTGGCAATTATTGCGCTTCCATGCATACTGTACGCAGCATCCTTTTGTGAGTCCAGTCACCTACCTCCCCAACATTATAATTTACTTCGGAATACAGCCATGAGCATTGTCATCATCTATGAAACAACACGTCCGACCCAGTCGTTTTGGTCAAAATCAGCCGTCCCTTTTGGTCTGGCGTATTATGTTATGACTGCATCGCTCACTATCATCGCCACGATTCTGATGACGCTGCGGTTGCTGAGGGCGCGGAGCCAGTACATACAAGTAATGGGTGAGTGCACATGGACAGTACTGCACCCTCCAGACGTCCCCTAACTTGGGTTGATTCAACAGGAAACTCCAACCATGCCAAGCAATACCTAAGCATCGCCGCGATGCTAATTGAATCATCCGCCCTTTACTCAGTCTGGTCCATCATTTTCATTGGGCTCTATAGCGTAAATCACCCCGTCCAGAACGTTTTTTTGGCTACTTTGGCCAGTGTGCAGGTAAGTCCCTCGAATTACAGGTTAAACGAGGGACTGAAATTGGCTTGTATAGATAATAGCTTTGCTTTTAATCATCTACCGGGTTTCCCAGGGCAAGGCATGGAAATCGACCACAGAACTGACCTTCAGCACAATGCACTGGGCGTCAAACTGTGGGCCAGGATCTGCGAATGGCAGTAAACATGTCAAACCTACATTCCGGTTGCGAGGTGACTCGAGCGCCACACGTTTCGAGCTCTCCTCAGCGGTAGCAGTTGAGGCTTTCACTGTGGATGATGGCAAGAACAGGACTGAGGTGTAGTTGTTGTATTTTTTCTGGGACCCTTTTTTCATGTCTGTTCAAACATTGTATTACCCGCGCAATCTATGCGAAGTCAATCATTAGAAGTCCAACGGCCGCTTTTGTAGTGACTGCATACTATAAATATTTCAACAAACGCATCGAAGCCCGGCCATTACTATAGCGATGCAAGGAACAGATCAAGGGGTGAATCAGGACAACACGAGTAAGACCGAGAGAGCAGCCTCCAGAGTAAGGGGAAGGCACCGCAGTGGCTATAAACCTGCCGCATACCCTGATTCTGATGAAGGGGCCGCGAGTTCTGTTTCCTTTGGAAGGGACGCGTAGCCACAGTGCGACCCCGGTATTGTTCCATATCGAGCTGAATGACACTATGTAGGCGGCTGGGGCGATGTGAGGCTATTGTTCCGCCCAATGTTGCAAGGCTATACCGAGTGCCTCTAACTCGGATCCTGCTTCCCTTTGTGTCCGTAATCCGGGCCCGTGCTGGTATGCATCTGGCGGGAATCATCCTTCCCCTACGACCCTCTTACGGCAGGCGAAACAACTCTGTGGACCCAGCCCTGCTGTAACGATCTCGTGTCAGAGCTACATAGTGATGCTCTCCTTCGCTCGCTGAAAACCTCGTTCCCCTCCCTCCCTTCCACCACCCAGCTGGGTAAAAATGAGCACCAACTCGTCGGATCCGTCCACTTGGGCACCCCCTGGAGAGTCTTCGTTCGACATACTGAATGACGCTGTAAATCTCGCCGGCTCTACAACTGTTTGCGGATTTTCATATGGCGTTGCTTTCACCCTCTACTGCATATGCGCCCGTATATTATATTTCGAGCGCCGTCATCCAGAAAGGCGAAAACGACGCCTGTTCCTGTTGGTTTATACTACCATCCTCGTCATCTGCGGAGGCATTTATGTCGCATCGAGCGCGCGAGTTGCACAGCTTGCCTATGTCAACAATCGCAACTACCCAGCTGGACCCGCAGCGTATACTTCGCTACTTATCTTATCGCCCGATTCTGTGGTGGGAACAGCGGCATATTTTGTTGTCAACTGGATGACAGACGCAATAGTTGTACGTGGTGCCAACCCAGCTGCTAGTTGCTTGTTCATATTGCTGCGCAGATTTGGCGATTGTATATCCTTTGGAGCGCGAAACGTTATGCTCTGGCAATTGTTGCGCTTCCGTGTATGCTGTACGTAGCATCCTTTTGTGAGTCCAGTCACCTACACCCCACCCCTGACATGTCATAACTTACTTGAAAATACAGCCATGAGCATCCTGCTTGTCATTGGGTTTGAAACATTCCGCATGGCTCAACTGTGGTGGCCAATTACTCTGGCATATTATGTTATGACTGCGTCGCTCACTATCATCGCCACGATCCTGATGACGTTGCGATTGCTGAGGGCGCGGAGCCAGTACATACAAGCAATGGGTGAGTGCACATACAGTACTACACCCTCCAGACATATGCCATCCTGTTGGTGTTGATTCAACAGGAAACTCCAACCATGCCAAGCAATACCTAAGCATCGCCGCGATGCTAATTGAATCATCCGCCCTTTACTCAGTCTGGTCCATCATTTTCATTGGACTCTTTATCGTAAACCATCCCATCCAAAGCGTTTTCTTGTCTACTTTGACCAGTGTGCAGGCAAGTCACCCCCTCGAAATACAAGCCGAACGAAATACTGAAATTGGCTTGTATAGATAATAGCTTTGCTTTTAATCATCTACCGGGTTTCCCAAGGCAAAGCATGGGAGTCGAACACGGAGCTGACCCTCAGCACTATGCGCTGGGCATCCAGCTGCGGGCCAAGATCTACAAATCATGTTGGACCTGCATACCAGTCGCGGGACGACTCGAGCGCTACGCGTTGCGAGCTTTCCTCGGCAGGTAGCAGCCGATACTTCTACTGTGGATGTTAACAAGACCAGGGCTGAGGCATAACTACCTTTATGGTGGCATTGGGACCCCCCTTTTATGTATATATAATCGGACAGCCGCTTCCGTAAGTGAGTGCACAGTATCATCCTATAACCACGCCAAAGTATGAGTATCGCTACAATAATGTAGAACACAAGGTGGATCGGTATAAGACGATAAGGGTACAAAATACCGCTCCCTGTAGTTTCGGGATCGCATACGCATTGTACCACCCACACTACCAGGCAGAGGAAGCCTGTGAGCCACTGGAAATCGGACGTTAAATACATAGCTGGTTCGTAGTGAGTACATGACATATCTAGTAAATATCTACACAAATCAGGCTCGTCAATGTAGTCGTACACTGAAGGGGGTATATCAGTACAGCAACGGCGAAAAGGGTATAGAACATCAAATAGCACAGAAAACGGGGGAAAGCTTACTTGTCCCTAAATAGAGCTCCGCCAATACGATCCACGGAAATGGGACCAAATGCAATAAGTTTCGACGTGTCTTGGTCAGCCTTCCAGGCCACTATCAATGATGGCTCTTCATACCGCAACAGCAGTAGCCCCAGAGTCCTCCGAAGCCCTCCATTTGGTCAAAATCCCAAGATTGAGCCCCCTTCCGGACCACACCCCCCTCCACTTTTCACCTAGCTGATCCCACACCCTCCCATGTTCTACTGCATGGTGATGCGAGCCAGCCGCCCCAGTATCAATACGCGGGTCGAACGCGGGGCTCTCAGTCCTCCTCCTCACCGAGCCGTCACCATCCAGACTCGTTCTAGCCGGCTGGTGATTATTTTGATTTTGATTTTGGGTCTGATCCTGGTTCTGGCGGTGCGCAACAGCAGCATCTCCATCTTGGCTTTCACGTCCGTCGGCCCCAACCTCACACTTCTCTGTACCAGAACCACTTCCCTTCCCGTCCCCACTATTAGCATCCGGAGTAGCTGTTGTGGGTACTGTGGCAATGACCCCTGTCGCGATAGGTTCTTCAGGTTGTTGGTAAATCCTCCTGTCCCAGCCTACCCAGATGCACCACATTATGAGAACACCCGTGACGATGCACGCAACGCCCACTATTCCGCGAGTGGTCGGGCCCGTGTCTTCGAAGCACATACAGCAGAAAGCAATGAGGAATGCCACCATTCTACACAGCCAATGTTGGAAACTAGTGCCTATAAACTGCGAAGGGGGTATGGACTTACCCCCACATCAATAAGGCGTAAGGCAAGCTGTAAAGAATTGCCAGCGTCTCCAGTCCCAACATTGGGTGTGCCCGTTCCTGTAAGAACCGAAACTACATAATATTTAGCAACTGATAAGTTAAAAATCGGGCAACCCATGCTCACTGCATCTGGTGCGGTATCCGACAGTCTAATCCGATTCATCTTGATCAACAGTAAACCAATAACGATACTCCCAACACTTGCAATGACCGATAAATAACTCGCAATCTGCGCTGGCCGCCTAAAAGGTAAACCTTGAATGTCGATGCTCTGGATCGCGAGGAAGGCCACGTTCGCGTTGAGCATCACAGTTGCCTGGGCCGGAATTATGGTGATAGATCCCTTCAGAGTAAAATCATGACTTACGAATAGGATAAATTCCTCCCACTGCTTGTTAAACCTGCCAATCATTACTTTCCATGTCGGCTCATGCATGATCTGGTCCACCCATAACCTTTCCAACGCGGACAGGTGTTGTATAGGGGCCGAAAATAGCAGCGGTGAAAGAATTCTGATTAATGGAGTGCGTCGGTTGACAGTACCGTGAATGGAGATTTCCCTGTTCAAGCGGACACCTGGTTGGCCAAAAAAGTGATGGAAGCGTTCGCGAGCTGGAGAGCAATACGATAGTAGAGTGTGAGATGATGGAGAGCATTGTGGGCGGGGGAGAGCACTTACCAAAAATGAACATGAGCCTACTGAGAAGGCTCGCAGAACCTGCTGATGCACTCTCAAGGTTTTCTGTTCCAAGATTCAACCTGCCATCTCGGGAGTACGACCAATGGATACATACTCTTCAAGCCGTTCACCCAACCGAGTGTTTTATTGAGTTCGTCATGGCTCAAGGGAGAGGTTGAATGTGGACAAGTCATAGTGTCTAGATTATGTGTGTTAGAGGTAGGCGAATATCGGATTCTGGAAAGTAACTGACCGGCAAGGTTGTGGAGAATAATATCTCGTAGTTCCGTCACGAGACTTAGAGTTACTTTGATCGTCGTAGGGTAAAGCTGGCAGTGGTACCTTCGCTCTGATTAGTATCAATGTGTCTCGCGCAACCTGAAACTGTGTCACCAATACTGCGCCTCCACCTCATGCTCTGTTTGTGCCCACACGTAAGTAGGAATGAAGTTGATCATGCAATGAATACTCGCTCAGTTGTGTCTTTGACTTGACACCCTTGACCCCGTCCCACACCATAAAATACGATGCTTGATACTCCGATAACCAGAAAATTGTCCGTTCATCGTGATTCACAAAATAATAACCACATATGTACCCGCCACGTTCACTCGGCGACATGTCCAGCACAAGATCGTATTTCCCGATTAAGTGTTGATAACCCACTCGAACAAGATATGTTTCGATTTTAGCCAGGTGACCAAGTAAATGCTGGAGGACGTCATGATCGTAGAGGTATGCTTCCGTCAGGATTCGCTGTTTACAAATGATGTGTCAAGATTCGTGAAGGTGGCTAGATGTTGGAAATTTACTTTCTGTTCGTGCCAGAAGTAGAGCACGCCTTCAGGATGTATGACAGATTCCCAGCCTTCAGGTTCCCAAGGACTAAAAATTCATCGTGAATTCCACTGGGGTCAGCGTATTGAAGGAACTCACGCTTTGAAAGACATTGTTAATGGTTCTAGTGTTATGTCACTCTCTTCTTTTGGACTGATCACAACTGTGTCAATCTAGAAGAACAATTCAGATTCTAAAAACACCCACACTAAGATTCTCCGGGTGTACCTCTCCAAAGCCTCCGGACGTACAGGATAGACCCTATCTTCCTCATCTTCGAAATGTTCGGTGAGCAGGGGTGGCTCGATGATTTCGAGGGGCTCTGGAACGGCACTATGTATCGAAACAGGTCTGCTTGTTCCAGGAACAAGGGATTGAGAACGAATAGATGTGCGCGACGGGACTGGACGGAGAGATCGGGCTAGCGGTGAGGGCGACGCTGGTCGGGTTCCATGTAGGTGCGACGGAGTGTAGGGCCGGGGATGGAGTGAGGCAGACGACATGGCCGGATTAATGATGGACGATCTTGCATCGGGTGACCTTGATCGAGAACGGGGATTTGGCGAGGCTCGCAGTTAGCGAGCGTCCAGGCACCTCGAGGTTGTGTTCATGGTCCACAGCACGAGCATTGCGAGGACCCTCTGCTTCCAATCCCCGGACCGACAATGTTGGTGAGTCCGAAGGCACAATAGCAATATCCTCCCCCCCTCCAGACCTGCCTGAAGTGGGCGATTGGGGCGGCTGGAGCGTGAAAGATATTGAACTTGAACCCCCCAAAGATCGGACATCATCAGATGAGCTCGAACTCAGTGAATGCATAAGCTGAGGAGAATCCCGATCGATGTAAGAGTAAGGGTGCAGTGAAAATGCAATGTTGTCCATAGATGTTGCGTTCTCAGCTCTCCCGCGTCCGCGCCCACCATCCCTCAAATCCCTCTTGTTCCCCCCCGCTTTCCGATCAAGGACGTGTCCCCCAGTAAACCACGACCTGACCAGCTTGAACACAAACGCCCAACGCCGGATGAATTGGGCGAGAAGCAGTTTCACGCCATCGTTCCAAGTTATTTTGCAAAGTCGTACTAGAACCTGGACGAGTTGTCGTAAAAGTCGTGATATCATGCGGATCCGGGGTGTCCAGAGGAATACAGGTGTGGTGTGTGGTGAGGAGAGCGAGGACTTACCCGAGCTCTGAGGGTATGACGGCTGTGGGAATGCTTTTTTAATTTGAACCTCCAGGCAACACGGCCCGGATGACTGCACTCCCCCAATCCACCCAGTCGTGTTCATGGTTTGAATCTAGATAATGATAGAGTGGCTACCCTGCCGTGGATATGAACTATGTATGGACCCGAAGTAACTTATTCGTATTTTGGCTGTAGTATGTAATGTCACGCTGCTGAGTACTGATTGGGAAATCGATGAGAGCCGCCCTGAACCCAGCCTTCCCTCATTCCTCGAGCGCAAGGAACGAGAAGCATGTCAACAGAGCCGAGGTTAGAACGTTCAATGCTGTGAACAGCAGTGTCGATGACTAAATCAACAGCACTAGCCAATCTTCTGAGAACGTTGTGCAGGTCTGCTTCAGGTTCATCGCCAGACCCTCGATTGACAAAGATCCTAGGACGTGAATAGCATCGACACATCTACAGAGCAGTCCACGTCGAAAGATGTGCTAAGCCCATCAGAAACGCATGCCGCAGACAAAGATAGCGCGGAAGGCGAGACATCAGGGGATGCTAAAGCTCAAGCCATCGCACCGTCTGGTGTTCAAGACGATGACATAGAATGGCCCGAACCTGAGTGAGTTCCGCTCGCTCCACTACGAGAGATGGGGATCTTATATCATTTACGATTTAGTGGCCAAACTCGAGGGGGGATCGTCCATCCATCGTCGACTGTTGCTGGCGGTACGCGAGTGAAAGGGCCCAAGCCCAAAAGGCACGACCTAGATTAGTGTAATTGTACAGTTACCTTAAACATTGATTTGAGATCAAATTTCTTCCAAACACATCCTTCCACAGCTGTTCATCTACTCCACCAGGAGTAGAACAACAGCTCTGCACCGCAACCCCCCCAGGAAAGCATCAGTGTAGCTGTGAATGCCCATCAGCCCCCGTTTATAAATTGGCTCTCGTGCTCCTCATTTGGTGTGATCAGAGACCCAGCAATGGCCCTCGTGAAGAAAATCTGCAGGTATATATCATCACAACTAATAGGATACCGACGGACTGATTTAACACCTAGTGCCGTTTCCACCTGCTGGCGGGTCGTTTTTTGTAGGAGCACGTCCGCACACAGGTATGTACTGTCTTCACCCTCACCCAGGTGGCAGGGGTTAATTATCATCACCACAATTCAAGTGATTATTCGTCTGGGTACGCTATAGTTCAACTAGATCTACCCTCCCATGCTGTTCTGATCCCTGGATTCTAGCCACCATCACCGAGGCCAAGGTCAGACCGCTTCTAAATACTCCTCAAATGGGGACACCCAGAGCTCCTCATCCTCCTGCCTGCTGCTGTTGTTGTTAGGGTTGATTTGGAGACTAGGAGACTCGAAGAGGCCAAGCAGCACCTCACTAAAGCGATGGAATGCCCATCCCACCATGGCTATATCACGGTCCATCTAAATGATCCATCTTCGGACGGCGTTGGAAGGTGACACCTTGGTGTTCATGGAGATGGGGGAATACTCTAATTACCGGTGTGATTGTGGTTGTCTAATGTAGCAGTCGAAGCGCAGGAATTGGCAGAGACGGGCGCTTGGCGCCTCTTCTGGATGTGATTTCTGACATGAAGAATGCTCACCTGCTGACCAGACCACGGATGGTGGCAGGTGTTAAAATAGCAGGCGGACGCCACCTTGACCAAACTTTTCGATTGGACCGATAGAGAGAAGGGTCGTGTGAACAAGTGGAAGGGCAATTCCACCTAGTGCCCTTGACTTCTCGGTTGATTGTCCAATCCGATGTCGAGATACAAGCTTCATGAACATCTTTTGGCGCTGGGTAATTTCCAGTTGTTCCAGGCGTTGGACGGAAGCCATGTGATGCACAGACAGGCGCGTGAGCCGTCAACTAATCGAGCGCCAGGCCGACTTTATAATAATCCGGTAGTTCCACGCCCCAGTCGCCTCGCCTTATCACCCACTACCAACTACCAGTGTCCCTCCTATTAGTATCGTTGTAAATTCTAGCTGCGTACTTATCAACTTCACTCTGTGTACTATGGGTATCAACAAGGTACTAACATGGTACTCGAGTAGTCGTCTTTCGCCACATGTCGGAATCAGAGGAAAAATCCATCGGCGCCGCCGTCAGTCACGTTTGGTATGCATATCCAGATATCTCCAAACGGCAGGGTCTCTAACAGCACACCTTGTATCGCGATTCTACCCGTCGATGTTTTTGGAAATTTTATTACCCTGCTTACCGGTCCCACCATGATCTTCCATTTCCAACTATCCCAGCAAAGTCGTGAATGCAATAACACCACATTCACAACCAAACACAAAGTGAGTCGTGATCGACATTTCTATGATAGTCACTATGCTCACACCTTACCGAATTCAGTCCGGCTGAGTCCGTCGCTCCGTATGTTCGCTTTTATACACCTTTCTCATATTGCATCCGCTCCTCGCACATTATCCACCGAATCCAGTGTAAGATTTCGTGGACATGGGGCTGATGGAGCGAAGATCCTGTCCGGGGGTAACCAAACGAAGGGACCGGTTAAAGGCCCAACCACCGTAGGCCCGGACCCTAAGACAGGAAGCAAGGGCCGCGTTGGATGATTCACCTACATGTAGCAGTGGATGTAGGTGGGC
Source organism: Lepiota brunneoincarnata (assembly GCA_023014365.1). Classification (NCBI taxonomy): domain Eukaryota; kingdom Fungi; phylum Basidiomycota; class Agaricomycetes; order Agaricales; family Agaricaceae; genus Lepiota; species Lepiota brunneoincarnata. The sequence goes on from JAEBUN010000016.1 coordinate 105,049, forward strand.
GCTGGTATACTTCCGAACAAAAACGATTCAAGAGGAAGTATTCATTGTATTTTTACTAAGTGTAACCCAAAAACGCTGCCATGTACTGCTTTCGATGAATGTCAAACTGTTGTTGTTGTTTTCAACTTAGAACCCGTGAAACCACTCATGAGATGAGAAGCAATGTACAGGTATTGTAGCCCTTTTCATGTTGTATGCCAGACTATGATACCTCCACAGCCCTAGCGAAGCATCTGATATACCCGGCATAATCGGAATAGTCCGGGCTACAAAGCGAGATGCGCCATTTTTGACTCTGTTCTATAGCTTTGTGTGTTGATTCGACCCGATGCAATCACTTCAGGTCGTTGTCGTGGGAGTATTTCTGGGGCATTTATGGCTCCAATCAAAACTTGTGAACCCCCACGGATGTCGATCGTGGGCCACAAGTCACAGAAGGATGGGCTTCGTATCTGACAATTCAACACCGCCCACAGCATCTTCGATCTCTTTTTGAGGAGAGACAGGTTTGTGGGATTTGGGGCTTGGATCTTGAAGTTCCAAGCGTCCAACTTGTTCCGATGAGCATTCTGCTATCAAGTGTCTCGGTTTCAGTGCTGAAGCTTAGGAGAACCGATGTCCAGCGCTCACGGAACCGAATATACTCGAATGCAACTATTCCTACGACTCTGCGGGACTTCGATGGCTATCTCAGGCACAGGCCGACACGCGTCTGAGCTAATTATAAAATAGAACAGCTATCCACAGGAATGTCCCCTTGAACAAATAATAGGATTTATGATCATGCCAGTGCCATCTGCAAGTGGTTGTACAATCTGTGGGTTCTTATATCCCTCCACCTGAAGGGCACTACTTGAAGTTCACAGGGAAAAGTGGTGCCATGGTGTAGTGGAGAGCACTGGAGCGTTAGTAGTATGCTCTATTCCTTTAAGCTGTGGTAGTGCCACCTCTGTCATGAGAAGTGGCCTCTCGGACATTAAAATGACAGAAAAAAAGTAGGTAGACTTGCCAAGGACCTCTGCTTGTTCTAAAAGAAATTTTCTACCCCCGCGCCGAGACCGACCTCCATTACCCCATGACGCCACCGGTGACAAACTCCGGTCTGTTAGTTAAAAATGTTGGGGCCGGGTGCAATATTCTAGAATTATGGGCCCATTCCAACACTCAAAAGCCACGCCATTTTGACGCGGCTTTATGATGCGGTGTTGAAAATGTATCGTCCGGGGCTAAAGGATCTGATCGATGATTTGAGAGCGCGCATGACCGACGTCGATCTCAATACATAACCGGCGTAAACAACACCCGAGGTACCACCTCGGGCTTCAGAGACGATGTTCGGCTTTTCCGCAGTGCTGTATTCATCCCGCTAAACCAGCACCCGGAGTGGTGAACGGAATCATCCCAGTCCGATGTGACAGGTTACCTACCACGTGGCCTCGAGATCATTACTGTAGGGTAATCATTTGACTTGAGACAAGTCAGTGAGAGCATGCAAGGAGAGGCGTGTGGTCCCAAGTCCATGTAAGCTTCGGCGGGTTTGGTCCGAGTCCCCCAAATCATGAGCACGGAGCAGAAACCCTTTTCTGACATCACCGGCCCGGTATTGAGTAACGCTGATTATCTCTGCGCAACTCGCTTTCGGAGCGCCAGCTAGTTTGAGCTTCAAGTCCGGGCCCTTGTGAAGTATAGACAGCCCCCAACCGCGGAACCGACGCCCTTGCATCTCCTTGCGTAGGGGGCGAACCCACCGGAGAGCGGCGAGAAGGGGCTGCGAGGGCATGTACGTGTAGTAATTTGACACACGCGTCATGGCCCGTTATGGCCTATTGTGACACCAACCTCGAGATCTTCGGTGGTGACGCTCCTGCATAGTCCATTTGGTTTTGGGTGTTATTTGGCTTTAACCAGGAAGAATTTTATGTGTCTGACGGTTGACCCTAGGCATGAACTGTCCGCCATGTACGGATCATGACCGGGATTTATCGAGTGCGGGGTTAGCGAGGGTCTCTCAGGGAGATGTACTTGGAGTCCTGGGCCAGGGACAACAGTTGCTAGTGGTGCTGGGGGGGCGACTGCACGTCGGGGCGCCAGCCTTGGGCTGTTTGGATAAATCTCTAGGTATGCAAGCTTCCTCTCAATCAGAGGGATAGGCCTTTCGATTTCATTAAGCAAGATTCGGGCCCAGTCACTATACCCTGAGCTGTCGACTCAAACAGCACTGGATAGATGTTCATTCTGTGCCTGTGCAAGGTCTTCTACGGCCATCTGGCCAAGAATCCAGCTCTATTGCCTATATCATTACATCAGATATAAAACGGGTCATCCTGGTATCAACAGTAATAGAAGAGTGCTGGATCAACCGCATACCTCCGTCGCTAATACGGATGGAAGAGGCTGGAGAGGGGAAGTAAATATCCTCTCTCAGGAGACTGTACGCGATGCATCCATAGGCATCTGGTGGAACTGAGGTACTGGGTCCGAGCAGCCGCCAACTCGACTGTGGTCCCTCCCCCTAATGGTCTTGCTCTTATTTTGTTCTTGCAGTGGTATTATATAAGAACCATAAGGGTGACACGGTTTGCCCAGGGTCACTGAGGTGAGCTGTGGGCTCGACCTTGTGGTGCGTGGTCCCGTGAGTGCTTTTCGGAGTTTTAGCCTTTTCCCCAGTTAACTGATCCACTCTTCCCGTGTTTTTGGACCCTTTCCTGACAACTCTGTATTCGATAAGTACGACTAAAACAGAGTGCCCCAATGGATTGGAGTACATATCCTGTGAATATTCTCCAGTAGCACCCGGGTTAGGGGGGTACTGGGGGGTTTGCGGCCTAACAGGGCGTCCGGCTCATGGAGGAAGGGATAAAACCCCTAACAGAGCGGGAGAGCACACACCAGCCCACACCAGCCCACATTCTCTGAGCAGGGCTCAGGGTAGAGCACACGGGGGCGGAAAATAAGGTGGTATGAGACGAGACGGGATAATACTGATCCCAAAATCGCGATCGGTTGTGACATGTCACATTTCACAGAAAGTCACGATGCACAGGCTGTTACCGTGTAGCTTCCTATTAGAGGGGGCAGTGAGAAATGGGCAGTGCAAGGCCTTGGTATAAACCACAGGTCGTCTCTGGGTGTTCGAACAAACGCCTGTGTAAGCATGTCCGAAGAGATCCCTCAGAAAGCTGGTATACTCTATCCTACCCACCCTGGAGGAGACAATTCCCGATACCGTTCTTCAAAGAGGTGAGCCCAACAACCAGTAGATGTGAGGGTAGCCTTAATCCCGCCTCGCAGGAGCCAATACACTTGCTTGGCTGTCGAAGCAGGCGCTCATTTATCGTGAGTCTTGTCCTTCACAGGTGGCAATCACCCCTCCAAAACTAAGACAAATCCAACAGCCCCACCTATTTACCCTCTCAATGGTCGGCCCACATCCAACCGGAAGGGAAGACTTATTTTTATTATGACGGCCCCCTTGCTACTGTCACGGAGTCGTGGATGCACACACCCGAGGCCGTTGCCGAGGCAGAGAAATGGATACGCCATATTAGCTCGGAAATCATTCGCAAAGAGATCGCTCTTACGGGTCTAGAGCTTTGTGTGCAGATTGATGAAGATAACGACTGCCTCTACTATATTGTTGATAAACGAAATCGGACGCTCTTCTGGCTTCAGGACTACGACAATGAATCCCTCGGGCTTCCTAGGGCGGTTTCTTCTTCGCACCTCGGTATGTTTACCTCTCCTCTAAGTCTCTTTGTTATCGACCAGTCGATCAGCGATAGAACTCGAGGGCCAATTTTGGCTTCATACCGACCGCTTTCCCGCACATTTTGGTGGTTTGCCTGAAGCCGATTTGCTCAAGGCTTTGGACGTCTACGCTCATGCGAGGATGGGTAAGTCTACGGTATTTGGACAAGAGATATCTCATCTCACATTCGCTCATAGATCAAGTCACGTCCACCACTTGGGCTTTCTCTTACTCCGCAGAAGATACACGGACCTTTTACGATCTGCTGAACGGCTGTAGGGGTCGGACCAGCGAGCCAGAAGTCGTTAGCACTATTGCTCGTGCTTGGCACCTCATCAGTAAGCTTTCCCCTGCGATAACTGGGTGGGCCCGCTCTTATCATTCACAGTGCATAATAGATTTTACAATCAATACGGAGAAGAAACTCCCCGACTTGACTCTAAGATGTCCATCATTGATAGGCGAGATGGAGGAGAAGGAGGGATTCAGCATACGCGTAATGGCTTTGCTAACGTTTGGGAAATCGGAGAAATATCGTGTTTGCTTGAACGAGCTTTACGTGGATAATTACGTCCGCCATCACCGCATCCACGATTTAATTGAACAGGCGACAAAGGAGTGGAGGGAAATACCTATACATGCGTTCTCAATGCTCTTGTGAGTCTTGTCAGGATCATCAAGGGCCACTGGCACTAACTTTGTCGACTCCTCAGCCTCCACGGTGTATTCTTCTTCGCCATTGCTTCACAACTCGTTGCTGCCATCTCTGCTGGATGCTTGAGCGCAAGTCTGCTCACATCGTTTGCATTAATCCAACAACTTGATGGTCAGAAAGACCACAGGAATTCACCATTGACTGTATGTCTCCATTCCCGCTCAACAAAGAGGTCAATCTGATCTCTTTTCTAGAGTGACTGGATCAGCGAGCGTGCATCTCAAACACACAAGTTCCAAAAGCTTGGATTTGTGTTTGCTCTGCCCACCGCGTTTTTCAACTGGGGTCTCATTTTTTTCTTCTCTCACTGGCTGTGGATTGCATTTTTGTGGTTCAACACGAGCGTCGCCGCAACATTCATAGGCATCATCGCTTTGGCATGCTTTGCACTCATTTCCGTGACCTTTCCGCAAAGACTACACTTCAGACCACCGAGTTTCCTACGTATCTTCAGAAAGGAGCGCACCACTGATTCAGACAAATCCTTGGTCTGAACGGGGCACCGTCGGGTATCAATCCCAGGACTGGGGATTGCGACTCTGTGGCTTGCAAGGCTGCGCTGCCGTTTCTGACCGTCCACACCGGTCGCCCAAAACGCCCGGTCAGGAACCCCTTTGAGTAACTATCGGGCTGACAGGGGGACTTTGTGGAGGGGAAGGGGTTTGAAAACCCACGTACCATATAAAGTGTTCAAGGGAGCGGTGACTTTCGGAAGTAGTCTATGTGGTCATGGAATGTGTAATCCTCACGGTGAAGATAAATAGAAATGACAGGGAAACAAGGAATCGAATTTTCGAGTGTACGCAATCACTTATTTGTGCGGCCTTGCCGGTGTTGGGTGTGACAAAAACTGAGCGACGTGTACCTGCCTCTCAGCGGTGAATTTCGTGAGGAATGCTACCTGGAGAAATGTCATCGGGGTACGTGCTCCGAGATGCCCAAAATTTTTCGCCTGTCCTGGGGAGACTGATTGTCGCCATCAGGCAAAGCAGCAGTCCGAAGATGTTTATTCAAGGCGAGTGAGATGGACTAGCCTTATTGCAGTTTAGCGTCTTGACCGAGGGGCCGCCTCGCCCAAAAAAAAAAAGACATCGGCTTCGTGCTCTATGTATACTTATAGCAACTGGCCAGGAGGGCTACCCTGGGTCCCCCTGTTACGATGGTGATATCAGTTCCGCAGCTACTTTGACACTGACCGTAACAGGTAGCTCGTTGACAGTGGCCCAATCCCATAAACGCCAATTCTAATATTAGAGTATTCCCAACAATCATGGTGGCGCAACCGAAAATTATTTGATTCCCTCTAATTTGCGCTCATAGAGTCTTCTCTGTATCAGGAACACAAATTGGGTGTTTTTTTCTCTAGAGGGATGTTAAGTGCCAATATGCTTCGAGGCACACCAACTGTAAGGAACACCACATCGAGTCAAATTTGATATTTTCGCTGCTCCAGTGGCACAGAATGAGAAGGAAGTGGCAATTGATGATGCCGCAAGAGCGTCGTGGACTACCATGAATCGTGGCTTGGTATTCATCAACGGGGTGTATTCCGCGCATCCAAAGGTTTACTATACACCCAATTGCGAGACGACCTCGGCACTGCGAAGGGGCACATCGATTTGTAACCGTGCTTGTATTTTTGCTTTTGGTGGAGCAATTTGGTGGGGCTTTGGGGGGCTACGAAAGTTGCTCAGGTTAGCTGTGGTGCGCTCTGGCTACCCTTAGGAGCACATGCCATCAAACGTGATAGATGCTCATCATGAAATGCAGATCAGCCACTTATCAGGGTTTTAATGTTTCTGTTGCCGGAGCCCCAACCCCTGTTCCCATTACAGCCCATTGCTAGACGACATGAAATTAGGCCTTGATTCGTACGAGGCAGCATATGAGGATCCCTAATACAAATATGCCCTGCAGAAACAACGACAGTGACCGGCTTAAGGTTCACTCTGCTAGGGTAATGGTATCTCGCATCATGCGACCAGACTCAATCGCGGATGTCACGTGTAACACGGCTCGGAACTTGCCTGAGGGAAGGTGTTAGACACTGTCTTCGCTAGCCACGATGCGGTGTCTTCTACTCGTGTGCAGGGTCTCGCAAACAGCATGTTTCCCATTTCCGGATTTCTTCATATGGAATTAGGACCCCGGCAGGCTCCTGCTTTAATGTGGATACCGGAAGGGCTTACTCTCATCATGGTTGCAAGCAGGTTGCAAGGTTAGTTGAAAACAGATGACTTTTTGAGTTGGCTTCTTCCCGACAGGTTCCTGATTTGGCTTCCTACCCGCTTGAATGCTACGCCTGTCGAGGGCTCTCGTACTCGGTGGGGTTGACATCCATAGATGCCAAGACGACTTGCACTTCTGGGCGCTCTATTTCGTTGCAGCATTTCACAGCCATAGCACTGGCCGCCCGCACACCTCCGGGACAGGGTCTGCAATGATCTACTACGGTGGCTATGCAGCCGTCGATGAGTGCTCAGGGTCCCAGCGTCGCCAGGTTTGAAATAGGGGTTCACCGATAGAAATGTGGCCTTCTGCTTTTCGATGGAGGCACTGTTGACTGTGCGTAATGGGGTTGCGTTTTAAAATCCCGTCCATTCCACAGAACAAGTATCTGGCTGCCTGGCAGCATTGAAGCACCTTCTGGGGTCCCCTGAGAACTCGACGACGCACTGCACAGGATGTCACGCCTCGCATATATCTAATTAATTCCTGCTCCATTTTTCCCGTGTGCATTGTTAACAACGCTGTTGCCGCGTGCTCACTCTGACCCGACCCCAACAATTGCTGTTCGTCACAGGATTGCCTTTCATAAGGGCGCTGGCCATTTATTCGACCTCAAGAACGGAACCGGACGCATTCACAAGTTTGTACCACCCCAAGGACGCGTATCTGTCGGGCTATGAGGTCCAGAATTTCGTTGGTCCTGGACCTGTTGTTTGGCTCTCTAAGACGGAGGCGGTCGGATGCATTGGATATCGTACGAAGGGCCTTTTCGGGGCTGCAAGGACTACTCGGCCTGATCCCTTCTCCTCCAAAACGATTGGGCGGGCCGCAGGCCAGGGCTGATGGGGCTAAACGAGCAGGATTGCGGTGGAAAGCTCCTGTGGTCGCAGGAGGGGACAGTGTGTGTTGCAGTACGCTTCCGAGTCACCTCTTGGATAGTACCGATGGCTCGACAGCTTCTCGCTCCAGCAGTTCGGACGGGGAGATGTACAGGAGAGATACGCTTGTTGGGTTACAGGAATATGAAATCGATGCACCGGTGGATGCAGAGAAGCCTTGGGTTGGTAGCGATGATACGATGAAACAACTTGTCTCCGCAAAATTCCCATCTGCTGGGAGTTAAGGAGGACAAAGGTGGTTGTGTGCCGAACGAAATACCGGAGCTCTCATCGATTGTGGAAATTTTGTATCCTGTGGATGTGAACGAGAGCGAGAGGTACAAGCGGGGTATCAAGATGTGAGTTTTCCTGAATTCGATCCAGTCTGATGCTGTACTTATGGTTGTCTTTACTTAGCACGAAGGGCCGGCCTGAAGCTTTTGTGATCCCACCTTTGACGATCGGGTGCTCAGAGTACGTGGATTGCCCTGCCAGCGATGTTTTTGGCTGACAGGCGTTCTATATAGTCCGGACCTTCCTTTACCTTGGACCAAATATGTGCATCCAGAGGGTGCCGTATATTTCTGGGACTCTGAGAGAGTATGTGTTCGGCTTTGACCTGGGGGCTGGTATCTGAACTATGTTATGTAGAGAGTGATCACAGACGCGTATATTTTCGATCCAGAGATCCTTGCCCAGGTTGAGGATTGCATCTCGAAAATCTGGGAGTACATCAAGAAATACGATATTGCGCACCCGCGGGATAAGGCGGTACACTTTGTACCTTGAACCGCTTGTTGACGGCGTGAACTTTGGGTATTATTTTGTGGATCATGCGCACAAAACCCTGTTCTGGCTGGATAAGAAGTATGGCTATGAAATGGTCCAGGAGATCCAAACACCGTCTCCTGACATGGCGCATGTTGGTGAGTGGAACATTCTTCTGCTTCTTATTATTTCACTAACGTTGGCATGCTAGGCATCGCCCTCCTGTCCCAATATTGGTGAGGTGGTTGGAGGTTGAAATGTCTCAAAGATCTGACGAAGTTCAGGGGCCATAACGAATTTTTTCCGCACCTTCTGGACTTACCAGAGGACGAGCTTGTCGAATTGCAGGATATCCTGTGGCATGCCGTTGGTGGTGGGTCTAATGCACTCGTTGGCAGGTTTTCGATGGCATTGAAAAGTTGTCTGACAGACATGCTAACATCATCAAGCTCCACTGTTCCCTATACCCTCGAGGAAATCAAGAATATCCAGCAACTAGTTTCTGAGTTTGTGACTCATCATCGCAGTAAGCCCTGGGTGGCTGGATCTTGTTCCGTGTTCTAATCTAGATCGGATGACAGGGTATCAGAGCCTTGGAGTCGGCGCTCGAGCAGTTGTTTGTAAGTCGCAAAGTCCGAGACTCCCAGGGTGCACTCTCGCTGAAGCGATCTTCCTAAGACAGAGTGCTTCGCTCGTTGAGTATGTACGTTTATTCTCACATACAGAAAAATCTTGATACCCTTTCGTAGCTCGTGAACGTTTCCTCAATTTTTACGGGCGGAGAGAAGCCCGACTGGCCCTTGACCAGTCCGTCTTTGAGGAAGGCAAGCGAACTTGGTTTATTACACTTGTTTCGCCCCTTCTCTTCTATGCGCCAGAGGTGCACCTCAAAAAACTACAATTCATGTCTACTGACAACCTCGTAAATATTCCATCGTGGAATAAGCTACTTGGAATGCTTGTAGAAGAATGGAAGGAACACACGCTATATGTACGCACCCTCAATTCTGGCACCTGCTTGCGACTGATATATATCATAAAGGCTACCGTGCTGCTGACTTCCAATGTCTCTTTCCTTGCCATCGGATCAGCTCGACGATTTGGGGTCTGGGGATCATCGTGATCCGGCGCAGCGAGCAAGTTACTTCTCTGTTGCAGTTAGTATTGGTGCGATCACACTCGGTTTGTTGCTTGTCCGCCAGCACCACAAGACTCTTGATGTGCGTTCTTTACTGCTTTTTGGTTCGGTTTAACCTCTTATTATGTGCTGCAGCGTGGGTTCCTTATAAACAGAAGTGCCTCTGTCATTGGTCTTGAGACACTTGCGGTTATGTATAGCCTGCCTTATGCACTGCTGATGTATGCGTGAGTCAGCTCATAGTTGGTAAACCTGGGATGGAAGCTGAAATTATTGTCCCAGCACAATCGCATTCTTCCTGGCGTTCTCAATCATGTGTTCGCAGTCCAAGGACACTGCGACTATCATTATGTTGACGATCGCGTGGACTGCGACGGCTTTACTCTTGCTGTGGTGTATATCTGCATCATTCGAGTATACGGGCTACGAAAGCCCTTGGCTAGTGAGGGGGTACAAGGCGCTGAAGAAGCTACTACACCAACGGCTGAGTTGCAGGAAGGCGGCAAAGGGGATAACATCTGAGGAGAGCGTATAGTCGCACTTATTATTATACCCGTCGAGTAGGTTATATCCTGGTCACAGGGTCCGCCGTGACCAACACGGACATGGATTTGTCCGTAGGGCCCAATCGCCTGTTTATTTTCGGCGATACGCCCCATTGCTGAGCGCCGAGCCCAGTGATAGATAACGTAAATAATTCCCACGTTTACCAGCCACGTCTCTGCACGTCAAGCGCGTTCAGATTCTTAATAAGTAGCATTCTCTGAGGCGTACTCGCCTTTCCCTTTCTGCTTGCTCTTTTGCTACGGCACTCACTTTTCGTCGCTGAGGAGGTGCCTGAATAATCGTTGCGACCATGTCGGTTATGCTCACCAAGTTCGAATCAAAAAGCAACCGCGTGAAAGGTAGGTACAAGGATTATATGGGTCGGAGTCTCTCTGAACTCGTTTTGCAAATGTAGGGCTTGCGTTCCATCCCACACAGCCCCTTCTTGCAGCGTCGTTGCATAATGGCAGCGTGCAACTATGGAATTACCGTATGGGTGTCTTGGTGGATAGATTTGAGGAACATGAAGGTTAGGGCTGCAGGAACATGATATCAGCGCGTTTCGAGCTCAATGCCTTTGCAGGACCTGTGCGAGGTGTGGCTATACATCCGACTAGAGCGTTGTTGGTGACTGGAGGAGACGACTACAAAATAAAAGTCTGGGGTGAGCAGCAATTAGTGGATTGCTCACGATGAGGGATCGTAATTTCTGATTAACGTTAGACATCCGACCGCAAAATCGGCGTTGTTTGTTCACCCTCCTTGGCCATTTGGATTACGTGCGAACTGTACAGTTCCATCATGAGATGCCTTGGATCGTATGTATTCCTCATGTGCATAGCAAGAGCTCTCTCAATGGTCCTTTAGCTCTCTGCATCTGACGATCAAACCATACGGATATGGAACAGCACCTCTCGCCAATGTATTGCCATCCTCACCGGCCATTCACACTATGTCATGTCAGCTCAATTTCACCCCAAGGAAGACCTCGTCGTTTCTTCATCGATGGACCAGACAGTCCGCGTGTGGGATATCTCGGGACTTCGCAAGGGTTCCCCACACCAAGGGGGCCCAGGAGGTATGGGTGGTAGCGGGCCCAACCATTTTGAAACCTTTGACAACTTCTCTACCGTGAAGTACGTCCTCGAAGGTCATGATCGTGGTGTGAACTTTGCCATGTTTCCATCCTACCCTTCCCCTTATCATCTCCTCCGCCGATGATCGTGTAATCAAGATCTGGAGGATGAGCGAAACCAAAGCATGGGAGGTCGATTCATGCCGGGGACACTTTAACAATGTTTCGAGCGCACTGTTCCACCCGAAACATGAACTTATTGTTTCTTGTGGTGAAGACAAAACCATCCGAGTCTGGGATTTGGCAAAGAGGACCGCTATTCAGACGTTCCGACGGGAGAATGATAGGTTCTGGTTCCTTGCTGCCCATCCCAATCTCAACCTCTTTGCGGCAGGACACGATAGTGGTCTGATCGTGTTCAAACTCGAACGTGAAAGGCCGGCCTTCTCGGTGCATCAAGATACGTTGTATTATGTGCGGGACAAGTATGTTCGCGCATACGACTTCAACACCAGCTCAGATCTCGGGCTCCTCAGTGTACGCAAGTTCGGGAGCCCTTATGTTCCTCCGAGAACACTCAGCTTCAACCCTGCGGAACGAGCTGTGGTCCTGACTATCAACTCTGACAGCGGGTTGTACGAGCTCACTAGCTTGCCACAGTCCGCCCAAGGGGAGGTCAAGGATTCGAGTGTAGATGGGAAGAAGGGTAGTGGTCAGAGCGCGATTTTCGTTGCTAGGAATCGGTTTGCTGTGTTGAACAAGGCTTCACAGGTGCGTTTGACCCGTTTTTGTGCATTTTTTCTGATGCTAACTGACTGGTTACAGGTTATCGAAGTCCGAGACCTCTCCAATTCTGTTGTCAAAACGATCAAGCCTCCTGTTCAGACCAACGAGCTCTTTTATGGTGGTACTGCTTGTTTGATCCTGAGCTCGACATCTTCCGTGGTATTGTACGATATCCAACAACAGAAGACTATTGCGGAGCTGAATAGCCCACCCGTCAAATACGTCGTCTGGAGTAATGATGGGACACTGGTTGCTCTTATGAGCAAGCACAGTAAGTGTTGTATAACCCTAGCTTTTACATTGATTAATGGGTGTTCAGCCATCACCATTGCCAACAAGAACTTTTCCCAACACACATTAGTGCACGAGACTATTCGGATTAAATCTGGGGCTTGGGATGACTCGGGTGTTTTCTTGTACTCGACTCTCAACCATGTGAAATATTGTCTTTCGCAAGGGTGAGTCGCGCACATTATGTTGTAGTTTCCTATCCTGATGTTATCATCAGCGACCACGGCGTTATCTGTACATTGGACAATCCTGTCTACCTCACTCGTGTGAAGGGCAAGACTGTATACTGCCTTGACCGATCCTGCTCGTCCCCGTACTATCACATTTGATCCTACCGAATACCGCTTCAAGCTTGCCCTCCTCAAGAACAACTACGAAGAGATGCTATACATCATTCGCACATCGAACCTCCTTGGTCAGGGTATTATTGCGTATCTCCAGCAAAAAGGTTTCCCCGAAGTATGCCCTTTGCACATATAAACGACGTGGCTCTAACGCTTTTCTGTCTCAAGATTGCCCTCCACTTTGTTCAAGATACGAACACCCGTTTTGAGCTCGCCATCGAATGTGGTAACCTCGATATAGCGATGGAGACTGCGAAGCAAATCGATCGACCCGATTGTTGGGAAAGGCTAGCGCAGCAGGCCTTGAAACAGGGTAATCACAAGGTCTGCGTCTGCCATCTCTTTTCCGACACGTTGTTGAACCATTTATCAAGGTGGTCGAGAAAGCATACCAGCAGACTAAGAACTTTGATAAACTTTCCTTCCTTTACTTGGCCACAGGCAGTGTCGACAAGTTATCGAAGATGCAAAAGATTGCAGATGCCCGTGGTGACCCTATGTCCCGCTTCCACAATGCGCTATACGCTGGTGATATTGCTGGTAGAATAGCTGTGTTGAGGGATGTCGGACTTCGTATGTATTCTTTCTATTCTCTGCACATGGGCGTTCTTCTGAATGGCGTGTTCAGATCCTTTGGCATACTTGACGGCAAAAGGGAATGGTCTAGACGATCTCGCCACTGAAATCCTAGAGGCCGCTGGCCTGACCGAGGCTGACGTCGACGACGTACCAGCATACGGTGCATCGACACTCCGACCTCCCCCTGTCATCACCTCCACTGAAAATCTGAATTGGCCCTGCGATCCCACAAGGCGAAAATTTCTTCGACCGTGCATTGGTCAACGGCACCCTGGAAGGAGGTGTGGAGCCCTCATACGTCAATGGAGACGTCGGCGCGGCAGCGTCGTCCGCACTCGATGCCTGGGCACGGGATGAAGAGATTCATGAGGAGATTGATCCTGAGGCGGGTGGATGGGAGCTGGATGCCGACGGCGAAGAGCTCCAGGGTGCAGAGGACACTGTGGAAGCGGCCGTGGAAGAGGAAGAGCTCGGTGCTGGTGCTGCGCCTGGAGTTGATGAGACTGAGTTATGGGTGCGCAACTCGCCGCTAGCGGCTGACCATGTTGCTGCGGGCTCGTTTGAATCAGCTATGCGGGTGAGGACTGTTCCTCATTTTCTCTTCTGTGTTTGACTCATAATACGCTGATAGCTCCTCAACCGTCAATTTGGAGTCTGCAACTTTGCGCTAGCTCAAACCTGTCTTCTCGTCGATATACCGTTCGTCTCATGTGTACCTTTCTCCTGTGGCATCTCTCCCGCCCCTCAAATTGCACGTAAGACGTAATCCTGGTGAATCTGCTCCGAGCAAGGTGCTACCTGTGGCCGTGCGATCGTTGCAGTCAGTGAAGTCCGAGTTGACAGAGGGTTATCGATGTGTAGCGGGTAACAAGCTGGTTGATGCGCAGACGATTTTCCGCTCAGTGCTGCAGGCGCTGTTGCTGGTTGTCATTGCTTCAGATGACTGAGGCAAAGCAGGTATGTGCTTGCTCTCAAGCTTCGTTATCAGTGCTCAAGAGTTTGATAGTGGAGAGATGCTGTGACATCTGCAAGGGAATATCTTCTTGGTGTCACTATCGAGCTCGAGCGCAGGCGCGTAGCGGAACAAGAGCCCGATAACATTCGGAGAAACCTCGAACTCGCCGCTTACTTCACCCATTGCCAATTACAGCCCCCCCACCTGCAGATTGCCCTCCGCAGCGCGATTGGCGCATTTGCCAAGGCGAACAACCAGGCTCATGCTGCGCGCTTTGCGAAACGGCTACTAGAACTCAATCCGGACCCCAAGATTGTTGCACAGGTACCTGCCTTCTCTTACCTCGAAATTTACCTCTGGTGCTCACCTCTCCTAGGCCCGACAACGCATTGCCGCTGGAGACCGCAATCCGCGAAACGCGGTGGAGATTTCGTATGACGAATTCACACCTTTTGAGATCTGTGCGGCAACGTATAGACCTATCTACAAGGGATTCGTCATCAGTGCACTGCCCCTACACGGATGCGGCGTACTTGCCAGAATTTGAGGGAAAGCTGGATCCACTGATGCAATTGACGGAAATTGGTGCTCCAGCTGCCGGACTGCCCGCCGCTTGGTGATATTCTGCTCATTTTATAGCTTACCTTTGTGAATGGAGGCGGTGTGATTTGTTCAATATTTTCGCTGGTGGTAGCTGGATTGATTGTATTTGATATATGTGCCTACCCCAAGCGGGTCAAAATTCCATCCCGTTCAAATTCTGAGAGCAAAACACACATCATCTGTATCACATGACTTGTTAGTGATCCAATGTCTGAATTCTGAGGTTGAACAGTTAATCCACCTTGGACGATATTTATATGGCCGTTGGGGCCCCAAGCTACTCACGAAACACGTCCGCATAGTTGTCAGCGCCCTGGCCGCAGGCGCTAACGCACCGCCCCCTCACGAATCGTCTATGGGAGTGCTGGGTTTGACCCCCTTCCTACAGAAAACCTGGTATATGAAATCCTTTTGGCATTCCTAGCTTTCGAGCTCAGTGCTCTCTGCGCCTAGTCCACAGATCATCCATAAACTGCCGAACCGGTTACGGGATCTAGCTGGAAAGAAACTCGTAATGTAAGGTGTTTGTTGGGACCCTCCTCAAAACCATGGTTTTGACAAGCGTGCAACATTTAGAGATGGAACACTCATCACGCAACGCTTACATTATGCGCCTTCAACTCAACCCTTTCGTCATGTTCTTGGGTGGTATCATCTTGCGCGAGAGATGAACGAGAATGGTGTCTCAGCTTTGTGTATCTTTGACGGGCAGCAAAGAAGCCAGGCAAAGTCTGAGGAGGTAAGTGTGAACGATCTCCGAGGGGTTGCGCGCATAATGACAGGTAGCTGCTTAGCTTGGACGAAGGAGGGAGACGAGACGACTTGACCTATCCCGTGGAACGTTGGAGCTTTCGCGAACCAAACGACTCCAGAAACTAAGGAGTGTCGTGGACGGGGTTTTTGGTCTTGACGAGAAAGGAAGAAACGCAGTTGCAGAGCTGCTCCAGAAACTCAGTTCCGATGACAGCAGGTACTGTGGGTGCGGCGGATGGATTGGATCGAGTTGGAGAACGTCTTCAAATCCTCAGGGGAGAGGCTTCATCGCCAAGTGAAGTGCGAGAAGCGGGTAGTGAACATGTGCTCACCCCGGAGAACTACATGACCCCCCTTCCCACTCTCTCCGTCGTCGGGCTCCCTCAGGACTCGGAATTCATGATCCCGGAGCCACAGGATTTGGGACATGCCAATGCCATCACTAAATGACATCACATCAACCCTTCTCAGTTCCCATCGCGATTTCAGATCAAGCATCTCCAAAGTGGTCTCTCTCCCTCTTCTGGATAGGTCCAATGAAATGCCCTCAGCCCTCGTTCCTGTGGACGAGCAAATTCAAGAAGACCTTGTCCTGAGTCGGACACAATGCGAGCTCACGCTTGAAGAAGGCAGGGTCTGGGACTGAACTGACACAAGCATCTGCTCCGTCTGCCCAACAATCTACTATAGACCAATTCATTCTTCGTGCTGCCGAGGACCGGTTGGATGCTTTGACTTCACGCAGCGCAATGGTTACAGATTCTTACCAGCGTCGTACGTGCGTACCAACGCGCAGTACGTATGTAGAGTCTATGGAGATTCTGGAGGCAATGGGGGTCCCATGTTATGAGATCGAAGGAGTTCACGAGGGAGAGGCGCTAGCATCATCCTTGGTACATCAGGGGTTAGCTGACTACGTCGTTAGTGAAGATTCGGTTCGTCTTTTATCATCATCTGAAGCGTAGACTTGCTCTAATGTTTTGACAACCCCCAGGACTGTCCTCGTCTATGAAGCTCCGCTGATTCGCAACATCTCGAATCGTAGTGACCCCCTTGTCCTTATCCGCGGCTCTGATATCCGCACTGTCCTTGAACTCTCCAGAGATGCCTATGTCGACTTTGCCATCCTTCTCGGCACGGACTTTTCCCAGCGCATTAAGAACGTCGGTCCATCCCGCGCATACAAATTCATTAAAGAGTACGGAAACATAGAAGGTGTGGTGGAGAGTCAGACGAAATATCTGCCCAAGATTCCCCGCGTGGAGTATCTAGCACAGGTGGACTCGGCGAGGGCTATATTCAATACTTTGCCACCGATTCCGGATCGCCTGCGGGTAGTACATCCAGGGGTGGATCAGGCGAAGGTGGCAGTCATTATGGACAGGTGTGGACTTGGGAGGGCGTTGATGATGGGTACGCACTGGGATCATGAAGCAGCGCTTGCTGGGAATTACTTTGGTGATGATCCATCGATGATCCGTGTCATGACCACCACATTTCATCATACGGATGGCCCAGCCTCCGTTTACGACTTGGACAACCTATCTATTAATGGGAGAACAATCTTTTCTTCGTGTGCACGACCACGATTGATTTACAGCTGACGATGCATATTAAAGTACTCGTACGTAGACAGAATAGAGGTAGGCCCATCTTCCAACCACGAGAAGGGTGAAGGGCCTGAGCGAACGACTAGAACCCACGAAGGACATCTATGGCCGAGCGTATCCTTATAACAAATTCTTGTAGACGTTTGCGCATCTCATCTGTAGTGGGCGATAAGCACAAGAGCCACAAGCAATCCCGGAACTGAGTCTGCCAACAAAAGACGAAAAAGGTGTTGCATACCGAGTAAATCGGCAAAAAATAATTTACGCGTCGCCATGCACCGCCCGGTAGAGTCAGGTATAACAAAGAAGTCGGACGTGCCTTGTTCTTTCTCGGCTTCTATAGTCGTCCTCAGTTTTTCGCCAAGACGTGCGCCCTCGGTCTCAGTAGTGTGCCGAATACGGGATACATTCCAGGCCCATGTCTCGAGCATGATTCCCACGAGTTCCGCAGCTTGCTCTACGTACGAAAAATATAATTCCGCGGTCCAAAGGCTGAGTATATGCGGTTCAAACAACCGACTGACCCCGTATAAAAGCTGTATCACGAGCGAGTTCTTCTTCGAATGGACGAGACAGGTCGCCGTCGGCATCGAAAGGCACGATTGGAGACAGAATTTCATTCAACGATTTGTGTTGGCAGGTGGCCGAGTTGCTTGCAACGCCCTTTGGAGGAGACTCTTCACAGAGTTGACTTCTAGGAGGCTCCTGATAATCGTCTGGAGAAGAGGGGATCCGTGGGGTGTCGCCGCTCAAATTATCCTCTGGTGGGTGCATGATAGGAAATGAATTGCAGGCTCAAAGCGTTCTTAAATATAGCCCTCATGTTGTCACGTGCAATCTCATGCACCCAATCGCCTACCGGCTTGCCCACCAAGCAGATTGCAGCAATCGCTTACTCCCCTTCTCTTTTCAGGAACCTCTGTGGATCCACATTGCTACTTCATCTCTCCTCGCCAACCGCGATCCACTTGTACCTCCTCGTCTCCCGTACATTATGTAGTTTGTGCCCTCCACACCATGGTATTCTACATATCTACCCGTGTCCACCAATGTTATCTACTGACACAATTAATCCAATGACCGTTCTGCACTTTGGGCTGGCAGTCATGGACAACCTACAGCCTACAAGTCGAATTTTACGGGAAATGGAATGTCGCAACTATAAACAGCATGACAGCTGCAGTGATGAAGGACACATTATGATACCAACTCTCGCCATCTTTTTTATCATGTCCGCGCTTCTGGTCATAGTTTTCCCAATTGACCTTATACTTATTCTTAAATGCTCCAGAGTCAAACTAGAATGGAGAAGTACCAGACATTTCCTGGGCCATAGGTTTGATCTCGCCAGCAACGAGGCACAAATAGTTCAGAATATGTACAAGACTCGGGATAGTTGATGGACAATACGGGAGTTGGGATTGAGGAGTAGTGAATCGCATCTGTGGCCGTTTGTATACATGTAGCTTTCACTCTGGTGCTACATACATTATGGGAATTTCGGATACCCAAATGGCAAGCAGGCTGGATGAGGATCAAAGCTGCAATACACATGTGAAGGAGCAACTGTATATGTTCATGCACTTGCACTCTTTCCCATCATTATTCCGCCGTCTCTCAACATACTGGACCAGGGCTCGGGAGGGAAAAGGGCCAGACGCAGGGCCACGGGTGTCGGGGGCTGGGGGTGTGGTTGGCTTGAAACCACACTACCGTGCGCTTACACCTCTGCCTCGGGCGCAATGGAGAGGGCGCATAGGAGTGCGGAATTTCGGAAGGAAAGATGTATCTTCACCTGCGGTCGTCTCCAAACAGAGTTCTGAGGCCTGGGTTGTTCAGAGTACCGCAGAGACAGCTGAGTGAACTCAGTCAGTTCCACATGGGTTCATTGCCTTCCAGCTCGACTTTATAGACTCCCTCGTTTTACAAGCACTTTCTTCCACCGTGGCACAGGATCCCCCTGCTCCGGATTATCTATGAACATGACTGCTGTTTCAGCAAGAGCGAAAACGCCCAGCGTGGCCGTCGCCAAGACCAAGAACTGGCTTCTTGTCGGCCATTGTTGAATTATTGGCGCAAAGAACGCTGGACAATTCTCTCCAACTTCTCCCGCAAGAATTAGCTCAACGTCTGCGCATGCCTGGTCGGAGCCAAGAGATACCCCTTCTTTCCAATAACGCCCTTCGACGGACTTGCGTAAGAGACAGTTCGCAAGCGAGGCTCCGGGCGGCTTGTGATTGCCCGGAAGAGGGGAGTGGTGAGGGTACTGGGCGATGAAGCCAGCAGTCAAAGCGACTATCTCGCTCATCCTCTCGACCATCTATGAAGATTGAAAAGTGCTGGGGTCCTCGATATATTTTCAGTGTGCGAAGAGCCACTGATCTGACATGGCCTTCTGTAGCAGCTTAGGATCCCTTGCAAGCTCCTTGACAATGCAATCGTGGCAAAAGGGATGGCTGGCGGCCAGTTGATAAGCACTGGTGTTGAGGACGGGTTGACAATTGTCTGTGGCGATCCACTGATTCATAGAGCCACAGGAGCTCCTTTTTGCTGATATGGTAACACGGAAGAAGCAAATACGCGTTTTTCCGAATCATAGACACACCGATGACAACAGCACCATGCCTGACGCCGATACGAAACTCAGGGACGGAAAGGAAGAGGACAAGAAAGAAGGGGACAAGACTCCCCCGCCGCCCCCATGCGACGGTGCTGAGGAACGCGATTGAAGAATCCCAAAGGCAAGTATCCCATTAATGATCTGGCCCGCATATGAGATCATGGAGTGAATGATTGTGGTTTCGTGGATAATACGTCCAAGAGGGCTCTCCTTACATGGCTTCTTGGAGCCTCGCATTCTGGGACATTCGTAGGTGTTGGCTCTGCGGCGAAGTAACCAACGCAAGGCCTGTACCTGGGGTGGGGGTGTGTCTCCGCCTCTTAACTTGAAGTCATCTATGTATTACTCAATTCGTCCGAGAACGATGGCAAGGCACTGCAGCTTGCAAAAGAGACGGGGGATAAAATCCTTCAACTAAACCGAAGTATGGACCTTATTGTATGTGCTAGATCGAGTATACGAACTCGGTGGAGGCTGACTGATGCTCGACTGTACGTGCCCTTTATCTTTCATCCCACCCATGCATTCCAACGACACGAAACGCTAGATTACTCCTCTCTGCGCAGTGCACTGCCTCTCTCAGACATGACGATGAATCCCAAGCTGCACTCATCAACTGCCTGCTTCACACTACATCCACTTGTGGTTTGTTCGACCAAGCGGACAAATTCACCTTCAAAACCACATCCCATACCAGCGCGAGCAACCCTCAATACGCTCGATACCACTATTACCTCCACCGTATCAAGGTGGCGCAATTCAACTGTACTGAGGCGCACAGGGATCTGCAACAAGCCATCCGACGTTCGCCTCGACCAAGGACCGCTGTCGGCTTTTATCAAGCTGCACACAAGTTCTTCATCGTCGTCGAACTATTGATGGGTGATGTTCCAGACCGAAGTCTGTTCATGCACCTGGTCTCAGAGAAGGCTTTAGTCGCTTATTTTGACATCGTCAAGGGTGTGCATTGAAAAGCATCCACTTCATCAACAACTAACCCCTAACTATCCGAATTCATTCCCTCTCTCAATTCCAAGCCCCTCGATCAAAACACACAGCTCAGTTCTCAGCAAACAAAACATACATCCCAATTCTTCGCCTCCGACAAAACGTCATCGAGACAGGGATCCGCAGGCTTTCGTTCTCATATTCCGCGCATCTCCCTCCGTGATGTCTGTCACAAACTTCACCTCGACTCCGGAGAAGATGCAGAATGCACCGCTAGAAAGGCTATCCGCGGCGGAGTTATCGAAGGTCGAATCGTCCACGAGAACGGTAGGATGGGGTATGCAAGATAAAAGGGTGGTTGTGGACCAGAGGTCATCGATTCGATGCGTTTGGAAGGAAGATTACCTTTTGTCTGGGGTGCGATACCCGCTCAACGCCCATAAAAAAGAGTTGGTTGCTGCAGAGGGGGCTCGGGAAAGGGAGAAGGAGTTTGCAAAGGGGATTCAGGAGGGAGAATTGGACGATGAGGACCTTGAAGGGGACTTTTGATCACGAAACGTGTTCTATTATAGTCGTGTAATAGACCTACGCCCGCCACCGGATAAATAGTACTAGGAGTGTGATGAAACCACAAAAAATATGCACACCGAGCATCGGAGAAAAATTCGGATACGGGGAATCGAACCCCGGGCTATCGCGTGAGAGGCGATAATGTTAGCCACTACACCATATCCGAATACAACGATTTTGAACCTAAAATTATGAGTACTCATTACCCACCAACTCGATGATATGTCCAAGGTCACACGCAAGAACAATTATTATACGCTATGGAATTCCCGAGATGATGTTCCCTACAAGAAACAGTACAAAAGCGAGGTTTACCGAACCCCCAGAGGTAAGGGTCACTGGATCAGAAGTTTATTTATTTGGGCTTGCCAAATAATTTCCTGGTCAAAGCATAAGGTAGGCTTCAAGCGCAAACGTGGTCATCACATGACCTGTGACGATTCGTGACACCACCAAACAATCCTCATTAAGCCATCGCGTCGTAGTCACATTGAAATGATTAATCCGGAATCTACTCCCTAGTAAAGTGTTTTACTCTTAATCAAGCTCCAAGGGAATCTTTGAAAGACAATTTCTACCATCCCTCGGAGCCCGATTGGTTTAACTATGCCTTAGAATGTGGAGATTGCGAATTTATGTTTTCTTTCAAATTGTCACACTTGTGTCACGTGATGACCCCGTTTGCGCTTGAAGTCTACCTTAGCTATGGGTGGTCGAGCTAATGAGGTCATGTGACCATGCCGTGATCGCGTCCGAGATATCCTGATTTAGCGAGTGTTGATATTCCCAACCTTCCAACCTTTTTCTGTTCATGTGAGTCTTGTTTTGCAGATTTTGGGCAGACTATTGACAACAATTTAGAGATCCATGGCGCAAAATACGCAATACCCGTATTATACTCAACCACAGAATATCTATCAGCAGCTGGGAAAACCACAACCCCAGCCGCACCTCCAGCCCGCATACCAGCAGCAGCAACTTGTCCACGTCCCACAGCAACCACCGTACCAATACATGTATCAGCACTCTCAGCATCAACCTCAACAACAACCACAGACACAGACATTGCAACGGGCCCCATCCAGCTCATGGATTTCAACCACTGCCTCAGTCTTCTTTCCCGGCCGCATCTGGCTACCCACCCCAGCAATCGATAACGCAACCGCAGGGGTATCCGTATACACAAACACCAGTACCTCCAACCGCTCAAGTGCCAGCACCCGCACAACAAGCACCCGCAATGTATCAGCGGCCTCCGTCCCAAAACTCACACATTCCGACTTCATCAGTTCGCCGGAAGGCCCATACCCAGCGTGCTGTCTAGGCAACTAGCCCCCAACAAACCTCCGGTCAGTATCTCTGGACAACTTGTCCCTGCATCCCAAACCTCGAGAGGTCCTAGTCCTGCGGTTTCACCTGGGCCCCCAATATCCCCGTCAGCTGTCTTTGCACAGCAGACACAACAGGCTCCTTCATTGGCTCTAGTCCCCGCGAACAAAGCATTATCTGCCGCGCCGTCGCAAAGACAAATCATCCCGTCACTACAGACTCAACTGCAACCACAGCCACCAGCCCAAACGCAACCTCAGGCCCCGCCCCAGTCTCAAGTTCGGTTGTTTCCCCAGACCCAGCCACAGCCCCCATCCGTGCCGGAGAAACCCCCGTCTCAACGTCGACCGCTTCCTGCTCCAGGTGCTTCTCGGTCTTTCCCATCCGTCAACACAAATGCCCTCCTTACCAATGCACCCGCAAACCCAAGCATGGGTCAGACTCCCACATCATCTCAACCTCCCTCACCCGCGAAGAGTGGGACGTCCTCACCTACAAAGACCAACCCGTCTTCGCCCACAAAGACTAGCCGACCACTTGCCCACACCTGGAGTCAGCCTAGCAAGAGAGGGGTTTGCAGGAGTTGGCACCGCTGGTAGCAGTACTCGCGTTACAGGGTTACCCATCCCATCGACCGTGTCCTCTTTAATGGCAGGGGCTACGCCAGCTTCGCTCGGCATACTGCCAGATAGGGGGATCGGCGCAGAAAATGAGAACAACTCCGGTCCGTTAAAGAGATCTGGGAGTCCCATTAAGACGGGCTTGCCAAATCCACCTTCGTTGATCTCGACCAGTACAAATGGGGCAACCGGCTCCACCACTACTACGACCTCTGGCTTGAGTCGAACAACAAGCAAAAGACGCGCGAGCCCCCCACGATTTCAGCCAACTACTTCATCTACTCCTCCCAGTCCTGTCAAGGAACTCTCACCAGAAAATAGTTTGAGTAAAGGTGTCTCAGCGACCTTGTTGACAGCTGTATCTACGTCTGTCGAATCCGCCGCCTACATCTTCGTGTCGCTCGCAAGTCCAACAATCCTCCCCTGCGTCTTCAGTAACATCCTCTAAATCACAGTCACAGCCGTCCTCGACAGTTTCAACGCAACCCCAACCCGCGCCGGGCCAAACAGGCAATAATTCACAGACGCAGGCCCCGAATTCCTCACCCAAGAAATTTATGCCAGTATGGAAAAGAACGATACCAGAGTATCCCCAGCCTGCTTTTGGGTATGCAGCTGGAATGGTTCAGGATCCATTTATACCCTCCGTTAAGCCAAGATCGAATGCGGGCCCACAGAAACAGGTATGTGTCCTGGCCCATCATGCGGGGGAAACGAATACTCAGGGCTTGGCATGGTTTTACACAGGCTGGTATGAAGGCGCAAACGGAAGTTGAAAGGCAGAGGGCGTTAGTAGAGAGGCAGCATGTGGAGAGGCAGTTGAATGTGGCAATGGCTCAAGTACATGCTCAGAATCGGACACAACCAAAACCTGGGATGGTAAGCGTCTCGTGAACGTTATTTTTTTGTCTACATAAATAATGGTAATTAATAGCCGATGTCCAATACCTCTTCCTCTGCACATGCGCTGTATTCGCGTTCCGGGAAACCGCTCCAGGCACACGGGCACCACGTTCGCTCGGGCGCATATGCATATGACGATGACGGCCGGGAAGAGGAAGAGACTGAAGAGACTGAAGAAACGGAGGAGACGGAGGAAGAGCAAAACAACGCTCGTCGGCGCCATCATGCGAAGAAGGCGTTCGAGGCCAGTTCCGGGAAGAAGAAGCCTATGAAGGAGAAGGGAAGGGAAAAGGAGAGTAGAGTAGAGAGGAGAGTATTGAGGAAGCCAAAACCTGGGTCAAGGTCCGCATCCGCATCGCCCAAGAAGCGGAAGGGCCGGAAGGACATATCGTCCACCTCAGACGACGAGACGGAAACAACGGAGACGGCGGAGGAAGAAACTGAAGAGGATATTCGACATAGTCGACATGTGAAGTCTTCTTCAACATCATCTTCAAGGTTCAAAGCGAAGGTCGAGAAAGAGAAAGAGCTGATGAGGCGCAGAAGGACATCCCAGCCTGGTGATTATGAAGAATACGATGATGAGAATACACCGAGGAAGCGGGACCAGTTGATGAAGAGGAGAGACTCACCTCCACGACAATCTTACAACCAACGGGCTTCTAGCTCTAGCTTCATGAGAAGAAGCTCACCCTCACCTCCACCTGCACCTTTGGGCTATGGCAGATATGCCCCTGCGTCTCCACCTCCTAATGATCGGATATCGCGAAGGGCTTCACCACCACCCAGGACCAGTCTTCTTAAAGATGCACAAAGAAGAACAGTCAAATTACGCGGGGACGAAGATGATGACGTGGGTGATAGAGGACGTGGAGATAATGTTGACAGGCGGGAAAGGGACGGGCGATACCGCTCCAAGGGTAGAGATAGGGACGGGGCTGACGACTTCGCGGACGAAAGATTTCCGAACGACAGGAGATACGCAAGGAGCCAACCACCATACTCTCGCGAACGTGTAGATGATGACTATGATGAATACGATAGAACACGTCAGGAGGAGAGAGACACGCGTTATGGCCTCACCCGGATCAATGCCAGGGGTAACGGTCTCCCTCAGCCCCCTACAATAGCCAAGAGACGAGATGTTGATAAAGGAGAGAACTGGCCCAAGAGCAGGCAGGACGGGGAAGATTCGAGTGACAGGATTTTTGGATATGCGCGTAATTCCGCGTTCTCCGGAGCCTATCGCAGTCGGCCTGCCTCCCCTGCGCGAACTTTCCCTCAGCAGCCGGGCAGAAGCAATTCGCACCCACGATTACAGTCTCCGTACCGTAGTCGTTCGCCATCCCCTGTCACTGCCCCTGAACATGCAGTCGTAACCAAGTTCTCGGCGATCAACATCAGGGACCGGGAAGGGGATAGTAGTGGACGGGGAAGTGGAGGATGGCCTGCAAATATTCCGAGATTGCCCCGAACACCTGAAGAAGTGCCCTCTGGCGGAAGTGGTGGCTACTTTGATGCTGGGCGACACAATGTGGCCCGTAATGTACATGCGGAAGCTGCAGGATCTGGTTCGCGTGCGTCTGCAGATTTCTCCAGGACGGGTGGGCGATCTAATGACTATGATGCTGGGCATACCACCAATGCTCGGCCTTTGCGAAGAGACGCACATAATCCTCAACATTACAGCAATCTTAACATGAACCTCGATGATCCCCCTCCAAGATCTCTATCCCCTGCTCTCTCGCAAGGGTCCAGCACATATGAAGAGCGCAGTGGACCTCCCCAACGTCAATCTCAGCCATCCCTCTATCGTCCGCCTCAAAGTGAAACCTATCCGTCAACACTCGCTAATAATACTTCACAACCTGCGCAAGGTCGCAAAACCTTTTATAGCACCACGCCACCTAGCCAACTTCCTGAGTCCCCGCAGCAGATCAAACAACGCCCGCAGAATCAGATCTATGATCATCCTCCATCGCGCCCTCCTTCTATACACCCTCTTGACCGCGCGAACATGAATACGACGAACATTAATAATGGGACTCCGAAGGTGCAGACCATAAATATAGAGAGCCCTGCTCCTGTGGGTGGAAGGGATAAGAGAGCGGACTTGGACAGGATGATGAGCGACCCAGAAGACGAGGAGTATAATGGACCCAGGATCAGTGTCAGCGCCGGGTTCGACACTGGAGGTAGAAGGAGGGATCTCGGGTCACCTCAAGCACCACCACTTATTCAGGTTGATGAGCCGCTGGTCCAGGCTACATCGCTGAGAGGACCGACTATCCAAGTCGATTCACCACGGGGGCCCACGGTACAGGTGGACTCACCCAGAGGTCCAATGTTCCAAATCGAATCGCTCAGAGGTCCAACCGCTCAAGCGGACTCCCCCCGAGGGCCGGTGGTCAATGTTGAATCACCGAGGGGACCAACTATCAACATTGAACCATCGCCAAACAACGGTACGCCTAAAGTTCAAGTTTACGATGTTCCGGGTATAAGTGTCGCTGGACCCGAATACGAGAGCCATGATGGCCATAAGAATTCACAGCCCCAGCCCCAGCGTCGACATGGCGGGCCTAGATCCGGCGTGCGTAGGGGTTTGATCTGTGGTGGTTGTGACGGGCCGATTATTGGGCGGGTCGTTAGTGCTATGGGTGACCGTTGGCATCCTCAGTGCTTTAGGTGTATGGTGTGTAATGAGCTGTTGGAGCACGTGAGCTCGTTTGAGCACGAAGGCAGGCCGTATTGCCATCTGGACTACCATGAGGTATATTAATTACGTTCGATCATAGCAATTTCTGCCACTGACAGAACTGTGCTGTTTAGAACTTTGCGCCACGGTGCTTCTCTTGCAAGACTGCCATTATCGAAGAACGCTTTATCAGCCTTGACGACCCTGCACTCGGGAAAAGGACATACCACGAGCAACACTTCTTTTGCGCTGAATGCGGTGATCCGTTCCTTGCCCCGTCGATGGCCAATTCTACGCGTATGGGGGAACTGAGCGTGAAAGGTGATGGTGAATTCGAGTCGGATGATGTCGGATTCACGGTGTACAAGGGTCACCCCTACTGTGAAGCTTGTCACGTGCGACTCAGGCTACCGAAATGCAAGAGGTGCAAGAAGAGCATTCGAGATCACGAGCAGGCCGTGGAGGCGTTGGGCGGGAAATGGTGCTGGGGTTGTTTTGTTTGTGCGGTGAGTTTCCCCTTTGTTTTGCTATAATTTCCCTGACCTGGCTTTCCCTTACGACAAATACTCTTCCTAACAGAGCTGTGAAGAGCCATTTGAGAACCCGTCGTTCTTCCAGAGAGGGGATAAGCCGTATTGCGAGAGGTGCTTTGATATTATGCTTCGGAACGAGGTTTAAGAGCATTCCAACAGCCAATTAATTAATTGGTGTGTAGCTACAAGTTACGCCACCGGCATACATAAGCATTATTTATCAATTTATTTATTTAATATCAAGGAATCCAAGTTGGAAACCGTCGAACGGTGAAGTACCATCACAACCATTAAGTCTCAATGGAGATGAAAGCCTAGGAAGAGAACGACAATAATACTGTATACACGTGTATTGTCGGTAGGCTACAAAAGTGACTACACTATTATACAGACACACAAAACACAAAAGCCACCACTTTGTAGGTCCGTCTCTGCTCGTCTCGGCCGATTGAACACCAAATCAGCACCAAATGAGCCAAAAATGAAAGAATGAACAGATCCTTCTGTTCCCTATCTTTCGTACTATGGCGTTTGTTCACTCAGTGCCTTCTAATCATTTTTATATACTTAGTGCCCCATCTCTTACTGGTTATCAGGAAGAACATTAAACACAGAATCATATTGGTCAATCATGATGTAGCTGCAGTTTCTCTAGCATAAACAAATCATGCTCCTTGTTCATAACAACATCTGGTTCCACATCATCCGGCCAGCCAAGCGTGACATCGCAGTTCAGGCTTGCAGGATAGCGTGCTTCACCCACCTTGCCACACCAATCAAAGTCAATAAGTCACCAGAGTCTCACCCTTGACCAACATGTTTGGTAGCCGAAGGTCCCCAAATACGAGATCTTGTGAATGTAGCAACTTGACAGCCTTGCGAACATTTTCAAACTGATCGTTCGTGAGGGAGCCCACCGGTACCTTTCCATCAAAGAAGTCCATCACGACCATGTGTCGTCCACCGTACAGGGGTGCTTCAGCTTCCTCCATGCTGGCTATAGTGCTAGATGTGGTGCCAGTTTGTATTGAGCGAGAAGGCGGTGAGCCTCCACATGGTATGTCGACACAAACTTCACAACTACCAAGTGGCCAGAATCCAGCATTGCTTTATAAACCAGTTTGTGAGGGTGTTCTGGCACAAGGCGTGACAGATAAGTGAACTCCTCGGAATGATAGTTCTGGATAAATGGATAAGGACCAGTCTTCAAAACCGGATTTGAGAGATGATACTGCTCGAGATCATTATAGTATGTTTTAAGGGTGGAGATGGCAGATCTTATGGTGAAAAAGAGTCTTGCCGCGAATACTAGTCGGTCCGCGTTGAACGTATCACCACCAAGCCACACATAGTCCGTCAGAGGTTGTATGACTGCCTTTTCAGTGTATATGCCACCGAGCACACAGAGCCATGGACCCGCAATTGCTAGAAGGATAGTAGGGCAATAGCACCTATCTCTAATGGTAGCCACTGGTAGATGTACAGATTAACGAACCATAAACGGCGAATGCATACTTATACTACTTACCAGCATCTGCTGCCCAGTATTTGCGATAAGCGAGGCCTACCCGGTTATATGGATCCGCACTGCCGGTTCCGATTTCGTTCTTGACCTCGCGTATTGCAATATATGCTATGGCACCGCCACAATGCTAGTGTATCACCTCATCACTTTTCATACCTGGTCCCTCCGTGGGTGTGAATACGTGCCCAAGAAGTATAGGCAGTTGCTCATCGATTTTGGCGATACGAGCTTCCTTCGTAACATAAATGTCAGCAAAGGCTGCAAAAAGGGCTTTGATCGACGAATACATCTTCTGGTCTGCGTATATGTGATTTGAACTTCTCGTGTTGGCGTGAAAGGAATCAAAGACAGGGTGAAATAGGCCAATGGGGGGATGAGAGTTGACGTGCGGGCGACCATTGAGAACTGGGTGCTTATCTTGTTGACCCTTGAATGCTGGAATTGCTGCAGCTGAAGAAGGTGCAAGAGCTGAGAGAGCTTGCTGAACATCGTTTTCTCGAGCCAAGCCCCGTTATTGTTAACTCATGATTTCACATATATGGGGTTTCAACCTCACCTTCATCGAACTTCTGACGTTTCAAGGCACTGCCTTCCGCTTCGACCCCTCGCTTCTCGACTCTGGGGGTGTCGGCAACTATTGCGCAAACGCCATGGTCAATACGTTGATGTCGACGCATCTCAAAGGTCAAAACGTACGCGGTACCTGCACGATAAGATGAAAGTGTTTCAAATCGGGGGCCTCCCCCCAGTGGAGTGATACCATCTCGCCACCAGTAATGAGCAGAAGGTTGCCGTTCCCTTCATACGCCTCATCCGAGTTTGGGTCGGGGAACACAATTGATTCGAGCCAGCTCTTGAAAGCGGTTCTCTCGACTCTTGTGCGTCTCGCGGTGGGCTGTGGTGTCAATATCTTCCACAAAATGAGCCGAGTCGGGGCGAGATGCTCTGCATGGGGTAACCGGGACTTGATGGCGACCCGAACGTCGCTGACAAGGGCACCAGATGATGTGTCGATGCCAAACAACCCACAAAGATCTTTTTTTTCGTAGTCAATAGCAAGACAGATAAGCTTTATTGGAGTATCCATGGATGCGTTGATCGCTCAAAGCTGATGATGGGTGTCGTTGAGCGAACGGGAGAGATAAGTGCCTGCCCAGAGTGACAGAGTCAACTGTCCGCGCTTTGGCACTCACGTGCCAGGGAGATTATTTGGCAAGCCCTAATATTAATAAAAGAAACTAGTGATCCAGTGACCCTTACCCTTGCACTGTTTCCCGTTCCACAGCGCACAATTCGATTTTTTTATACGATCCTGGGCATCAATCATCAAGTTCGGTGGGGGGGGGGGGGACGAGTGCTCATACCTTGAGATTCAAAATTGTCGCAATTGGATATGGTGTAGTGGCTAACACAATCGCCTCTCACGCGATTAGGCCAGGCTCGATTCCCTGTAACCGAACTTTTCTCTGGAGCGCGGCGTACACTTTTTTCTTCGTTCTCGTCATACTCCCGGCACCGTCCATCCGATGACGAACGGAAATGAAATAGGAGGTGTATTGCACAACTATAATAACGGGACATGTTCTCGTGATCAAAAATCTCCCAGTTCGAAAACTGTCGAACGGTGAAGTACCATCACAACCTTCAAATCCTAATGAGGATGAAAGCCAGGGAAGAGAAAGACAATGATACAAATGTATTGTCGGTAGGCTACAAATCATACGCCTTGATTCACAAAGTGACTACATTATTACACACAGAGACACCAAAAGCCACCACTCTGTAGGCCCGTTCTCTGCTCGTCTCGGCCGATTGAACGAAAGGGACAGGCATGTCTGCCGAATTGTTTTTAATCCTCGAGGAAGAAGTAATTGCCAGCAGCTTATAAGGAACACCAAATCAGCACCAAACGAGCCAAAAAATGAAAGAATGAACGGACCTTTTTGTTCCCTATCTTTCATACTATGGAGTTTGTTCACCCGCGGCCGGAAGTTGGTAGGATCTCGACGGAACGTGATTTCGAGCGATGCTAGGAACTTGTTCATTCCCGAAAGTAAAGACTGCGGCCTTGAAACGACGTGTTAACATCCTCATCGAGTGTATGCGGAGGAGGGTAGGGAGGGGTAAACTCACGGTGTCGCAGTGGCAGCTATAGCTGGTTGTCCTTGGAATACAATGACGCGGTCGGCTAAGTAGGTGGCCATGATAAAGTCGTGTTCAATGACAAAGGCAGTCTTCTTTGCGTGAAGGATGAATCTGGATGGGAGGAAGGAGGTTGGGTTGCTCGGGTGACGGGTTTCTTTATAAACGATCACCATCACGCACCGCTTAATAACTTTACTCGCAATAATACGCTGTTCTGAATCAAGGAAACTGTCCAAATCCATCTCAATATCTGATCTTGATTAAAAATGACAGATATAGCACTGACCTACTGGGTTCGTCAAGCAGGTAGATCGAAACAGGTTTGCCTGGAGGTGATCCCATGACATCAGTGGCTGTGCTGATGACAAATTGGAAAACAAAAACCAAGCTAACCGAGAGCCAGCACAATAGCAACCCGTTGCAACTCTCCTCCGGAGAGCGTCTTGACCTCCTGATCTATAATGTTATCCAGACTCATCGGCTTAAGGACGTCGCTCTGGAACTGCGGATGCATGAAGGCAGCCTTGATCTGCTTGAGCAAGAGCATGCGGACTGTACCGGGGAACTTGGGAGAGATGGTCTGGGGCTTGAGTGAAACAGAGAGTGTTTGTTTGTCCGTTTCAAGATCAGGGGTCTCGCCAGCGAGCAACCGAACAAATGTTGTCTTGCCTGTTCCGTTCTCTCCGAGCATGACGATGATCTCGGAGTCGGTAAAGCTACCGGCCTCGACGGTGAGTTTGAAATCACCCAGAG
Organism: Lepiota brunneoincarnata; assembly: GCA_023014365.1. Lineage (NCBI taxonomy): Eukaryota > Fungi > Basidiomycota > Agaricomycetes > Agaricales > Agaricaceae > Lepiota > Lepiota brunneoincarnata. The sequence goes on from JAEBUN010000016.1 coordinate 136,711, forward strand.
TTTTTGTCATGGAGGGGTACGAATAGTGTCGTGTTTTGTCGGCGACAACCTCTTCAGCTGTTTCAGCCATCTTGAATGATAGGGTATCTTCACGAAAACGCAGATTCTCCGTCGGAATGAAGCCATCAAGAAAGATGTTGATCCCTTCCCGAACGGAATAAGGCATCGTCACGACACCGTACATGGACGGCTTGCCGTATAAACAGCAAATGAAATCAGAAAGGTAGTCGAGCACGGACAAGTCGTGCTCCACGGCGACGACGTAGCAGTCGGGATGAAGGAGAGAGCGGATAACCTCTGCAGCCCTGAGACGCTGTTTGATATCGAGGTAACTTGAAGGCTCATCGAACATGTAACTTTGCGGAGGCTGTTAATGCTGTTGTTCGAAAAGCCATTGAAACAAACCAGCTACCCACACATCTGCCCTTTGAACACACGTCATTGCTATAGCAAACCGCTGCAGCTCTCCACCAGACAGCTGTGAAATATCTCTGTCTAGGAGATGGCCCAACTCCAGTTCGTCGCACATCCTCTGTTTGTTATCCAGCTCGACTTTGGCATCGAGCATCTGGGTGACGGTCTGGCTTCCCTTGATGGCCCTCGGTATATGATCGACGTATTGGGGTTTGATGAGAGCCTTCAAGTTGTCCTCTAATACCTTTGTGAAGTAGTTCTGGAGCTCTGATCCCCTGAAATACTTGAGGATTTCCTCCCAATCAGGGGGATCCTAGTGAGGATGATTGGTGATACATCGTTAGTAGCAGCAACGATGACGAACGTCATAACGACCCAGATTGGGTTTCAGCTTTCCCGCCAAGATCTTCAGCGCCGTACTTTTTCCGATACCATTTGTGCCGACTAGCCCTAGGACTTGGCCAGGACGTGGTGTGGGCAAGCGATGGAGTTTGAACGAGTTGGCGGTGTATCGGTGTGTTACTTGAGTCTCCAAATTGGTAGGTAGGTTGATAATCGCAATAGCTTCGAAAGGGCATCTATCCCGGAGTTCCGTTGAACTGAGTCACGATAAGGGATAAGGGAATAAGGACGTACTTCTTGACGCAGATACCGCAACCAATGCACAAGAACTCTGATATAAATGCAATCTTATCACTCGATTTTACTTCGATACACAGTTTTCCTTGAGAGTCTTCAGCTGGAGACGGGCGAGCAAGGAAGTCGGTAATACGTACCCATCTTTACAACTGGACATGACTTGGCCGATTATCAGTAGTCATTACAGACAGCCAAAGGGTTGCAACTGCGTACTTTTTTGCACTCTTGTGCACATCGTTTCGGTTTGCAGCGATTTGAATCTACAATGGCGATTCGGGTGATTTTGTCTGCCATGGCGCCTGACAAGAGCTCTTGCTATCAAAAATTTGGACTTCTATATCGGGTGACTGACGTATGTAATACCCTCCACTCCATAGGCTGAGCACCGTACGGACTCTATTCGGATACCAAGACATATTACTAGTCATTGGTTGTAGTCGAGAAGCCCGAGTGTTGAAATGGGTTTACTTTTTCGTGCAGCGGGCTCGACCCAAACATACATTCAATATACGTCACGGCTTGGTTTCGCACATAGGCGCAGACCGAAGGGCAACCACATTGGTCGCCCTGTCACATAATGCCGGTAACATCCTGCAAGGATTATGACCAAACCACTGGAAATGTGGATATCCCCCATCACTTTTGTGTATTCGGGTATACCAATATCGGGAACAACAGTGCATCCGTGGCGTGTTCTTGGATAGGGGTGCATGTGAGTACTTGTATGTAATCATCGATGCATCCCTCATTGATTTATTGAACAGGGACCAGGGCCTAGTTCTAAGTATCTGATCGTTGGTGCTATATACGTCGTCCCTCAAACTAACTCGCATCTGACCTTACGAGTAACAGCATTGCTTGCTGAACGATACTTAAACCGTAAGGAGAGGGGGGTAGGTACCGACTCCGCTCCCCCTCCCTAGCCGATTCACCTCTCTCCCCCCCCCCCCCCCTAATACGAGGCTTCCTTTCAGTCATGGGCGCCTTTGACCTGTCGCTTGGTACGTGCCCATCCTAATATTCATTGCGACAACGTGGTTGAGCGAACATTTCGATTAGGAGTCCTTTTAGTGGGGATTTTCTGTGAGTCAAGGCGGGCGAGCGTCTGTCCGTGATGGGGTCCGAGTGCTCACGCTTTTGAAGTCAACACTTATTTATTCGGCCTCGTCACCCTCCAGTTCATCACTTACTACACCCGAGGTAATTCTCATCTCTACCGGTTGTCCCTCATCATCCATGATCTATCTCAGACTTCAAGGACCCATGGTGGATTAGGTGCGAAAGGAAAGACAGGGGCTCCATCTGGATTTCTCACTTTTGATCCTCCTACAGGCTAGCAGTGGGCGTGCTAGTGTTGATAGACACCTTCCATAGCGGCGCGTAAGTAACGACGGACCCCTACTACACCGTTCGAGAACCTGACTGGACCATTCATTCTTAGTGTCATCTATATGGCATGGGAGTACTGGTGCGTGGGCATTAAGAGTGCTCTCAAAACCCAACGAGACCAACTCACTAAATTCCAGCGTCACGAATTTCAACAACCCGGCGGTTCTCGGTGGTAAGCATAACCCTCCTCCATTCTATTCTTCCGTAAGAGTGGTGATGATAGTTGTGCAGTCAGTGGCCCTATGGCCTTACACCTTTACACCCATTGGAACCGCCTTGGCAGCCATTGTCACACATATATTCCTGAGCTACAGGTAACCGCTTCCAACATCACCCCGCATGCATTCTAACGACTTGCCAAATGCCCAGGATATATCTCCTCAGTCACAAGATTTGGATATTTGGTCTCTTCTTCCTCGGTGCGCTCGCTTCGTTCGCGGTTGGTATAGCCTGCGGGATAAAGTGAGGCTGAGGTTGTGTCCTTTACGTCTTGCAACTGAACCTGCGCCTATTTATCATCAGGGCCTGGTTGATCCAAGAGTAAGTCTATTGTGATTCCGGTGGAACTCTCAACCGCACATGGCTGACAGAACGTGGGGGGGAACAGTCTGAGCAGCCTCAATGTCCTGACAACGCTGGTAATCTGGTGGCTGGTCATTCAAATGTCCCTTGACGTGGTGATCGCCTGTAAGATGTTCTATCAATATAAATATCCACAGGGTCACCTGACACGTGTCTTTGACAGTTGCTATGACGTATGTCCTGTGGACGTCAAGAACAGGGCTACAGACAGACGGATAGTGTCATCTATCGTCTCATTGTCGGCGCCATTCAGACCGGCATTTTCTCCACCATTTTCGCTGCTGGGGACCTGATTTCCTTTGGTAAGCGATTCAAGGGAGGGGGAGGGGCATCCTTACTCACCTCTACACTCTAGTTGTTGCTCCGCAAGCAAACTTTTATGGCATGTTCGCTATTCCCCTGGGCCGCATTTACACCAATGTTAGTCACTATCCTTGGCGCTCACAGGACTATCTCACGCGCTACAGACACTGATGAACACTCTCAACATGCGGAGAGGACTCAAGGATATTCTCTTGGACGAGGTGGAAATGTCGGGAGTGGGTGGGATCTGCTCTCTCGTCGCTGCCCGTTGAACTCATATTCTCTTAAAAATTTAGCGATCATCCCGGCTTGGGCCTATCCAAATTAGGGCACATGTCCCAACGATCACCTAAATCGACAAACTCAGTGATGGCCTCAACGATGATCATGGCGCTGACCCCGGGTCACTACCCTTAGAGGGCACAACTGCCGGTTACTAAGTCTTGTATGGAGAAGGAGCTCAACAAGCTTATCTTGATTTCTAGTCTGCTGTACTTACCATACATTATTCCTTGGTCATAGCCCCAGTCATTATCCACCAAGTTTTTCGCCTTCAAGGTTGGAAACCCTCATACCTCCAGGCTCCCGGTGGGAGTAAACGATTCGGTCCCGGACGTCTTCTTGAACAGAGCCAGAAGGTATAAGTATACTACAGTCGTCTCTGTAATAACCCATAGCAGTTCGGAGAAGCTCCGAGCTATGGGTTATGACAGAGTATGGGTTATGAAAAAGATCGAAAAATAGTATTAGAATAATCGATTAAAAGTCTATTTAAAATACCCCAGTCTCCATTGAAGCCAACGAGCTCATGTATATGTCAAATGTAACAAGTGAAAGCTACTTTCTAGTAAAACCAGCTGCCCCCTTCTTTCCCTCATCAAGCTCATCTTTGGATGCTCCTTTAACAAGGCAATGATGGCTGCTTTATCAATGAGGTTGGCCTCATTATGATTGTCAAGCCACTTGGCATCCTCCTTGGTGATCTTCTGACCTTGTGAGAGCTTGTTCTGAAGAAGAGTTCTATGAGACTGTTGCTCAAGTTTTCTAAGCCCTTTTTCAAGTGTCGTGACTAGGTTATTGGGAAGCATAGTAGGTGTAGAAACTGTTTGTACAGCTGGGTCTATTCAAAATCCTGTCCTCGGAGCCTCTGGCACAGTACAAGTGCCCAAATGTTGAGCTCCAGATCCACCTGTTTACCATATATAGTCACCAGCACTATGGGTTTTTTCTACCCCGGAGCTATCGGTTACGGTTTAGTGCAGAGTTATGGGTTTTACCATCAAATTCCCTGCAAACCAACTTGGGAGACCCGAAAATCTATGGATTACTGCAGAGTATGGGTTACATATGGGTTATTACAGAGACGACTGTACACAGGTATCGATAAGTTCCAATCACGATGGTCTTCCAATTTAGGTGAGATTACTCACATATTTGGTAGCACCAACTCCTCCCTGTCAAACTGCCCAACACCCTTGAGCCCAAAGCTTATCAAGCAGCGTGGGCGAACAAAATCTAGGCGCCATCCCCCCTTGCATCCATTAGGCTCGTATCCTGCCTTGTCAACCAATTCCACAGTGGTTCATTATCACCCTGCAACTGCTGTTGCGTCTCCATCCCTGATACTCTCCGAACACACCATACAAACAACAAGCCCGTGACACAAAATGCGCTACCCACCAAGGCGCGGGTAATAGCCGTGGTATCGATAAAGCACATGCAGCAGAATGCGACTAGGAATGATAGCATCCTGCAGGTTTTTTTGGAGCATAGGTTTCTGGATTCATGAGAATGAAGTGGTGGGATGGACTTACGCCCAGATGAGCAATGCATAGGGTAGACTATGTAAAATCGCCAGGGTCTCCACTGCAGAGATGGAATGATGCTTCTCGTATAAATATCGAACCTACCGTAGACTGCTTCAATTACACTCCCTGCTGAAATCAGAAGGCACAGCTCACATTAAATTCGGTTCTGTTTGTCTTGAGTAACAACAGACCAGTCACGATGCTGCCAATACTAAACACAATTGATAGATAGCAGGCAATTTGGCCCGGGTGACGGTGCGCGGGCGGATCATTTTCGTCAATGCTCTGGATCGAAAGGAAAGCAACGTTCGCATTCAGAGTCACCGTGGCCTTGCGACGAGTAAGTCATTGGGGAACGGTCCAGAGGGAGGGATGCTCACGTATAATATAAAATTCCTCCACTGATGTGTCAGCCTCCTACTTACTGCTTTCCAGGCTGGGACGTGCATAATCTGGTCTACCCATATCTTCTCAAGTGTCCTCACGTGATGTACGGGTGCAGACAAAAGGAGAGGGGATAAGATACGAATAAGTAGTGTCCGTCGGTCGGTATCTCTGTGAACGGATCGGTCGCGAGACAGTCGGACTGCCGGTTGTCCGTAAAAATGATAAAAACGTTCTCGGGCTGGGAGTTACATGTGAATTATTATGGGTCCAAGGCTACGCTAAGAGTGGGTTCTCACTGAAGCAGAACATGAGTCTCCCGAAGAGAGATGAGGCACCAATTGATGGTCCGTGGACATCCAAATGTTCTTAGAATAAATGAGTTTCGTTGTCGATGGATTTTGTTCATGGATGATATAAGTCCCACTTACTCATGAGGGTATTGACCCATTTCAAAGTCTTGTTCAGATCTTCCTGACCGAAAGGAGAGGTGGAATACGTTCGGGCTAGCGTATCTACACGGAATTGGTATGATCGTGCCGATTCAGGGGCTGGAATCAACTGAAAAAGAATGCTTACCCCCAAGGTTGTGCAAAATGATGTCCCGTAATTCTTGGATGGTGGATGGTTCTAACTTGATTGACGAAGGGAAGAAGTGGCAGTGGAACCTGGCATCTCCCTTATTCCCTATCACCGATAGTTGTAAGGGAATGGACTAACCAGTACTGAGCCTCTATCTCATGCCCTATATTACATCGATCGGTGACTGTGGTCGGGGCTAATCGACGGAGGGAAACTTACGAAGATGAGTCTTGCAACTAACACCCCTAACACCACTCTGAAAAGAACTCCCGTGAAAATAGTCCAACCAGAATATCGTCCTCCTGGCGTGATCGACAAGATAGTACTGGCAAATGTAGCCCCCAGTGTATGTCCCCTGTTTCTTGTCATACTTGTCTCGTTCGTTGGGTATCAGATCCAATATGAGGTCACATTGGCTTAAAAGACTCTTATGGCCGGTGGTGGACAGGAAATGTCGAATTACTCCAAGATGTGACTGTAAGTGCTTGTAGATATCACGATCGTAGATGTAAGCATCCGTATAAATTCTCTAAATATACAACGTTTTAAATTGAGTCCACCAGGAGCAGATATCGCGTAGACGTGGCAGCGCACCTCATGTTTATGGGAAAAATAAACTGAGCCCTCAGGATGGAAGTGCTGCACCCAACCTGGGGGCCTCCAAACTCTAAAATGAAACGTTGCCGGATCAGCAGTTGAAGGGAGGGTGTGAGGGGTGGAAACTACTCACGGTTCAAATGACCTCGTCAATGGCTCAAGTCTGATGTCTGTTTCCGTCTTGTTTCTGATTACGATACCCGGCTCAGAACAAACGGACGACAAGTAAGAGAGAACCAACGCACATGAGAACCATACAGTCGCCCCTGCTCCTGCTCAAACCCTCCGGGTGTACTGGGGTTATAGTAGCATTCCCCAGATGTTGAGAAAGTGGCGGTGGTTCGAGGATCTTCAGAGGGGCCGGGGCTTTCACCCAGGGAGGCTGAAAGTGCGCTGAAACAGGAATAAAGACATCAGCTTTGGAAATCGACTCTTCCCTTCGATGGACTATAGTAGGGGTCCTCGTAGGGGTCCTCGTAGGATGGTGAAATGTTCCGACATGGGAAGGGGACCGAGAACGATGGGAGTGGAGGGCGGGGACGCGGGTAGGGGATGGTGAAATGGATATAGTTTTACGAGAGCGGGAGCGTGAGCTGCTAGTTGACGCGGGTCTTCCACGGCTCTCAATGTCGGAGTTGCTACTGTTGTCATTGAGACGAAATTTAGGGATCCGCCGGGGAGGTGACATCTCCTCCGGAGAGCTGGTTAGTTGTCTGGGACCGGAAGCAGATGGAACGTCCAGAGGGGAAAGCCTCCCGTCACTGGGAAGGGAGTTCGCCAAGCCGGCCGGGGGACTGGCTTGGTGGAAGAACGAACATGCGATTGTGGCATTTGTCGAGCTAATATTTAAGCCTGTTCCGTCACTGGCATCCCTGTGGGGTGTGCGTGTCCCGTCTCCCGTGTGCAGCTCGTGTGATGTATGCGATAAGAATAACGACGTAATCTGTTTCAAGAAAGATAGGTGTCGAAAAGGGCAGCGGCCGGAATCGTTCTTGCGCCAGGAACGCGTGATAATACGGATTAGTGCAAGGACGAGTCTTCGAAGGAGCTGGGAGAGCATCTTTTGTTCATTCTAGGGGAGGGTGCGGTGAGGGGCGTGTAGAAATACAACTTGGGATGTACTGTACAGCATGGTGGCTGATGGAAATCCTGACAGAACCCAGAAACCCATAAGTGCAACGGGCGTTTGTTATTGTGGGGTGTGGGCGTACCCACTTGAGGAGTGGCGGAATGTGGGCTACAGTCGAATCTCTCTTAACCGGTAGGTTACGACAGATTATCAAGTTCAAAAATGGAGGGAAAATAATGTAATGTTATGTAATATTTTCCGCAGTGTAATATATGGGCGTTAAATAAATCGCAAAATAAGTCATTGGTGATAGCTTGATTTCGGTACTTCAAGGCCCTCCTTTAGAACTTTGGTTGAAAGTCATTTTTTGAGAAAATAACCATACAGTGTCAAATGTGAGGTAGAATAATGAGTACCAAAAAATTTCATTACCAGCAAAAGTCATAAAAATGGCCAGACCCTATTGGTTTTGGTCCTCTAAATCAGTGTTGTGCCATTGATGAAGTCACGTCACCTTCATGAAGGAATATTCGTGAAGCGGGAAAAGCCGATGGAGGCTCATCCCAGCTTTGACGCGCGGTGAAGTTGATGCTCACTGCTATAATCAGTTTGTTTGTGTTTACTACTAGTCTCGGGAGCAAGGTGACGTGATTACGGCGCCGCATCAAATTCATGCCTTCATGAACGCTTCATGAACTTGCACAACACTGCTCTAAATTACCTATCGGTTATGTGGTTCAACTCCCTGCTAACCAATTCGGTCACAACCACCAACTATCGGTTAGGACAAATTATCAGTTTTGACCGCTATCAGCTATGATAGCTTCGACTGTAATCGTCACAGAGTTCCTCACAGTCATCATCCAACCGCTTCTTCCGCATCCATCCATCCCGCCCATGGCGAGGAAGAAATCCTCCACCTCAACTGCCAAGGCAAAGGAGAGGGATACAACATCGGAAGGCGGAGACGACTCTAGTTTCACATCAAAGGTACAATCACTCCCATCTTTCGAGGACATATTCGCCTAACGGATATATCACCCGACACACAGCTGAAAGCAGCCACAGCTATCCATGTTCGCCACATCCTCTGCGAGAAGCACTCCAAAGCAATGGAAGCACTTGATCGCTGCCGCCGAGTTCATATTCTTTTAAAAATTTAGCGATCATCCCGGCTTGGGCCTATCCAGACTAGGGCACATGTCCCGACGATCACCCAGATCGACAAACTCGGCAGTGGCTTCAACGATAATCATAGTGCTGACCCGAGGTCAATACTCTTGGAGGGCACGACGGCTGGTTACTAAGTCCTGCACGGAGAAGAAGCTCAACAAACTTATCTTGCTGACTACAAGATCCCTAGTCTGCTGTACCATACATTATCCCTTGGTCATGGGTGTATAGCCCAGTCATTATCCACCAACAACATAGATCGCGTGCTCTCCTCTCTCAAGTTTTCCGCCTTCGAGGTTAGGAAATCCTTATATCTACCCGGTGGGAGTAAGCGGATCCGGTCCCCGGACGGCTTCTTGAGCGGGGCCGGCGGGTATATATACTACACGGGTATCGATAAGTTCCACAGTCGCAATGATCTTCCAATCTGGCAGCACCAGCCCCTTCCCTGCCATTGAAACTACCAGCTCCTTGAGCCCAAAGTTTATCCAGTAGCTAGCGGCGTGGGTGAGCAAATTCTAGGCGCCATCCCCCCTTGCATCCATTACGCTCGTATCACGCCTTGTCAACCAATCCCACACTGGTTCGTGATCACCCTGCAACTGCTGTTGCGTCTCCATCCCTGATACTCTCCGAACGCACCATACAAACAACAAGCCCGTGACACAAAATGCGCTACCCACCAAAGCGCGGGTAATACCCGTGGTATCGATAAAGCACATGCAGCAGAATGCGACTAGGAATGATAGCATCCTGCAGGTTTTTTTTGGACCTGGATTCGTGGGAATGAGGTGGTGGAATGGACTTACGCCCAGATGAGCAATGCATAGGGTAGACTATGTAAAATTGCCAGGGTCTCCACTGCAGAGATGGAATGATGCTTCTCGTATAAATATCGAACCTACGGTTAGACTGCTTCAATTATATTATTCTCTGCTGAGATCAGAAGGTACAGCTCACATTAAATTCGGTTCTGTTTGTCTTGAGTAACAACAGACCAGTCACGATGCTGCCAATACTAAACACAATTGATAGATAGCAGGCAATTTGGCCCGGGTGACGGTGCGCGGGCGGATCATTTTCGTCAATGCTCTGGATCGAAAGGAAAGCAACGTTCGCATTCAGAGTCACCGTGGCCTTGCGACGAGTTAGTCATCGAAGAACGGTCCAGAGGGAGGGATGCTCACGTATAATATAAAATCCTTCCACTGGTGTGTCAGCCTCCTACTTACTGTTTTCCAGGCTGGGACGTGCATAATCTGGTCCTACCCATATCTTCTCGAGTGCCCCTAAGTGATGTGCGGGCGCAGACAAAAGAAGAGGGGATAAGATACGGATAAGTAGTGTCCGTCGGTTGGCATCTCCGTGAATAGATCGATCGCGAGACAGTCGGACTGCCGGTTGTCCGTAAAAATGATAAAAGCGTTCTCGGGCTGAGAGTCACGGATGGATTATTTGTGGGTCTAGGGATACGCTAAGAGTGGGTTCTCACTGAAGCAGAACATGAGTCTCCCGAAGAGAGATGAGGCACCAATTGATGGTCCGTGACATCCAAATGTTCTTAGAATAAGCGGGTTTCGTCGTCGATGGATTTTGTTCGTAGTTGATATAAGTCCCACTTACTCATGAGGGTATTGACCCATTTCAAAGTCTTGTTCAGATCTTCCTGACCGAAAGGAGAGGTGGAATACGTTCGGGCTAGCGTATCTACACGGGAATTGGTATGATCGTGCCGATTCAGGGGCTGGAATCAACTGAAAAATGAATGCTTACCCCCAAGGTTGTGCAAAATGATGTCCCGTAATTCTTGGATGGTGGATGGTTCTAACTTGATTGACGAAGGGAAGAAGTGGCAGTGGAACCTGGCATCTCCCTTATTCCCTGCCACCGATAGTTGTAAGGGAATGGACTAACCAGTACTGAGCCTCTATCTCATGCCCTATATTACATCGATCAGTGACTGTGGTCGGGGCTAATCGACGGAGGGAAACTTACGAAGATGAGTCTTGCAGTTAACACCCCTAACACCACTCTCGAAAGAACTCCCGTGAAAATAGTCCAACCAGAATATCGTCCTCCTGGCGTGATCGACAAGATAGTACTGGCAAATGTAGCCCCCAGTGTATGTCCCCTGTTTCTTGTCATACTTGTCTCCGTCGTTGGGTATCAGATCCAATATGAGGTCACATTGGCTTAAAAGACTCTTATGGCCGGTGGTGGACAGGAAATGTCGAATTACTCCAAGATGTGACTGTAAGTGCTTGTAGATATCACGATCGTAGATGTAAGCATCCGTATAAATTCGCTAAGTATACGACGTTTTTTAAATCAAATCCACGAGGAGCGGATATCGAGCAGACGTGGCAACGTACCTCATAGTTCATGGGAACAATATACTGAGCCCTCGGGATGGAAGTGCTGGACCCAACCTGGGGGCCTCCAAACTCTCAAGTGAAACGTTGCCGGATCAGCAGTTGAAGGGAGGGTGTGAGGGGTGGAAACTACTCACGGTTCAAATGACCTCGTCAATGGCTCAAGTCTGATGTCTGTTTCCGTCTTGTTTCTGATTACGATACCCGGCTCAGAACAAACGGACGACAAGTAAGAGAGAACCAACGCACATGAGAACCATACAGTCGCCCCTGCTCCTGCTCAAACCCTCTGGGTGTACTGGGGTTATGGCAGCGTTCCCCAAATGTTGAGAAAGCGGCGGTGGTTCGAGGATCTTCAGAGGGGCTGGGGCTTTCACCCAGGGGGGCTGAAAGTGCGCTGAGACAGGAAGAGAAACATCAGCTTTGGAAATCGACCTCTTCCCTTCGATGGACTATAGTAGGGGTCCTCGTAGTGTGGTGAAATGTTCCGGTACGGGAAGGGGACCTAGAAGAATGATATGGGGGAAATCCATGAGAGTGGGAGGATGGAGATGAGTAATAGTCGGAGTGGAGGGCGGGGACGGGGGTAGGAGATGGTGAAATAGATATAGTTTTACGAGAGCGGGAGCGTGAGCTGCTAGTTGACGCGGGTCTTCCACGGCTCTCAATGTCGGAATTACTACTGTTGTCATTGAGACGAAATTTAGGGATCTGCTGGGGAGGTGACATCTCCTCCGGAGAGCTGGTTAGTTGTCTGGGACCGGAAGCAGATGGAACGTCCAGAGGGGAATGTGTCCCATCACTGGGAGGGGAATTCACCAAGCCGGCCGGGGGACTGGCTTGGTGGAAGAACGAACATGCGATTGTGGCATTTGTCGAGCTGATATTATAGCCTGTTCCGTCACTGCGGGGTGGGTGTATCTTGTCTCCCGTGTGCAGCTCGTGTGATGTATGGGATAGGAATAACGACGTAATCGGTTTCAAGAAAGATAGATGTCGAAAAGGGCAGCGGCCGGAACCATTCTTGCGCCAGGAATGCGTGATGATACGGATTAGTGCAAGGACGAGTCTTCGAAGGAGCTGGGAGAGCATATCTTGTTCATTCTAGGGGGGGGTGCGGTGAGTAGGCGCGTAGAAATACAACTTGGGATGTAACAGCATGTTGGCTGATGGAAATCCTGACCGAACCCAGAAACCCAAAAGTGCAATGAGCGTTTGTTGTTTTGGAGTATGGGCAGTGTAACTCAACATCACTTGAGGAGTAATCGATCAGCGGGCTAATCATCACAAAGAGTTCTCACAGTCATCATCCAACTGCTTCTTCCGCGTCTATCCATCCCACCCATGGCGAAGAAGAAATCCTCCACCTCAACTGCCAAGGCAAAGGAGAGGGATACAACATCGGAAGGCGGAGACGACTCTAGTTCCAAATCAAAGGTACAATCACTCTCATCCTTCGAGGACGTATTCGCCTAACAGATTCATCACCCGACACACAGCTGAAAGCAGCCACAGCTATCAATGTTCGCCACATCCTCTGCGAGAAGCACTCCAAAGCAATGGAAGCACTTGGGAAGATCAAGGTGCCACGTCCCCATCCAGAGTCCATCTTCCCTTCAGAACACTCATTATACTTGCGCTACAGGACGGCGAATCATTCAGCAAGGTAGCTCAGGAGTACTCGGAAGATAAAGCCAAAAGTCTGTTACCCTCCCATCTAGAAGCAAATACTGGGCACTGATAATTCACCCCATCCTCCGGTCAACCAGGCGGTGGAAGTCTCGGATGGATGACACGCGGAAGTATGGTTGGCGCCTTCCAAGATGCTGCCTTTCAGCTTACACCCTCTACGGCCGACAAACCTATCACTTCCGGCCTTGTCAAGACTAACTTTGGCTACCACATCATCATGGTCGAAGGTCGTCGGTAGCATGGCCCTGCTAGCCAAGTCTGGAAAGGTTAAGATGATACCACTCTGTCCATCCGACCCACTGCCCACACTGACATCCATTACTATCTCATCGCTCTTATGCTTTTACAAACCTGTATAACTATCTGTACCAGTATTATCGCTGCTCATGGAATTCTAAGATGATGGCAGCTGGCGAGAATTGAAAAGAAAAAAAAAATAAGGATAAAGTGCAGCACTGAAGGACGAAACATCGAAGTAATAGAGTCGCATCTCTCAACGTTCAAAACACGAATTATGAGTACAATACTCGAGCGTTCAAGGACTATTCTTCAGAACCGGATACGGATTTCCCCTGATCACCTTCCGCCTGGAGAGGGTGCGGCGACCCCCTCTCGGAGCCCTCTCCAACGTATTCCCACTTTTGGGACTCTTCAAAGGCATCGGGGGAGGTGGTGGTAGAACAATCTGTACGATCCGATCGAAAAGGCGAGATGGCGAGTCAGGACGACCCGTGGGCGGGGGTCCCGAGTTTCGGGCGCGTTTCCGATTTGCATTGGTCGAGGATTTGAGTGTGGTTGCATGGGAAGGGCAACAGGTCCTGCATGTTTTGCACACCCCTCGATAATTCCTGGGGCAGTGTAAGTGCCTGGCCCGCACTAGACTCCCTTTTATTATTGGAGTGTAAGGAATTGATACCCGGCGACAAGTTAGCGCCTCTTGGCGCTGGAAGGGGTATGGATGGCGGGGGTAGGAGCGGAGGTGAAGCCCAAACCACCGGCGGTGAGGGATCTTGGTGTCCTAGAGGACTAGCTCGATGTCCATGTTGGTAGGCGTCATTTGGAAGGACAAAATCCTACCAGCGGTACTTTCAGTACCGATGCCACTCCACCCAAGGAGATATGGAACCAACCTGGGCAGAGACGGAGGAAGCCGTCCCAGGATCACGCTGCGTGGTCGAAGGATCCAGACTTGGAACGGAAACCGGAAAAGCGCCTGGGTAGATGAAGAAAGAAAAGGAAGCGGAGCGCATGGTCAAGATGAAGAAACGACTGATTGCGATGGCCACCGACTTTTGACTTGCTCAGGTATCTGAATAAACAGTGGCGCCGGTGCTTTCCCCGCCGCCGGTGTCGACACATCTGGTAAAGGAGTGGATTCCATCTCGGGCGTCGTGGGCTCGTCCTCCACGGTTGCTGCAGACTTAACTTTGCGCGTCCGTTTCGCTCGTTTGGCAGGGCGAGGATCCGGTTCCTTCCCGGATATGACTACAATTAATCCAACGTATGTCTGAAATATCATGGCACATACAGGGTTGTCTTCCTCGGTTTCATCTTGAGTCAGAGACATAGTTCGACTGGGCGGTGCCGTCGACGATGCAACAGCAGTTGCAACACGACGCCGCCGGGCCTTGGCCTCAGGCTCAGGGGTTGGTGTGGCAGTCGGGGTTTTCTCCACCTGTATTGGTGCTGCAATCCGCTTGCTCGGGGGTCTGCCCGGGCCCCGCTTCTCGCCCTCAGGCTTAGACTCGGAAATGTCCTTGTCCTTTGACTTTCGTCCACGAGCAGATCTGTTATTGTGCGATTGCGCAGCGGAGGATGATCCAGAATCTCGATGTACCTCTTCATCATGTCTCTGGATATCAGTGAGCAACGCGTTACCCTTTCGCTTTCCTGCACCTCTCCTTCTCCGCTTAGGACCCAACTTTGATACCACCTTCCTGAAGTCGATGAGGCCTTTCTTGTGCAGGTAATAATAGTCAACACATTGTGCAGAGGTTTTATTGGGAAGACAATCCGCAATGATGCCGAACTGTTTAGGGTGAGCGGCGTATCTATCGAGAAAGATATTCTTCTCGTCTTCCGTCCAATCGTGGATGCCAGTACAAGGGGCATAATACTCGACCGGATCCTCGACTCGATGACTCGTATCGTCGAATGCATAGTCGAGTTTGCCGTTTGTAACACAGACCATGTCTGGGACGGTAGCCAGGTTCCTTTGTGACAGATGATTGGGATCTGTAGCATCATTGTTTTCGAGACTCGCAAGGATTTGTTCCATTTCCAAATCTGACCGTACAGCATCGCCTAGGTTCGCCGACCTTCGCGTCGTCCTCCCAATCGGCATTGTTTCACCTTCGAGGATACTCGGCTTGGCCTGTTCGTTCAGTGCATGGCAGTGAGCAGCCCAACTCTCCTGTAACTGAATATATTGCTGTCGCAAATACTGGGCTTTATTAATGATATTGGTCTGGCGTTGTGAGAGGTATCTTGTCAATGATGGCTTCAGTCTCTCGAAGTTTTGCATCCGTTTGTCAAATTGGGAACCAGTCATGACATCCCGGAAAACTGCTTCAGCATCGGACTCCTCCTTAATTCTGGGGTCAGGGCTCGGCACCAAAGCTAGGTTTGCCATTAAGACAGGACTAATACGCTCTTCGCGTGTTTGTCGATCGCAGAGCAATCTAGTCATGACAACTACTCGAAGGGCTTCCTTTGTTGAATATTGAGCCTCGGTGGAGCGGAGGGCCCCCGAAAAGGGTGAGGGAGCCGCGCTGGAGGATAAGGAATTTGCAAGGGCGCCCTTGTTTATGATACCTCCGGTGGGTCCGGCACTTAGGCTTGAAGCCAGGGCATTAGCATCCTTCTCGGCTGGTTGGGCCTTCACGGTTGTCTGAACGGTCATACTCTCGTCCACTAGTGATTCGACAGAAACGTGTTCGGGACCAGGCTTCGGACTGATATCCACTACTTGAATCTCTCGAGTAGAAGTGCCTGTCCCTCGATCTTTCAAGGGGTCGAATTGGGATGCAGATAACGGTGAGGGTGGGGGGAAAGGAGCTGAAGCATGAGCCAGAGCAGTCTGAGCCGATATTTCGAAACATCGCGCAGCAGGTGGCAGAACAGGCACCTCAACGCTGTGATTGGAATCTGTCGAAGGAGACCGTGGCACATCTTGGTGAAGAGATGAGACAACAAAGCAAATGGGTAGGTCAGATTTTACCTGATGATCGAGTAGGTGGTAATTGAATTTGACTTTGATTGGGGCTGAGATCCATCTGTGATTGATCTATTGCGAAAAATTACAGAACAGAACCTAAGGGTTTGATCAACAAGCTTACCTTGTAATATAATTTCATTATCTTCAGCTTGAGAAGGTATTGGATATTCTGTCTTGACCCAAATGTCCGCAGATGCCAGTTGCTTGACGTCATTGATCAACCGAAGATCGGGTGGATAGCGCAGAGGGGATACATTGTCCGCATATGAATCGAGGTGTTCGGCAGACGCCAAAATTGCGCGGCTCGAGTTCGGTTGTGCTTGGGGGGTGACAGGTGGTACCAGTGGTGGGGACAAGTCACGCTTCTCAGAATGTAGTGTGGAAGCGATCGAGGAGCGCGAGGAGGGCCTGGACACAAGGCTCTTTGTCCGATTGCTATCAGTATCACCGTGATCTCCAAAGCGATTCCTCTGTGTAAGCTCGCCCTCATAATTTAATTCATCGGCCGAATGGATACTGCGCTCCTGACTGGGGGTGAAGTTCCGGGAACGTCTACTAGGGCTCCAAATGCGCATTCCAGGAGATGCAGAGCCGTGAACAGAGGTGGAGCTCGATAACTGTCGTCCGTGATAGGGCTCATAATGGTTCGAATTTCTCGCATGAATAGGTGCTGCGGCATCTCTCCGATAGATAGGAGATGAGATTGGCTCGCGGATTGCCGGTGGGGCTCGGGGGTCTTCATAAAGCGGTCGGTAAGAATCAGGGCGTGCACCATAATGAGAATCTCGAAAAGGTTCTTGGGGAGGTCGGTAGCGATCACCAGCCGCGTAAATAGGGGGGGCACGATTTATCCTGGACTGCTTATTAGGAGAATTGTCAGAGCTATCCCTCCGGTAGTTTGGGTAGCGATCAATGACAGGGGGTCTGCGAAGGAGTCTCAATCGGATATATCTGCTGCACAGGAAGAAAAAAAAACACACCCATCTAGCCGTGGAAGTCTATCGACGTGGTCGCGTTTCCATGCATCAGATGGTTCAAATATCCTGGTCGCCATCGTATCGTCCCTTCGCGGTCGTTCTCGGATAGGGGATGGAGCAAGAGGTTTCCGGTCTTGCCAGGTGGATGGCGTTTTCACTGGGCCATGCCAGGTATTTGGGCGATCCCAGGGTTCTGTGTCTTGAGGTCGTTGAGGAAAGGGGTAGCGATCGGGGCTCGGGGAGCGATTGTAAAATGTCCCAGTCGAATAATCAGGCCTGTAGGTGTTCGGCCTGTGGGTGTTGGGGGGTTCATTTCGGTGAGGCAATTCTACTCGGTTGGGGGTATAGCTATCATACGAGAAACGCCGGGGGGTACCAGGGGATGGAGTCCGGCGTCGTGGGGGATGATTGAAAGACCTCTGTAAACATATTATAAGTTCGTGCACGACAATCTAAGGGGTTATACTAACGTCGTAATTGGGGGTTGAAAAGCTTCCCGGAGGCCGTCTCTGTTCATATCTTTGATACATTGCTGGGGAGTGCACTATGTCATAGCTGCCAGAAGACATTAGAGGCAGGGACAACGAGGGAAGAAACGATACGAGATCCCAAGTTGGCAAGACAAAAAAGAAGAAACGGAACAAGTAGCGATATGAATTGAGATCCTAATCTGATGAGGTAGACAGGGACGGCAGGGTCATGGGCCAGAAATAGTGGGAGAGACTATAAGAAAGCGCAGCGAGGGGACTTGGTAGAAATGGAGGAAAACCAGCCACAGGAGAACCGCTATGTGTTTGGCCTTGTTGCCTCCGATCCACGTCAACAACATCGAGATCGCTGACGTAAGCATATGTCCTCCTCCTCCTCTGTCACGCCTAGAGACCCATCGACACTCTTCTACCAGTCCAATGCGGTCAAGCGCTCGGTCATAGCTTCCTACTGGATTGTGATCTTTCTTTCAGTGCCTCTATGGTGGTATGCCACCAGCATTCAGCGCCTGTCGCTCCCAACTAGCCGGATTTCCTCTCATGCACAAAGACACCTTCGAAGTTGCGGTCGATTTGTGTGTTGAGGATAACGGTGTTGCATCACATTTGCAAAAAGCTTTTTCAGAGCAACTTCGCACCGAGTCGGAACGCTGGGAAGGAGTAGTCGTCCGCGTGCATAGCTCGAACGACTGTTGTTTGTCTCCACAAAACTAGGCATGTGGCTGGATACTGATTATGGACTAGCTGGGACGTCGTTTTATCGTGTTATGAACGGACCAAACACATTCATTAGGCAGAACGAGATCCACCTGCCTTTGTATGACAAACAGAGTGAGCTGATCAACCCCAACTTTCTGCAATTTCGACTTTATTTAACTTGTACCAGAATTATCTTCTATCCCCGATCTTCTTGCCACCCTCCTCAATCCCCCGTTCGCGACTCTCAATCAGCATAACCGTGTTGTCCAGTATTCACCTCAATACCGCCTTGCTTTCACCCTATTAAACGAGGATGCTTCTCTGGGAAGTTCGGCATCGAGCTGGGATATTCAGACAGCCCTCGCACGTGAGTCATCCTCCAAAGGAGTTCGAATAGCAGCAGTATTTAGTTCCATTGCAGAAAGGATTGAACCCATTCTCACTAAACTAGAGCCTTTGCACAACTTTACAATAGAAAGCCAGGTCCAATACCACGGACGCCTGGCATTCCAGCCTCGAGCAATTGGCGACGTATCATACGTTCTGACGCCTGAGGACCTCACCATCTTCATCAATTCTGCCGAATGGTCTCTCTGTACGTTCATGACGTTCATGACCTGCACCAGGTCGCTAATCCCCTTTAGCATCAAGCGCGTCCAATGATCCAGTGCTACATTTTGTCTTGTTCATCCCCTCGGCTGCTCGCCGCCCCCTTCACATCCTAACCGCTGATGGTAACTTCCCAAGCTCTCCAGTCAGCAATCTTTTGACCCTTATCTAGGGCAAATGTCACCTTCAAAATCCTTCCTCCTCCCTCAATGGGGCGGAATAACCATCTATAACCCTCCAATTGAGAGCTCCGGAGAGAATGCAGATCTGCCGGCACAGGTTAATGACCAAATATTCCATGAATTTTCTCGGCAGCTCCTCAGTCTCCTTGGTGTCTCACCACTCCCAAGCGATATTCAGCATCATGCACCAGGCCCGTCAGCCCTTTCAACCTGGCAAATTGATGCACTCATGCGTCGCCGGGCCGTGGAAAATGCCAAAGGGGCACAAGAAACCTTAACAAGCATTGTAAAACTTGTCAATCAGATTGAAAATATGCCAGTGAAAGAAGATGTCAAAGGCGACGTGCAAGGTGCACTGGACGCTCTCGAGAAGGTCCGCTTTTGTACTATTTTGTCGTTTATCTATTACATTATTCTCTAGATGTTCGCTTCATCATCTCTACAAGAGATATTCAAGTACTCCTCTGAAGCGGCGACACTTGCCTCTCGAGCATTCTTCAATCCGGGGATGCTGGCGTTGCTCTATTTCCCTGCTGAGCACAAATACGCCGTGTACACACCACTTTTCGCGAGCGCTGTTATTCCACTATTCGTTGCTGCGCTGAAAGAAGTTTTAGCATGGAAGAGACGGAGAGCTGCAACTTCTACTGCCACCACAACGAAGTCATGATGCTGATTCGATTGCCTTGAGCTATCCCCACTTCCATTTAGATCACTCACCACTGATAGATAGACGCAAACTATTCTTGTAATTTCTATCCAGAACGTGTGTGATTACAGCGGGTTGCCCTGCTGCACTCTTGAATTGCCACCATACCCTACCACGCTTGTGCAATCATTATCAGGGCGAATCGTTAACAAAGGAAACTGTTATCAAAGTATCCTCGTGCTTCGTAGCATTCCACTACTTTACCATTGACCCCTGAGGCCGCTATTGTTTTGACATTGCGTGTGCCTCCCCCCCTCTCCGTCCCGCCCACATCATGTAGCAAATCCTGTCAGCGAGTATTCCACTTGATCCGAAAAGCAGCTGCTATCGTGCGAACTCTTAACGCTAGCTGAACCAACTCCGCATAGGTGGCCATGGCAACAACTGGGTTTCCCCAGCATCATGAAATGTCTATAATTACTCGAGCGCTGCGCAGCCCCACCCCTTTGCGTCTGTCCGGACTACGTATGGCAGGACCAAGCTTGAAGCCCTCAGAGCCTCCCGTAACCGCAATGTCACAACCAGTAGGCGTTGACCCCACAGCCACCACGTTTAATGGCCTGTGGCTCATTCCCATGGCTGTTCCTGCTCCAGGACATGACCCTCACCAAGTTGGGATGAACGCCAGTACAGGATTCAACAGCCTTACGCCTAGTATATGACGGGTACACACCGATGCACAACGAGAGTTATCTGATGAAAAACGGCAGACCAGGATTTTCTGAGCCCTCTTCTGATGCTTCTGATAGCCTCTATATTTCTTCTCTACTTGATACGTCAAGTGCTTCTCAACTCGCTATCGTTCCATTATTCGCCTTCAGGTGCTTGAAAACGTTACCGACATAATACATTTGCTAGGGACCACCGCGGAAGTTAACATACAAACACAAGCTCAGTAAAAAAAGTGGTGCCCGCCCTACAGTAGATGTTGAACAGAATTAGGGCTCGATCTGTTTGACTCGACGTCCTTGTCAGTGAATGAGTTGATCACATAATAAACAGAACAACAGTCATGCCAAAGGCTATGACCGCATACTCGAACACCAGCTTGGCCTCTAAGGTTAGACACCCCACTGTGTGGCTCAAAAGTTCCAGAAACCTGGAGCGGACGAGGGCCGCAGTGACGAATCGCGGCACCAGCCAACCCTTTGAAATCCTCGTAAGCGGGCTATTTCGGATGTTTACAGGTTTACATAGGCATGGGTCTTTCCAACATCACAGGTCTGCGACCCCGATTGGCAATGTTGACACGACAGTTTAACGTTTCAGCGTTCCAGGACTTGACTTGATCATAACAATGATAGATGCTCCCCTCTGACTCCTCTTACGTATCACTCATCAAGATCATAGAGCTAGGTATTAAACCGCTTCCCGCCGTGCATCTTACCCCTAGCCCGCTCTCTTCACGCGATACACTCTGTGAGTTATCATCACCTGTTCGAGGTCCATGCTACCCTGGGAAGTTTGCCAAGCCCGAAATGATTGTCATTTCCTGCAATTTGAATTGACATGGACAATTGGGGTGGTGATCGGCGCTACATTGTATGGCAGCTTCGTAACTCTAGGGGTCAACTGCATCTACCTTTTGCGTCTGCAGCAGAGAAAGGCGCACACCCTGCAGTGCGGGCTTTTGCAGGGGTATGTCTTTGCCTTGTTGCTGGTCAACACACTCTTCGCGATCGAGAATTTCCTTTGGGCGAATTTTTTCACTATCTTCAACTCGTCGACGAATCCGGCTTCCCTGCTAAAGAGCTTTACCAATATCCAACTTGTTTGCACTCTGACGATAATAGCTGTTGGTTTCCTTACAGACGGACTTCTAGTGAGTAGCACTATCATCTGGCATTTCGAATCGCTTAACGTCGGCTAGGTGTGGCGATGTTACATGGTACAGAAGGCGCTGGTGGTGGCACAGTCGAGAACCATCCGGACTTTCTTTTGGGTATTCCCCGCATTCCTTTGGACGACAATGATAGGTAAGAGCATCCTCCTAGGCTGTTACCAATTATACTCAGACAACAGTAGTCGCAGGAGCTTCGGGAGGGGTGGCCACCAAGATAGTAAAAGCGCCAGGTGGACTGGCAGACGCTGCGACGGTGCTCCTAACAACCGGGATGGCGGCAAATATCTGCCTCAATTTGTTCACAACAACGTTCATAATTGCGCGTGTGATTATGTACCAGCGGTTTCTTAAAACGTCTTTTAACGCGACTGTCCCTAAGCACCATTCTCGGATAGCAGGGTTACTTCTGGAGTCCGCAGCTATAAATGTCCCGATCTCTGTCGTGGCAGCGGTCGGAATTGCGACGTTCAACACTTTCGGGGACTTTATGATGTCAGTGGTTGTTCCAGGACAGGTGTGTATTCAGCTCCGGGTATCTCTCAGCATACAAATCTCATGATTCTCCAAATAATAGTCATTCGCCTCCGTACTAGTAATATACCAAGTAGCAATTGGAAGAGCAATTGGAAGCTCAGATCGGACTTGTTCACAGAGGCCAGACGGCGTCTGACCCACGTTGATTATTGATTTTTGTTCCTTGTATTGCAGTAGGATGTATTATATGCACGAGACTTCATGGCGTAAACAAGATACCTATTATACCGGCAAATATCACAGTACACCCCTTTAACCAGTGAGTTCTTGGGAACTAACTAAATACAACCTCGTACTCAGGATGTCGAAACATGGCTAAAGATACCTTCATTTTCCCCACGGCATTTTAGTGCCCCAAAATTCTTGACTGGGGTGGCATAGGGTGGCATCCGACATTCGGTAAGGCGAGAATGCGAAATACAAATTTCTCCATTATGTTACCTCTGATAGTTGTAAGGATGGTCACAGCCGCAGTAACCGTTACACCAAAAAAGACATAACAATAACAGAACACCTTAGGTGCTCTGCGACCGGATGTAGTAAGCTAAAATGGGGTATAAATACTGAAACGTCAACTGGATAAAATTCGGCTCATGCAAATCTGTTCACTGGATCAAAGCGACCTGTTCCAATGGTTTTCGCCCCGAGCGACTCGTGTTTAGCACGAAACCCACGCAAGATCGCACAAGAACTTTACTGCCGTGGTATCTTCTTGAGCACATCCCCCATCAAAATCTGAATGAAAGAATTAGGGCGAAGCTTGAGGTCCGTCCAGGCCGTGTTCGGGGATCCTGATCCCTGGGTACCGGCATCGACGCACGAGACCACGCCATCAGATTTAAGCTGGAAGACAGCATTTGTCGATGCTGTGTAACTCGAGGAAGGATCCGCATGCGGAGGCTGCAGTTTCGCAATGTCATTTCCGCTCTGTGGCCATTCTGTGAGTGGGGGTGTTCGATGAAATCGAGAGACAATCATACCACGGAGTCGATGATTTTTGTTTCAATATCATCAATAATTGCCAACATGTCCTTAGCCTACGGACTCCTAATCGGTGAAAAGCAAATTAACTGATGCTCCGGGACGTACGCCCGATTTCTTGAGGAGCCTGGCAGTCTTTTTGGACCCCCCGGGCCGAAGTTGCCTGAGTATTGCTTGAGGAACTTCTGAATCCTGTTGAACCTCGTGCCATTGCTGGTCGAAGGCCGTATGGATAGAAAATAGTTTGCCTTTGGAATCTATAGCGTCTAGGTGCAACCAAGGCAAATTAGTGGCGACAATATATGTATGGAAGTAGCACGAAATTCACACAAGGTGCTATCCTCATCATGGGCGATGGCTTGGAAGTTCGCCGCGGCGTCAAACTTCGTTGTCGCTAGCTGGGAAGACCACAGCCTTGATCCTGCATCGTATGCTTGGATTGTACCGGCGTTGTTCCCAAAGGCGCCCACGATATATATTGTGTTTGTTTTCTGTCAATGTCAGGCGAACGCCTAATATTCATGACATCAAGGGCTCCTCACCTGTTCGAGACAGCAAATAATGTTCGAACCATCAAAAGGACTATTTGTGTGGGTAAGGATCATCACTTTATAAAAGAAAAGGAAAAAGAGACTAACGGCCGCAAGGCCAGGTTCGTTGTTGTCATGTTAATTGCGTCGGCTGTTCGTGACACATCAGCCGTGGGGGTTTGGATCGAGGTGGATAAACATGCAGACTTTGGCCTTGGGTTTGAGTACAGGTGTCTTGTTTTCCTGCGTAAAAATCCCCACCGCTTTGCCAATTGAATAAGAGAAGGTTTGCCTGCGCGTCAAGCACAGGGCAGGACTTTAAGGCCAAGGCCTTTGAAGAGAATGAGAGAAGGATTGACACGACAGCCAGAAGATGCATTAGAGAACAACAAGGACTGGAGATAGTTCGTAAAATGGTGAGTGCAAAAAAACTCAAACAGGCCGTGGACCGGCCAGACGACGTGGGGAATATGAATACAAAGGCTTTGCTCGACTACTTGTCCATAGCCGTGTTTTATATGTGTTTGTTACGGGAGGCGACTTCTTTTTTGTATTTTCGACTTGTTTGCTGTTGGAGCTTGAAGAACCAACAAAAAGAGCATGTCGATGGCATAGCGACCGTGGGTCCACTCGAGGGTTGGCATCACCTTGACGTTATTTCATTATTATTATTGTCTATTGTGTTTCTCCATCTTGCTGTAAATTACCTTCGCATTCCAACTTCCCTACTTCAGGGCTTGTGCATAGCTCGGGCGACCTGAGCGTTGTGAACGTTTCCTTCGTAGCTGTCAAAAAAGCCTCGCTCTCGCACACAGGAGAATATCATCACTTTAGCGCTACATGTGTATTCCAGACCCTTTGCCGTCCCCATTTGCCGAGACCAATTGTGAGCCAGGACCCCGGAAAATCCTCCTATAGGCCGGATCAGGAATTAGGATAACTGAGGGGATCCAGCCTCTATGGGGATTGTCCGGGGTCATATGAAATCGCGGCTCCGGAAAGCGTGTCGACGGTATATAAACCCTCGGCTATTGAGGAAATGAGGAATTACAAACGCAAAAAAATCAGCACTCTCTTGCCTCCTCCAAAATCCCATCCATAACCACAGCGAGTTGGTGTGTGGATTATCCAATAGAGGTTATTAAAAATCCGAATCCATGGTATGACTGAACCGCATTTGTCCATTCATCTGTTGACTGGTGCCTAGAGCGGCAAGGAAAGAAGCTGCACGGACTGATCCTGCTGCAAAAGTGGAACTTGGACTGGTTCCAAGGTTTCAGTGGGGGGAGCCAAAGCAGCAGATGTTGGAATTGAGGATTCCGGCAAACTGACGGAATGCCGATGTGGAGGTCACCTGATCGCCTTGTGATGGCCACGTTGTAGAAGGGATATACACACGTAGCGTACTAGCAGGTAATTTGTCCGTTTACTCCTCACCCCGTCGTTGTCTCCCTCTCGTGAATACACTTCGTTGTCGTATCACACCCTCTTGAGAAGATTTCAACAGCAGAAGCCAAGGCAGAACCCATACCCCAAGCTGGAGCCAGGGTGGAACCCAGGCAAATACTGGAATGGATAGCTGGGAAGCTGGGATGGCAAGGTGCCTAGAAGTCTAAGTGTCTGCAGGAGAATAAGTTATTGGTTACAATCACCACACCATTCTGGTGGCATGGTCAATTGCACTGTCAGCCCAATTAAGTACTTGGATCCTGTACACCCATGCTGGCTATCATCAAACAACTCCAACAAGGGGACAGATAACTGGACCTGATACAGTGACCCACAAAACTGTTCCAATGTTTTGTACTTTTGACTTAAAGTAGTAATAGCTCAGTAAATAAAATAGCTAAATTTGTGAATATATTTATAAACATAGCCAAATATGTCATATCTGACCCTGCAAAGTTGTGTTATGTAATACTTCCAACTTAGGCAATTATGAATTTTGTAAGCATTTTAATTCATTGGAATAGTTTTGTCAATGATATATTATACTAGGCTATCCTATTATTTCTAGTACTTAGAGTAGCCCCCCCTGGCTTTGAGTACAGCTGCTACTCTTCTAGGCATACTTTTAATTGACTTCTGACACTCAGAAGCTGGAATAGCATCCCACTCCTTCTCTACCCTCTGCCACAACTCCTCCATACCCTTGGGACAAGATTCATACTCTCCCAGCTTTCTCTTCACATAATCCCATAAGTGGTCAATGAGATTGAGGTCAGGTGACTATGCTGGCCAGGTTAGGAGCCTAAAATGATTTTTTTGAAACCATTCTTTGGCCAATGTACTCTTGTGTTTGGGGTCATTATCTTGCTGGAGGATAATATCTCAGGGTTTAAGCTTGTACCACCAGAGACTCTTCTTCAAATCTTCCTCCAAAATTTGCACAAACAGCTCTGCATCCATCCTTCCATCAATCCTCACTGCATAGCCTGGGCCATCCCACAGCATACAACCCCAAACTATCACTGATCCTCCTCCATATTTTAGAGTTCCCTTGACCAATCTTTCACTAAGCCCCTCTCCCTTCTTTTTCCATCCCCACTTCCTCCCATATGACCCCAAATAATTAATTTTGGTCTCATCAGACCATACAACCAGCTTTCAGTCCTCCACAGTTCAATGCTGGTATGTCAGAGCAAAATCCAGCCTAGCCCTCCTATGCTTGTCAGAGAGTAAAGGCTTTTTTTGCTTGACTACAGCCTTCATTCCTGTCTGTTTGAGATGCCTTGCCACAGTCTGTGAAGAGACTGATGTCCCAATGATGGGAGGAAGAGATTTGGCTATATCTACAGCAGTTTTAGTCTTGCCAGCAGAGATAAGATAGATAGTATGCCAGATATTAGTGGTAGAGAGTTTTGAAGGACATCCTCCAAGTGATTTGGTAAGGCTGGAACAATTTTTAGAGGCTAGCCTGGATATGGTACTGTGCCCAACACCAGTAATTGCCTCAATTTTAGTATAGGAATGATGAGAATTTAGCATAGAGAAAATGGTTTGCTTTAGAGTAGAAGATAATGGCTTCATAGTAGGTAGGGGGGTTGAGAATGATGGGACATGGCTGTCAGCATATCTATTTATATGTCAAAGACACATGGTCACATGACATTGTTGATTCACAATCAACAGAGTCATGTGATTGCTTGGATTAGTATCAAAAATTACTATTGACAAAACTGTTCCAATGACTTAAAATGCTTACAAAATTCATAATTGCCTCATTTGAAAATATTGCATAACGCAACTTTGCAGGATCAGATACAACATATTTGGCTATGTTTGTAAATATATTCACAAATTTAGCTATTTTATTTATTGAGCTATTACTACTTTAAGTCAAAAGTACAAAACATTGGAACAGTTTTGTGGGTCACTGTAAGCCTTTTCAGTTGCTTCTTGCCCAAGTTGCTGATTCTGGGTTCACCTCCCTGGAAAATCCCCATGTTGTGGTTTGCGAACATGTTCCAAGTCCTGCTATACATTCATTCTGTATGTTTATTGCTTGTTCTATGAGTGTCACCTATGTTCCTGCCATCCTTATTGCTATATCTTGCTATTGTGCCTATTGTCTTTGGGACAATCACCTGTAGAGCAGTGTAGACATAATTACTGTATCATTTGTGTAGTTATACTTCAGCTCTCACATCAAGGCTGAAGTAAGTCTCTTATATTCTCCCTCTAATACTGTACTAATCACACTATGTAGTACATACATTTTATATCTCTACAGGTACTCCTATCAGCTCTTGCATTGAGGCTGAATACATACATTTATATCTCTACACCCCATTCATCCAAATATACAACTCAATCACTATGTATACTCAGATGAATAATACCTCACCTATAAAACATGTGAAACTTTAAGGAAGGTTTATAAACACACTTCTTGTGTATACAGTATCTTGTGTGACTGAGATATTATTTATTACAGAAAACAATGTGTGTTATCAGAATTCCCATCAGAAGGATAGTTATATATTTAGTACATCTCTCTCATGTCAAATATCACTCTGAAATGATCAGTAGTGTATATCAGAAGGACTATTAATAGTCATAACTTACTCTGACTTGACATGACTCATAGTTACTCAGGTCTAGTTATATATAGCAGGAGCATAGCCATACCAAGTAGTATATGAGGATACCATACATTACCTTGTATCCTTATCTTAGTGTTATAAAGTTCTTGCCTCCTATATCTCTTTGCCCTTAAACCAGTTGGACTATAGTGTTACATTATCTCTAAGTCACACCTAGTAGGTGTTACCTGGGTTAGGGGTTGCTCTTGAGTAGCATGGAGTTTGACACAGGATGTCTATACAGACTTATTCCTGTCCTACTAAGCATGACTTGGAGATGATGAAGCACTATAAGTCCAGCCAGTTATGGCAAAGAGGTATAGGAGGCAAGAACTTTATAACACTAAGATAAGGATACATGGTGATGTACTGTATCCTTATATACTACTGAGTGTGGCTATGTGTTATGAACAGCCCAGACAGGGAGGAGCTAGAACAAGTATTCAACTTTACAAGATGGGTATAGGAGACCACAGACTAGTTATGTACAAGCACAGGAATATGAAGACAAAGAAGGGGAATACAATAATGCCATGCAGGACCTGGCAAGAGATGCAGGAATGGAGGTAACCTTGGAGGATATTCTGGAATACCCTGAAGATGAAGGAGATAGCTATGGATCAACTGATCCAACCTCTGACATGGATGGAAGCACTGAGAGAATGGAGAGCAAGAATGGAGAAGGATTCATGGAGATAGGATTGGGAGAAGAGAATTATGAGTCAGGAGAAAGCAACAGAACATTGCACAGCAGTGGAATAGAGAACGAGGACAGTGACTCATTGTAAGATAAGAATAGCAGTAGGATGCCATCAGCTAGGATGTGCATCATGGTCAAGGCTGTGCAGGACAAGTAGAATAGCCCAATAACCTATTATGAGTATATGGTATCTCATAGGTATATAAAGGCTTGTACAAGTAGAGATTAAAGCCTTAAGCTTTAATCTTGTTAACAGCAGTTGTTAACTTCTCTCTGCCTTAACTTGGTGTATTCCCTTGTTATCTCATTGAGTGCAATCCACTAAGCTCTGCAAGGCCAACTGTCTCAGACACCTTGTAGAGTGATTGAAGGCCTTCTCCAGTTATCTTTGGATACAGAAGGAGCAAGGATCATAACACTATGTTCCTACTATAAATGTCTGGACCAGAGTAACTATGAGTCAAAGATAAGAGAGTGAGTCATAAGCTAAATATAGTCCTTCTGATGTATACTACTGGTTGTTTCAGAGTGACATATGACATGGGAAACTAAGCTAAACATAACCATCCTTCTGATATAGAATTCTGATAACATTAGGTCCATTCTTAGAGTTGTTTTCCATCACAACTCATTAGTTTTCATCCTCAGGGTATTCAGCTAGGTAAGAGGGTTTGTAGTAGTTGATCTGGGGGTTCTCAGTAGAGTCTGGACAAGGGGGAATGACAGGAGAGAAGGTTGGAGTGGGGGTTCTGTGGAGGTCAAGTACAGTGGTGGTTTCTAGGGATGGATATTGTCCTGGGTAGAAGATATCATATAGGAATCATCTGAAATGAGGACTTTCTATTCTTTCTTCTACAGGGGTAGTTTGGTTTTCTTCAGAAGGCACCACATGGTTCTCCTGTGATGTTAGATTTGGTGATCTCATCATAGCATTCCTCATAGTAGTTGTCATTGGTGAGATTGATGTATCACTTGCAAGTCGTGGGGGTAGTAAAGGGGCAGGCTGCCAAATTTCTGGAGTAGGGGGCATGTTAAGTATTTTGAGCTGGACATTTGGTCCATTTATGGTGGGGTTGGAAAATGGCACAATGGGGGCTTCAATATTTGATGTAGTTGTAGGAATAATGTCCTGGGACATACTGTTTGCATCCCAGGCAGGCAAATTGTGGGCAGTCCATAGCCCAATGTCTGGTGTGTCTACATTGAATGCAGACAGATCTGTCAGTAGTTCTGGGGTTGGTTCATGGGTGAATGGGATTGGGGGAGTTCTGAACTGGGATGTCATTATTGGTGCTGGTGTGGGTGGTGTTTCTGGTGGGGGTGATATTTCTGAATGGATTTCTGGGGTTGACAGGTTTCTTTCCCTTATTGGGAGTGGTGGTGGTGACAATGGAAGGGATGGTTGTGGACTTCTGGGGGTGTACAGCATGTTGCTGGGGTAGGTTCTTTGACACCTCAGACATGAGGCTCAGTCATGATCTGAGAAGTTCCTTGAGTGATTCTGCCTAGGTGTGTTGCATATTGTACACAGCAGCAAGAGCCTTAGTCTGTTGTACATAGTGGGTATAGTCATTCCAGAGTTGTTTGTCATAGTCTGAAATTGGAGCATTGTCCAATTTATTGGTAAAGGTTTGGCTGGTGGCAGCCTTGCACATATCTCCATTAGAAGGGTAATTGGGTCTTGATGATCATACTCCAGCTGTGTGGAATCAGAGGGAGGTGGTGGTGGTGATGGTTGGTTCTGGGGTGGCATTGGGGTTGGGGGTCTCATCTCTGAGTGAGGCATATGGGGCAGTGAAGGTGTGAGAGGGGGTGTTGGGAGATAGGGCCAGTACAGGAGTTGTCTGAAGTATTGTATGTTCAATGCTTGAGTCATTGACAATGATGATGGAGGAGGATGAGGAGGATGGAGAGGGTGTTGTGGAGAAGGGGGGAGTGGTTTGAGGGTGAGTGTAAGGGGAACTCTGGGTCATTGCTCACAACCTCAGATTTGGAATTCTGATCCCCAGACTCCCTGCATTTGGAAATGTGATCTCCAGCCCCTCTGCATTTGGAAATCTGATTCCCAGCCTCCCTATGCTCAGAAATCCGACTTTCAGCCCTCCTGCATTCGGAATTCCAATTTACAGCCTCCCTGGGCACAGAAATCTGTCCCCCAGCACCCTAGTACTCGGAGTTCCCTCCTACACTCCTCTGCAGATGTGAACCCTCACTGGTGTGCACAACCCTATCCCGAGCCCATCCCCGACTATACTTGCTTTAGGCATCCCTGACACCTCACAGCCATTTATGTAGAGTAGATTACTCAACTCGGACATTATGACAGGTAGTATAAGTAGTGTAGGTGAGCTTGGAGAAACCTTACTCAATTCTCTAAGGTTTCTCCCTGCTCAGCTGATGCAACATGGCAACCAGGTCACCCTTACAGAAGAATCAAGTCTATTCCCAGAGGACTGGCTGTTGACAATGCCTGAACAAGTTACACCACTTCTCCTGTGCCAACCACACCCTTCCTCTACCTCCCAGTGCCCTTGCCATCATGTCCCAAGAGCAGCAGCAGCCACCACCAACTCAAATGACC
Source organism: Lepiota brunneoincarnata (assembly GCA_023014365.1). Classification (NCBI taxonomy): domain Eukaryota; kingdom Fungi; phylum Basidiomycota; class Agaricomycetes; order Agaricales; family Agaricaceae; genus Lepiota; species Lepiota brunneoincarnata. The sequence continues at coordinate 167,850 of JAEBUN010000016.1, forward strand.
ATTGAGGAGGCCATAGGCTCACTACTCACAGACATGGCCATGGTACAGGCCTGACAAGCTGAAGCCAAATGGAATATGATGGATATGGTGAATGACATATGTGACACACTCCGAAACCTCATGGACTCAATAGGACAACAGCACCCCAACACCCCCCCCTCCATCTCAGCCATGCCCCTCCACAGAGTGGAGTATGAGTCCCAAGCCGCTGCCCATGAACCCCCTCTCCTGCTCTTCACCCCCATCCACCATCACCTCCACCATACACCTCTACCAAGGCCAAGGTGGCAACCCCACCTGAATTTGACAGAGAACGTGCCAAGGGTTGTGCATTTCTGAATGCATGCCAGCTCTACATCAGGCTCTCAGCAGATCAATTCTGTTCTGATGAACAGAAAATACTGTGGACCCTCTCTTACATGAAGTTGGGATGCACAGTGCAATGGGCTGATAAGCTGTTCCATTTGGAAGCTAGCATTGGCAGGTTTCCCTTTACAGACTGGTGGGACTTCACCGAACAATTCAAGGGTCGGTTTTTCCCTGTCAACACAGAAGCCAATGCACTAAATACATTGGAGTCCACATTGTACCACCAACAAGAACAGACTGTTGAAGACTACCTGGATACTTTCAAGGTCCTCATCTCTGAGTCTGGATACCAAGACCCTCAAGTTATTGTGGTCAAGTTCCACTGGGGTCTATGCCCTTCCATCCAGAATGCCATTGCTACTCTCCAAGCAGGCTGCCTCTCAGACTCAGACCCAAAGGCTTGGTACTCAGCAGCACAATGGGTAGATCAAGCCTGGATGGCAAATGAGGCATTCTGCTCCAATGCCCACTCCCCGCTCCCCCCCCCACCTCCAAGCCTCCTGCAGGGTATGTCAGACTCCCCCCCTCCATGCTGATGATCAGACCCCTAGCCCCTCCACATCCCCCTATCCACTCTAACCCTTCCCCAGGAAATCCAGTCTGAAGAGAAACTGACTCTTTAGCACGTGAAAAGTGCTGAAATGAAACCAAAACAAAACTGAAACGCAAATGAAACACAATCAAAACAGCACTAACACAAACAAACAAAGGGGTGAGTGTGGTTGGCAAAACAACCACTGGGCTTCAAAAACCAGGAAAGATGAGGTATTTGAGAAAGAGAAAGAAAGAGAGAGAGAGAGAGTTTATGGGTTGTATATTGACTGCCAAGCTCATAAGTGAGCTTGGAACTTTATATACAAGTAAATTATCATACTAGCTATGTTTTCTGTACCGAAATGGATCGAAAATTGAGAGATAATTATACTAGAACAAATCTGGAGAATAAAGAATGTGAAACAGGAGAGATTGTGAAGTTTTCATGACTACGTTAATAGGGAATTGGGAAAATGGAATAGAAAAGATGAAAGGGGTGGTATGCAAGGCTCAGAGGAGTCTATATATGGGGAGGAAACTTATGCTATGGTTCAAGTTCAGGGAAAGGAATAGAAAAGTAGTGAAAATTCATTTGTTAGGGAATGTAAGAGGTTTCAAGTGAAAGAGGTATGTTGCGAAATGATAATGGCTTTGTTCAGCTGGGTGCTCCAAGTTTCTTGATCCAAGTTCAGATTTTGGGTTCCAAGTTTGGGTTCCGAGTCCTATGAGAGGTGGCATAGAGCAGCCTTTGCAGGTGTAGCCACTTGCCCACCTCTACATCTCCTGGGTCCTTAAGAAACTGACCTCCTGGTCAGAGCAATGGTGGGTTTGCAAGTGTTCAAGGGGAGCCAAAATTGTGGGAAAGAGAGGTGGGAAGAGCATCAAAGAGTTATTGAGGGCAGAAATGGCAAAGTTGGCAGTGACAGAAGGACATGGTGAACAAGGTGGTTGAACACCTAATTCAGCTCAATGGGAGTTACATCCCAAGATAGGATCAAGCCAGAAACCCATTCAGATTACAAGGTAGTCTTACAGTTAAAATCACAGCGTAGATCAATATGCACAGTCTCTGGATTGAGAGTGAGAGTAAAAGTAAGTATGCATGACAATGTAACTATGGGTCACGTTAAGAGATGAGCGATAATAGTATTTACTGGTTACACTGCTCCCTGTTTAGACTGCTATGTCAGTCTCAAATGGGTAGTACTGGATGAAGGTAATGGGGCGAGCATGGAGTAAAGGCAAGAAGGACATGGGGAAGGTATGATAATGAGTGGTAAGCATAGATTAGAAATTGGAAACATGATAGACATGAGTAATTCAGGAAAATAGGCGCAAGTCCATGTTGCAGTCATCAGCGGACCAATCCACCCTTTCCTCGATGGGTGTGTTACTCCTGGTGCTATCAGAAGTCCCTTTAAAACCCCTTATCAGAAGCCTCACTGGAAGGAACTCTTATCAGAAGCATCCAAAGTATATAAATAGACAGAAGACCTGTCATCCTGAAACAATCAGAAGTACCATCAGAACAATCTATGTTTAGATACATAAGGATATGACTCACTTACCTGGGTCCAGATATATATAGTAGGAGCATAGCCACACATAGTAGTATATAAGGATACTGTACCATACCCTTGTATCCTTATCTTAGTGTTATAAAGTTCTTACCTCCTATACCTCTTTGCCATAACTGGCTGGACTTATAGTGCTCCATCATCTCCAAGTCATGCCTAGTAGGACAGGACCAAGTCTGTATAGACATCCTGTGTTGAACCCTGTGCTACTCAAGAGCAAACCCCTAACCCGGGTAACAAAACACTAAGATACTTTGCTGCTTATCCTCTTGCTTGCCCTCTGCTCTACCAATGTACTGAATGCATTGAGGTACTCTGTTGACTCTTCTGATGAACTGAACACGTCGAGGTACTCTGTGTTGCCAACTGCGATGTTCTCTGTAGCCGTTGCTATGTTCTTATTCTTCATCCTGCCCCTGCTAGCAGACCTGGCTTACCTCCTCATATTTGTCTTTACGACAACTGCCACCCTCATCGCCTACCAAATAATCACCCTAGAACTTGAACACATCACATGCCCCTACCACTGTTGTGTCATCAGATCGTGGAACCTGTACTCAGGAATATCCATAATCGCCACCTAATTCTTCATACTTCTAGCGATAATTGATTGCTAGACAAATATCACCACACCTCCAAAGAAATTCTCAGCCCGAGAATCCCCATCACCCCCTCCTCCCAAATCAAGAAACAGAATCTCAGGACCAGGTATACAAAACCTGGATCCCAGAAGAAATCCTACACTGTGACCCACTCAAACACCATTGCCGTTCTATCCTCCATCCCTATTCGATTCACCCGCTCCAAGTACATCAACATGTACTTGAACAAGTTTTGCTGAAGAACTAGCAGAACAACAAAGAATACAACACAAAAAAGGATTAAAAGAACACTACAAACAAGAAGAAAGAAGATGTAAACAAGCCGAAGAATACCATGCTAAAGTAGACCCATTAAACAACTTCAAACTCCAAAAACTCAAATATGCCCTCAAACAACTGAGAGAACTCTCTAAATCAGAAGAAAACTTACTCACATGCCATGAGTACGCAGTAAATCAAGGAAGAACTCCCCCAGCAGACAATGACTCAGATGTCTATATAACAGACGACAACCAATCAGATCCCAATCCACAACCACCCACACTACCTGCACCAACAATACCCTTAGCCCTACTGGCTCCTCCCCTATGACCAACACAAACCCCAACACCACCACCGCCACTGCCACCCAGACAATTACAAATAATGGCTGCCACACAAAACCCAAAGGAGTTAGGACTTCTCAAACCCATTGCCTTTGATGGAACCAGAAGACTATTTGAAGATTGGATCTTCCAATGTGAAGTATATGTGCTTGCCAATGTGACCACCTACAACAATGACCTCACTAGGACCCTATTTGTCCTCTTGACAATGCAATCAGGAGATGCCCAAGCCTGGGCTAGACAATACCTCCATGAGAGGAACACTCAAACCCAACAAGGACAACCCATAGCCATGGAGTCATGGGACAACTTCACTGCCAGACTCAGAGCTGACTTCACCCTGGCAGACAAACATGCGTTGTTGCGCCGCAAAATCATTTCATTTGTGAAATCACTAGCTAATAAAGTAACTAACTCTCCGTTACTGAATAATATCAGTATATGGCCATGGTCAGACACTGGGTGCAAGAGATTTAGAATACTATCTAAAATATGTGAAGGCGGACATCTCAGAAACAGAACCAGAACACCCAGACAAGTAAAAGTGATGTTAACTAACTTATGGGTGACAAGGCTATGGAAGAATGACTCTGGTATGAATGTACCTGAGCATTGTATCCGATACCATGTTAACTAAGATATTAGTTAGTATACTCATGACTGCACAAAAAGACCCATTTCTTTGCCTCTGCCCTAGAAAGCGGACGAGTCGCAACACCTATGTCATCTGGATGGTACCTAGTCATAATAACAGGTCCGGGAGTGAATCTTGACAAAAAAATGTAGGGATTAGCTGAATGCCCTGACAAGGATGTCCCCTTGAAACGGTTCTGATGATATTGAAACCTAAGGGATTGAATGGGGGTATCCCAGAGGGTACTCAGGGAAGGATGCCCCCTCATAGAAACAAAAAGAGATCAGAAATGATGAACTAGAAAATGAAGATTGATAAGAATAGAATAAGCTAATTAATTCTAGTGTTAGTCTACTACCTGAAGACTATGGAAGTGGACTTTAGAACATTAGGGTTGAAAAGCTCAGGTGTGGAGAGTCCAAGAATAAAATAAAAACCAATAGATAAATGTTAGCGAGGAAACTTGCTAACCTGGCTGGCTGTGATATAAATAGCCAGGCACCTAGGGAGCAAGTCCCTGAGAGCAAATTGATGTCGCTGATATCGGAACTCCTAGAATGATGCTCCTTAATGATGAGGAGACAATAAAATGATGAAGCTGAAGGCTTGTTTCAGGTATACCCATAAGTTAATTGTATATTGTTATAAAAAACTCATCTATAAATTACATGGGAGGGAAGAAACCGCTTGCCTATTTCCCCCCCCTGATTGTATGGTTGATTAGGATAGGAATATAAAGCAATTTTATGTGATTTTCTTCGGTCATAAGACCAGCAGAGACTTAAAGAGTTATACTCTTTAAAACCAGACCCTGTGAAACAATTGAGATATTGACAGACCCTTCTGCTTGACTCGAGAACTGAATATGAGTTGCTATGCCTCTTCTGTTCTTAAGTAGAAAGTTCACTAACTTCCGTTTCTTTGGGTTCCTCTTAGAGGCCTTGCCTCAGAAGTATACCATTGAATTGTAGAGCTGTTTAATTGAGAAGCAAACATAGTACACTAGGGCCTGTTGAAAACGCTGTCCACTAGGTCTATCTAGTCTAAAGATACTTACTGCAGGAGCTCACTAGCAGCCTGTCTCACTGAGTAGTATAAAAGTTTCATTGCCTTGTTCAGAAGCTGTAGTGCACTAGGGCCTGTTAGATAACACCGTCTGCTAGGCCTACTAGCTTAAAGACACTTACTGCAGGAGCTTGTCAAAAGCCTGTCTCGCTGGGTAGTGTAAATTTATAGTATTGTCAAGAGAAAAGGACGTAGTATGCTAGGGCCCATTAGAACACGTTGTCTGCTAGGTCTACGGAGGTTCACTGATTGCGAAAGCTTGCGTTTTGCCTGACTTATCGAATCGTGAAGATATTAGTTAACATATTATATAGCAACGACCGTCAAAAGTCCCCATTGTATTCAGATAGAACAACTGTCTGTCTAGTTGGAGACTAAGAGAATAACATACCAAAACCCTAAAAACACTAGAATTGAATATATTTCTGGAGATCTGTGACAACCTCTCCCCCACAAACTTATAAAGTCGGAATTAGCGAACCTGTTAACGAACTTCGTTTTCAATCTCGTAAAGTAATCCGCATTTCAACGGGTTTTGATGTCCGTTCACTCCAAATCTTGATGGGTAGGTAGAGGGATTGTTTATTCAGGGAGAGTTGTAGTTGTACAGAATTTATCGAGAAAGTGTCCTTCTGAGAGTGAGAATATATAGAGTCCTTCTGGGAATGAGCAGGGGCACATCGGTCTGTGTTCTGTTTCAAAAATCCTGGAAGGGATGCATCTCTGGGTCTTTGGCTAGTGCAGAGTGGAGTTCTTGTTGGAGTTCAGGGTCAAGATCATTGACCATTTGGTGCATCTGAGATGCAACTTCTGCAACGGCAAGGGAATACTTGCATTGCAGTGATTGTTGGGCATTCCGGTTTGGAAATCCGAGACAAGTATTTTGTTGTTCAGGGAAAGGACGATTGGGGTTTCTCGCAGGGCGAGGAGGATTGGTACGCATTCCTGGGAAGCGTCTAGCTGGTGGTGGTTGAGGGCATTTACTGACCCAATGATCTTTAGCTCCACATCGGAAGCATTCTTGGTTCTGGTATGATTTCATTTGTTGTCCAGTGACAACGGCATCTAGCTCCAATGGTCCTTGAGCAGAGTCTTCTTCAGCATATTCCAGTTGGGGTATTTCAGGATAAGGATCTTCGAATCCTTCTTCTACCGTTGCATGGTCTATTTCCATGGCATGTGGATCTTGTGGGGTGAAGCGTGGAGCATTACTCCTTTGATAGAATTGTGCATAAGGTACGTTGTTATTTGGACGGCTTGGTCCACGGTTGGGTTGGTATTGGTTTCTTTGGGGAAACATGTTCTTAGGGGTGCCATAGAGGGCATTGATTCGGCGGAAGTTGTCATCGAGTTTATTAGCTTGGGTGTACCAAGTGGTGAGAGTTGTCAGAGGGTTTTCCGATTTGTCGATCTTCATGGCAATACGGCGGTCAATTGCCTTGTGGGATAGATTGATTAGGGTGCGATCTTCATTAAGCCCAGATTGACGGACAAGTTCCTTGAACTGAGCATTGAATTCAGTCATTGGTTTGCCTGCTTGGTGCAGGGTTTGAAGTCTGGTATGCGCGTACGCATGTTCGTCTGCTGGGGTGAAGTCAGCTCTGAGCTGGGCAGTGAAGTTGTCCCATGACTCCATGGCTATGGGTTGCCCTTGTTGAGTTTGAGCGTTTCTCTTGTGGAGGTATTGTCTGGCCCAGGCTTGGGCATCTCCTGATTGCATTGTTGAAAGGACAAATAGAGTCCTTGCAAGGTCAGTGTTGTATGTGGTTGCATTGGCGAGCATGTAAACTTTGCATTGGAAGATCCAATCTTCAAAGAGTCTTCTAGTTCCATCGAAGGCGATGGGTTTGAGGAGTCCTAACTCCTTTGGGGTAGGTGCAGCAGCCATTATTTGTAATTGTCCGGCTGCCACCAGCCAAACCTTTACTAATAAATTGGAACACTCTCCAATTTCAGAATATGACTGACAACTCTGGTCCAACTACACCCACCATGTATGACAGACTAAGGCTCTCACTGCTGCATACAATACACAACAAGCCTGGGCAGACTCACTTGAAGAACTTCTCCAAACACAATTAGGCCTCATGTCCAAGGTGTCAAGGAACATACCCAAATGAGACAAGGTACATCCCTTGAAGCCCCCCACCACAACCATCTCCCCCACTACCATGACTACCCCTCCCACTATCTCCACCACCACTCCCAATAAGGGAAAGAAACCTGTCAACCTCAGAAACCCATTCAGACATCTCACCCCCACCAGAAACACCACCCACACCATCACTAATAACAATGTCCCAGTTCAAAACTCCCCCAATCCCATTCACACATGAACCAACCCCCAAACCACCAACAGATCAGTCTGCATCCAATGCAGACACACCGGACATTGGGCTATGGACTGCCTACAATTTGCCTGCCTTGGATGCAAACAATATGCTCCAGGGCACTACTCTTATGACTACATCAAATACAGATGTCCCCACTGCACTGTTTTCCAACCTCATCATAAATGGACTGAATGTCCAGCTCAAAAGACCTAACATGCCCCCTACTCCAGAAATTCAACAGCCTGATCCTTGGCAACCTGTTACCTGGGTTAGGGGTTTGCTCTTGAGTAGCATGGCATTCAAGGCAAGATGTCTATACAGACTTGGTCTTGTCCTACTAGGCATGACTTAGAGATGATGGAGCACTATAGTCCAGCCAGTTTAATGGCAAAGGTATAGGAGGCAAGAACTGTATAACACTAAGATAGGGATACATAGGGATGTACTGTATCCTTATATACTTCCACATGTGGCTATGCTCCTACTATAATAGACCAGACCTAGGTAATTGTGAGTCAAAGATAAAGAAAATGAGTCATAACTAAGAATAGTCCTTCTGATGTACACTACTGATTGTTTCATAGTGACATGGGAGTTTGTACTAAATATAACTGTCTTTCTGATGGAATTTCTGATAACACAACCCCTACCACTCACAATCAATACATTGACCTCACCAATGATGACTACTATGAGGAATGCTATGATGAGGTCACCAAATCCAACATTACAGGAGAACCATGTGGTAACTTCTGAAGAAAGCTAAACCACCCCCATAGAAGAAAGAATAGAAAGCCCCCATTTCAGACAACTCCTATACAATATCTTCTATCCAGGGCAACCTCCATCCCCAAACACAGCAGCTGCACTCAGCCTGCACAGAACTCCCACTCCAATCTTCTCCCCAGTCATTCCTCCTCACCCAGACTCCACCAAAAACCCCCAAGTCAACTATTACTGTTATCAGAAATCCATATCAGAAGGACAGTTATATTTAGCTTAAATTCCCATGTCTGTTATCAGAAGTCTATTCAGAAGGACAGTCATGTTTAGCACAGTATTTCCACATCATATGTCACTCTGAAACCATCAGTAGTGTACATCAGAAGGACTATATTTAGTTTATGCCTCATTTTGTCTTATCTCTGACTCATAGTTACTCAGGTCCATCCACTTATAGTAGGAGCATAGCCACACTTAGTATTATATAAGGATACCATACATTACCATGTATCCTTATCTTAGTGTTATACAGTTCTTGCCTCCTATACCTCTTTGCCCTTAAACTGGCTGGACTTATAGTGCTCCATCATCTCCAAGTCATACCTAGTAGGACAAGACCAAGTCTGTATAGACATCTTGCCTCAAACACCATGCTACTCAAGAGCAAACCCCTAACCTGGGTAACAAAACACTAAGATACTTTGCTGCTTATCTCTTGCTTGCCCTCTACTCTGCTCTGCTCTGCCAATGTACTGAATGCATCGAGGTACTCTGGTCATTCAAAACAATGTGCAAAAGAAAACCACCCCTCTGTGTAGCCATCACTATGTCCCTCAACCTCTCCCTGCCAGAAGACCTGGCTTACTTACTCATTTTCATCTTTACCTCCACTGCCACCCTCATCGCCTACCAAATAATCACCCTAGAACTCAAACACATCACATACCCTTGCCACTGCTGTGTTGTCAGATTGTGGAACCTGTACTCAGAAATCTCCATCATCACAACCCAATTTTTCATTCTTCTAGCGATAATCAATCACTAGACAACTGCCACCATGCCTCCAAAGAAGTTTTCAGCCTGAGAAACTCCATCTGTTACCCGGGTTAGGGGTTTGCTCTTGAGTAGCATGGGGTTCAACACAGGATGTCTATACAGACTTGGTCCTGTCCTACTGAGCATGACTTGGAGACAATGGAGCACTATAAGTCCAGCCGGTTATGGCAAAGAGGTATAAGAGGCAAGAACTTTATAACACTAAGATAAGGATACAAGGTATTGTACTGTATCCTTATATACTCCTAAGTGTGGCTGTATTCCTACTATAATAGTCCAGACCAAGGTAACTATGAGTCAGAGATAAGAAACATGAGGCATGTGGTAAGAATAGTCCTTCTGATGTACACTACTGATGGTTTCATAGTGACATGGGAAATATAGTTAAAGTAACCATCCTTCTGATAAGGTTTCTGATAACACCATCACCCCCTCCTCCCAAATTAAGAACTAGAATCTCAGAACCAGGAATCCCAAACCCTGATCCAAGAAGAAATCCCACACCTGCACAAACTCCATCACCATTCTGCCCCCCATCTCCATTTGATTCACCTACCCCACATGCATCAACCTCAACCCAAATCATCACAAGAACCCCAACATCATCAAGTGTCTCCACTGCATTAGCTGAAAGACAAAGACAATGTGAAGAACAAGAAAAATGCAATATCATTGCAAACCAACTCTCTGAACAAGAACTTAAATGACTCCAACAAGCCATACAACAACCTAGAGAACTCACAGGTTCCAAAGAGAATCTTCTCTCAAGACACAAAGCCTTCATTGAACTCAACCAAGGAAAAACCCCAGTAGACGATGACTCAAATGTCTATATCACAGACAATAACAAATCAGAACCTGATAAACAACCCTTAGCCCTACCAGCACCACCCACACCACCTCCACCATCACCACTGCCAAGACAATTACTAATGGCCACTGCACAAACCCCAAAGGAGTTAGGACTCCTCAAACCCATCACCTTTGATGGAACCAGAAGACTATTTGAAGACTGGATCTTCCAATGTGAAGTTTACATGCTCACTAACATGACCACTTACAACACCAATCTTGCCAGAACCTTGTTTGTCCTCTCAACAATGCAATCAGGAGATGCCCAAGCATAGGCCAGACAATACCTCCATGAGAGAAACACCCAAACCCAAGCTGGACAACCCATAGCTATGGAATCATGGGATGACTCCACTGCCCAACTCAGAACCAACTTTACCCCAGCAGATGAACATGCATATGTGCATACCAAACTCCAAACCCTGGCAAACCAATGACTGAATTCAACACTCAGTTCAAGGAACTTGTCCACTAGTCCAGACTTACTGAAGATCACACCCTCATTGATCTATATCAAAAAGCAATCAATCACAGAATCACTATGAAGATCAACAAATTGGAAAACCCACCAACAACCATCACTGCTTGGTATACCCAAGCAAACAAACTCGACGACAACTTCCATCATATCAACACCCTATATGGCACCCCTAGAAACACATTCCCTCAAAGGAACCAATACCAACTGAACCACAGACCAAGCCGCCCAAACAACAACATGCCCTATGCACAGTTTTACTAAAGGAGCAATGCTCCACATTTCACACCATGAGACCCACATGCCATGGAAATAGACCATGCCATAGTAGAAGAAGGATATGAAGATCCTTACCCCGAAATCCCACAACCGGAACATGCCAAAGAAGACTCTGCACAAGAACCATTGGAAATAGATGCAGTTGTTATGGAACAATGAATAAAAGCTTATTAGAAGCAAGAATGCTTCCAATGTGGAGCAAATGATCATTAGGTTAGTAAATGCCCACATCCACCACCCTACCAGACACTTCCCAGGAATGCATACCAATCTGCCACATCCAGCCAGAAATCCAAACCGTCCTCCCTTCCAAGGAAATAAGCCTAACCCTGGCTTTAAACCCCAACAACGCAAGTATTCCCTTGCTGTTGCAGAAGTTGCATCCCAAATGCACCAAATGGTTGATGAACCTTGATCCTGAATTACAACAAGAACTCCACTCCATGCTAGCTGAGGATCCAGAGATGTGTCCATTCCAGGATTTTTAAAAAGGAATGATGTTGATCAATGTGCCCCTGCACATTCCAGAACTCAGAAGGACATTTCTTACTCTCACTCCCAGAAAGACATTTTCTTGATAAACTCTGTACAATTATGACTATCCCCAAATAAACAATCCCTTTTCCTACCCATCAAGATTTGGAGTGAACAGACATCAAAACCTGTGGCCATCACTGCCCTGATAGACTCAGGAGCTCAAGGGAACTTCATCTCCCACAAAGTCATTGAATGACATGGTTATCAAACCAAATGGCTGGACCAATCAATTCCTCTCAGCAATATTGACAGAACTAACAATCAACATGGCAAGATCCATGAATACATCAAAATCAGAACCATCATCAATGGAAGAGATTGCATGCTAGAAGTGTATGTCACAAACACTGGTGAGAAAGATCTCATCATCAGATTTCCCTGGTTGGAACAATACAATCCTGACATCAATTGGAAAACCAAGACATTCTCTTGGAAACCTCAAATCAATCACCAAGACTTTTCCAAACTCCTCAGAACTCTACAATGACCAGTCAAACTCAACTCCATCGCCATGGACATAATGGCCAGAACAACCTCTTAACCCAAGGACAACCCAGAAGAATACATCAACCTTTCAAATGTTGACCTCGACACCTTCTCTTTAGAAAGAGAAATGAACCCAATGCTTCTAACCCCATTAGAAGTAAATGCCAAAGCTACACATGCCATGATGCTCCACAATGAGCAACACAATCTGACAAAATCAGCAAACCAAAAAGGAAAACAACCAGAATCAAACAAGGAACAACCTGAGATCCCTCGAAGATTTGCCCAATGGGCTAAAATATTCAACAAGAAAGCCTCTAAATGATTCCCACCATCAAGAACATTTGATCACAAAATCAAACTAAAACCAACATTGAAGCAAAATCAATAAAACCCTATCAAGTAGGCACCTGCCAAAGAAAAAGCACTAAAGGAATTCATAGATGAAAACCTCTGAAAAGGGTACATCCACCCCTCAAAATCCCCTATGGCATTACCTTTCTTCTTTGTTGCCAAGAAAGGAGGAGACCTCCAACCCTGCCAAGACTATCATTATCTAAACTGATCATACAGTCAAAAATGCCTACCCAATCCCCATGATTTCCTCTATCATGGATAAACTCAAAGAAGCTAAGTACTTCACTAAACTTGATGTCCACCTAGGATACAATAACATCAGAATCAAAGATGGCAATCAATGGAAAGCAGCATTCAAGACTCCTATGGGTATTTTTGAACCAACTGTGATGTTTTTCGGACTTTGCAACAGTCCCATGATGTTCCAACACATGATGGACATGTTATTTTTTGAAATAATGGAGAAAGGAGGAATTATCATCTATATGGATGATATCCTAATCTATGGTAAAACCCAGGAAGAAACTGACCGACTTACAGAAAAAGTACTGCAAATCTTGCAAGAAAATGACCTCTACCTCAAAATGGAAAAATGTGAGTTCAACAAACAACAACTCAAATATCTTGGCATGATCATCACGCCAGACAAAATAAAAATGGACCCTGGAAAACTCAAGGGAATAGAAGACTGGCCAGTGCCAAAAACAGTCTGACACATTTGGAAATTCATTGGATTTTGTAACTTCTACTGGAAGTTCATCCACAGCTACTCCCACTACACTAAACCCCTTAACCAACTCCTATCCAAATCAAACAAATTTGAATGGAAAGAAGAACACCAAAAAGCATTCAAAACACTCAAGAACGAATTCTTAAAAGAACCAGTACTCCTCATGCCTGACTCCACAAAACCCTTCAAAATAGAAGCTGATGCTTCCAAATTCTCATCAGGAGCTGTCCTGTACCAACACAACATCAACAGAATATGGAAACCCATATCATTCTATTCAAAGACGTTCGGACCAGTGGAATGCAATTACAATATCTATGACAGGGAACTCCTCGCTATTATCCAAGCCCTCGAAGAATGGCACCACTACCTCCTTGGCAGTCCCCATACTGTCCACATCAGAATGGACCACCAGAACCTCACATATTGCCATAAACCCCAGACAATCAACTGCTGACAAGCATGATGGGTCCAGACCCTTGCCAACTACAACTTCAAATTAGAACATATCCCAGGATCAAAGATTCCTGCACCAGATGCTCTATCAAGACAGTCCAGACCACATCTCTGACAAGGATAATGATAACGAAGATGTCACCATGCTTCCAAACAACCTCTTTGTCGCCATAACCAACATAGAAGATCAAAGCTTGATCACAGTACTCCCAAGACACCTCTTTGTTGCCACTGTCAATATGGAATTCCAGAAGACCTCCAACTCAGATGTGATGTGATCACAAGATACCATGATCACCCTACATGTGGCCACCCTGGAGAACAGGAAACATATTCGCCTCACCAAGAAAGAAGTATATTGGCCAGGAATGTCAATATTCATAAAGAATTACGTCAAAGGCTGTCCAGAATGTCAGCAACACAAAATTATCCAATGACCAGATCACACTGCAATCCAACCCATCCAACCAGTGTCTTCACTATGCCCATTTAGTCAGATCTCCTGGGATCTAATCACCAGTCTCCCACCATCCATGGGAAACAATGCCATATTGTCCATGGTGGACCACAGCCTTATGAAAGGGGTAATTTTCATCCCTACATCAGAAAATGCCACAGCCAACGACATCGGAAGACTCCTCATTGAGAAAGTATTCACAAGATACAGTCTTCCTGACAAAATCATATCAGACAGAGATCCCAGATTCACCACCCAATCCCTCAGACAACTAGCAAAATGATTAAACATCAAACAAGCCTTCTCCACTGCCTACCATCCACAAACAGATGGAATGACCGAACAATACAACCAAGAAATAGAAACCTATCTATCCATATACTGCACCAGAAACCCTCACAAATGGTCAGAAACACTCCCAATCCTTGAATTCTCCCACAACTCCAAGACACATGCCAAGAACCAAAAATCCCCTTTTGAACTTATCATGGGATACAACTCTCCAGCAATCCCCACCATCATGGAAACATCAAACTTTCCATCAGTAGATGATTGCATCAGACTTCTAGACAATGCCTGAAAAGAAGCACACACTGCTCACCAAATAGTTGCCAAAATTATGAAACAAAGAAGCAGAAGAACTGCCAAACCCCTTGAAACATGTCAGAAAGTATGGCTAGAAGCCAAGAACCTCAAACTTCCATTCCAATCATGAAAAATATCCCTGAAACAACTAGGACCATTCATAATCAAAGAAGTCCTGTCACCAATGACATACAAACTCCAACTCCCAATCAAATGGAAAATACACTTAGTATTCCATCAAAACCTCCTTACCCCATTCAACAAAACAAAAGCATACAGATCTTATCCAACACCACCACCACCTGACATCATCAACAATGAAGAAGAATACGGGATCCAAACCATTCTCAATCACCGCCAATACTGCAGAAAACTCCAATACTATGTCAAATGGAAAGGATACTCTCACATGGAGAACAAATGGATCACTGATGAAACACTCCACACAAATGCCAAAGAATACTTAACCGAGTATAAAGAAGCCCATGGAATTCCTCAGAAAGATCAGAAACCCACCAGAACCTACCAGAAACAACTTTGCTCCCACACCAAAACAACTTAAAATGCCTATGAACCTTGACCTTGTCTGTCCCCAAACCACTCCCCCCTTCTCCACAACACCCTCTCCCAGCTCTTCATCCTCCTCTATCATCATCATCAATGACAAGAGCATCAAATGTACAACACTTCAGACAACTTCTGTTCCAACCCCATCTCCTTACACCCCCTCTCACACCTTCGCCAAGGCATATGCCCCCCTTAGAGACAAGACCCCTGATCCCAATGCCACCCCAGAACCAACAGTCACCCCAGCCACCTCCCTTAGATTCCATACAGCTGGAGTATGACCACATGGATCAGATCACCCTTCTGATGGAGATCTGCATGAGGCTGCCACCAGCCGAACCTTTCCAGATAAATTGGAACACTCTCTAATTTCAGAATACGACTGACAACTCTGGTCCAACTACACCCACCACATACAACAGACTAAGTGTTATCAGAAATCCTATCAGAAAGACAGTTATTTTTAGCTACATTCCCATGTCACTATGAAACCATCAGTAGTGTACATCAGAAGGACTATTCTTACCATATGCCTCATGTTTCTTATCTCTGACTCATAGTTACTCTGGTCTGGACTATTATAGTAGGAGTACAGCCACACTTAGAAGTATATAAGGATACAGTACAATACCTTGTATCCTTATCTTAGTGTTATAAAGTTCTTGCCTCCTATACCTCTTTGCCATAACTGGCTGGACTTATAGTGCTCTGTTGTCTCCAAGTCACGCTTAGTAGGACAGGACCAAGTCTGTATAGACATCCTGTGTCGAACCCCGTGCTACTCAAGAGCGAACCCCTAACCCGGGTAACACTAAGGCTCTTGCTACTGTGTACAATACACAACAGGCCTGGGCAGAATCACTCAAGCAACTACTCTGCTCAAGATCAAGCCTCATGTCCGAGATGTCAAAGAACTTACCCAAACAAAATGAGGTACATACCTTGCAGCCCCCCACCACAACCATCACCCCCACTACCATGACAACCCCTACTGCCATCACTGCCACCACTCCCAATAAGGGAAAGAAGTCCACCAATCTCAGAAACCCTTTCAGACATATCACCCCTGTTAGGAACACCACCCACACCATTGCCAATAACAATGTCCCAATTCGGAACTCCCCCAATCCCATTCACACATGAACCAACCCCCAAACCACTGACAGATCAGTCTGCATCCAATGTAGACACATGGGACACTGAGCCATGGACTGCCCACAATTTGCCTGTCTTAGATGCAAGCAATACACTCCAGGACATTACTCATATGACTGCATCAAGTATCAATGCCCCCACTGCACAGTTTTCCAACCTCACCATAAACAGACCAAATGTCCAGCTCAGAAGACCTGACATGCCCCCCTACTCCAGAAATTCAGCAGCCCATCCCTCAACCACTCCCACAACTTATGATAGGTATATCGACCTCACAAACAAGGACTACTATGAGGAATGCTACAACAAGGTTGCCAAGTCCAACATTACAGGAGAACCATGTGGTGCCTTCTGAAGAAGATCAAATAGAAGAAAGAATAGAAAGCTCCCATTTCCGATGACTCCTATACAATATCTTCTATCCAGGACAACCCCCATCCCCAGAAACTGCCACCACACTCAATTTGCACAGAACCCCCACTCCCATCCTTCTCTCCAGTCATTCCCCCTTGTCACAACTCCACCAAAAATCCCCAAATCAAATACTATGAACCAAACTACTTAGCCAAATACCCAGAAGGAAACTAATGAGTTGTGATGGAAAACAACTCTAAGAACAGACCTAATGTTATCAGAAGTCTATTCAGAAGGACGGTTATATTTAGCACAGTATTTCCACATCATATGTCACTCTGAAACCATCAGTAGTGTACATCAGAAGGACTATATTTAGTTTATGCCTCATTTTGTCTTATCTCTGACTCATAGTTACTCAGGTCCATCCACTTATAGTAGGAGCATAGCCACACTTAGTATTATATAAGGATACCGTACATTACCATGTATCCTTATCTTAGTGTTATACAGTTCTTGCCTCCTATACCTCTTTGCCCTTAAACCAGTTGGACTTATAGTGCTCCGTCATCTCCAAGTCACACCTGGTAGGACAAGACCAAGTCTGCATAGACATCTTGCCTCAAACACTGTGCTACTCAAGAGCGAACCCCTAACCTGGGTAACAGAGATGGCCATTGGCAAGCCATGTGACAGTTGCTGAGAAACCATGGGTAAGTGAGTAGGAGTAGGGGTAGATGTGGCCATGCACATAGTAGTGGATGGAGCACCAGCCAGGATAGAGATCATAGGGGGAATGGGAGCATCAGAAGGGGCCTGCAAGAGGGGCTGTGCACCTGGGTGTGCCCAGTCAGGGACCAGGGTGGCCAAACCAGAGGCAACAGGGTCCAAGTGGGCCAGAGTAGGAGCCTGGGCCACTATAGGAGCAGATGGTCTGGGGGCTGCCAAGGCAGGGCCAGAAGCCACTGTCATCTTCTCCTTCTTCAACTTTGGAAGATGGATGCACTTGCACACAATCCACTTACCTAATACCACAAGAGTATCACCAAGTTGCTGCTCAGTCCCCCTGATAGAGATATGGCACTTGTCAGCACCACCTGTTGTTACCTGGGTTAGGGGTTCACTCTTGAGTAGCACAGAGTTCAACACAGGATGTCTATACAGACTTGGTCCTGTCCTACTAAGCATAACTTGGAGGCGACAGAGCACTATAAGCCCAGCCAGTTTATGGGCAAAGAAGTATAGGAGGCAAGAACTTTATAACACTAAGATAAGGATACAAGGTATGGTACAGTATCCTTGTATACTACTATGTGTGGCTGTACTCCTACTATATATATCTGGACCTGGTAAGGTGAGTCATACTGAGTCAGAGTCTTATCTATCTAACTATAGATTGTTCTGATGTATACTTCCAATTGTTTCAGAGTGGCAGGTCTTCTAGTTATTTATATACATTGGTGCTTCTGATAACACTTGTGGCCACAGAGTAGACATGGAGGTGAGCACTGCTAATATCAGTGACCTTTTTAAGGCCATGGCTGCCATGACCAACCACATGCCCACCCATATCATTGGTGATAACAAGGGTAGCCTGGTAGTGATTGACCTCATCATTCTGCAGGTAGTGAGCCAACAGTGGGAGGGCAGTAGAGGTGCCGTTAACTGTGGGGTGAGTGTGACCTGGGCAGTTGGGAGTATGTACAGGGGTGCTGTTATCAGAAACCACATCAGAAGGACAGTTATTTTTAGTTCACATTCCCATGTCACTATGAAACTATCAGTAGTGTACATCAGAAGGACTATTCTTAGTATACGCCTCATGTTCTCTTATCTCTGACTCATAGTTACCCCGGTCTGGATTATTATAGTAGGAGCACAGCCACACTTAGAAGTATATAAGGATACAGTACAATACCTTGTATCCTTATCTTAGTGTTATACAGTTCTTGCCTCCTATACCTCTTTGCCCTTAAACCGGCTGGACTATAGTACTCCGTCGTCTCTAAGTCACGCCTAGTAGGACAAGACCAAGTCTGTATAGACATCTTGCCACGAACGCCGTGCTACTCAAGAGCGAACCCCTAACCCGGGTAACAAAACACTAAGATACTCTGCTGCTTATCTCTTGCTCGCCCTCTACTCTGCTCTGCTTTACCGACGTACTGAACGCGTCAAGGTACCCTGGTCGTCCAAAACGACGTACGAAAGAAAACCGCCTCTCTGTGTAGCCATCGCTACGTCCCTCAACCTCTCCCCGCCAGAAGACCTGGCTTACCTACTCATTTTCGTTTTCACCTCTACCGCCACTCTCATCGCATATCGAATCATCACCCTAGAACTCGAACGCATCACGTGCCCCTGTCACTGCTGTGTCGTCAGATCGTGGAATCTATACTCAGGGATATCCATAATCGCCACCCAATTCTTCATACTTCTAGCGATAATCGATCGCTAGACAAATATCACCACGCCTCCAAAGAAATTCTCGGCCCGAGAATCCCCATCACCTCCCCCTCCTCCCAAATCGAGAAGCAGAATCTCAGGATCAGGAACCCAAAACCCAGATCCCAGAAGAAACCCTATCCCCACTCAGACACCATCCCCATTCTATCCTCCATCTCCATTCGACTCACCCACTCCAAGTACATCAACACGTACAAAAACAAGTTTTGCTGACGAACTAGCAGAACGACAAAGACTACAACACAAAAGAGAATTAAAGGAACACTACGAACAAGAAGAAGAAAAACGCAAGCAAGCCGAAAAATACTGTGCTAAAGTAGACCCATTAAACGACTACGAACTCCAAAGACTCAAAAACGCCCTCAAACAACCAAGAGGACTTTCCGCATCAGAAGAGAACCTACTCACACGCCACGAATACGCCGTAAATCAAGGGAAAACTCCCCAAGAAGACAACGACTCCGACGTCTATATAACAGACGACAACCAATCGGATCCCGATCCACAACCTCCCGCATTACCTGCACCAACTGTACCCTTAGCCCTACCGGCTCCACCTTTCCGACCAACACAACCTCCATCACCACCACCGCCGCCGCCACCTGGACAATTACAAATAATGGCTGCCACAGCTACCCCAAAGGAGTTAGGACTCCTCAAACCCATCGCCTTCGATGGAACTAGAAGACTATTCGAAGATTGGATCTTCCAATGTGAAGTTTACGTGCTCGCTAACGCGACCACCTACAACACCGACCTCGCTAGGACCCTATTCGTCCTTTCGACAATGCAATCAGGAGATGCCCGAGCCTGGGCTAGACAATACCTCCACGAGAGAAACGCCCAAACTCCACAAGGGCAACCCATAGTCATGGAATCATGGGACAACTTCACCGCCCGACTTAGGACCGACTTCACCCCAGCAGACGAACATGCGTACGCGCATACCCGACTACAAACCTTGCACCAAGCAGGCAAACCGATGACCGAATTCAACGCTCAGTTCAAAGAACTCGTCCGACAATCCGGATTAAACGAAGATCGCACTCTGATCGATCTATACCGCAAAGCAATCGATCGCCGCATTGCCATGAAGATCGACGAATCGGAAAACCCTCCGACAACTATCACCGCCTGGTACACCCGAGCAAACAAACTCGATGACAATTTCCGCCGAATCAATGCCCTCTATGGCACCCCCAGAAACACGTTTCCCCAAAGAAACCAATATCAACCCAACCGCGGACCAAGCCGTCCAAACAACAACGTGCCCTACGCACAATTCTACCAAAGGAGCAACGCTCCACGGTTTACCCCACGTGATCCACATGCCATGGAAGTAGACCATGTCGCTATAGAAGAAGGATTCGAAGACCCTTATCCCGAAATCCCACAACCGGAATACACCGAAGAAAACTCCGCACAAGAACCATTGGAGTTAGATGCCGTTGTCACCGGACAACAAATGAAATCATACCAAAACCAGGAATGCTTCCAATGTGGAGCCAAAGATCATTGGGTCAGTAAATGCCCCCAACCACCGCCAGCTAGACGCTTCCCAGGAATGCGCACTAATCCCCCTCGCCCTGCGAGAAACCCCAACCGTCCCTTCCCTGGACAACAAAACACTCGTCCCGGATTCCCAAACCGGAACGCCCAACAATCACCGCAACGCAAGTACTCCCTTGCCGTCGCAGAAGTTGCATCTCAGATGCGCCAAATGGTCGATGACCTCGATCCGGAACTCCAACAAGAACTCCACTCCGCGCTAGCCGAGGATCCGGAGATGCGTCCATTCCAGGATTTTTAAAAAGGAACGCTGTCGACAGATGTGCCCCTGCACGTTCCAGAACTCAGAAGGACATTTCATACTCTCACTCCCAGAAGGACATTTTCTCGATAAACTCTGTACAATTACGACTATCCCTGAATAAACGATCCCTTTTCTTACCCATCGAGATTTGGAGTGAACGGACATCAAAACCCGTGGCCATCACCGCCCTGATAGACTCAGGAGCCCAAGGGAACTTTATTTCCCACAAAGTCGTTGAACGACACGGTTATCAAACCAAACGGCTGGACCAACCAATTCCACTCAGTAACGTTGACGGAACTGATAATCAACATGGCAAGATCCATGAATACATCAAAATTAGAACCATCATCGATGGAAGAGATTGTACGCTAGAAGCGTATGTCACAAACACTGGTGAGAAAGACCTCATCATCGGATTTCCCTGGTTGGAACAATACAATCCCGACATCAACTGGAAGACCAAGACATTCTCTTGGAAACCCCAAATCGATCACCAGGACTTTTCCAAACTCCTCAGAACCCTACGACGACCTGTTGAACTTAACTCCATCGCCATGGACATAATGGCTGGAAAGACCTCTCAACCCGAGGAAAATCCCGAAGAATACGTCAACCTGTCAAATGTTGACCTCGACACCTTCTCCCTAGAAAGAGAAATGAATCCCATGCTTCTAACCCCATTAGAAGTAAACGCCAAAGCGACACACGCTACAACGCTCCACAATGAGCAACATAACCGGACAAGATCGGCAAACCAAAAAGGAAAACAACCAGAATCAAATAAGGAATCACCTGAGATCCCTCGGAGATTCGCCCGATGGGCCAAAATATTCAACAAGAAAGCCTCCGAACGATTCCCACCATCAAGAACGTTTGATCACGAAATCGAACTAAAACCGACATTCGAAGCGAAATCGATGAAACCTTATCAAGTGGCACCTGCCGAAGAAAAAGCACTGAAAGAATTCATAGACGAAAACCTCCGAAAAGGCTACATCCGCCCCTCAAAATCCCCTATGGCATCACCCTTCTTCTTCGTTGCCAAGAAAGGAGGAGACCTCCGACCCTGCCAAGACTATCGTTATCTAAACGATCACACCGTCAAAAACGCTTACCCAATTCCCATGATTTCCTCTATCATGGACAAACTCAAAGGAGCTAAGTACTTCACTAAGCTCGACGTCCGCCTAGGATACAATAACGTCAGAATCAAAGATGGCGATCAATGGAAAGCAGCGTTCAAGACTCCCATGGGTCTTTTCGAACCAACTGTCATGTTTTTCGGACTTTGCAACAGTCCCGCGACGTTCCAACATATGATGGACACGTTATTCTCCGAAATAATGGAGAAAGGAGGAATCATCATCTACATGGATGATATCCTAATCTACGGTAAAACCCAGGAAGAAACCGACCGACTTACGGAAAAAGTACTGCAAATCCTGCAGGAAAACGACCTCTACCTTAAAACGGAAAAATGCGAGTTCAACAAACAACGACTCGAATACCTCGGCATGATCATCACGCCGGACGAGATCAAAATGGATCCCGGAAAACTCAAGGGAATAGAAGACTGGCCAGTACCAAAGACAGTCCGACATATTCGGAAATTCATCGGATTCTGCAACTTCTACCGGAAGTTCATCCGCAACTACTCCCACCACACCAAACCCCTGAACCAACTCCTTTCCAAATCAAACAAATTCGAATGGAAAGAAGAACAACAGAAAGCGTTCGAAATGCTCAAAAACGAATTCTTAAAGGAACCGGTACTCCTCATGCCCGACTCCACAAAACCCTTCGAAATAGAAGCCGATGCTTCTAAATTCGCATCAGGAGCTGTCCTGTATCAATACGACATCAACGGAATACGGAAACCCGTATCATTCTATTCAAAGACGTTCAGACCAGCAGAACGCAATTATGACATCTACGACAGGGAACTCCTCGCTATTATCCGAGCCCTCGAAGAATGGCGCCACTACCTCCTTGGCAGCCCCCATACTGTCCGTATCAGAACGGATCACCAAAACCTAACCTACTGGCGTAAACCCCAGAAGATCAACCGCCGACAAGCACGATGGGTACAGACCCTCGCGGATTACAACTTCAAACTAGAACACGTTCCAGGATCAAAGATCCCCGCACCAGACGCACTATCAAGACGACCAGACCACATCCCTGATGAGGATAACGATAACGAAGATGTCACCATACTTCCAAAGAACCTCTTTGTCGCCACCGCCGACATAGAAGATCAAAATCTGATCACAATACTCCCAGAACACCTCTTTATCGCCACCGTCGATATGGAACTCCAAGAAAGAATCACAGAATCACCAAAATACGACGCTAGAACCACCGAAGCGTTCAAACTCCTAAAAGAAGCCCACCCTAACGCCGCCGATAAAGACTTCGGAACAGTTCCAACCCCGAACGGTTCACTCCTCACGTTCCAAGAACGTGTCATCATTCCAGAAGACCTCCAACTCAGACGCGATGTCATCGCAAGATACCACGACCACCCTACACGTGGCCACCCTGGAGAACAGGAAACATATCGCCTTGCCAAGAAAGAAGTATATTGGCCAGGAATGTCGACATTCATAAAGAACTACGTCAAAGGCTGTCCAGAGTGTCAACAACACAAAATCATACGCAGACCGGATCGCGCGCCAACTCAACCGATCCCTCCGCCATCCTCGAAACGCCCATTTGCCCAGATATCATGGGATCTTATCACCGGTCTACCACCTAGCGCCGGCCATAATGCGATATTGTCCGTGGTGGACCACGGCCTTACGAAGGGGGTAATTTTCATCCCAACCTCAGATCGATCAAACGCCGATGACATCGGACGACTATTAATAGAAAAAGTCTTCACCAGATTCGGACTACCCGACAAAATCATATCAGATCGAGACCCCAGATTCGCCGCCAACTCCCTCAGACAACTAGCCAAACGCCTTAACATCCAACAGGCATTTTCAACCGCATACCATCCCCAGACAGATGGTTCCACAGAACGATACAATCAAGAAATCGAGACCTATCTCGCCATATACTGCACCAGAAATCCCCTTGACTGGTCAGAAACCCTCCCTATCGCCGAATTCGCACACAACTCCAAAATACATGCCTCAAGGCAAAAATCCCCATTTGAACTAATCATGGGATACAACCCTCCACCGATACCCACGGTAATGGAAACATCAAACTTTCCATCAGTAGACGAACGCATCAGACTCCTCGATGATGCCAGAAAGGAAGCACACGCGGCACATCAACTCTCCGCCGACATTATGAAACAAAGAACCAGAAGAACTGTCAAACCCCTTGAAACACGTCAAAAGGTATGGCTAGAAGCCAAGAACCTCAAACTCCCCTTCATTTCCAACAAAATATCCCCAAAACGACTAGGACCCTTCCTTATCACAGAAGTCCTATCACCGCTCACCTACAAACTAAAACTTCCGATCAAATGGAAGATACATCCAATATTCCATAGAAACCTTCTAACTCCATACGCCGAAACAGAAGCATATGGATCTCATCCGACCCCACCACCACCAGACATCATCAATGAAGAAGAAGAGTACGAAATAGAAACCATTCTAAACCACCGACAACATCGTGGAAAACTCCAATACTACGTCAAATGGAAAGGATACTCCCACACGGAGAACGAATGGATCACCGATGAAGCACTTCATGAGAACGCCAAGGAATACTTGACCAAGTATAAAGAAGCTCATGGAATTCTCCAGAAAGAACAAGAACTCACCAGAACCAACCAAAGACAACTTCGCTCCCACAACAAACGTACTTAAAGATGCCCATGAACCTCGACCTCACTCGCCCCCAAACTACTCCCCCTTTTTCAACAACACCTTCACCAACCTCCTCATCATCCTCTGTCGTCATCATAAACAATGCAAGCGTCGAACATACAACACTTCAAACAACTCCCGTTCCGGCCCCGTCTCCCTACACCCCCTCTCACACCTTCGCCGCAACATACGCCTCCCCCAGGGACGAGACCCCCGACCCCAACGACACTCCAGAACCAACAGCTGCCCCAGCCGCCTCCCTTAGATACCATACAGCTGGAGTACGATCATATGGACCAGATCACCCTTCTGACGGAGATCTGCGCGAGGCTGCCACCGACGGAGCCTTTACGATTAAATTGGAACACACTCCAATTTCAGAATACGACCGACAACTCTGGTACGACTATACCCACCACGTACGACAGACTAAGGCTCTCGCTACTGCGTACAATACGCAACGTGCCTGGGCAGAATCACTCGAGCGACTTCTCCGCTCAAGATCGGGCCTCATGTCCGAGGTGTCGAAGAACCTACCCAAACGAAATGAGGTACATACCTCGCAGCCCCCCACCACAACCATCCCCACCACTACCACGACGACCACTGCCGCTATCATCACCACCGCCCCCAGTAAGGGAAGAAAGCCCGCCAGTATCAGAAATCCCTTCAGACTTCTCACCCCCACCAAGGACACCACCCACACCGTCCCCAGTAACAACGTCCCGGTTCGGAACTCCCCCAACCCCATTCACCAGCGAACCAACCCCCGAACCACTGACAGATTGGTCTGCATCCAATGCAGACACACAGGACACTGGGCCATGGACTGCCCCCAATTTGCCTGCCTCGGATGCAAGCAATATGCCCCAGGACATTACTCATACGATTGCATCAAATACAGATGCCCCCATTGCGCCGTCTTTCAACCGCGCCATAAACGGACCGAATGCCCAAGTCGAAAGACTCGACACGCCCCCTACTCCAGAAATCCTACAGCCCGTCCCTCGACCGTTCCCACAACTCACCATCGATACATCGATCTCACCCACGACGATTATTACGAGGAATGCTACGACGACGTGGCCGAATCAAACATCACAGGAGAACCATGCGGTTCCTTCTGAAACAAACCAACTCACCCCACCAGAAGAAAGAATCGAAAGTCCCCATTTCAGACGCCTTCTATATGATATCTTTTACCCAGGACAGCCCCCATCCCCAGAAACCGCCGCCGTACTCGATCTTCACAGAACTCCCACTCCTACCTTCTCCCCCGTCATTCCCCCCAGACCAGACTCCACCGACCTACCCCAGATCGACTACTACGAACCAAATTACTTAGCCGAATACCCGGAAGAAGGAAACTAACGAGTTGTATGGAAAACAACTCTAGAAACGGACCTAATGTTATCAGAAACCACATCAGAAGGACAGTTATTTTTAGTTCACATTCCCATGTCACTATGAAACTATCAGTAGTGTACATCAGAAGGACTATTCTTAGTATACGCCTCATGTTCTCTTATCTCTGACTCATAGTTACCCCGGTCTGGATTATTATAGTAGGAGCACAGCCACACTTAGAAGTATATAAGGATACAGTACAATACCTTGTATCCTTATCTTAGTGTTATACAGTTCTTGCCTCCTATACCTCTTTGCCCTTAAACCGGCTGGACTATAGTACTCCGTCGTCTCTAAGTCACGCCTAGTAGGACAAGACCAAGTCTGTATAGACATCTTGCCACGAACGCCGTGCTACTCAAGAGCGAACCCCTAACCCGGGTAACAGGTGCCCACAGAGTGGGACTTTCCCTTTTTGGTAGTGGCTGCTTGAATAACAGCTGGGGTAGGCATGGCAGCAGCTATCAAGGATTTCTCCTTGAGAGCGTGAAGGTGAGATGAGAGTGAACCAATCAAGCAGTTAAGCTCACCAATCTGGGCCAGAAGGGCCTAAGTGTCTTCACCTGAATGTGAGGGACCTGTGGGAGTGGGGGCTGCTGTTGATATGGTGGGTGTGGGGGCTTTCTGCTTGCCTAAGGACTTTTGGTGGGGCATACTCATCATAGGACTGTGTGAACAGGGTAGATGGGGTGTAGAGAGCTAGAATGGCAAGTCTGTGCAGAGACTTGAATATTCTGTTAGGGAAGTAGAGATGGCCAGAACCAAGTTGATATTCAAGTGCTGATCATAATTGGCACATGCACTACTTATGTACAGTAACAGCCTATGCACAGACTGGGCAGCCAAACACTATGTAGACTACCAGAAATAACATATGCAAACAACATACAACAATGTTAGATATGCAATTGTATGCAGGATCAGGCTTGAGGATGGGGGTGGCTGAAGGCCAAGGCTGAGCTTGGGCATCAGGTATTGGCTAGGGAGGCCAAGCCTAGGCACCAAACCACAGACCCCTAGATGTACATACCTTGCATAAGGGGGGGCATATGATGCCAGTCCCCTTACAAGAAGCCTCCATGCTCGGAATGGCATCCAAGTTCAGGAAGGTGAGAACCATGAGGGTACTAACAAGGATCAAAATAATGGGACCAGAAATGCTCCCAAGCTTGAAGAGCTGGGGATGAACAGTGGTAAGGGTGCAGGTGAAGAAGAAGCTGTTGAAATCTTCTCAAGAGGGTGGTATATGACAATGAAGTGTATTCATGAGAGAGAGACAATGATGGGGTGAGGAGTAAATGGACAAGTTACCTACTAGTACACTATGTGTGTATATCCTCTCTACAATGTGGCTGTCACAAGGTGATCAGGTGACCTGCACATTGGCATTCCATCAGTTTTCCAGAATCCTCAATTCCAACAGGAGCAAGCAGTGATGGGGGAGAGGCAGGTGGTGATGCTGGGGAGGAGAGGGATACCAATGACAAGAAAGAGAATGGTGCCCATGATGAGGGAGAGAGTGGCACTGACAATGAGGAGGAGAACAGTGCCAATGATGAGGAAGGGAGTGGTGCTGACAACAAGGAAGAGAATGGTGCTGATGACAAGGAAGAGGGCAGTGTTGATGGTGAGGATACTGGGGTTTTGGTGGGGATGAAGAGAAAAGCTGATGGAAAGTGGTAGAAGGATGAAGAGGTTGAGGAGGAAGTAGTACAGATATATTGTTGCCTATCAATCTAGTAATAACACACTTTTCATGCTCACATCTAAGGGGGCTAATCACCTGAACATTTGACTTAAGCATCTTTTGTAGTCAAGAATGATAACTAAGACCATTGTCTCTTCCACTGACTAACTAGCATGATTTCCTCCAGAACAGGGGTTGTGATTTTCATCAGTTTCCTTCTGAACAAATGTTGTAATCCTTTAATAACTTGATGTGAATCACAACCCCTCACTACCTTAAATATAGTGATATTCCCCCATTAAGTATGGTAATCAAGTACACTAAGGTGCATAATTACTACATTATCAATGAATATCCACAACACCAATATCCCTATTTATAGTAGGAACTGGCCACACCTTATGCTGGAATCAGAGGTTAAACCTCCTGGTTCTCAAAGTGCTACCAGAGACAGTGAGTGAGTACGTCATGCACCTAGGATCCAAACAGAAGAACTGGATCCTAGTCAAGTTACCTCTCTGAGTATGACGAGAAGCTATGTACCACTATTTACACAGGAATGGAGCACGATCTCGTTGCTATCTAGAAGATAACAGAGATCATTCTTAAGTACCTACAGTGTCCATGCAGAATGGGACAATAGACGGCGAGCTGAAACTCGCGTTTCGACATAACTTCGATCCTGTAGACTCTCGTGGGGCTGGATATTGAATATGCCTGAGCAAGTTGAGTGCTCGGACACGCAAACAACCGCTAAAGCCAAGTGAGCCAGGTGCACAAAATACGCCGGATTGGGCCCGGACATAGGGTCGGTTTCGGTGCCCACTTATTGACGACAACCAGCAAAAAAATCGCGTCCCCATTTGTGTTGCATGTGATTGCAGTAATTGCAAATGTCGGAGCACCCAAGAAAATCAGGACCCCGGAAAATCCTCCTATGGGCCGGATCTGGAATTAGGATAAACGAGGGGATTTCGCCGGGTCCGAGTTTGGATGAGCCCACCTTGGGGAGGGCATCAAGCCAGATCCCAGGGTTTGGACACACCAGCGGCACTCGGGCTGGGAGATCAAGAGGCCGGATACCATTGTGATTTTTTCGAATTTTAGTGAGGGGATCCGGCCTCTATGGGGATTGTCCGGGGTCCTTGTGACCCTAACCCTTTCGGCTCCTGCTGGCCCGGCATCGCTGGCTCACAGGTTGACGCCGACAACGGTGACTGCCTCTCGGAACCTTACAGGCATAGGCACAGCTTCAGCCTGCTTCTTCTCTTTCGGACCGTCAGTCGCACGGCGGGATGGCCAGCATTGCCAAGTTACCACCCTACCCGCCTACCCAGGCCAGGAGACAGATCCCTGCCTCTCAACTCGCATCTCTCAATGCTACTATTGCATCCACTCTACCTAAAGTCCTCGCGCTTCCTCCAACAAAGCGCGATGTGACATCTTCGCGGGTGTACGTTCAGACCTACGCCCGTGATGCAAGTTTCCAAGTTCTCCAAGCCCTCATCTGGGAATCTCGGGGAGGAAACGTCACAGAGTCAAAAGACGAGAGGCTTATCTCCAAACATACTGTTTTACTCGCGAAAAGGATCGCCGGAGACTTGGACCTACAGACGTTGCTTGATCTTACCATCGGGTATTCGACTGATAAGGGGAACAAACAACGCCTGAAAGCGGTGCTAAATGCTGCTTCAGAGGCTGGGACTTCTATCCATGAATCAATCGGAAAGGATCTGGTGCCAGCGTTGACGCTTCTGTTGTCGCCACAGTCCTCATCGAATCAGGCACAAGGACTCTACGCTCTCCGCAAGGCGGCTCATTGCATCCTATCTTTCCTCAGCGTCTCTCCGCTCGCATTCGTTCGCCATTTTGCTCATAGCAAACCTTTCATTCTCGCCCTGGCACAGGCATACGATACCTCTCTTACTTTGATTGCAACCTCGTATGGCGGGCTCAATGTACTGCGGAGCACTATCACTAGATCGAACGTTGAGGTAGATGATTGGGAGAGAATCTGGGTTGATGCCAAAGTCGCACTCATCGACACATTCCACATCATTCTGAAACAGTTGATAGAGGATATGTCTGTAGCCAAGGGGAGGGCCCTGGGTATCGAAGCGGAGAGGATATTTGGGATCGTCTTTGCTCTTCTTGATCTCCCTGGCACTTTATCTGGACCTTCTGCGGAGAGTTCCGTTCCGCCTACACCATTCCTCAATCAAAGTCTCCTCGCTGACTATCAGCAGTCATACTCCCTCTCTCAGACACTCTCTTCGGCTCTTGGACATGCCAAAGAGAAGGATGCTCGACTTGACGTTCTAGAGTCTGCTCTAGCAGGCCTTAATTCAGGCAATACTCCTGGCGGCAGGAATCCTGGCGCCTTGAAAATTATTTTGCGTTCATACGGTATGCAGCAAGGAATCGACAATCTCGGTACACGGTCCAGACGCCAGCAGAGCCCCTCTAGGCCCAATATCGCCACGAGTAACCCTGTTCCTGCTTCATCTGTCCCCACTGAGCCCCCCATCGCCAGCTCCGTCCTGAATAAGGGAAAAGGGAAAGCCTCAGCGTCAGTCGATGACCCAGAGCTTAATGCCAAAATCACACAAATTCTCGACGTGTTACCTGACTTGAACCCGGGATATGTGAGGTTGTTGTTGGGCAGCGAGAGGTACAAAGGTGACTTAGAGCAGGTTCTTGGTGCGTTGTTGGAAGGAAGTGCACCTAGTGAAGAGTTGCTGATAGGGGAGATCGAACGGCGAGAGAGGGAGCATACCGTCCGTTATGGCGGCGGTTATGACCTCTCACAAAGGCGGAACGTGTTTGATGACCAGGGTATGGATATATCCAGGGTAAAGATCGGGAAAGCGAATGTCGAGTGAGTCTTTTTCTGGCCTTAGTTATGGCTCCCTCAATCATTGCTCCTATACAGGACAACCGTTCTTGAAGATCGGTCCTACACGAGTCAGATGAAGGCTGATATCCTCCGGCGCGCAGAAGCTATATTTGAAGAGGAAGAGGAGGAGGTGGGTGCCGCTGGCGAAGGTTCTGGAATGCGTAGAGAACAGACCAGCGACCGATTCGTGTTTAACCCTGAAGATGAATTAGAAGAAGCAGAGGCGGCCAAGGTCAAGGTCACAGGCGATGGCGAGGAGACGGATGAGAGTGACGCAGAAGAAGACACGGAAGGAAAGGAAGAAGAAAAGATGACCCCGGAACTCATCCTCGAACTTGCATGGATCCGCGATCCCAAGCTGTTTGATCGTGATGCTGCGACTAGGAGAAGTAAGGGGCGGGACCAACTTAGGAAGGATACTGGTGAGTAAATATTTTAAGAGTTGTAAGATTGTGGGGCTGAGGATGCAATTAGGGTGGGCGGACGAACAAATTGAAGGGTGGAAGGTCATGCTAGACCGTAACGTGAGTCATATTCAACTATAATAAGTTATCAAGCTAACATGACCCGCATCTCAATAGCCAAAAATGCAAGAAAAGGTTAAGCAGAAACACGAATTCAGTGGGAACCAAAGACTACTCTCCGCCCCTGTCCCGTCGCAAGGAGGGCAGGGTGGGCAAGGTAGGCAGGGTCGTGGCAGAGGAGAGCGTGGACGGGGGCGAGGTGGGCGAGGTGGTGGTGGTGGTGGTGGTCGAGGCGGAAATACAGGCGGAAGCGACGCCAACTCGACTCGAGAACGTGCCTTCAAGGACAAACACAAGGCCAGCCGGGGAAACCATAACCGGAAGCGAGGACATGATAAAAAGATGGCGAGAGCTGGTGCTGGCATGCCTCCTTCGTCGTGATGATGGTGTTGCTTGTTGTGATATTCCACTTCCTGAAAACTTGGCCATAACTACCTGCTCATTAAAATGGAGAAAGCGTCAAAAGTTGTTGCATTCTGTATCAGTAGACACGCCGTAGGACACGGGCAGGCATGTACAATGCCGTGGTACGGCAGTTGTGAACTACACGATATAAATATTAATAGCGGTACGTGCACCGGGTGGAGAGGTCCAGCTGATCATGGGGGGCGGGGATAGCAAAATATGTTCATCGAAGCTTTGGAAGGGAGGGGGTTAAACAAATCTCCATTCCGCCCGGACTAGAATGACGGACTCGGTTTTGTTGGCCTCTCACCAGTAACGCAGCCTAGCGCCATGCGTAAGGCACCAAGTCTAGAGACCGCAGAGAGTGTATACCACCCGAAAGGTCGGATCAACAGTGAGGCGGGAAGGGGCAGTGTCATAGAGGATGGGGGAACCGGATGGATGCTGTGGCGCATCCGTAGCTCGGACACGCCCACACCCCAGACGAACATTCTGCGACTTTTGTTCTGCTGGCCCAATCTGTACGAATCTTGTCATGGTGGTTAGTGTACATGTATTAAATAAGATACGTGTGTTTTAACGAGAGGAGCTGCTTAGCTGTGGAGGATGAGAAACGGGTCGGACTTCGGGGGTCCAGCTTTCTCTCCCATCCATCCCGGTCGTTTCTCCGCTTGTGGCTTCGTGGGGCAGTACGTTTGGCACGGCAATCGGTGGTTCCCGCTCCTAACTTATATGTAGCCTAGCCTTCCGAAACAAGATGAGCTTTTTCGTCGCAAACCCATGGATATAATACCAAGCTGTGCCCTGCAAGTTTCACAGATCGATAAGGATGAAATTCTTGCTGGTGTGGGGTAAATGGACCCCCTGTGGATCGCAGAGGTTTTAATTTCATCGTTCCCGATGTGACTCTGGCACCCAACGCTTTTAAGCAATGAAAGGGTATCTTGTCGTGCCATGGCTCTTTATTCTGAGCGTGAGTTTGATTGCGAGCGGATTTACGTTTTGCCACACTTGTGTGAGGGAGGAAACTGTAGCGGATCGGCTACCCTTCCGTCACTCATGTGACCAACATTTATCTTTATGTTTATTTTCTTATGTTTCCCCTCTCGCCTACAGTGGTAAATACTGTAGATAGATAAAAGGGCCGTTGAGGCCCGTTCCGACTTGGACTCAGACTTGTACGAAATACGATTGTTGATAACCGTCACCTTTCGTTCATGTTGAGGTTCTAAGTGTGATGCAACTTGACTAGCTCATCTCGTCGTCACATATTTTGACGCAACTACTCTCGTATTCTCACTCGTACTTCAACAACTCACTCGCACTGTCGACCATAGGATCCCCCCGGTCTGATCAACAACCAGGAATTCCTTCAGTGACCAAAGCAA
The DNA here is from genome assembly GCA_023014365.1 of Lepiota brunneoincarnata. Taxonomy (NCBI): domain Eukaryota; kingdom Fungi; phylum Basidiomycota; class Agaricomycetes; order Agaricales; family Agaricaceae; genus Lepiota; species Lepiota brunneoincarnata. The sequence continues at coordinate 201,060 of JAEBUN010000016.1, forward strand.
CTAACTATCTACCTCCATCCAAAACCCACTCTATGAACTCCTCCTTCGACAATGTCTGGCTACAACCTTCGAACGAGAGCAACAAGGAGTGCCTCGGGTGTGGCTTCCTTAGCCCCCCAGCAAAACTCAGGAGCTCAGGCTCCAAGCAGATTAAAACCTGCTCAAGAGACTACCATGCAGACCAGGGAGTCTGGAGATGATGACCTCCTGCCCGAATCTGTAGACCTATCCACCAAAGACAATAGAAACAAAGAATTAGCTTCTAAAGAAATTTTGTTGACTCACCCCAATGTGGGGGAGGTATTTGACAATGAACTCAAGCATGACAGGACAAAGGATAAAGAAACTAAAGATGCATTAGATTCAAATCATGCAAACAAGGAGGAAAGGCCAACCCCCACAGACTTGGATAACAAAATGTCCCTAAACTCAGACAACAGAACATCCAACAGAGGTTTAATTGAAACTCAAGAGCTATATTGTGAAGAATCTGGAAGTGAGATGAGTATAAATGATTCTCAAAGAAACAATATCACATACTTAGAGAGAAAAAGGGGAAACCTACTCTCAGTTGAGCAGGAAGCTTTAGTACAGTGGGTCAAAAAACTGTCCCAATGTTTTCACCATTTGGAAAGATCAGCTAATAGTAGACCAAGGTGATTACATCAATACTTGGGAAAATAGACAATGATAATATAGCATATTGAGATACTGAATCTGTTTAAATCACGTGATTTGTCTGAGAAGTAATGGATCAATTAATCATTTAAAATATTAACTCATTGGGACAGTTTTTTGACCCTCTATCATTTTCCTAAAATCTAGTTTTGGACAGGCCAAATCAATACCAAATCAAGTGTGGGGATAACAAAAATTGTCATGTGACCTCTTCTATATCACATGATCATATTGAAATCACTTCAACCATCTTTTCTTCTTACTATTACATTATAGAAGCTATATCTTCTACCCAGTACTCTCAAGTCATTTTTCTTCTTCAGAATGGCTATTCCCTGTAATAAATTCAGTCCAGACTGGTCCAGGAAAGAGTACTATTGAGTGGATTAAGAAAGAAGTTGATCAAGATAAGGAAAACAACAAAAGAGGACAACCCTCCATACTTCTCAGAATAAACAATCAATAATTTATTAGATCACTACTGGAAAGCTGGACAATGCTGTTCAAGCTACCCAATTCATCTCCCCTATCCTCCTCACTCCTGTCACACTTCAAACAATCTGAAATATGCTCAAGAAGAACAATTCCTGGTCTGTTATTAGGACCAAATCACCTCTTCTTAAGAAGCAACACTGAATGGCTCACTTCATATTGCCCATGAGCACAAGGATTGGACTATGGAAGATTGAAAATGGATATTATGGACAGATGAAACAAAAATCAACAAGCTTGGGCCATATGAGAAAATGTATAAGAGGGAAGGACTCTTAGACAAAACTATTATTCCTACTGTTAAGCATGAATGCAGTGGTAACATTATGGTATGACAGGCTATGCAGTGGAAAGGAGTAGGAATGCTAGTAGAGGTTGAGAGGATCATAGTTTTAGAGCAGTACTGTGAGATTTTGGAGTGTGGGATGGTGAATAGCTTTGAAACTTTGGAGATAGAGGAGGAGGAGTGGATATTCTAGTAGGACAATGACCCAAAATACAAGTCTAAAAGGGCAGTAGAGTGGTTTGAAGATAACAATATGCAAATTCTACTATAGCTTGCACAATTCCCTGACCCCAATTCCATTGAACACCTCTTAAAATACCTGAAGGACTGGTTGAAGGGATATGAGAAACCACCTGAGGGAATACATGAATTATGGAACAGGTTGGTGGTAAAGTGGGATAGGATTGCTGCAGAAAGGTGTCAAAAACTTATAGAAAGCATGACCAGAAGGCTCAAGGCAGTTATCAAGGCAAAAAGAGGCTATATGATGTATAAATGAGGAAAATAGTAGAGGGTCAAAAAACTGTCCCAATGAGTTAATATTTTAAATGATTAATTGCTCCATCACGTCTCGGACAAATCACGTGATTTAAACGGATTCGGGATCTCAATATGCTATATTATTATTGTCTATTTTCCCAAGTATTTATGTAATCACCCTAGTCCACTAGTGGCTGAGCTTTCCTAATGGTGAAAACATTGGGACAGTTTTTTGACCCACTGTAACTCAAGCAATAACACATATGTCCCCTGGCAAAAGCAACTGTGTCATGAGGAGGAACCTAAACATAATGACCCTTCACCCTGAAGTGAATGAGTCTGAAGATAATGAACAAAGAAAAAGAAAAACAACTGACCCCCATAATTGGGGAACAGTGAACATACCAATGGAAGAACTTGATCTGAATGAACAATGAAAGGCTCTAGAGGCCTTCAGGAAAGTCAACCAAGATCAAACAAAAGGAGAAAAAACACACACTCACCATAAACATGGATCTCGAAGCACCTCTGCCCTCATCTCAGAAGGGCTTTGCAAAGATGTCCAGAAGATAGTCTCTAAATTAAAGGAGATTAAAGAACCCTGCACAAACAGGAAAATGAGTCAAAGAGCAAATGAATGTGACTTACTCCCAATAAATCAAATCAATGCCAAAAGCTACCTTGGCCAAGCTTTCAAAAGCTCCAGGTCTCAAAACAAAGGCCTTCCAAGAAAACAATCCATAGGTCATAGCAACAACTCTTCAGAGTCACCATCTGAGTCATCCAATGGGTCCAGTGAAATGAGCAACCCTAGTGATTCTGATAATGGCCCTTCAGATGAAAGTTCAGAGAATGACTCCCAGGGATCACCATCTTTGGGTAAAGACTCCAGTACAACTAACTCAGGAGGTTCACCTGAAAATAATGGATCAGTTTCCTTTGAAAGGACAAACAAATGTTGTAGGAAATGACATACCATGAAGTCAAGATCTCTCCTCAAGCCCATACCTCCTGAGAAGTATGATGGGGACCTGAATCCACAGGTATTCCACCATTTCATCACTCAAGTGACAGACTATGTGAGAGATGGAAAGGCTCCCAAGGATTGGCATGTATCTATTGCCTCCAATTTTCTTACTGGGAGAGTGTATACCTTTTACACTTGTGAAGTGTCTATGAAAACTAAAAGATGGAAGTTAGCCAAATTCTTCAAGGAACTGTTCAACTACTGCTTCCCTCCCAACTTCAAGGCTCAACAAAGGCAAAAATTAGAGAAATGCATCCAAGGAAACTAACCTGTAAAAGAATATGCTTCATTTCTGAATGAGCTGTTCATTACAATAGGTTACAATGACAAATGGTCTTGTGTCCACAAATTGTGGAATGGTCTCTGACTGGAGATCCAGAGAACCCTCTGGAAAGAAAAATTAAATCCCAAGACATCATCATACAAATCCATCCTTCAAGCCACCAAATTGGAGGAGATAGCAGAGGCAATGGTAAATGATGCTTGTTGGGAAAACTGCTCCAAAGGCAATTGAGGATGTGAAAGGGGAAAAAGGGGCTCTTGTGAATCTAGGGGACCTAGGTCTGGTCTTGAAGAAAACAATGAGCAAAAGGGGGGACAGAAGAGTTGTAGAGAACAAAACACCTCACTAGGTTCATACAGGCAAAGAACAAACACTACACCTGGCTTCAATTCCAACAGACAACATATATCTTGGGAAAAGCAAAGCTTTGGAAAGAGGCCCCAGAAAAGCAGAACAATGGGAGATAGACCCCAACATGAATGGAATCCAGAGGAAATGGACAAGCTACATGCTGAAGGTTGTTGTTTTAGTTGCAGTGAAGCTGGACATCAAGCATGACATTGCCCACAATGCACCCAAGTTTTGTCATCCAGCAAAAAACCCCCTGGCCTATGTAGCCATAACATTGAACTATCTGTTGAACTGAGTAGAGTCAATAGTATCAGTGACACACTGATCACTAGTCACTAGCTCGAGTTGATCAACAATCACTGATGTATTCACACATTGTTAATAATAGTGTGATTTGATAAGCCCACTGATTTGGTCAAGTGTAAAGGTTCTTCATATGTAACTCCCCTTCACATAATAGGATTTGGCTAGTCTAAGGTCCCATCCTGCCAAAATGGACACAAGGCGTGAAACTTGGTGTCCACTAATTGACATCCCCAAGGGATGGGTGTACATAACAACTAATTACTTATATATCATAATTTGTTACTAACTAATAAGTGATCTGTCACTTTATTTAACACAACCCCCTGACAGAACACTTCTTTAATTTGTGTAGTGGATCACCAATGCACAACCCCCTGATCCACTCCACACCTTCACTTATCCAACTTCCTATTCCATCATTTCCTTAAACCTATAAGATCACAGAACTTCTCCACCTTGACTTGGGCAAGAGGTTTTGTAAGCAGATCAGCTGGCATGTCATCAGTAGACAGGTGCTCAAGCTGTAGCTTTTTCATTGCCACCTTCTCCCTCAACCAATAATAACCCATGTCCAAGTGTTTCATCCTCCTATGGTGATCAGGGTTTTTGGCAACAGACATTGCAGACTGGCTATCAGTGTATAGTACCGATGGGGCACATGGAGTATATCCAAGCTCTCCTAGCAATTTTTGCATCCACAGGATTTCTTTTTCAGCTTCATTTCCAGCCACATACTCTGCTTCAGTAGTTGACTTGGTGACTACAGGTTGAAGCTTGCTTCTCCAACACACAACCCCCTGACCCAGCTTCACCAAATATCCTGTTGTGGATTTGCAAGAGTCCTTGTCTCCTCCATGATCAGCATCACAATATGTCACAAACATCCTATCACCAATACTGGAGTCAGATCCATATGTGAGCTTATAGTCCAATGTACCCCTTAAGTATCGGAACAGATGTTTAACAGCTGACCAATGAGCCATTCCAGGATTAGCATTGAAGCATGCTAGTACCCCTACAGCATAAGCAATGTCCGGACATGTTGTAGTGGCCAAATACATGAGAGAGCCAACAGCATTCATGTAAGGGATATTAACCATCTTTTGCTTTTCCTCTGGAGTTTTTGGACAGTCATCTAGTGTAAGGACCTTATTAGGTATCATGGGTGTTGTTCGTGGTTTGCACTCTGTCATTCCAAACTCTTCCAACTTCTTTAGAATATATTGACGTTGGGACAGTGTCAATATGTGCTGTTGCCTATCTCGTTTGATTTCAACACCCAATAAGAATGATGTTTCACCTAGGTCCCTCAATTTGAAATGTGAAGATAATTCTTCCACAAACTGGTCCATTTTCTTAACAGATTTTGATGCAATTGTGATGTCATCCACAAACACGGGGACGATTACCCGTACATCATCCTGGGCATAGAGGTAAACTGATGGATCACTGTGCAACCTATGGAAATTCATCCCTTCCATTACAGTTGCAAGTTTTTCACTCCACAGACAAGGTGACTGCTTTAACCCATATAGGGACTTGTTCAGTTTACAAACATACTCTGAACCCCCTTGCTCAAACCCTTCTGGCTGCTTCATATATACTTCAGCATCAATATCACTATTGATAAAAGCATGAGATATGTCCACAGTATGCAGATTTAGGTCTTCAATAGCAGCCAGAGCAAGTATAGTTCGGATGGTACTCTGATGCATAGTTGATGCAAATGTTTCAAAATAATCTTGTCCTGGTTGCTGACTAAATCCCTTTGCTACAATACGGGCTTTGTAATGCTCTATAGAGCCATCTGCATTGTGTTTAACCTTGAACACCCATTTAGACCCAATTGCTTTCTCCCCTGGAGGCAGTGGTACAAGTGACCAAGTTCCATTTGTGAGGTGGGCATTAATCTCCTCTAGTGCTGCCTCATGCCATTTATCACCCTCACCATTTGGTTGCTCTAATGCCTCAGAGTATGACTGTGGTTCCATCTCTTGGCTATACTGAGCATTCTGTTGCTCATCCTCTGATTCTGAGTCAGTGACCAGTGGTTTAGGCTCTCTATGCTTCCAATATCCTAATGGGCGTGCCACATTCCATTTGGGCTTTCAAATAGCAATTGGTCTAGAGTCAATTTCAGGTTCACTTGGTAGGCCTTCTCTGATATCATCATCCTGTTCATCATTTGCTTCAACTTGTCCAGTTGGTGGTATTTGTACACATGGAGTCAATGGGTCAGTGAGTGGTACCAGGATTGGTTCAGGGGCTGGTAGAACAGGTTCTTTATCATTTATATCATTAGGTTGCAATTGGTGATGGAGAGGACCATTTAAACCAATACGCTCATCAAACTCTGCACGTTCACTGATAACTATTTTCTTTGTAACAGGATTGTAAAATTTCCACCCCTTATATCCTTCAGGATACCCAATGAATACACACTTTTCCATATGACTTCCAAGTGGTGACCTTTTATCCTTTTGGATATGGACATATGCGATACACCCCCAAACTCTAAGATGACTAACATCAGGTTTCTTGCCATACCATGCCTCATATGGTGTCATACTTGGCAGTACAGATGTGGGACAGCGATTCCAAACATGAACAAGTGCAGCAAGACATTCACCCCAGTACCCCTTTGACAGATTAGCTTCTGAGATCATAGCTGTGATCCTTTCATTAAGTGTTCTGTTTGCTCATTCAGCAACACCATTCTGTTGTGGCCTATTTCGCACAGTATATTGTCAAGCAATGCCACAATCATCAAGGAACTTGATAAAGTTTGATCCCATATATTCACCCCCTTTGTCACATCGGAAGGTTTTCAGAGTGTGTCCAGTTTGATTTTCTGCAAACACTTTAAACCGCCTGAATGCATCAAATACATCACTCTTTCTCTTTAAGGGTATGACAACCCGAAATCGAGAGAAGTCATCAATAAATGTAACCCAATAATTGAAACCACCCAATGATGTTACTGATACTTGGTGAAGATCAGAGTGAACAAGTTCTGATGACTGTGATGCTCTATGTTCTGAAGGGGGGAATGGGTTTGCATGCATTTTTCCTGCTAGACATGGCTCACAGATTGGATCAGGCTTCTCAGATGAGCTTACTGTCATTCCACTAACTATGTCACTTTTGATCATCCATTTGATGTCCTCATAGTTGTGATGCCCAAGCTGTTTATGCCACAGAGATAGATTCAGAGGGAGAGTTGATGCAATATGAACATTTTCTATATTTTCTACAGTAGAACCATCAAGATAACCAGTAGTACCTTTAACTGAACCAGTAAATAGTAATTGGTCTTTTGGAAGAACTGTAGTTTATCAAGAGAAATGTGAACATCAATCCCTTTATGAAGAGTTAGGTATAGAACAGCAAGAAGATTACTCCGTAATGCCGGAACATGTAGTACTCTGGTAAATTCAACATCTCTTTCTAATTGTCCATTAATAACTGGTCTGAAGATAACACGTCCAATACCCTCTGAATATACAATACTGTTGTCCGCAAGTTGAACAGGAACTCTAAATGGAGTGTAATCTTGTAACCAGCTTTTATGAGGGGTCATATGAGAAGAGGCCCCTGTGTCTATAATCCAATGGAAACTATTAGATGATGTAAAGCATGCCTCAAAACCAGAAAGAGTACTTGCCACATGAGCTGACTCTGGCATCTTCTCCCCACTTTCCTCAACTCTGTGTGCCTCTGCTGTATTTGTCCCAACTTTGTCTTTGCAATCATGACACACTCTCGCAATATGCCCCACTTTGCCACAGACATAGCAAGTGACTACATCCCCTGGTGTCTTTGGTTTCCACTTTTTCTTTCCTCCAAAGCCTCCCACCATTGCCTGATTGGCTATCTCTGTTCGCTTTTGACGATTGAGGTCCTCATTTCGGAAGGCAGCAAGGACAGTTGACTTGGTCAATTTGTCCTGTAGTAGTAGTGCTGTTGACAGGTGCACATAGTCCTCTGGTAATGCTCGAATCAATGCCATGCATTGTAGTTCCTCATCAAGATTGGTAATGGTGAACTTGGTAGGACGTAAATCCTGTATAGTTGCCATTGCCTTCTCTATTCATGTCCCCAGATCAACTAATGATTCCTCATCATTCTTACAAATGGAGAAGAGATCATCATATGCATTGAATCAAGCACCAGGTTTCTTGGACTGATGCACCTCCTCAAGCTTCTTCCACATTTCAACTGGTTCCCCCACTAAATCTCGAACATGCACCCTCTGGTCACAATCCAGTAACAGATATATGTCACCAGCAGCCTTTTGCACCTTCAATTCCCAAGCATCTATATTCCCCTGATCCTTTCCAGGCTTTTTCTCCTTTCCACTGACCACATTCCACAATCCCTTTGACATCAACCATGCCTGCATTTCACCTGACCACTCTCCATAGTTGGAGTTGGTAAGAGGTGTAATTCTAGCACTGACTGAGTCAGACATAGTGATATCCAATAAATCCCCAATAAACTCGCAATAAAAGCGCAATAAACTTGTAATAAAAGCACAATATGGTGGCAATAAGCTAATAGTCACAGTAGCAGCAATATGCAGCAGTATCCCCAACAATCAATGATTAAAATGGTGTAGAGCCGGGGCCCATAACCTGTTGAACTGAGTAGAGTCAATAGTATCAGTGATACACTGATCACTAGTCACTAGCTTGAGTTGATCAACAATCACTGATGTATTCACACGTTGTTAATAATAGTGTGATTTGATAAGCCCACTGATTTGGTTAAGTATAAAGGTTCTTCGTATGTAACTCCCCTTCACATAATAGGATTTGGCTAGTCTAAGGTCCCATCCTGCCAAAATGGACACAAGGCATGAAACTTGGTGTCCACTAATTGACATCCCCAAGGGATGGGTGTACATAACAACTAATTACTTATATATCATAATTTGTTACTAACTAATAAGTGATCTGTCACTTTATCTAACACTATCCACCATCCAGGAAGCTGAAAACCTGTGAGAATTAGCAGAGACAACCAAAACCTTGGAAACATTAAATATCAGGAGCTTAAGCTTCTTGAGCAGATCTGAACTTCTTCCCAAAATTGTAGGAGACTTTGCATCCAGCAGTCTCAAAAACTTTCATCAAATGAGATGATAGGGAAATTATATTCATAGAGAACTCAATGCAAAGCTGCAGGAAATATAACTACCATGAATATGAGTGGACAGGTTACTCCCCTTTCCAGTTATTACAGCATAGCCTCATCAACAATGAGAGATCAGGTGAGAAAGATAACAAAGTTCTCTCACTGGTTTTTCAGAAGGTACAAAATTTAACTCAGGAATATTTTCCATGTGAGGATCCTTGCAATCTTGAATTATTATGCTCCCTATACAAATAAGGAGTGCAGAAGACATGGAGCATCAAAAATAGACCTCAGTTTGAGGTAGTCAACCTAGACAATTACTTCTATTTGATAAGGGACAGGTGTCATCAATTCCAGCTCAAGATTAGAAAGGGGCATGCACAAAATTGGTCTCCCTTAAGTATTGCCAGGTACTACTGGTGGAAGCTCTTACAGAGCAAAGGAGCTTGGATAGACTCTTGGATAATAGACACTATGTTGTTAAAACACTTTTAGGTTGAATGGGGAGATGCCTATCTCAATCACACTACCTAGGTGCTTAACTCATGCTATGAATTAACATGAAACAATAAACCTCTCATTTACATGAATCACCCATAGTTCAAGATCAAAAGTGTCTCAGCCTCTGAATATATTATACAAGACAAGATGACAGTCATGGAAAAGGGGATATCAAAGTGACTCTTGAGCAACCCAGACTTTGATCCAATCAGATGGGCTTGCAAGTACCTAGAAAGCAAACCTTGTAAGTGTGACTGGGAGTCTGAGGAGACTTTTACTCACCTTGACCAAATGTTTATATCTGGGAGTGAAGAGAACCTTTTGGTAATTGAGCTCAATGCTCAACAGGTACAGATGGGAACTTACTCATCAATTGAGAGGAATGCAGTAGCACAAAAGAATGATATATGTTCTGTCCCTAGACCCCTGGTAATCATAGTGAACATAAATGGCCACCCAGCTCAGGTATTGTTGGATTCTGGATTACTGGGGAACTTCATTTCCAGTAACCTAGCACAGCAGCTAGGGGTCAAATGGGTAGAGCTCTCTTCTCCCATTAATGTACAAATGGCAGTGCAAGGCTCTCACACTAAGGTGAATTATGGAACAAGGTTCAACTTGCAATATCAGGACATAAATGAAGAGCATTACTTTGATATCATCAACCTCTCTAGCTACAATTTGATCCTGGGGACTCCATTCATGTTCCAGCACAGAGTCAATATGTCACTTGAGCCCCCTACAGTTGTTGTTGGGTTGAGAGAAGTGCAACCTATGAAAGGCAACAGGGTAACTAGTCTGTCTTCCAGACCAATGACTGTTCTTGAGGACAAGCTAGAGGAAGTTCATCAGTCACTATGGGAATATGCATGGAGAATATGCAAGACTGCAATAGACATACCTTTACCCCCACTATAGGAGATCAACCATGAGGTACTGTTAATTGACCCTCACAAGGTCTACTCATGGTGGTTGTCTCACTGTCCTGACAAGATGAGACAGCTTTGGGATGTGAAACAAGAGGCTTACATCAAATCTGGGTGCTGGGAACTGTGACCAGTAAAAAATGTGGTCCCTATGTTGCTGATTCCCAAGGTTGGAAAGCTGGGTGAGCCCCTAAAGCTCTGGACAGTTGTGGACCTGCAAGAGAGAAACTTGAATACTCAGAAGCTATCTTCACTCCTGCCATGTAAGGGGACACCCCAGACACCCTAGCAACACCTCCATTAACCTTACAGACACCCAACTCCATCCAAACACCCCTGGGCCTCCCAACACACTGTACATCCCCCCTTTCAAGTGCTTGCACTCCAAGCATAGCCAGAACCCAATAGATACCCCCTCATTGTCCAGATAAACACCTCCCTGTACCCTCCACACCTTCCTTAATCCTCTCCTGTTCCCTTTCATTTCTATGGACCTCAGACTACTATCTTCATCCTCTACACTTGTTTTAATCATAGTTGGCTTTGTGCAACACCCAGACATCACAGCCAAGCTCTATTCAACTTATATTGATTATATAAGTCAAGTACATACATAGTTTTTGCCTGCAGGGGTTTCCTCATCCTATTCTCTTAGGATTTTCCTGCAGGTATGCGTTCTGTACCTAACTCACAAATTAATAGTACTTAGGATTTCCCTGCAGCAATGTTTCAGCTCCCTGAGCAGCTCAAGACTCCCAAGTTGCCCTGACATGCCAGATATTGAGGATATTTTGCAGCAGGTTGCACATGCAAAGTATTGGTCAGTGATCAATCTGACAGATGCTTATAAGCAAATAAGGGTTAAGCCTGAGTACATTGAACACACTGCTATGGTCACCCTGAGTGGTACCATGGTAAGCCATGTGATGCAGCAGGGTGACTGTAATGCTTCTGCAACATGCCAGGTGATCATTACATGGATTTTTGAGCCATGCCTTGGATGGTTCCTCAGAAACTTCCTTGATGATTTGTTTATAACCTTGGACAAACTGGAAGAGCACACAGAATATGCCACCATTGTCATAGATCCTCTAAAGTGAGAGAAGTTTTATATTAGCAAAGGGAAAATGAAGTTTCTGCAGAAGGAGATCAAAGTACTTGAGTGCATGGTGACTGATGATAGTATACACATGGACCCTGACAAAGTTGATACCCTGTCAAAGTGGAAAACCCCAACAAACCAAAACTTACTGTGAGGCTTCCTAGGTTTGGCCAGCTACCTGGCCAACAATATTGATCATGTCTGGATACCTATGGGCATTCTACATAAGTTGACAGGGGATATGGTTTCTTTTAGATGGGATATACTCACCAAAGGGCTTTCCAGACTATAAAGGACCCAGCCATTGCCTACAAGGATCACCATCACAGACCACTGGACTATGGTGTATCCATGCCACCAGTAAATATGGTTACAGATGGGTGTTTAACTGGGGTGGCAGGTGTAGTCAGTCAGGGGGATAATTGGAAGACAGCAAGGGTTGCTACCTTTTTCTCCACAAAGTTGAAACTGGTGCAGCAAAACTATCCTGTTCACAAGATCAAGCTACTGGCTGGTGTGGAGACAATGCTCCACCATAGGGACATTCTGTATGGAGTGCAGTTCAGATGGTTTACAGATCACCAAGGGCTAGTGCACTTACTGAGGCAATCTAATCTATCTGGTTATCAAGTGCATTAGATGGAACAACTTGCCAAGTTTGACTTTGAGGTCATCTATGTGCCAGGGATGGAGAATGTCCTCTCAGATGCCCTGTCACAGCTCTACTCCAATGAAAAGCCAGGGACTGTGCAAGCTCCTGGCAAGTATATGCACTGTGAACCCCCAGGGGTGGTAAAATACAACCTTAAAGAGTAAGTCATGTAAATTACACCAGGTAGTGTTGTATCTTGGGATGTAGGAAAAAATAGCATTTTCTGTAGGATGAGTTTCAATGGTAAATCTAGACATTTATGCCAGAAAATATCATTAGTGTAATGATGTAATATACAGAGGGTGGTATAGGGCAACTTAAAGGAGGGGAATGGGGTATAGCCACACATACCATTGTTTTTTGCAACTCAGGAAAGCGCAACAATTTTAGTAGAATGTTTTTCAATAGCAAACATGAATATTAATTGCTAGTATACAATAGAGTAATATACTGGAGGTTTTGCTACTGTCAAGGTGGAAAATGGAATGTGACACCCAGTCAGAGGACAAAGCAGAGGGCAGGAGAGGATGGTGGCCACACAGATGGTGTTTCTGTGCAGGGCAATGTAGTGCCATGGTGCAGTAAGGGACAATGGGGTCCCAGTAGCATTTGCTCAACCTGTAGAGGTGCATCTGCCAAAAGGAGTGGTCTCTGGGATGTTAAAATGAACAAAAAAAGTGGAAACCTGGTGTGCATATTGGCTCCTGGGGTTAAGAGGTGCAGCCACAAGAGCAAGCAGCCTTTGTAGCCATAGGGGATGGTGGACCATGGAGCCACATTTACTGTGCTGTTGTATTGAGCATTTGCATTTGTACTTGTGTATACTTACATATCTTGCAGCTCCTGATAAGTGTGATGAGTGCTGCACTACCATCACTCTCACCATCATTGCTGTTATCAGAATTCCCCAATCAGAAACCTGTCCAGAAGGAACTCTTATCAGAAGCACTGAGTACATAAATAAATAGAAGGACTGTCACTCTAAAACAATCAGAAGTGCATATCAGAACAATCTATAATTAGATAGATAAGACCTTGACTCAGTATGACTCACTTTACCTGGATCCAGATATATATAGTAGGAGCATAGCCACACATAGTAGTATATAAGGATACTGTACTGTACCTTGTATCCTTATCTTAGTGTTATACAGTTCTTGCCTCCTATACTTTTTTGCCCATAAACTGGCTGGACTTATAGTGCTCCATCATCTCCAAGTCACACCTAGTAGGACAAGACCAAGTCTGTATAGACATCTTGCCTCAAACGCTGTGCTATTCAAGAGCAAACTCCTAACCCAGGTAACAATTGCCAAATTCACTTGCATACATGTCATACACTTATATCTACTCATACAGTTACAAAAATCCATCCTAGGAAGAGAGGGGAAAGACAAGGGCTGCCTTGGAGGTCACTAAAAGCACCCACAAGAAGAAAGTATCTGGAATGGCCATGGGTTGGGCAATAGATTGGGTTTTAATGTGAGTATTAATGGAATGGATGTGATTGGTGGCTGAAGAATGCAAAGGGGAGTAAAACATTCTTCAAAGTTGGATAAAGATGAACACTGGACAGTCTGGGGGTTCTGTGGCATGCATGTCATCATAATGTTCCATATCTACAAGGGGACCATTCCAGCAAAGTTTTTTGCAAATGGGGGAATCTGGTCACCTGGGGGGAAGTGTTTTAATATAACCTGAACTCAGCATCGGTGAAATGTGGATTAGGAGTGTACATGAGCTTGAAAATAAAATCCTTACCATCTTGCATGTGCCACCCAATGAATATCTCAATAGATTTCTTCCAACTAATAGTACTCTGAGCAATACTAGCTGGGATAAAGTTGCAAAATTGAATACAGAGCATGGTGTGCATCCATTGTAAGTCCTACATCCTGTTCTCAGTACTTGATCACACTACGCAGTTGCTCTACCAGTGATTTAATGTACCAAAGGATCTCACTGCTATATCCATTACATTGATTGTTAGCCCCCAAGTGCCGTTCAGCTAACTGCACAAACTTACTATAAATCAAAAGTTAATCTAACAATATAACAGGCAATACAAACCAAGAAGGATTGGTCTCAGGATACAAAGTTGACTTTTCAAAAGTCTCAGGTGCCAATGAACAAATTCACTGAAAAATTGGTCCAAATTGCCAATAGGATACCTCTGGCCATTAAACTCATCATTTCCAAACTACAAGAAGGGAATGAGAGGCCTGAATCACTGTGGGCCTGATGGGAGCAGACACAGACAAGGGCCATAGGGATGGGTAGCAAGTACTGTTTATCCAATCTCAATATATCCATCCACCTGTCAGTGCACAGTCCACATATGTGGGCAGACTCAAATGTTGTCCTGATTTTTGCCATGCTATCAAGCCTTCTGGATGGGTTCCTGTGCCAACAGGGGGCCATTGACAAACTGCAAAGCCACTCACCAGCAATGATCCATCTTTAGGGGGCATTGGTGTCCCTGCAATGGGTATTACTCATCTATGTCGATGAATCTGAGGAAAACCTCTGATATCAAGTGCTTGTGCTGATCTGGGAGTTTAGCATGAAGATGGGGATGGATTGTCCCCTTGAGAGCTGCTTAGGTACCTTCTATGCCAAAATGACAAAGCACTTTGCAGATTATACAGATCCCACTGGCCATGACATTGTTCCACCAGAACTTCTCAGTGTACACTGAGTGGATGAGATAACTACTAACGCTTCTATTCATTACACCTTCTGGTGCATTTATTTGGGTAATTCCACTCTGGAGATTGTTGAACTGGCACTGCAACAATCAGAAACCCAATATAGGTTCAAAATATAGCTGTGAATTCATTTGCTATCAGCTTCTAATGTTTGGGAGTAAGCAGAGAATGTGGAAGACAAACTGCATCCAATATGTCCAAGTGGTGAATGAACTCCATGTCAAAAATGCTGTCATTGCCACTACCACAAACCTCCCACTCATGCAACTCCAAAGAGAGCTTCATAATCAGCAATGGTAGATCCCCCCTGAACCTCTCCAGCTTTTCCTGTGATGGTGTCTCTTGTGCTTCTGCCTTCTCTGGCTCCGATTCTTGACTCCTCAATGTTAAAACCTCTGAGGCTTCTCCTGTCATTCATTCTGCACATTTTCAAGGAACCACTGCCAGTACACAAACAAGACCACCAGGAGTGTGTGCCAATGACTAACAACACAATAATATCTAGATTTTGGAAGGAATTATAGTAGTTTGGGATGTGAAGAGAAAGAAAGCTTGCTGCAAAGTCTTGGATAGAGATGAGCAGTGCATGGGTTTTTCTACAGAAGGGAAGAAAAAAGAGATTAAAAAAAGGAAGGGGAATTATGTATATGATCCACTGCTTGCATGACATATCCATATACATTAGTGAGTTGTGCTTGGTGCATTTTGCATGGTGGCTGAGCTCAGTAATTTACACTCCTTCAGGTATCTGAGTAAGTCCATGCAGATCTGTGTGGACTAAATCGGACCACATACAGATCCATGCAGATCCAGGCAGACTGAAATGAATTTGAGCCACCAATAAAATACATTCATTACTGGGATTTGAACCCAAAACCTTGATGAAATACAAACAA
Source organism: Lepiota brunneoincarnata (assembly GCA_023014365.1). NCBI lineage: Eukaryota > Fungi > Basidiomycota > Agaricomycetes > Agaricales > Agaricaceae > Lepiota > Lepiota brunneoincarnata. The sequence continues at coordinate 216,884 of JAEBUN010000016.1, forward strand.
TAATAGTGATTAAGACCACTATACCACAATTCCATATAAAAATTTGATCACTAAGTCATACATATACCACTTATGAATAGTGTAACTTGCCTATTACCTATGTCATCAGCTGCTTAAATACTAATTAGCTATATAAAAAATATGTGGGATGGTGCCAACTTTAATGCAGATTCCAAATATATTACTCACATGACTCAGGGTAATTTAACTATTGAGAAAAATGCAAAAAACTCGAAAAAATGTGGTGGATATAAGGAATACCAGAAGAAAATTCTAAATAACTTGTGAAGGAGATGTTTGTAGCCTATGTGACTACCATATTCCTGGTTGGAATGAGATTCCGGATCCAATAGTATAATATTTCCTTTTTTGGAAATTACGTAAAATTCAAAAATGATGTCATCGGATTCGCAATTTTATTCTGATCAAGAATATACTACTCACATGTTCTAAAAGAATTTCCTTCACAAGTTATTCACATTTTTCTGTAAATCATATATTCAATTAACTCGGATCCTTGCAAACTGGATTTTACTCAGACTAGTCTGTGTGGATCCATGCAAAAAATGTAATGAATGTTAAGATTTTTATGCAAAAGTCCATGTGGATCCATGTAGATCTGTATGGACCACTTGGAATACATGGGGGAGTGTAAAGATCTCCCTGGCTCACTGACTTACCAAGTCAGTGGTACCTGGGCCTATAGCTGGATATACCCTGAGCAACAAACATTGGTGGTAGCAGGACCCAGCACTGCAGCCAAGTGAATGGATTCAATGAGTGAATACTGCCTTCTGATTGCTTACATCCTTATATTAGCTAAAATGTATGCTGTTCACCTCAGATTCCCTCCCACTTTGCTACCCACCAGGACATTGACCTGCTGACAATTTATTGTACCAGGGCACTGCAAATGAGAGCAGAATATGTGATCATTTTGGCCTGCAGGCATTGGTTATCCATAGATGTTATCACCGATGTATTGTACCAGGGTACTACATACACAAATTAGATGTAACAGATGATAGATTTCATTCTGGTACATTTGGCCCATTTTCACCAAACACAGCTTATGTCCCTCCTCAGTCCTAACCTCCCCAGCTTACCACTGGACAATGGCAAGTTCCCTCACCCAAGTGCCCTTTCCATGTATACCATGGCCAATGTACCTTTGGGAGGTATTCAATTATGGATTCAGAGAAATATTTAAGGACTTTCATTGCTGATTGCTACTTCAACAGTTGCCCACACTCCATTCACAGTGCATTTACTGAACATGGCTAACACCAAGAAAACAAACACCAGTGCCTCCAAGAAGTCTGCTAGGAAGATGATCAATAGCACAAGTGGAAGACCAAGCTCTCAGCTGACATTGTCACAGAGACCCATACCCACCACTCTATCCTGCAAAACAAACACAGGCTGCTACCACCCCCATCACAAAAACTGTGAACACCCCCACAAGGAAGATGACTACTTTCTCATCAAAAGAGAACAAGCCACTAGCACCACTCCAAGCATGGACCCAAACCCCAAATAATACTGACCTGGCCACTAATACTCTGCTTGCTGTGATTGCAAAACAAGAAGGTAAGTCCATTGTTACCTGGGTACTATCCATGCAACTAACATCATTTAGTGGAGATCGATAAGTTAAAGAAAAGCAATGTCTCGAAGACCAAGGATACAAACATGAAAGGGATTCCTCACCCCTGCAGCACCATTACAAACCTGATGAACACAATGGGCTTGGGGAACAACAGACAGCTTTACCTGCATTGTAGTGTAAGTTGTTCTTTATTTTACTTTCAATGCTAATGTTTGTCACAGTCAATTGTCAGACAGAACCTTGTGCATGCATCCATATGATCCAATTTTGATTGGAGGTACCAAGATTTAGTTGTTTTAGCCAGAGTTGTAAATATTGTACATTCTTGATCAATTATAATTCCTAGCTATTAATTATGTATATCATACAGGTGCATGCCCAACATGAACAATTTTGGCATTATGAAGGAAACTGGGCTACTCTAGAAATAATGAGGACTGTGCTCAAAAATAAAAGGAACAATGATGGAAAACATCTCCATGCTCTGAATGGCATCCAAGTTCAGACAAGCAAGGACCACAAGGATGCCAGTGAGGATTGAAATGATGGGATTGATGATGCCTCTGAGCATGAAGAGCACAATGGCCTGGAGCACATTAGCAGTGATAACGAAGAGCTGGGGATAGGCAGTGATAAGGGTACAGACAAAGGAGGAGCAAGTAGTGGTGGGGAAGAGGCAGGCAATGATGATAGGGAAGAGTATGGCAGTGATGGTGAGGAAGAGGTAGGCCATGATGAGCAGGAACCTGAGGCAAGCACCAACAATGATGAGGATACCAGTACCAGCATCCTGCTGGGAATGAAGAGAAAAGCAATGTAAGGTGGCAGAAAGACAAAGAGGCTAAGGAGAAAATAGTGTAAGGGTTGGACACATGCTAGCAGCAGAGCCACCAATACACAACCTCTCCTCACCAGTCTGGACAAATATTCCTCAGATGCCCTCTCATCCTTCCCAACCCAATTTTCTGATTTCAAATTTGTCCCCATGATTTTTTTTCCTTTTTTTTCTTCTCTTTTCTCTCCATTTCTTTTCCCTTTTTCTTTCTGTTTCCATTACTCCCCAAACCTACTCCTTATGCTTGAGTTTCATGATTGCAACATTGTCAAGCTACTTGATGAGCCATTCAACTGGCTTTTTCTTTTCTTTCTCTCCTTTATTATCACCACAAATACTCTATTTACCTTAAATATAGTTCAAATGTAGAGAACAAAATCCAGTGAATATGATGTGCAGTTTTCACTTGTCTCCAGTTCTGTTCAAGTGCCTGTATGCACTTGTCTCCTCATTTTTATTGTACTAGGCCCTTGAAACCTCTCCATTCAAATTCTACTACATATTCTGACACCTCTGGGTCAAAACCCACAATGACCAGTAGTAGCAGTCATACCTTGCACCCCCCTTCTCAAACACACACCTCAAACCCTCACTTCAATAGTATAAATACATTGTTACCTACCAATCCTGTAATAGCCATAAATTACAGACTTTTTTGTATTCACACCTGAGGGGCTGGCCACCTGAGCACTCAGCTTATACTTATTTTTGGGTTGAGAATGACAACTAAGATTATTGTCTCTTCTGCTAAAAACTATTGTGATTTCCTTCAGAACAAGGGCTGTAATTTTCATCAGTTTCCCTGTTATGATCCATGCTCCTTCTGTATCCGAGGATAACTGGAGATGGCCTTCAATCACTCTACAAGGTGTCCAAGATGGTTGGCCTTGCAGAGCTTAGTGGATCGCACTCAATGATATAATGAGGGAACATGCCAAGTTAAGGCAGAGAGGGTTAACAACCACTGTTAACAAGATTAAAGCTTGAGGCTTTAATCTCTACTTGTACAGGCCTTATATACCTATGAGATACTATATACTTGTTATACAAGGTTATTGGGCTGTTCTACTTGTCCTGCACAGTCTTGACCATGATGCGCATCCTAACTGATGGCATCCTACTGTTATTTATATATTACAATGAGTCAGTATCCTCATTCTCCATTCCACTGCTGTGTGATGTTCCATCACTTTCCTCTGACTCATAACTCTCTTCTCCCAATTCTATCTCCATGGATTCTCTTCCATTCTCGCTCTCCATTCTCTTGGTGCTTCTGTCTGTATTGGAGGTTGGATCAGTTGATCCATGGCTATCTTCTTCATCCTTGGGGTATTCCAGAATATCCTCCAGAGTTATCTCCATTCCTGCTTCTCTTGCCAAGTCCTGCATGGTGTTGTAATATTCCCCTTCTTCGTCTTCATATTCCTGTGCTCGCAACTGGTCTGTGGTTTCCTGTACCCATCTTGTAGTAAAGTCGAATGGTTGTTCCTGTTCCTCCCAGTCTGGGCTGTTCATAACATTCCCTCTGAATAAAGGTTGTAAACCTTTGATAATTTGACACAAAATACAACCCCTCACTGTTACCCAGGTTAGGGGTTCGCTCTTGAGTAGCACGGCGTTCGTGGCAAGATGTCTATACAGACTTGGTCTTGTCCTACTAGGCGTGACTTAGAGACGACGGAGCACTATAGTCCAGCCGGTTTAAGGGCAAAGAGGTATAGGAGGCAAGAACTGTATAACACTAAGATAAGGATACAAGGGTATGGTACAGTATCCTTATATACTACTATGTGTGGCTGTGCTCCTACTATATATGTCTGGACCCAGGTAAGTGAGTCATATCCTTATCTATCTAAGTATAGATTGTTCTGATAGTTCTTCTGATGGTTTCAGGATGACAGGTCTTCTATCTATTTATATTACTTGGGTGCTTCTGATAAGAGTTCCTTCCGGTGAGGCTTCTGATAAGGGAGTTTAAGGGGATTTCTGATAACATTACCCCGTTTCTAAGGTTATATTCCATTATAACTGTTTATATCCTTTTTCCTTCTGTTGTGTTTGAGTGGAGTTTAGAAATCTCCTACTGGTTCTCCGCATATGTTGGACATGGCGATATTATCGTATCCATCGTCGAAGTCGTCTTCCTCAGGGTATTCGAGTCCCGAGTATTGGTAATGGGTGTATGGGGTATTTTGGGGTTGAGTTGCCATAGGTCTGTTATATGGTGTATGTCTTGTTCCTTTCGAAGGACATTCAGTTCGTTTGTGGCGGGGTTGGAATACTCCGCAGTGTGGGCATCTATATTTGATGCAATCGTATGAGTAATGACCTGGGGCATATTGTTTGCAACCGAGGCATGCGAATTGGGGGCAGTCCATAGCCCAGTGTCCGACTTGTTTACATTGAATGCATCGGGATCTGTCGTTAGGTTTAGGGTTTGGAATTTGTTGGATAGGAGCGGGAGAATTCCGTATTGGGGTTGGTTTGGTGGTATTTTTACGGAAGGGGTTGTTGTTTCCGACAGGGTTCTTCCTTCCTGATGTGGGGGTTGGAGTATTTTTGTTGGGGTTTGTCGTATTGGTTTGTTTCTTTCTTGGCATTTGGGACATGAGTCCTTGACGAGTGAGGAGGAATGCCTCGTAGTTTTCGGTCCACTTTCGTTGGGCGTGGAAGGCGTCGTGGAGGAGTTTTGTCTGTTTGACATGATGGGTGTAGTTCAACCATACTTCTCGGTCGTAGTCGCTGATGGGGGCTTTGTTGACTTTGTCGGTAAGGAATTGAGTAGAAGCGATGGTGCGTAAGTCTTCTACATTTGTTGTGATTGGTTCGATGTTCTTTACTCCGGCTGTATGGAAGTGAATGGGTAAGGCGGCTACTGGTTCTGGTTCAGGTGTAGCATTGGGATCAGGAGTTTCGTCTCTGACGTTGATGAAGGCATTGGAGGGCGTGAATGGGCATGGCCTTGGGATTGGAGCCGGGGAGTTTCTTTCGACATTGGGGTCGTCAATGATGATGACGGAAGAGGTAGTGGAGGAGGAGGAGAAAGGGGGGAGTGGATCGGGGACGGACGAGGTCGAGGTTGTTCATGGACATTGTTGAGTACGTTTGTTGGTAGAGCGAAGTTGCTTCTGGTAGGTTCTGGGTAGTTCCTGGTCGTTGCTGTTGAGTTGATGTATCTCTTTATACTCTTCCAAGTATTCATCGGCGTTATTGCGGAGTTCTTCTTCGGATATCCATTGGTTCTCCGTGTGGGAGTATCCTTTCCAATGTACGTAGTATTGGAGTTTTCCCCGGTATCGGCGGTGGTTGAGAATAGCTTCTATTTCGTATTCTTCTTCTTCATTGATGATGTCTGGTGGTGGTGGCGTCGGATGAGGTCCGTATGCTTCTGTTTCGTTATATGGGGTTAAGAGGTTTCGGTGGAACACTGGATGTATCTTCCATTTGATCGGAAGTTTTATTTTGTATGTGAGTGGCGATAAGACTTCCAAGATAGGGAAAGGTCCTAGTCGTTTTGGGGATATTTTGTTGGAGATGAAGGGAAGTTTGAGGTTCTTGGCTTCTAGCCATACTTTCTGATGTGTTTCAAGGGGTTTGACAGTTCTTCTGGTTCTTTGTTTCATAATGTCGGCGGAGAGTTGGTGTGCCGCGTGTGCTTCTTTTCTGGCGTCATCGAGGAGTCTGATGCGTTCGTCTACTGATGGAAAGTTCGAAGTTTCCATTACCTGTGGGTATCGGTGGAGGGTTATATCCCATGATGAGTTCGAATGGGGATTTTTGCCTTGAGGCATGTATTTTGGAGTTGTGTGCGAACTCGGCGATAGGAAGGGTTTCCGACCAGTCGAGGGGATTCCTGGTGCAGTATATGGCGAGATAGGTCTCGATTTCTTGATTGTATCGTTCTGTGGAACCATCTGTCTGGGGATGGTATGCGGTTGAGAATGCCTGTTGGATATTAAGGCGTTTGGCTAGTTCTCGGAGGGAGTTGGCGGCGAATCTGGGATCTCGATCTGATATGATTTTGTCGGGTAGTCCGAATCTGGTGAAGACTTTTTCTATTAATAGTCGTCCGATGTCATCGGCGTTTGATCGATCTGAGGTTGGGATGAAAATTACCCCCTTCGTAAGGCCGTGGTCCACCACGGACAATATCGCATTATGGCCGGCGCTAGGCGGTAGACCGGTGATAAGATCCCATGAGATCTGAGCAAATGGGCGTTTAGATGCTGGTGGAGGAATCGGTTGAGTCGGTGCGCGATCCGGTCTGCGTATAATTTTATGTTGCTGACACTCTGGACAGCCTTTGACATAGTTCTTTATGAACGTTGACATTCCTGGCCAATACACTTCTTTCTTGGCGAGGCGGTATGTTTCCTGTTCTCCAGGGTGGCCACGTGTAGGGTGGTCGTGGTATCTTGCGATGACATCGCGTCTGAGTTGGAGGTCTTCTGGAATGATGACACGTTCTTGGAACGTGAGGAGTGAACCGTTCGGGGTTGGAACTGTTCCGAAGTCTTTATCGGCGGCGTTAGGGTGGGCTTCTTTTAGGAGTTTGAACGCTTCGGTGGTTCTAGCGTCGTATTTTGGTGATTCTGTGATTCTTTCTTGGAGTTCCATATCGACGGTGGCGATAAAGAGGTGTTCTGGGAGTATTGTGATCAGATTTTGATCTTCTATGTCGGCGGTGGCGACAAAGAGGTTCTTTGGAAGTATGGTGACATCTTCGTTATCGTTATCCTCATCAGGGATGTGGTCTGGACGTCTTGATAGTGCGTCTGGTGCGGGGATCTTTGATCCTGGAACGTGTTCTAGTTTGAAGTTGTAATCCGCGAGGGTCTGTACCCATCGTGCTTGTCGGCGGTTGATTTTCTGGGGTTTACGCCAGTATGTTAGGTTTTGGTGGATCCGTTCTGATACGGACAGTATGGGGGCTGCCAAGGAGGTAGTGGCGCCATTCTTCGAGGGCTCGGATAATAGCGAGGAGTTCCCTGTCGTAGATGTCGTAATTGCGTTCCGCTGGTCCGAACGTCTTTGAATAGAATGATACGGGTTTCCGTATTCCGTTGATGTCGTATTGATACAGGACAGCTCCTGATGCGAATTTAGAAGCATCGGCTTCTATTTCGAAGGGTTTTGTGGAGTCGGGCATGAGGAGTACCGGTTCCTTTAAGAATTCGTTTTTGAGCGTTTCGAACGCTTTCTGTTGTTCTTCTTTCCATTCGAATTTGTTTGATTTGGAAAGGAGTTGGTTCAGGGGTTTGGTGTGGTGGGAGTAGTTGCGGATGAACTTCCGGTAGAAGTTGCAGAATCCGATGAATTTCCGAATATGTCGGACTGTTTTTGGTATTGGCCAGTCTTCTATTCCCTTGAGTTTTCCGGGATCCATTTTGATCTCGTCTGGCGTGATGATCATGCCGAGGTATTCGAGTCGTTGTTTGTTGAACTCGCATTTTTCCGTTTTAAGGTAGAGGTCGTTTTCCTGCAGGATTTGCAGTACTTTTTCCGTAAGTCGGTCGGTTTCTTCCTGGGTTTTACCAGTAGATTAGGATATCATCCATGTAGATGATGATTCCTCCTTTCTCCATTATTTCGGAGAATAACGTGTCCATCATATGTTGGAACGTCGCGGGACTGTTGCAAAGTCCGAAAAACATGACAGTTGGTTCGAAAAGACCCATGGGAGTCTTGAACGCTGCTTTCCATTGATCGCCATCTTTGATTCTGACGTTATTGTATCCTAGGCGGACGTCGAGCTTAGTGAAATACTTAGCTCCTTTGAGTTTGTCCATGATAGAAGAAATCATGGGGATTGGGTAGGCGTTTTTGACGGTGTGATCGTTTAGATAACGATAGTCTTGGCAGGGTCGGAGGTCTCCTCCTTTCTTGGCAACGAAAGAAGAAGGGTGATGCCATAGGGGATTTTGAGGGGCGGATGTAGCCTTTTCGGAGGTTTTCGTCTATGAATTCCTTTAATGCTTTTTCTTCGGCAGGTGCCACTTGATAAGGTTTCATTGATTTTGCTTCGAATGTCGGTTTTAGTTCGATTTCGTGATCAAACGTTCTTGATGGTGGGAATCGTTCGGAGGCTTTCTTGTTGAATATTTTAGCCCATCGGGCGAATCTCCGAGGGATCTCGGGTGGTTCCTTGTTTGATTCCGGTTGTTTTCCTTTTTGGTTTGCCGATTTTGTCAGGTTATGTTGCTCATTGTGGAGCGTTGTGGCGTGTGTCGCTTTGGCGTTTACTTCTAATGGGGTTAGAAGCATGGGGTTCATTTCTCTTTCTAGAGAGAAGGTGTCGAGGTCAACATTTGACAGGTTGACGTATTCTTCGGGATTTTCCTCGGGTTGAGAGGTTTTTCCAGCCATTATGTCCATGGCGATGGAGTTGAGTTCGACAGGTCGTCGTAGGGTTCTGAGGAGTTTCGAGAAGTCCTGGTGATCGATTTGTGGTTTCCAAGAGAATGTCTTGGTCTTCCAGTTGATGTCGGGATTGTATTGTTCCAACCAGGGAAATCCGATGATGAGGTCCTTCTCACCAGTGTTTGTGACGTACGCTTCTAGCGTGCAATCTCTTCCATCAATGATGGTTCTGATTTTGATGTATTCATGGATCTTGCCATGTTGATTGTCAGTTCCGTCAACGTTGCTGAGGGGAATTGGTTGGTCCAGCCGTTTGGTTTGATAACCATGTCGTTCAACGACTTTGTGGGAGATAAAGTTCCCTTGGGCTCCTGAGTCTATCAGGGCGGTGATGGCCACGGGTTTTGATGTCCGTTCACTCCAAATCTCGATGGGTAGGTAGAGAGATCGTTTATTCGGGGAGAGTCGTAGTTGTACAGAATTTATCGAGAAAGTGTCCTTCTGAGAGTGAGAATATATAGTGTCCTTCTGGGAACGAGCAGGGGCGCATCGGTCTGTGTTCCGTTTTAAAAATCCTGGAAGGGACGCATCTCCGGGTCTTCGGCTAGCGCAGAGTGGAGTTCTTGTTGGAGTTCAGGGTCGAGGTCGTCGACCATTTGGCGCATCTGAGATGCAACTTCTGCAACAGGCAAGGGAGTACTTGCGTTGTGGGGATTGTTGGGTATTCCGGTTCGGGAATCCGGGACGAGTGTTTTGTTGTCCTGGGAAGGGACGGTTGGGGTTTCTCGCAGGGCGAGGGGGATTGGTGCGCATTCCTGGGAAGCGTCTAGCTTGAGAGGGTTGAGGGCATTTGCTAACCCAGTGGTCTTTAGCTCCGCATCGGAAGCATTCTTGGTTCTGGTAAGCTTTAATTTGTTGTCCGGTGACAACGGCATCTATCTCCAAGGAGTCTTGAAGTTCTTCTTCGGCATAGTCCGGTTGAGGGATTTCTGGGTAAGGATCTTCGAATCCTTCTTCTATTGCGGCATGGTCTACTTCCATGGCAGTGTGGGTCGCGTGGGGTGAATCGTGGAGCATTGCTCCTTTGGTAGAATTGTGCGTAGGGCACGTTGTTGTTTGGACGGCTTGGTCCGCGGTTGGGTTGGTATTGGTTCCTCTGAGGGAACGTGGTTCTGGGGGTGCCGTAGAGGGCATTGATTCGGACGGAAGTTATCGTCGAGTTTATTGGCTCGGGTATACCAAGCGGTGATGGTCGTCGGAGGGTTTTCCGATTCGTCAATCTTCATGGCGATTCGGCGGTCGATCGCTTTGCGGTATAGATCGATTAGAGTTCGATCTTCTGTGAGTCCGGATTGACGGACGAGTTCCTTGAACTGAGCATTGAATTCAGTCATTGGTTTGCCTGTTTGGTGCAGGGTCTGGAGTTTGGTATGCGCGTACGCATGTTCGTCTGCTGGGGTGAAGTCGGCCCTAAGTCGGGCGGTGAAGTTGTCCCATGACTCCATGACTATGGGTTGTCCTGGTGGGGTTTGGGCGTTTCTCTCGTGGAGGTATTGTCTAGCCCAGGCTCGGGCATCTCCTGATTGCATTGTCGAAAGGACGAATAGAGTCCTAGCGAGGTCGGTGTTGTAAGTGGTCGCATTGGCGAGCACGTAAACTTCACATTGGAAGATCCAATCTTCGAATAGTCTTCTGCTTCCATCGAAGGCGATGGGTTTGAGGAGTCCTAACTCCTTTGGGGTAGCTGCGGCGGCCATTATTTGTAGTTGTCCGGGTGGCGGCGGCGGTGGTGGTGATGGAGGTTGTGTTGGTCGCAACGGTGGAGCCGGTAGGGCTAGGGGTACAGTTGGTGCGGGTAATGCGGGTGGTTGTGGATCGGGATCTGATTGGTTGTCGTCTGTTATATAGACGTCGGAGTCGTTGTCTGTTTGGGGGGTTTTCCCTTGATTCACGGCGTATTCGTGGCGTGTGAGTAAGTTTTCCTCTGATGCGGAAAGTCCTCTAGGTTGTTTGAGGGCGTTTTTAAGTCTTTGGAGTTCGTAGTCGTTTAATGGATCTACTTTAGTACGATATTCTTCGGCTTGCTTGCGTTTTCTTTCTTCTTGTTCGTAGTGTTCTTTTAATTCTTTTTCGTGTTGTAGTCTTTGTCGTTCTGCTAGTTCGTCAGCAAAACTTGTTCTTGTACGTGTTGATGTACTTGGAGTGGGTGAGTCGAACGGAGATGGAGGATAGAATGGGGATGGTGTCTGAGTGGGGATAGGGTTTCTTCTGGGATCCGGGTTTTGGGTTCCTGATCCTGAGATTCTGCTTCTCGATTTGGGAGGAGGGGGAGGTGATGGGGATTCTCGGGCCGAGAATTTCTTTGGTGGCGTGGTGGCGGGTGTCTAGCGATCAATTATCGCTAGAAGTATGAAGATTTGAAGGGCGGCGATGGATATTCCTGAGTATAGGTTCCACGATCTGACGACACAGCAGTGGCAGGGGCACGTGATCTGTTCGAGTTCTAGGTTGATGATTCTGTAGGCGAGGAGGGTGGCAGTTGTCGTGAAGACGAATATGAGGAGGTGAGCCAGGTTTGCTGGCAGGAGGGGAATGGATAGGATCGTAGCAACGGCTACAGAGAACGTCGCAATTGGCGACACAGAGTACCTCGACGTGTTCAGTACGTCGGAAGAGTCAACAGAGTACCTTCGACGCGTTCAGTACGTCGGCAGAGCAGAGGGCGAGCAGAGGATAAGCAGCAGAGTATCTTAGTGTTTTGTTACCCGGGTTAGGGGTTCGCTCTTGAGTAGCACGGCGTTCGTGGCAAGATGTCTATACAGACTTGGTCTTGTCCTACTAGGCGTGACTTAGAGACGACGGAGCACTATAGTCCAGCCGGTTTAAGGGCAAAGAGGTATAGGAGGCAAGAACTGTATAACACTAAGATAAGGATACAAGGGTATGGTACAGTATCCTTATATACTACTATGTGTGGCTGTGCTCCTACTATATATGTCTGGACCCAGGTAAGTGAGTCATATCCTTATCTATCTAAGTATAGATTGTTCTGATAGTTCTTCTGATGGTTTCAGGATGACAGGTCTTCTATCTATTTATATTACTTGGGTGCTTCTGATAAGAGTTCCTTCCGGTGAGGCTTCTGATAAGGGAGTTTAAGGGGATTTCTGATAACACTCACAACCTTAAATGAAGTGATATTCCTCCATTAAGTGTGGTAATTGAGTACACTAGGGTGCATAATTTGCTACACTAAGGTGCATAATTTGCTACATTATCAATGAATATTCACAATAGCAATACCCTTATATATTGTGGGAATTGATAACACCTTACATCAGAACCAGGGGTTGTTTTTCACAACCCCCCAGGTCTCACAGTGCATGACTTGGAGACAATGGAGCACTATAAGTCCAGCCAGTTTATAGGCAAAGAGGTATAGGAGGCAAGAACTGTATAACACTAAGATAAGGATATGTACATAATAATGTACTGTGTCCTTATATACTCCTAGGTATGGCTATGCTCCTACTATAATGGTCCAAACCAGAGTGATTATGAGTTAGAGATAAGAGAGTGAGTCATAACCTAAGTATAGTCCTTCTGATGTACATTACTGATTGTTTCATAGTGACATGGGTATTCAAGCTAAATATAACTGTCCTTCTAATATGAACTTCTGATAACATCACCATTGGTTCAAAGAGACTGAAAGGCATTTTGAATGCAGCTTTCCATTGGTTGCCATCCTTGATTTGTATGTTGTTGTATCTTAGTCAGACATCAAGTTTCATGAAGTGTTTTGCTTCTTTTAATTTGTCCATGATATTCAAGATCATTGGGATAGGGTAGGTATTCTTGACTGTATGGTTGTTTAGGTATTGATAGTCTTGGCAAGGTCTTAGGTTGCCATCTTTCTTTCCACAAGAAAGAATGGGGAGGCTGTTACCTGTGTTAGGGGTTCACTTGTGAGTAGCATGGAGTTCGACACAGGATGTCTGTAAGGGGATAGCTGGGTAGCCAGGTCCCAATCCTAGTGAGCTTAGCATACCGATCACCCAGTGTATCTAACCAGTGTAATGGGTTGCTGCTCATCTATTCTTACTCCTCTTCTGATGTAGGTTGCCTGATGGGTATTCTTAGATAGAACTTGATCTTGTGCTGTAAATAGTTGTTCTCTGATGTTCTAGGACATTCTGTAGTATTTATAGCACTGTCTGTAGTATATAGGCACAGGTTGGGGGGTGAAGCTCCTCACTTGATTATCAACTTGGTTCCAGGCCCCTTATTCTCCTAACAATGTCTATACAGACTTGGTCCTGTCCTACTAAGTGTGACTTGGAGACAATGGAGCACTATACTCCAGCCAGTTTTGAGGGCAAAGAGTTATAGGAGGCAAGAACTGTATAACACTAAGATAAGGATACAAGGTAATGTACTGTATCCTTATATACTTCTAAGTGTGGCTGTACTTCTACTATAATGGTCCAGACCAGAGTAACTATGAGTCAAAGATAAGGGACATGAGGCATAAACTAAGAATAGTCCTTCTGATGTACACTACTGATGGTTTCATAGTGACATGGGAACATAAACTAGAAATAGCTATCCTTCTGATAAGGCTTCTGATAACATTAGGTCCTTTTCTAGAGTTGTTTTCCATAACAATTTGTTAGTTTCCTTCTTCTGGGTATTTGGCCAGGTAATTTAGTTTGTAGTAATCAACTTGGGGTTGGTTGGTGGAGTCTGGTTGAGGGGGAATGATGGGAAAAAAGGTAGGGGTAGGAGTTCTGTGGAGATTGAGTACTGCAGCAGTTTCTGGGGATGGGGGTTGTCCTGGATAGAATATGTCATATAGGAGTCATCTGAAGTGGGGGCTTTCAATTCTATCTTCTGTGGGGATGATTTGGTTTTCTTCAGAAGGAATTGCATGGTTCTCCTGTGATGTTGGACTCAGCAATCTCATCATAACATTCCTCATAATAGTTGTCATTAGTGAGATTGATGTATCTATTGTGAGTGGAGGGAGTCATCATGGGGCAGGCTGCTGAAGCTCAGGAGTAGGGGGTATGTTGGGTCTTTCAAGTAGGGCATTCAGTCCGTTTATGGCGCAGTTGGAAGACAGTGCAGTAGGGGCATCTATATTTGATGCAGTTGTAGGAATAGTGTCCTGGAGCATATTGTTTGCATCCAAGACAGGCAAATTGTGGGCAGTCTATAGCCCAGTATCCAGTATGTCTGCATTGAATGCAGACCAATCTGTTGGTGGTTTGGGGGTTGGTTCATGTGTGAATGGGATTGGGGGAGTTCCAAATCTGGATGTTGTTATTGGCAACAGTGTGGGTGGTGTTTTTGGTGGGGGTGAGAAGTCTGAAGGGATTTCTGAGGTTGGTGGGCTTCTTTCCCTTACTGGGAGTAGTGGTGGTAATTGTGGTAGGGGTTGTCATGGCAGTGGTGGTGGAGATGGTTGTGGTGGGGGGCTGTGAGGTATGTATCTCATCTTGCTTGGGTAAGTTCTTCAACACCTTGGACATGAGGCTTGATATTGAGCGGAGAAGTTGCTCAAGTGATTCTGCCCAGGCATGTTGCGTATTGTATGCAGCAGTGAGAGTCTTAGTCTGTCGTACATGGTGGGTGTAGTCCAACCAGAGTTGTCAGTCATATTCTGAAATTGGAGAGTGTTCCAATTTATCCATAATGGTTTGGCTGGTTGCAGCCTCGCACAAATCTCCATCAGAAGGGTGATTTGGTCTATGTGGTCATACTCCAGCTGTATGGAATCTAAGGGAGGTGGCCAGGGCGATTGTTGGTTCTGGGGTAGCATTGGGGTCAGGGGTCTTGTCTCTATTGGCAGCGTAGGCTGTGGCAAAGGTGTGAGAGGGGGTGTAGGGAGACGGGGCCAGTACAGGAGTTGTCTGAAGTGTTGTATGTTCAACCTTCTGGTCATTGATGATGATTATGGAGGAGGATGAGGAAGATGGAGAAGGTGTGGTAGAGTAAGGGGGAGTGGCTTGAGGATGAGTGAGGTTGAGGTTCATGGGCATCTTTAAGTACGTTTGGTGTGAGAGCAAAGTTGTCTTTGGTAGGTTCTGATGGGTTCCTGATCTTTCTGGGGAATTCCATAGGCTTCTTTATACTTGGTTAGATATTCTTTGGTGTTTGTGCAGAGTGTTTCATCGGTGATCCATTTGTTCTCCATGTGGGAGTATCCTTTCCATTTGACATAGTATTGGAGTTTTCCATGATATCAGCGGTGATTGAGAATGGTTTCAATTTCATATTCTTCTTCTTCATTTATGATGTCAGGTGGTGGTGGTGTCAGATGAGATCCATATGCTTCTGTTTTGTTGAATGGGGTAAGAAGGTTTTGATGGAACACTGGGTGTATCTTCCATTTGATTGGGAGTTGGAGTTTGTATGTCATTGGTGACAGGACTTCTTTAATGATGAAGGGTCCTAGTCGTTTTGGGGATATTTTTCATGATTGGAATGGAAGTTTGAGGTTCTTGGCTTCTAGCCATACTTTCTGACGTGTTTCAAGGGGTTTGGCAGTTCTTCTGCTTCTTTGTTTCATAATGTTGGCAGCTATTTGGTGGGTGACATGTGCTTTTTTTCAGGTGTCATCTAGAAGTCTGATGCGATTGTCTACTGATAGAAAGTTTGATGTTTCCATTATGGTGGGGATTGCTGGTGGATTGTATCCCATGATGAGTTTGAATGGGGATTTTTGGTTCTTGGCATGTGTTTTGGAGTTGTGGGAGAATTCAAGGATTGGGAGTGTCTCTGACCATTCATAAGGGTTTCTGGTGTAGTATATGGATAGATAGGTTTCTATCTCTTGGTTGTATTGTTTGGTTGTTCCATCTGTTTGTGGATAGTAGGCAGTGGAGATGGCTTGTTTGATGTTTAATCATTTTGCTAGTTGCCTAAGGGATTGGGCAGTGAATCTAGGGTCTCTGTCTGATATGATTTTGTCAGGAAGACTGTATCTTGTGAATACTTTTTTGATGAGGAGTCTTCCAGTGTTGTTGGCTGTGGCGTTTTCTGATGTAGGGATGAAAATTACCCCCTTTGTAAGGCTGTGGTCCACCATGGACAATATGGTGTTGTTTCCCATGGATGGTGGGAGACCAGTGATTAGATCCCAGGAGATCTGGCTGAATGGGCATAGTGATGACACTGGTTGAATTGGTTGAATCAGAGTGTGGTCCGGTCATCTGATTATTTTGTGTTGCTGACATTCTGGACAGCCTTTGACGTAATTCTTTATGAATGTTGACATTCCTGGCCAATACACTTCTTTCTTGGTGAGGCAGTAGGTTTCTTGTTCTCTGGAATGGCCCCATGTAGGGTGTTCATGGTATCTTGTGATAACATCATGTCTGAGTTGGAGGTCTTCTGGGATGATGACACATTCTTGGAATGTGAGGAGTAAACCATTTGAGGTTGGGACTGTTCTGAAGTCTTTATTGGCGGCATTAGGGTGGATTTCCTTCTGGAGTCTGAATGCTTTGGTGGTTCTAGTGTCATATTTAGGTGATACCATGATTCTTTCTTGGAGTTCCATATTGATGGTGGTGATAAAGAGGTGTTCTAGGAGTACCATGATTAAGTTTTGATCTTCTATGTTGGCTGCAGCAACAAAGAGGTTGTTTGGAAGCATAGTGACATCTTTGTTATCATTATCCTTGTCAGGGATGTGGTCTGGACATCTTGATAGAGTGTCTGGTGCAGAAATCCTTGATCCTGGGACATTTTATAATTTGAAGTTGTAGTTGGCAAGGGTCTGTACCCATTGTGCTTGTCGGCAATTGATTTTCTGGGGTTTACACCAATATGTGAGGTTTTGGTGGTCCATTCTGATATGGACAGTGTGGGGGCTGCCAAGGAGGTAGTGGCACCATTCTTCAAGAGCTCAGATGATGGTGAGAAGTTCCCTGTCATAGATATCGTAATTGCATTCCACTGGTCTGAACATTTTTGAATAGAATGATATGGGTTTCTGTATTCCATTGATATTGTGTTGGTATAAGATGGCTCCTGATGCAAATTTGGAAGTGTCAGCTTCTATTTTGAAAGGTTTTGTGGAGTCAGGCATGAGGAGTACCAGTTCTTTTAAGAATTCATTTTTGAGCATTTCAAACACTTTCTGTTGTTTTTCTTTCCATTCGAATTTGTTTGATTTGGATAGGAGTTGGTTGAGGGGTTTGGTGTGGTGGGAGTAAGTGCAGATGAACTTCTGGTAGAAGTTACAGAATCCGATGAATTTCCAAATGTGTTGGACCTTTTTGGTACTGGCCAATCTTCTATTCCCTTGAGTTTTCTGGGATCCATCTTGATTTCATCAGGTGTGATGATCATGCTGAGGTATTCAAGTTGTTGTTTGTTGAACTTGCATATCTCCATTTTGAGGTAGAGATTGTTTTCCTGCAGGATCTGCAGTACTTTTTCTGTAAGTTGGTTGGTTTCTTCCTGGGTTTTACCATAGATTAGGATATCATCCATATAGATGATGATTCCTCCTTTCTCTATTATCTCAGAGAATAGTGTGTCCATCATGTGTTGGAACATCATGGGACTGTTGCAAAGTCTGAAAAACATTACAGTTGGTTCAAAAAGACCCATAGGAGTCTTGAACACTGCTTTCCATTGATTGCCATCTTTGATTCTGATGTTATTGTATCCTAGGTGGATGTTGAGCTTAGTGAAGTACTTTGCTCCTTTGAGTTTATCCATGATAGCAGAAATCATGGGGATTGGGTATGCATTTTTGACAGTATGATCATTTAGATAATGATAGTCTTGGCAGGGTTGGAGGTCTCCTCCTTTCTTGGCAACAAAGAAGAATGGTGATGCCATAGGGGATTTTGAGGGGTGTATGTACCCTTTTCGGATGTTTTCATCTATAAATTCTTTTAGTGCTTTTTCTTTGGCAGGTGCCACTTAATAGGGTTTCATTGATTTTGCTTCAAATGTCAGTTTTAGTTTGATTTTGTGATCAAACATTCTTGATGGTGGGAATCATTCAGAGGCTTTCTTGTTGAATATTTTAGCCTATCAGGTGAATCTCTGAGGGATCTTGGGTGGTTCCTTGTTTGATTCTGGTTGTTTTTCTTTTTGGTTTGCTGATTTTGTTGGATTGTGTTGCTCATTGTGGAGTGTTATGGTGTGTGTAGCTTTGGCGTTTACTTCTAATGGGGTTAGAAGCATTGGGTTCATTTCTCTTTCTAGAGAGAAGGTGTTGAGGTCAATGTTTGACAGGTTGATGTATTCTTCTGGGTTGTCCTCAGGTTGGGAGGTTTTTCCAGCCATTATGTCCATGGCAATGGAGTTGAGTTTGACAGGTCATCATAGAGTTCTGAGGAGTTTGGAGAAGTCTTCATGATTGATTTGGGGTTTCCAAGAAAATGTTTTGGTCTTCCAGTTGATGTCAGGATTGTATTGTTCCAGCCAGGGAAATCTGATGATGAGATCCTTCTCACCAGTATTTGTGACATATGCTTCTAGCGTGCAGTCTCTTCCATCAATGATGGTTCTGATTTTGATGTATTCATGGATTTTGCCATGTTGGCTGTCAGTTCTGTCAATGTTGCTGAGAGGAATCAGTTGGTTCAGCCATTTGGTTTGGTAACCATGTCATTCAACAACTTTGTGGGAGATGAAATTCCCTTGAGCTCCTGAGTCTATCAGGGTGGTGATGGCCATGGGTTTTGATATCCACTCACTCCAAATCTTGATGGGTAGGAAAAGGGATTGTTTATTTGGGGAACAGAGTTTATTGAGAAAATGTCCTTCTGAGATCTGGAATGTGCAGGGGCACATCAATCAACAGCATTCTTTTTTTAAAATCCTGGAATGGACACATCTCTGGATCCTTGGCTAGTGCAGAGTGGAGTTCTTGTTGTAACTTGGGATCAAGTTCATCAACCATCTGGTGCATCTGAGATGCAACTTCTGCAACAGCAAGGGAGTATTTGCATTGGGGTGATAGTTGGTTGTTCTAACTCAGAAATCCAGGACAAGTGTTTTGTTGTCCAGTAAAAGGACAGTTGGGGTTTCTCACAGGGCAAGGGGGGTTGGTGCACATTCCTGGGAAGTGTCTGGCTGGTGGTGGTTGTGGGCATTTAATGATCCAATGGTCTTTAGCTCCGCATCGGAAGCATTCTTGGTTCTGATATGATTTTATTTGTTGTCCAGTGACAATGGCATCTAATTCCAATGGTTCTTGTACAGAGTCTTCTTCGGCATATTCCAGTTGTGGAATTTTGGGATAAGGGTCTTCGAATCCTTCTTCCATTGTGGCATGGTCTATTTCCATGGCATGTGGAGAGCATGGCATGAATCTGGGAGCATTGCTCCTTTGGTAAAATTGTGCATAGGGGACATTGTTGTTTGGGCAGTTTGGTCTGCAATTGTGTTGGTATTGGTTCCTCTGAGGGAATGTGTTCCTGGGGGTGCCGTAGAGGGTGTTGATTCTTCAGAAGTTATCATTGAGTTTGTTGGCTCAGGTATACCAAGCGGTGATGGTTGTCGGAGGGTTCTCTGATTTGTCAATCTTCATTGCAATACAGCAATCAATTGCTTTGCGATAGAGATCAATCAAGGTGCAATCTTCATTAAGTCTGGATTGGCAGATGAGTTCCTTAAACTGAGTGTTGAACTCAGTCATTGGTTTGCCTGCTTGGTGCAGGGTTTGAAGTCTGGTATGTACAGTACAGTAACAAAAGTTTTGCGAAAACAACAAAGACAAATAATGCATTAATTGTTAAAAATATTCACTACACTACCACAACTGCATCTAAAATTATGTTAATATTTTGTATGGCAGCCCTTGGCCTCATAGACTGCCTGAGCACGATCAGGCATGCTCTTGACCAGGTCATTATTATAATTTATATCAATCATCCTCCACTCCTCCTGAATTGCCTCCCAAAGTTTGTCAAGGTTTTGGGGGATTTCCACTCAGTCATTTATTCTGACTTTGAGGTATCTCCATACATGTTTGATGGGATTGAGGTCTGGTGACTGAGCTGGGTGTGGAAGCTCATTGATGAGATGGGATTTGCAGAATTGTTGGGTGATCTTTGCCTGGTGGACTGGAGCTCCATCTTCCATCACCGCTACCTGCCCCCTCTCCTCTGATAAATTCCCATAAAAATCCCATAATGGTCCACTAAGGATGAGGCTAATATAATCTGCAGCTGTCCTTGCACCCTTGGGTATACGAACCAGTGGACTGAGTTTTCCATGTGCCATGCACCCCCATATCATAAGACTCTGTCTTCCAGACTTGAAAGTAGGGGTTAAACACCTTTCTGTGTACCTCTCACCAGGTCTCCTCCATACCCAAACCACCTTTGAACTCTTTCCAATCTCCACAGAAGCCTCATCTGTCCAAATCACATGTCTCCAGTCCTCCTCCATCCACCTCCGATATTCTCTTGCCCATACCATCCTGGCTTTGACATGGGAGGGCTTAAGAAATGGTTTCTTTGCAGAAATGTGTTGGCTAAGACCCAATCGATACCTAATGGCATGCCAGATAGTGTGGGGATGAGCAGGGGAGTCAAGAAAAGTGTTTATTGTGTGGGTGATCTCACGGAGAGTTTGGCATCTATTTCTTTCCAGCACAATTTTGATGTGTCGCATTGCCCTGTCATCCAATAAGGAAGGTCTCCCAGACCTGGGAGCATCCTCATGATGACCCTGCTCTTTGTGCCTATGGATAACCCAATAGACAGTGGAAATGTGGACTCCAAAGAAATTGGCAATTTTGCAAGCAGGAATACCCTCCTGATGCCTTGCACATATCAGGGAGCGTAGTTCAGGGACAGTATTCTTTTGTCCAGCTATTTTTGGCATGTAGGGTGGAGTTGTTGATCAGTGAGAATATTTTTCGTTTATTGTTAAACAAGGTCATGTGACAGATTTTCACAAAACTTTTGCTACCCTACTGTACATACACATGTTTGTCTGCCAGGGTGAAGTCAGCTCTAAGCCAGGCAGTGAAGTTATCCCATGACTCCATGGCTATGGGTTGTCCTGCTTGGGTTTGGGCATTCCTCTCATAGAGGTATCGTTTGGCCCAGGCTTGGGCATCTCCTGATTGCATTGTTGATAAGACAAATAGGGTTCTGGCAAGGTTGTTGTTGTAAGTGGTCGCATTAGTGAGCATGTAAACTTCACATTGGAAGATCCAGTCTTCGAATAGTCTTCTGGTTCCATCAAAGGCAATGGGTTTGAGGAGTCCTAACTCCTTTGGGTTTTGTGTGGCAGCCATTATTTGTAGTTGTCTGGGTGGTGGCGGCAGTGGTGCTGGTGGTTGCAGTGGTTGTATGGGTGGTGTTGGTAGGGCTAAGGGTTGTACTAATGCAGGTAATGTGGGTGGTTGAGGGTCAGGCTCTGATTGGTTGTTGTTGGTGATGTAGATGTCTGAGTCATTGTCTACTAGGGGAGGTTTTCCTTGGTCTACTGCATATTTGTGACATGTAAGTAGGTTTTCTTCTGATTGGGAAAGTTTTCTCAGTTGTTTGAGGGCGTATTTGAGTTTTTGAAGTTCAAAATCATTTAGTGGGTTTACTTGAGCACAATATTTTTCAGCTTCTTTGCGTTTCTTTTCTTCTTGTTCATAATATTCTTTTAATTCTCTTTCATGTTGTATTCTTTGTTGTTCTGCTAGTTCTTTGGCAAAGCTTGTTTGAGTGCATTGAAAAGTTAGAAATGTTCTTGGATGTTTAATATAGATAGAGGGCTTGTTTTCACTAAGCTTAGCCAAAATTTGATAAGCTTAAGCTAATACAAGTGATATGAGATAGATAATGAACAGTTTCATCTTTTAGGGTGTTCTGGGGGTGCATTCTGACAGCAAAATTCAAGAGAGTAGTGTTGTAGAGGTTAACAAACAGCCATTGAAGTTATCTTAGCTGTACAGTGCAACAATGAAAGGACAATCCCTGTCAATTCAAAGCGCTGGGTCTCTAGTTTCTGGTCTCTGGTCTCTGAACTCTGTTCTCTGTCTCTGTCTCTGTCTCTAGCACTCTGGAACTCTAAACTCTGGACTCTGTTCTCTGTCTCTGTCCCTGGGTTGGTTGATGACCGAAGAAATCACACTTAATGATGCACACTAAATAGTCCTTTGAAACTGTTCTTGATCATGGCTTGCAGACTTGCATGTGGAAGCAGGGGTGAGACCTCTTGCTTCTCCACAAACAAGCATGACCATATTTATATTGTTTAGATACATATGAGAGATAGTAAATATGAAATAGAAAACAATAAGCTTAATTGTTACAGGTACTGTAGAACACTTCGGAAGGTTCAGCAGCATTTCTACCTTGCCCTGGGTTATGGGTTTTTCTCTGATTGATGAATGGTAATCCAGCCAGATGTGTTCCATGCTCATCTGCATTATTCTGCATCCACACAAGCACATTAAGCCTCTGGATCAATTATGATCAGAATGTATAGTGGATGGACAATCCCTTGATCTGTTGTAATTAATCTTAGTTAAGCAGTATGCCAAGATGCTGGGACCCACACAGCACTTGCTAATTAGGAGTCTTTGATATTTCTAGGTTTTTGGGCATTGGTTGTCACCTCCCAAACATTGGACGTTCCATTCCATGGTCTGGTCATCATTATTGGGCTTGCTATAGGTGTAATACACCTGCGACAGCTGCTAGGTACATTCTTTATGTTCAAATGCATTTGGGTTCATCAGAAAACTGCTTGTAAGGTCCCTTGATGCGACCAAAGTACACTCGATAGGCTATGTAGAGTCCTGAATCCCTCCAGAGAGCATTCTGATAGCTTGGTTCACTAAGCTTAATAATCATGAACTGGTTTGAACACTTCCAAGGCTCGAATATCCTTATTTCAGTCGAACTGGCTACTATGGGACATAGTACCAATCCTCTATAGAGTTCTTTAATGATATAGCCAATGATTTCATGTAGAGAATCATTCCAGAGTACGGAATTCATGTATAGGTGTGGAATTGGTGTATCAGCGTGTGGATGTAGATGCACGTGGAGTGGGTGAGTCAAGTGGAGATGGGGATAAAACAGTGATGGTGGTTGAGTGGGTATAGGGTTTCTTCTGGGATCTGGATTTTGGGTTCCTGATCCAGAGATTCTACTTCTCAATTTAGGAGGAGGTGATGGAGTTTCTCAGGCTGAGAACTTCTTGGGAGGTGTGGTGATGGTTTTCTAGTGATCAATTATCACTAGAAGGATGAAAAATTGGGTTGTGATGATGGATATCCCTGAGTATAGGTTCCAAGATCTGACAACACAACAGTGATAGGGGCACATGATGTGATCGAGTTCTAGGGTGATTATTCTGTAGGCAAAGAGGGTGGCAGTGGTGGTGAAGATGAAAATGAGTAGGTAAGCCAGGTCTTCTGGCAGGGAGAGGTTGAGGGACATAGCAATGGCTACACAGAGGGGTGGTTTTCTTTCGCACATTGTTTTGAACGACCAGAGTACCTTGATGTGTTCAGTACATCAGCAGAGCAGAGCAGAGTAGAGGGCAAGCAAGAGATAAGTAGCAGAGTATCTTAGTGTTTTGTTACCCATGTTAGAGGTTTGCTCGTGAGTAGTATGGAGTTTGACACAGGATGTCTATACAGACTTGGTCCTGTGCTACTAAGTGTGACTTGGAGATGACAGAGCACTATAGTCCAGCCAGTTTTGATGGCAAAGTGTTATAGGAGGCAAGAACTGTATAACACTAAGATAAGAATACAAGGTAATGTACTGTATCCTTATATACTTCTAAGTGTGGCTGTACTCCTACTATAATGGTCCAGACCAGAGTAACTATGAGTCAAAGATAAGGGACACAAGGCATAAACTAAGAATAGTCCTTCTGATGTACACTACTGATGGTTTCATAGTGACATGGGAACGTAAACTAGAAATAGCTGTCCTTCTGATAAGGCTTCTGATAACAGAGGCCATTGGTGATTTCAATGGTCAGATATAACCTTTTTGGAGGTTCTCATTGATAAATGTTTTGAGTTCCTTTTCTTCAGCCATTGAGAGTCAGTACAGTTTCATAGAAATGGGTTTAAAGTCAGGTTTGAGATTGATTTTGTGATTATCTGGTCAGGATGGAGCTGGGTCATGTGTTGGAGTGATTTGGTAACCTGAACAGCATTATTGGCCTTTTAGGAGGTGATGAGTTTGACAGCATAGCAGGTATCATAGGAGGAAAGCTTGGATGGACAGCCACCAACAGACTTGGAGAGTGTTGATCAATGTTTGAAGCAAAGTCTGGATATAGCATTAAGGCCTAGGCCCATAGTAGAAGAGATTTGGGCAGCAGAAATTCCCTTGTCCAAGAGAGAGAGAATGTGATTGATCTGGGTAGTAGAAAGTGATCTCATGGTAGGGTATAGTAGGTTGGGGGGTTGGGTTAGGTATAGGAAGTAAGCACCTATATATATACATTATCCTATAGGGTCACATGATTTTATTTGCATTTATTTGATTACATTAAATGAAATCATGTGATTATTACTAGATCAATTAGTAGATAGGATATAGGGGTATATATGTTTAAAATATGAGATCTCTAGCTTTAGCATATCTAGAGCTATTCAAGAAATAGTTGAGACCTGGAGAATATTGGAAAGGTTTTGGCAGCTACAGTGATTGACCA
Source organism: Lepiota brunneoincarnata (assembly GCA_023014365.1). NCBI lineage: Eukaryota > Fungi > Basidiomycota > Agaricomycetes > Agaricales > Agaricaceae > Lepiota > Lepiota brunneoincarnata. Next base: position 241,351 of record JAEBUN010000016.1, read on the forward strand.
TCAATCGACACACCACCATCAATCGACACACTTTGCATTTGAGGGTCACAATGTAGTGCTTATTCTCTCAGAAATTCAGGAAAAATATGTCATGTATGTAGCTAGAGACACACCAAATGGCATAAGGATTGAAATAAGAGGTACAGAGATATGAATATTCTTCCACCAAAAAGGGCCCAAAGTGAGACTAAACAACTTTTGTTGTGAGATCAATCCAGATTTGAACAAGAAGTACTCCATATTTTGGCTTGATTTTGGGCTTAGTCTGTAGGTATACATCTAAGGTATGGTGGTATGACATTTTACAGACACAGAGGTCACCACTACTGAGCTATACAATTTCTTTCAGAGTGTGACATTTAGGATGGAGGTAGAGATCAATAATGAAAAAAAAATTTGCTCCTCCTCCAATTTCCCCTCCACTTGCTTGGTATATCCACATTCCATCTTATGGTTGCTCATGTAGACTCAGAAGTCATCAAAAAGAAGAAGACTTGAGACAAAATGAACCAGAAACTCAACCATGCTGCAGAAGTATATAGCCTGGAAAAGCAGACTATACCAAAGCCACAAGGGCTCCAGGTATTTGCAGAACAATTTGGAGTTCCATTGAAGAGCCCACAGTATCATGTAAATGGAGAACACACACAAGAGGAATATTTTGCAACTTTGCAGCAACTTAGCCCTGCTAAGGAGCAGGTTCTCCTTGATTTTATTCTCCAGTCAGCTGACCATGGAATGCCCCTGGACAAGACCCAGATCATGGCTTATGCCAATGCTATTGTATAAGAAGTTGTGTTAGAGCCGGTGCGGGTCGGGACCGAAGCGGAGGGTCGGGGTGGTATCCTTGGTATAAGGTAACCGGGGGACAGAGCGAAGTCAGTACGTAGACTTCGGGACCGAGGCGGAGTATGTCGGGCGGGGGTTGGACTTGCGGCCTCAGCTTATGTGCTGTGCCCTCCTACTGTCCTAGTCCGTATTTCAGGAAGTTGGAGCCGAAGCGGAGCGAGGCAGAAGAGAGGAGAGGATATGGAACAGGGAGCTGGTCCGCTGCTCGATTCGATTATCAGACTGAGGAGTACAAGCCAAGTGCCTACGGTATATATACTACTAGCTCGACGAATGATGACTCGTACTGACTACGTGCGGAGCGAAGCGGAGACCCATATGGTTACAAGCGGATTACGAATAATTTCGAATGGAATGGAGACTGGTACGGGTATGGAGACTGGTAACGTATTCTGATTACGGACGGAGAATGGAGAACTGGACAATGGGAGCACCGAGGGTCAGGTGGTCGTGGCATGTGTAGAGGTAGGTCGCGTGATCGGGGCGAAGGGTTGCGGTCGGAGCCAGTCGGGGCCGAGTCGGAGGGCATAGGGTTGTCGTGTGGAGCACACGTGGAGTCGAGAAGCCGAAGCCTAATGGTTAAGCTCTAGGTTTGGTGTGGATATGACAGTGCCCCCCCTTTAGGGCCGAGCCTCGAGGCCCAAGGCGGTCTAGACCGGGGCCCACCGGAAAATTCCACAAGGGTATAAAAAAAAAAAAAAAGTGAACTGATTCGAATTTGAGAGGACACAACTTGACCTCCTACCCCCATGAGCAGACAACCATCCCGTCAACCGACCGCTACGGAGCGCAAGGCGCGATTACTGAGAGAGAAGGCGGAGCGAGAGGAACGAGAGCGGCTCGAAATCGAGAGGCTAGAAGAAGAGGAACGGCGAGAGGAGGAGGAGCGGCGGCTGGCAATAGAACGCCAAGAGGAGGAGCGACGGCAGCTCATAGAGCTGCACCAACGACAAGCGGAAGAGCGCGCGAAGGAGCGATATGCGGAGGAGATCAGGAGGCAGCAAGAGGAAACCGCCGAGGCAGAGCGTCGGGCGATTCGGGCCCGACTCGTTGCGACGACCACAGGGGCCTCGTCGAGCCGCCTGTCGGAAGACCCGATGCAAGTAGATACGGAGGAGTCGGATTCCGAATATACGGATAGGGATGAGGCGAGGGACGAGGAGGAAGAGGGGGAGGAGGACTCCGGGGATTCAGGGGGTAAGGGTAAGGGGAAGGCAAAGGCGAGGGCGGCCCCGCGACGGGGCCATGCGCACGTATTCGGGGGCGAGAATCCCTGCTGGAGGTGCCAGCGAGACGGGGCCCCATGTGAGGTGGCCGGCGGGTAAGTCATTTTGGAGGATTTCCGGACTACATACTGATAGTTTCTTAGTAACACCAGGAGTTGCCGTCGGTGCAGCAAAATGAAAAAACGGTGCGGGGGTCAAGAGGAGACGGAGCCGAGCGGGGCCGGTGGTTTGTCGGGCCAGCAATTCGAAGGTGAGTAAGGAATCCTGTATTATGATGGATGCCAATTGATGGACCTTGTAGAGTTGAAACGGCTCATCGAAGAAAGGCACCAGGAGACCGTCAAGAAAATCTACACCCTGGAGGTGCGAATTGAGCGGTCCATCGCTCGGTTGGGGGAAAAGGTCGACAAGATGGGGTCGCTTGCTGGCCGCTACGAGCAACTACGGCGTTGGGAGGCTCAGGTGGACGGAAATTGGTCGAGTGGAAATTTTTCGGAGACGGAGGGTTCGGAGGGGAGTGTCGGGCCCGCTTCGGAGGAGGAGGTGCAGGATTTGATGGAAGAAGTGAATGGGTCGCCCGGGCTCTCTGGAGACGACACCGATAGGTAGTTGTACGGGGTTGTTTCTTTGGTTTGTTTAATACATGGTTGTTTCTTGGTGCAATGTGTGGTCAGTAACTCAAAGTGAGTGAAGAGGACCAGGCTTTGCAGGGTAAGAGGAATGAAAAGCCTCTACGAGATCTATAGCATGTTCAAGCTCGGTGGCTGGCAACCACGAGGACTCTTCTTCAGTGTCTTCGTAACCTAACCAGATGACTTTATAGAGGAGCTTGCACGCGCGGCGCCGATCGATCTTAGAGTCGACGATGCGGGCAATCTCGTATTCTGGTTCACCGTCAATGGAAACCGGCGCGGGCGGCGGATCCGATCGGGCGGGTATGGTGTTAGGTGTGGCTGGTTCGAGCATGGAAACATGGAAGACTGGGTGTACTCCACGCATGGAGTCGGGAAGTCGGAGTGTAAGGGAGTGAGTACCTGCTTGTGCAATGATCTCATAAGGCCCAAGGTACTTTTCGGAGAGTTTTTTGGAGGGACGGGTGGTGCGGAAGAATTGGGCTTTCACGAATACCTTTTGTCCAACCTTGAAGTCCGGGGCGGGGAGTCGGCGGGCGTCGGCGGAGGTCTGATAACGTTGCTGGGCTAGCGCTATTTCGGACTTCAGGGTGGTATGTAGGTCGTCGAGATCAACAGCAAAATGGCGGGCCCGGGCGGAGGCAAGATCGCGTTCAGGATGAACTGTGATGTTCGGATGGTATCCTTTATTAGCGAAGAATGGGGAGATACCGGTGGTGGCACTAGGAGCGTTGTTGTAAGCAAACTCAGCCAGGGGTAGTAATTCGGACCAATTGTCCTGTTGGTAGTTACAATAGACCCGAAGGTATTGTTCGAGGGTCTGGTTGGTGCGTTCCGTTTGTCCGTCGCCTTCTGGATGGTAGCCCGAGGTGAAATGTAGCTTCATGTCAAGGGCTTGTCCCAATGAGCGGAAGAAGTGGGAGACGAATTCGGAGCCGCGGTCGGAGGTAACATGTTCGGGTACGCCGTGCTTGGAGAAGACGTGGAGGACGAATAGGCGGGCGAGGTCGGAGGAGGTGACGGTATCATAAGTCGGGATGAAGAGGGATTGCTTGGTGAGTCTGTCAACGATTACCAGGATGGCGTCATAGCCGGAGGAGGCGGGAAGTTTTTCGATGAAGTCCATGGAGATTGAATTCCAAGGGCGTTCGGGGATGGGGAGTTGCTTAAGGAGACCGTAGGGGCGATGGCGCTGGGGTTTAGACCTCATACAGGTGACGCAAGACTTACAGAAATCCTTGACGAAGGTGCGGACGCTAGGCCAGGTGTATTCGCGCCGGATGAGTTCCAGCGTTTTATTCTGACCGAAGTGGCCGGCTAGGACGTGATCATGCTTGTACTGGAGGACCCGAAGTCGGAGATTGTCGGTGTCAGGGACGTAGATTCTGTCGTCTAAGAGGAGGAAACCTTTATCATTAACTGACCAACGGCCTTCTGGGCTGGCAAGATGGGCGGAAGCGGTCGGATCCACTGGTAGGGCGGCGAGAATATCGCGGTGTAGCTGATCGAGGTCCATGACTACAGCTGCGCGAAGGGAAGGGGCGTAAAGAGTGGTGGCACGGACGGAGGCCGCGAGCTGTTCGTGAGTGAACACAGGCCGGAAGTTGTGCGGGTTGACTGATGCATAGTCGCTATTCCCCCCTTTAGGGTAGACGTCCCATCGTCTAGTTAGGGCGTCAGGCTTGGTGCCGAGGCGGCCGGGTCGGAAACGGATGACGAGGTGGAATTGGGATAGGAACTCGGACCAACGAGCTTGGCGGCGAGTCAGGATCTTGGTGGTGCAGAAGTATTCGAGGTTCTTGTGGTCAGTGACCACATCAATAGCAAGGGGGGCACCTTCGAGATAGTGCCGCCAGATGCGAAAGGCTTCGAATATCGCCAGGAGTTCCTTGTCGTGAGTGTCATAGTTGAGTTTGGCCGTGTTAAAGGTGCGGGAATGGAATGCAACGGGATGGACCTCCCCATCGTCGGTGATGATAGAGAGGATTGCCGCAAGGGCGTAGTCGGAGGCGTCGGTCTCGACAATGATCTGAGCGTCGGGGACCCAAGGAGTGAGGACGGGGGCGGAGATAAATGCTTCCTTCAGGGAGTTAAAGGCCTCGCGACAATCATCAGTAAAATTCCACTTCACGTCTTTGCGGGTGAGGCGAGTGAGCGGAACGACGATGTCGGAGTATCCGTGAATGAAGCGACGGTAGAAATTGGCGAAGCCTAGGAAGGACTGGATGTCCTTGACTTTCTTAGGCTCAGGCCACTCCTGGATGGTCTTGACCTTAGATTGGTCCATTCGGAGGCCGTCGGGGGAGAGAATGTAGCCGAGATATTCCACTGTGTCAGAGTGGAACTGGCATTTGTCAGGGCGGGCGTATAGACCGTGTTGGCGGAGCCGCTTGAGGACCTCCTTGACTTGGTCACGATGGATACTATGGTTGTCGGAGTATATCAGAATGTCGTCAAGGTAGATAGTAACGCAGACGTCGAGCATGTCCTTGAATATATCGTTCATGAACCGCTGGAAGGTGGCGGGGGCATTGGTGAGGCCGAAAGGCATAACCATCCATTCGAAGGAGCCGTAGCGGGTCCGAAAGGCGGTCTTCCATTCGTCGCCGTCAGCAACGCGGACAAGATGGTAGGCGTGGCGGAGGTCGATCTTGGTATATACGCGAGCTTTGCGAGGGGAGTCTAAGAGGTCGGAGATGAGCGGAAGGGGATAGCGGTCCTTCTTGGTGATACGGTTGAGACCTCTAAAATCAACGCATAAGCGGAGGGAGCCGTCCTTTTTCTTGACGAAGAGGACCGGGGCTCCATGAGGGGAAGTGGAGGGGCGGATGAAACCAATAGATAAATGTTCGTCAATAAAATCACGTAGAGCTCCAAGCTCCGATTGTGAAAGGGAGTAAATGGTACCGACCGGAGGCTGACCGCCATCCTCTAGGTTAATCTGGAGGTCGTAAGGGCGGTGTGGAGCAAGTGTGTCAGCACGCGATTTACTGAAAACGTCAGCGAACTCGTGGTATTCCTCGGGGATGGACGAGAGGTCAGGCGGTTCCTCGGAGACAGAAGAGGACGCGGCCGATGCAGAGGCGGCGGAAAGATTGATTCGGAATTGTTGGGAGCCAGGGAGCTTGGCAGCGCGGATAAAGGCAGGAGCGTTTATCAAGGAGATGTGCGGTTTCGCAAGGGGGACAGATTGGGACGAGGTCCCGGACAGGGGTGGTGAACCTAGGTCAGGAGAGTCAGGGGCGGCCATAGGCGGAGCCGATGCGGGTGCGACGCAGGTAGAGACGGAAGCAGGATTCTCGAGTAGGGATGGCCGGAAAGTAATACTGCCCAAAGCCCAGTCAATCAACGGATTGTAGCGGGTGAGCCAGTTGTGTCCTAAGACCACAGAACAGGAAGAGTCGAGCCGGGTGACATAAGTGTCCAAAATGATAGATTCACCGGAGGGGAAAGATACAGGCAGTTGCGCAAGCTCCGTAATGTAGGCATTTGAGGTCCCATCAAATAACCAAAGTTCAATAGCCGGAATGGACGAGGTTGGAATACTATGAGAACGAACAAAAGATGAGTCCACAAAACAGTGAGTAGAACCACTATCAACAAGGGCTTTGAAAGGGGAAAGAGAAGAGAAATCAGAACTAACTACATTGTCCGTTGTAGAAATCGGGTCCGAAGCGGAGAGTACGGAAGCGGAGACAGAAGATACAGAAGTAATTAAAGGAGAAGTTAATGTGATATGAAAGGAGTTCGGGTCGGAAAGAGCGGACGCATTGAGACGGAAACTCTCTGGAGCACAGCAGAGTTCAATGCGATCCTCAGTCTGTGCAGAGGCCTGAGGACCGCCGACTATTTTTCCGAACTCGGGAGAGCCGGCGCGTCTGTCTCGGAAATCTGAGCCTGTCGGCCTTTAGCCTTGGCGTCAGGGAATTTCTTCTTGTCGCAGTTGGCAGCCCTGTGATTGGGATCTGCGCAGACAAGGCAGAGGTTATTGTCGAAACATCGTTGACGTTCCTCGGGGGTTAATTTACCGTCCTTACCAAGTTTACTAGTAAGGTCGGATTTGGGCGGGGCCGATTTCTGACCGGCGGACGGGTTGGGCGGATTGCCCTTGAGGCTGGTGTTGGGCGTGCTGCCTCTGTTATTATTGGCAGGCTTGGCGGCAGGTTGCGGGTTGGTCGAGGTGGAAGGGGATGGGTTACCTCCAGGTTTCCTAGAGGCGGTCGGGTCCGAAACGGATTTGGCGCGGGCCTTCTCGCGTTGGCGTTCCCAGTAGCGAGCGTCGATCTTCATCGCTGCTGCTCGCATTTCGATGAAGGTGTCGGGCTTGCCGTCGGGCCGATTGGACAGAATGTCCTGGATGCGGTCGGGGAGGCCTTTGTAGTAGCGGTGACAGAATACTTCGTCACCCCAGCGGAGTTGGCCAGCTAGACGGAGGAAATCGACGTTGTAGACGGCGATCTTCTCGTCGTAGCGCATTCGGAGGGAGTCGAGCTGCTCAGCAGCTTCTCCGGTCGGATCCGCGGGACCGAAATTGGTCTGCAGTTCCAGGGTGAACTGGTCCCAGTCCTCGATCCAGTCGTGTATTATTCCGTGGTTGTCGGCCTCGTCGAGGCCGATTTCGAAGTGTTGCTGTGCCACGCCTGTGAGGTATGTCAACGCGAAGTTGACCTTGGTGGCGGGGATAGCGAACTGGGCCGGGTTAGTACGGAAATAGAGCCGACATTGGAAGAGGAAGGGTTTGAGTTTGGCAGGGTCAGAACCTGTAAAGATGTCAGGTTCGCGAGCTTTGGTACGGGGAGATCGAGGAGGCGGTGGGGCTTGAGAGTTCCCACGGCCGTCCATTTGGTCGGCTATGCGTTGGAAAACTCGGAGTATGAGTCTATCATGGTCGTCTCGGGTGTTGCCAGGTGGGATGTTGTTGTTGTTGTCGCCGTTGTCTGATGGTTCGTCGTCGCCCGGGGGCCCGTCCCCATTGTCAGGGTAGTCGTCGGGATCACCAGGGTCGCTGGGATCAGGATTGGGGTCGGGGCCATCGTCGGGGCCGTCGGGAGTCCGGAATACTGAAGGTTGTATATCTTCAGAGAAACGGTCTGGGGTCGAGGGTGCAATCGATTGTTGGTGAGAGCGAGAAGCCCTCGGGGAGTCGGGTTGCAGTTCCTCGGAAGGAGGTTGTCGAGTGATGCGTTTGCTACGGCGAGCGGCTGGAGTTACCAGAGTGCGAGTACGGGTAACTGTTCGAGAGACCATGGTTAGAAAAATTCAGAGTGTGGTGGACAGGAGGAGTTTCAGTCTGATAGTACTGTTAGAGCCGGTGCGGGTCGGGACCGAAGCAGAGGGTCGGGGTGGTATCCTTGGTATAAGGTAACCGGGGGACAGAGCGAAGTCAGTACGTAGACTTCGGGACCGAGGCGGAGTACGTCGGGCGGGGGTTGGACTTGCGGCCTCAGCTTATGTGCTGTGCCCTCCTACTGTCCTAGTCCGTATTTCAGGAAGTCGGAGCCGAAGCGGAGCAAGGCAGAAGAGAGGAGAGGATATGGAACAGGGAGCTGGTCTGCTGCTCGATTCGATTATCAGACTGAGGAGTACAAGCCAAGTGCCTACGGTATATATACTACTAGCTCGACGAATGATGACTCGTACTGACTACGTGCGGAGCGAAGCGGAGACCCATATGGTTACAAGCGGATTACGAATAATTTCGAATGGAATGGAGACCGGTACGGGTATGGAGACTGGTAACGTATTCTGATTACGGACGGAGAATGGAGAACTGGACAATGGGAGCACCGAGGGTCAGGTGGTCGTGGCACGTGTAGAGGTAGGTCGCGTGATCGGGGCGAAGGGTTGCGGTCGGAGCCAGTCGGGGCCGAGTCGGAGGGCATAGGGTTGTCGTGTGGAGCACACGTGGAGTCGAGAAGCCGAAGCCTAATGGTTAAGCTCTAGGTTTGGTGTGGATATGACAAGTTGAAGGAGAGGATGGCATGCCACTTGGAGATAATTGGATTAAAGGCTTTTGGAGTCAACACTACAAAGTACTCCAGACCCACTGGAGTAAACCATTGGACACTCAGTGGGCACACACACTCAATCTTGATAGCACACAAGCTTGGTTTGAGCTTGTCAAGGCTCAAATTGTTGACACTCAAATCCTGCCAGAAAACATCTATAGGATGGATGAGAGTGGATTCACACATTCACACTCTGGAAAGGAGCATGTATATGGACATCGAGGGGCAAAAACTCAATACAAGCAGGGTGGAGCTAACTGGGAAAATGTCACTGCCCTAGCCACCATTTGTGCAGATGGATCAGCACTCCAGCCAATGATCATCTGCAAAGGAAAGCACTTCATGATGAAGTGGCATGAAAATAATATTGCCCAATCAATGTGGGTTTATTCAACCTAATTCTTGTCTTTGAGTCTTTTCTAATGATATTTTAATCTAGGATTGCACATTCCCCTAATGGTTGGACTGATGGGGAACTTGCTCTTGATTGAATGAAGGTCCACTTTGACCCATTGACTCGCAACAAGGCAAATGGAAGAACTTGAGTTCTTCTCCTTGATGGTCACAAATCTCACTACACTTGTGATCTTCTTTGCTATGCCATTGCAAATGATATTGTGATACTTGGATATCCCCCACACTGCACCCATGCTCTCCAAGGGCTTGATGTTGTCTGCTTTGCCCAGATGAAGGACATATGGAAGAAGGAGCTTAATTCATACAAGAAAACAAATAACCACCCTCTTACTAAGGCCAACTTTGCTTATGTCTTTGGGACTGCTTATCTTTGTGCATTTACTACTGAAACCATCCATGCAGCATTCCAGGCAACTGGAATCCATCCATTCAATCCAAACATCATTTCTGTACAACAGATGCAGCCAAGTATACTGACATCTATGAAAGGAACATTTCCACTTCAACAACCTTCCCCTGTTAGGTGAGTAATGGCCATCTACCACAAAAATAGCTCCAATATGCCAGATATATCTGAAAGGAATACCAATCATTTGATTCCTATACAGAGACTAGCTACACCAACCAAGTTCACACCTAAAAAGTGAGCATGAATGATGTCAGAATCACTTTCATCAAGTTCAGCATCATACCTTGTCTCAGATAGTCCATTCAAGTCCACCCACCTGATCATTCACCCAGTGATCAAGCACCCACCAGGCTTTATGCAGCATAAGTGGGACCATCTTCATTCACCAAGTATTTATTGATCACATGCACAGCTCATGGAACAGGTCTTAAACCTTGAGCAAGACCTTGATTGTGCTATAAAAATGATCAAAGCTTGGGATATGGTTATCGAAGTGAACCATGCACAGATGATTATACAAGACCTCACCCTGCATCACCAAAACCAGACACTTCAGGCTAAGGAGACCAAGAAGAAGGATGATCAAGCAGTGTTGTTTCCAAGTGGGAAAGGGAGATGTTTGATGGATGCATCATTCTCTCAGGAAATTGAGCAGTTGACAGAGAGGATGGAGTGCCAGGAGAGAGAGAAGAAGGGTAGAGCAGATATCAGAGCCCACAAACAAGCCCTCAGGGATGCTGTTGAGGCATAGTGGAAAGCTTTGAAGGCAGAATGGGAGAAGGGATGGAAAGACAATGAAAAGCTTAGAGAGGAGCTTCTAGCAAAGAAGGTACCTTGTAAGGACCTCCCAAAATGGCCAAAATGTACCTCCAGAGCCCAGAGACAGGCATTGGTAGCATGGGAGATGGGTTTCAGCAAGGGAGAAGATGTTGATGAGGATGAAAATCAAGGGGAGATGGATTCATAAGGGTACATCACATACCTGTCATGCTGTGTTGAATGATGGTTTTCCCAGCTTTTTGGCATCAATATTCAGAAAAAATATCACAGAGCAATACATCATGCAACATACTTTAATACCTTCTGATTTAAAGTAGAACACCATGTACTATAGGGCTATCTAATTTATTTTGGAATTTGAGCAAAGCTGGGGGTGGAAAAAAATAAACTCAATCTAGTGTGTCAATTGACAGTCAATCACTGTACTGTACAGCAGCAGCAGAGGTACAGCAGAGGAGGACAGCAAGTAGGAAAGCCAGAGTGAAGAGTATAGTGTTTTGTTATCTGGGTAAGGGATTGTCACTTAGTGGTAATACCTCTTACTCTCTACAGGCATCTATACAGACTTATTCCCAGAGATATTCAGAGGTCAACTTGTGAACACAAACACTTAGCAATAGCTAGAAGAGCAAAGGCAAGTGTATAGAATGAACTACACTGTACTGGAGTATACAAATAGTTCTACTGGATTTATATGGTTATTTACAGTGGCTATGCTACTGCTATATTTGGGAAATACTAGATGGTTGGGGAAGATTCTATTATAGGAATGTTCTGGATTGTTCTGGGAGGATTCTGGAAGGTTCTGATAATAGACAGGATGCCATGTGAGCTTGTCACAATGCCTCTCCTGGTTGACCTGGAGGGTGAGGCCAAGTTACTAGTGATAACCAGAAGTGGGGCAAGGGGCCCATGCTTGAGTACAGCTGGGAGTTTGGTTTCCAAGGGATTGCCCCCCAAGTGTGGGCTCTGCATGTGCTGGCTCTGCACATGGTCAGGGCCAGGGCCAGGGTCAGGTCTGGAGGGCATCTTGTTTTGTCCCTCAGAGGCCTAGGGGCCAAAAAGAGGGTAGAAGTCCTCCTCCACCAAATCCAATGAATGTTTCTGAGGCCAGAGTAAGACCAAATCTGGTGGATGATTTCAGAGCAAAAGTGGTGGACATTTCCAAGGCCAGGGCAAGGCCAAAAGTAGAGCACAAACACAACATGGTGTCTGCAAGCACAGAAACACTCCTGAGGCACCCAAGAGTGGGGAAAAATCACCCAAAGGAGGGAGATTTAGCTGAGGGAATGGCTGAAAGCCACAAAGATAAAGGGGGTGATGTTAGGGCAACCGGGGGCCTTGACAGCTTAGGAGGAGCTGAAAAGACACTGCAGGGGTATCCTAAGTCTTATTAATCTGTAAGTTAAGTACAGAGCACATACTTGCAGGGGTATCCTAAGAGAATAGGATAGAGAAACCCCTGCAGGTGAAACTATATATACAGTGACCCACAAAACCGTTCCAATGTTTTGTACTTTTGACTTAAAGTAGTAATAGCTCAGTAGATAAAATAGCTAAATTTGTGGATATATTTATAAACATAGCCAAATATGTCATATCTGACTCTGCAAAGTTGCATCATGTAATACTTCCAAATTAGGCAATTATGAATTTTGTAATCATTTTAAGTCATTGGAACGGTTTTGTCAATGACATATTATACTAGGCTATCCTATTATTTCTAGTACTTAGAGTAGCCCCCCCTGGCTTTGAGTACAGCTGCTACTCTTCTAGGCATACTTTCAATTAACTTCTGACACTCAGAAGCTGGAATAGCATCCCACTCCTTTTCTACCCTCTGCCACAACTCCTCCATACCCTTGGGAGGAGATTCATACTCTCCCAACTTTCTCTTCACATATTCCCATAAGTGTTCAATGGGATTGAGGTCAGGTGACTGTGCTGGCCAGGTTAGGAGCCTAAAATGATTTTTTTGAAACCATTCTTTGGCCAGTGTACTCTTGTGTTTGGGGTCATTATCTTGCTGGAAGATAATATCTCGGGGTTTAAGCTTGTACCACTGGAGACTCTTCTTCAAATCTTCCTCCCCCAAACCATCACTGATCCTCCTCCATACTTCAGAGTTCCCTTGACCAATCTTTCACTAAGCCCCTCTCCCTTCTTTTTCCATCCCCACTTCCTCCCATCTGACCCCAAATGATTAATTTTGGTCTCATCAGACCATACAACCAGCTTCCAGTCCTCCACAGTCCAATGCTGGTGTGTCAGAGCAAAATCCAGCCTAGCCCTCCTATGCTTGTCAGAGAGTAAAGGCTTTTTTTGCTTGACTACAGCCTTCATTCCTGCCTGTTTGAGATGCCTTGCTACAGTCTGTGAAGAGACTGATGTCCCAATGATGGGAGCAAGAGATTTGGCTATATCTACAGCAGTTTCAGCCTTGCCAGCAGAGATAAGATGGATAGCATGCTGAATATTAGTGGTAGAGAGTTTTGAAGGACGTCCTCCAAGTGATTTAGTAAGGCTGGAACAATTTTTAGAGGCTAGCCTGGATATGGTACTGTGCCCAACACCAGTAATTGCCTCAATTTTAGTATAGGAATGATGAGAATTAAGCAAAGAGAGGATGGTTTGCTTTAGAGTAGAAGATAATGGCTTCATAGTAGGTAGGGGGGTTGAGAATGATGGGACATGGCTGTCAGCACATCTATTTATATGTCAAAGACACGTGGTCACATGATCTTGTTGATTGACAATCAACAGAGTCATGTGATTGCTTGGATTAGTATTAAAAATTACCATTGACAAAACTGTTCCAATGACTTAAAATGCTTACAAAATTCATAATTGCCTCATTTAGAAGTATTACATAACGCGACTTTGCAGGGTCAGATATGACATATTTGGCTATGTTTATAAATATATTCACAAATTTAGCTATTTTATTTACTGAGCTATTACTACTTTAAGTCAAAAGTACAAAACATTGGAACAGTTTTGTGGGTCACTGTATATATGACTTATATAATCAATATAAGTTGAACCAAACCTGGCTGTGGTGTCTGGGTGCTACACAAAGGGCAAACATGGTTGAAACCAATGTGAGGAGTGAGGGTGGCTGTCTAAAGTCTACAGGAATAAAGGAGGGCAGAAGGAGGTTAAGGAAAGTGTGGAGAGTGAAGGAAAAGGTTCATCTGGTCAATGAGAGGACATCTGGGGTATTTTGACTGTGCATGGGGCTTAAGCATTTAAAAGGAGGGATGTACAGTGTGTTGGGAGTGTTGCTGGGGTGTTTGGGGTGTCCCCTTACAGATGGCAAACAACTCACCATACAGATTCCCACAGGGAAGGGGAGAAGTGAGAGTAACCAATGCAAAGAGGACAAGCCAGGAATGTGCATGGACCCCCATAAGAGTCAAAGCACTGATAGTATTGATAAGTGATTGCCCAAAACACTGGTATTGATTGTCAAGGCCCTAGATAATGATCAAGCAGGTATAAACATCATTAAGGAGATACATAACAAGTACACTGAGGACTCATTCTTCAGGGAAATTATAAGAAAGCCCAAGGAACACAAGAACTTCATTGTAAAGGACAGCCTTGTGTACCTAATGGAAAATTGAGCCAAAATACTATGCATACCACATGTACTGGTAAATGGGCAGACCATTAGAGAACTTATCATCTTGGAGGCTCACTCAATGTTAGCTCATTTAGGTGCTTGAAAGACTACAATGTACCTAAGAGATCAAATTTGGTGGAAAGACTTGGTAAAGAATGTCCAGGCCTTCTGTAAATCATGTCCTACTTGTAAGAGAGGAAAACCCCCCAATCACAAACCATTCAGATTGCTAAATCCCCTCAAAGTTCCCCACTATCCATGGGAGAGCATCAGCATGGATTTTGTGGGACCCCTCCTGGAATCAAGAAATTAGGATGTAGCTTATGATACCATAACTGTAGTTATAGACTGACTGACTGGAATGATACACTTGGTGCCTAGCCACCAAAACTATAGTTCAAAACAAGTCACAGAACTCATATTTAGCAAGATCTACAGATTACATGGTCTCCCACATTCTATAATTAGCAACAGGGACATGCTGTTTACAAGTGGATTCTGGAAACATTTACATGCACTAATAGGGATAAAAACTCAGATTTCAAGTACCTATCACCCTCAGTCTGATGAGTTGACCAAGCAAGCCAACCAAATGATAACTCAAATGCTACAGATGTGTATTTCTCCTTCTCAAACAGATTGAGTAACAAGATTACCTTCTGTTATGAACAGTCCAGACCGGGAGGAACAAGAACTATTGTTCGACTTTACAAGATGGGTACAGGAGACTACAGACCAATTACGGGCACAAGAATACGAAGATGAGGAAGGGGAATATTACACCGCCATGCAGGACCTGGCGAGAGAAGCAGGAATGGAGATAACCTTGGAGGATATATTGGAATACCCCGAGGACGAGGAAGATAACCATGGATCAACCGACCCAACCTCCGATACGGATGGAAGCACTGAGAGAATGGAGAGCGAGAACGGAGAGGACTCCATGGAGATACAATCGGGAGAAGAAGATTATGAGTCAGAGGAAAGCGATGGAACATCGCACAGCAGTAGCAAGAGTACTGACTCATTGTAATATAAATAACACTAGGATGCCATCAGCCAGGATGTGCATCATGGTCAGGACTGCGCACGACCAGTAGAACAGCCAAGTAACCTATAACGAGTATATAGCACCTCATAGGTATATAAGGCCTGTACAAGTAGAGATTAAAGCCCTAAGCTTTAATCTTGTTAACAGCGGTCGTTTACCTCTCTGCCTTAACTTGGCGTCTTCCCTCGTTATCTCATTGAGCGCGATCCACTAAGCTCTATAAGGCCAACCGTCTCGGACACCTTGTAGAGTGATTGAAGGCCGTCTCCAGTTATCCTTCGGATACAGAAGGAGCACGGATCATAACATTAGATTAAAGCTTCCTTTGGACAACCTCCATCGTACACCCCGTGGTATCGGTACTGCCTTGTCGCTACCCTTCCACACCGGCAGACGATACGCTTTATCGCTATCCGAGTGCCAACCGTATCTGACGACACGCCTTGTCGCTGTCCGGTGATACACCCCTGTAGAGCAGGCCACCATACCCTCTGCACCCTTGGTCAGACTGCACCGAAAGCATTGATAGGTCATCCACACCTTTAAGTGTTGATTGGGATAACGCACCCGTAAGCGTTGTATACAGGTCATCCGCACCTTCAAGCGTCGATTGGGATAACGCACCCGCAAGCAGTTGTTTATTCACCCTCACCTTCACCTTCGACTTCTTCCCTCTTCACCCTGTCTACAAACCGAAACGACCCCCTTGCCACCGACTACGAAGAATCCAACAGTTCTGACTGGTCGACAACCGACTCCGAACCCGACTTCACACCCCCTCCACCACGGACCCTAAAAAGAAAACAAAACCTATACCCCTCACTCGTTCACCCTCTGGTTCCGCACCGTACCCTACACAACCTACCGAGAGAGTTCAACGTCGAACAGAAGACCCAGGATACCCAGCACCCCCAGCATCAGTTCTTCAATCCCTACCTAAACAACCACCACCTGAAAGAACTGCCACCTCTACCCGCTCAAAGCTCGGGGAGCCGATTCATAGAACATCTACCCCATCCTCCGGTCCTCAACCCTCAACAAGTACAAGAACTAGCGACAACACTTCGCAACAGAAACCCCCAAGAACATTCTCACCCCTCACATCACCACTTGGATCACCGGTACACTCACCGCCTCGATCCAGTTCCCCTGTACAATCCGAACCATCCGAAGTTAGCCCCACTACCGGGTCTATTCACACTTCCGACGAGGAATCCACAACCTCTGACATTAACAATATGGCCTCCTCCGCAAAAATCAATACACCCCCAACCTTTAATGGAGAGACCGACTACTTCCGCCTCTGGAAGGATGCAGTACAACTATACATCGATGCAAAGCCAGGAGCCTTTTCCGATGACAAGACCAAGATACAATTCGCCCTTTCATACATGTCCACCGGCCCCGCCGCAACATGGAGAGGAGCATTCTTGGAATCAAACAAAGAACTTGATGGAAGCCAGACCCTTCCGACATGGAAGAAATTTCTCGAAGGACTCGATACATCCTTCGCCCCAAACAATGTCCCCGCCGATGCAATGGACAGAATCCGCCACCTCAAACAGAATGGACGATATATCGATGATTACATATCCCAGTTCCAGATACTTGCCTATCAGGCCGACCTTGGAGATGGAGTGGCGGCGGTCAACTATTTCAAGAACGGGCTGGATCGCCCCGTCGCAATCAAGACAATTAGCCTCAATCCAGGAAACAAACTCAGCGACTGGTTCAAGCAAGCTCGAACAGCATATCAAATACTACAAACTCAACGCGACTATATGCAAACTCGAGGAACTCCCTCGTTTCCAACGACTTCGCGCACTCGCCCATTTAAAGGGAAAAGAAATGCTTTTACGCGCCGTGTCCCACTGCCCTATCAAGCAACAGACCCTAACGCAATGGATATTGACCAACTCGCCGAAGCAGTCTACAACCTCGACTTTGAGGACGAGCCAGATCTACTCGCCGAGGAAGCTGATGAAGACGAGGAGACCGAAGAAGACAGACTCCACCAGTTGGTACAAGAACGCACCCGCGAAGCCCTCAATGCAATCCTCACGGACGCCCAAAGAAAGGATCTCAAAGAAAAGAGATGCTTCAACTGCCGCAAGACTGGACACTTCGCCCGCGAATGCCCCACCAAGAAGACAATATATCGCCGATCCGAATTACCCCGCAATTTGGATGCCAGAAACCGGTCAAATGCGATATCCAGAAGAAGACAAGCAAGCTACAGGAAAAAGAACTCGCTATACAACATACTAGAAGATGCAACCGACGAAGAAGTCGAGGACATCTACGAACATTTTGCAAATGAATCCAACCACCCAGATGCCCCTCTGGTTAAGGATTTTGCCTAAGGAGACTAGCCACCACGTCTAGCCCTCCACAAAGACCTCCTTCCCTTTCCTATTCACAAAATGATATTAATGTTGTAAAGTTACAGGAATCGTCAGCACGCGTAATACATCTACCCTGTCGAATCCGAAAACACAAATTCACTAAGGAAGGACCCGAAAGCGTGGAACTACTCGCCCTACTCGACTCAGGAGCAGCAGGAAACTTCATTGACCCCGGAATGGTCAAACAACATTCATTCAAAACAACACCCCTCGATCGACCCATCGAAGTACGAAATGCCGATGGATCTGTTAACGAAAATGGAACAGCCACCCACTACACGACCCTCAACCTAACGGTTAACGGGAAGAATATGGAGATCAAACCAAAAGTAGTCTCCCTCGGAAGCCCAAGACTCATCCTTGGATTCCCTTGGCTTGCAGAACACAACCCAGACATCGACTGGGATGCCAAACAACTACGCTGGAGAAACGAACGTTGGGACAACACTATATTCCGAGAACTCATCCAATCCATGGAACCCGATTGGATCTACAACGACCAACTCAACCACATCTCCACACTAGAGCCCACAAGCTTCGAAGAAATCAACTTCAAAGCCTCCGCATCACAATTCCTCGCCGTACAACACGGAGAAAAGAAAAACGACGACCCAAGAAAAGTCGTACCCACGGAATTCCACGAATACCTCCCAGTATTTAGCAAGAAACAAGCCGAACGATTCCCCCCACAACGACCATGGGATCACAAAATTGAACTCAAGGAATCATTCAAACCAATTGCCATGAAGTCCTACCGACTCTCCCTCAATGAAGAAAAGGAACTCGACACGTTCCTAGAAGAAAACCTTCAAAAGGGATACATTCGACCATCCGAATCGCCAATGGCATCACCCTTCTTCTTCGTAGGAAAGAAAGACGGAAAACTACTGCCCCTGTCAAGACTACAGGTACCTCAACGAGCATACCGTCAAAAATGCATACAACCTCCCCCTCATCTCTCATATTCTCGACAAACTCCGAGGATCAAAATACTTTACCAAACTCGACGTACGAGCAGGATACAACAACATCCGCATACGCAAAGGAGATGAATGGAAAGGAGCCTTCAGGACACCCCGAGGATTATTCGAACCCACGGTCATGTTCTTTGGAATGTGTAACTCCCCAGCAACATTCCAAACCATGATGGACTCATTATTTCGAAAACTCATCGACAATGGAGGAGTAATCGTTTACATGGACGACATCCTCATTCACGCAAAAACAAAACAAGAACTCCGACGCCTCACAAGAGAAGTACTCAAGATACTCAAGGACAACGATCTATATCCTCAAAACCGAGAAATGCGAATTCGAACGACAACGACTCGAATATCTAGGAGTTATTATCACTCCCGACTCAGTTTCGATGGACCCAGCAAAGCTCAAAGGCATCGCTGAATGGCCAACACCAACTACCCCACGCGACGTACGAAAATTCATAGGATTTTGCAACTTCTATCGAAAATTCATACACCAATACGCCACTATGGGCAAAACCTCTCAATGCCCTAATGTCCAAAACCAAGAAATTCGAATGGACAGAAGAATGCCAGAACGCCTTCGATACTCTCAAGAGGAAATTCCAAAGCGAACCGGTATTAATGGTCCCCGACCGAGACAAACCCTTCGAAATCGAATGCGACGCATCACTATTTGCATCAGGAGCAGTCCTACTTCAACGCGACAACAATGGAATTAAACACCCAGTCGCATACTTCTCAAAAGGATTCTCACCAGCCGAACGCAACTATCATTGCTCCGAACAGGAACTCTTCGCCATTATCCGAGCACTCAAAGAATGGCGCCACCACATAGAAGGATCATCACACAAGACCATCGTATGGTCAGATCACGACAACCTTCGCCGCTGGAGAAAACCTGAAGACCTCAGCAGAAGACAAGCCCGATGGATTGCCTACATGCAACGATTTGACATCGAAATCCGACATATCCCTGGAAAGAAAAATGGACCAGCAGACTGCCCTTTCCAGACGACCCGATCATGAACCCAAGACAAGAGACAACAAACAGGTCGTTGCACTCCCTGACAAATTCTTCACCCCAGAACAGCCACAACATATCCATATTATCGACGAAAATACTAAACAGGAAATAAAAGAGCTGTGGAAGAAAAAGAAACAGACCGACATCGCCCAAGAAGATGACTCAGGACACCCACGTGTTCAAGGAAAACTATTTATACCACAAGATTTACACCTCAGACGCCGCTTACTGCAAAGAGTACACGACTCACCCACCGCAGGACACCCTGGAATCGCAGAAACAACTAGAAAACTCCAGGAATACGCCTACTGGCCCGGGATGCGATCATTTGTCAAAAACTACGTCAAAGGATGTGGTGCTTGCCAACAATACAAGATCAATCGCCACCCCTTAAAACCACCGCTTCAACCCATCCCTGGACCCCGTTCTACCCGTCCATTCTCGAACATCTCGATGGATCTTATCACAGACCTACCCCCGGACGGACCCCATGATTCTATACTGGTCGTGGTCGACCAGCTTACGAAGGGGATAATTCTAGAACCTACTGCGAAAACCACCAACGCTGGACAAGATCGCCGAAATTCTTATCAAACGGCTATTCTCCTAGATTTGGCCTTCCCGAGAAAGTTCTCAGTGATCGCGACCCCAGATTCGCTGCCAAATCCATGAAAGAATTCTACAAACAACTCGGAATCGAACAAGCACTCTCTACCGCCTACCACCCCCAGACAGACGGACAAACAGAGCGATTCAATCAAGAAATAGAACTCTACCTTGGCATCTATTGCTCATCGAACCCGAACAAATGGGTAAAGGCACTCCCACTCCTGGAATATGTCCACAACTCGAAAACACATGCCGAACACCAACATACCCCATTCGAACTCCTCTATGGATCAAGCCCCAAAGGATTTCCGACCTCCGAGGAGCCAACGAACATTCCAGCAATAGGAGAGAAGTTTAAATACCTCGCCAAGATACGCCAAGAAGCCCAAGCTGCGCATGAACAAGCCAGACTAAAAATGGCTGCAAGATATAACCGGCCAGATATCAATCTAAAAGTTGGACAGAAGGTTTGGCTCGACAACCGCAACCTCCCAATTCAGTACGCCTCAAAGAAACTGGCCCAACGCCGAGAAGGTCCCTTCACCATAACAAGAAAACTCGGACCTGTAACCTATGAACTAAAATTACCCATCAAATGGAAGATCCACAACAAGTTTCATGCGAGCCTCCTAATGCCTGCAGAAGAGAACAACACGCATGGGGAATACAACACAGCCCCACCACCCGACCTTGTAAATGGAGAAGAAGAATACGAGGTCAAGTCAATACTGCGCCACAGAAAATTCCGGAACAAGTATCAATTCCTAGTCAGATGGAAAGGATACCTTCCCACCGAGGATTCCTGGGAGCCAGAAGCAAACCTGGAGAACGCCAAGGAAGTCATTGAAGAATATAAAAGGGCCCACAAATTAGACAACCCCACCAATGACCCAACCACCCAACACTCGAGCAACCACTCCAGACCTCCCAGAGCCAGACAACGATGGACGCCTTCTCATCCGGGAAAGAATCATATCCCTGGCGAACCGCGTCACAGGAAATAGCCAACCTAACCCTGCCACCGATACCGCTGACGACCAACCAGACAGGACCAACAGTCCTTATATCATCCGGCATACCTTCCTTCCCTCCAACCAACCCGAGATACGATCCATCCTTTTACACGAAGTTCCCTTTCATATTACCGGAACCCGTCTTAAACGCAGTCCAGCGATGGTACCCCTGGTCGACACCTGCTGGAAGACATTTACTGCTCTTCTGTATCACAAGCGCCTCGTCCACGACCGAGCAACAGAATTCGAAAAACTATGCGCCACTATTCTTTCTAGCGCAACAGAGGAACAGGACCGCAATACCATTTCTGCCATGCTATCAACCGCTCTCACCGAATTCCCGTTCGAGAGTCCGATCCCAAGCCCGAGCAATGGAAGCAGAAGTCAGGACCGCCCTATCCTACCTATCGGGACCACCACCCAACCTTCCAACCCTCCCATGGTGGATACGAGTAACCAACCATCAAGTGTTGTACAAGCTATATCTGCTTCTAATGACGCCCCCATCGGGACTACCACCACTCACTTATCCACCACCCGAACTCGCTGCAATTGCTGCCGTCGATTCGGCCATATCAAAGCAGGATGCCCGCGCTACCAATGTCGATATTGTCGAAAGATTGCCCCAGACCATTACGAGAAGCACTGCGAGAGAAACCCTTACCAGCATCAACCCGCAAGTATGGTACCTGGCCTGTATCGCCGCCCACGAGGAATACCAAGCAGAGCTCGATCCCTCACACGCGAAACCACAAACAACAATATTCGACACATTGCTTGCAAACACCGAGCAGCGCCCCGCTTCAGCCAGACCCCTCCGCACCCGAATTCAAAATGCCCCCGTCGTCATTCTGACCACCAACGCCACCACCACATCTGCTAGCGGAAGCCACCGACTTCCTGAATCGATCCTTCGGCGCACCCGCCACCATTCACTCCAGAGAACCCATCGTCATCGACCTCACCCAAGACCCTGCCATCCCCAGACCACCAAGCTACCGAAGCGACTCCCCAGAACCCGACCCATACTTCGACTGGGACCCCATCGCCGAATCAAACATTACAGGAGAGCCTGTCGGATTATACTGAGGATATGTCTGATGAGGACATCAGACCTTACGAAGGGGATAATGTTATGAACAGTCCAGACCGGGAGGAACAAGAACTATTGTTCGACTTTACAAGATGGGTACAGGAGACTACAGACCAATTACGGGCACAAGAATACGAAGACGAGGAAGGGGAATATTACACCGCCATGCAGGACCTGGCGAGAGAAGCAGGAATGGAGATAACCTTGGAGGATATATTGGAATACCCCGAGGACGAGGAAGATAACCATGGATCAACCGACCCAACCTCCGATACGGATGGAAGCACTGAGAGAATGGAGAGCGAGAACGGAGAGGACTCCATGGAGATACAATCGGGAGAAGAAGATTATGAGTCAGAGGAAAGCGATGGAACATCGCACAGCAGTAGCAAGAGTACTGACTCATTGTAATATAAATAACACTAGGATGCCATCAGCCAGGATGTGCATCATGGTCAGGACTGCGCACGACCAGTAGAACAGCCAAGTAACCTATAACGAGTATATAGCACCTCATAGGTATATAAGGCCTGTACAAGTAGAGATTAAAGCCCTAAGCTTTAGTCTTGTTAACAGCGGTCGTTTACCTCTCTGCCTTAACTTGGCGTCTTCCCTCGTTATCTCATTGAGCGCGATCCACTAAGCTCTATAAGGCCAACCGTCTCAGACACCTTGTAGAGTGATTGAAGGCCGTCTCCAGTTATCCTCGGATACAGAAGGAGCACGGATCATAACAAACTGTCTTGGACACCTTGAAGAGTGATTGAAGGCCGTCTCCAATTATACTCAGATACAGAAGGAGCACAGATCATAACAAGATGAGCTAGTCAAGTCATGTCACACTTAGAAACTTAACATGAATGAAAGGTGATGGTTATCAACAATCATATTTTGTATAAGCCTCCCCCTAAGTTGGAATGGGCCTCAATTGTCCTTTTATCTATCTACAGTGTTTGCTGCTGTAGGTGAGAGGGGAAACATAAGAAAATAAACATAAAGATAAATGTTGGTCACATGAGTAACAGAAGGGTAGCTGATCTGCTACATACACCCTCCAAGTATCCCTAAGGGAGAAGGGACATTCTAGACTTTTCCTATCCCCACACCATTATGATCACCTCCATCACCAAGTTTTCATTGTCCATATTGTAGTCAATGATGTCTTCAATGTCCTCGAATGGTACCCTGGCATGATCTCCTTCCCCTCCAGATCCCTTTTCTTTGCTGGGAATTTTACCATTGCTCTGAGTGGTGTCTTGAGGGTCAGGTCTCGATTGAGTCTTATCAAGGAGCTTGGGGTTGATAGTGATAGGGGAAACTGAGTTGGAGGACAAGGATTTAATTGAATCCTGGGACAAATTATACACCGCCACAAGTGTCTTGGAAAAACTCTCCATGCTCTCGATTAGGGGGGTATTAGCAAGCATGATATCAGGGGTTGAGTTTTGGGAGGTATTAGATGGTCAAGGCTTGATAGGGACATGCCTCCAAGGGACTTGGGAAACTAAGGGTCTATCATGACCCTTGGAGTATGGTTGTGAGATGAGTCAGGTGCAGTTTTCTGAGCATTTTTGGTTGGATGAGTGGCACAAAAGGGGGATACCATGGAAAGGGTTGTCTTATAAGGGTAAAAGGGAAACAGAAGGCAAAAAGGGGAGGTTCCAGGACAGAGTGAGGATCTGGTCAACCTCAAGCTGGCCATTTGGAAGCATGAGGCCAAGCTGGATAAGAGAGTTGTGTTTGAAGGAGGGGAAGACTTGCTGTAGGAGCTGAGGTTAAGGAGGGATTTAGTTATTTGCACTCCTCCCTCAGGCCAAAAGAATGAGTTCCCCTCAAGTCCCATTCAACCAGCATGTGAGGAATTGGCTGTTGATTGAAATATGTAGCAAACTCTTTATACCCTACAGGAGGGTCCCACAGATACTTTGAGTCCTGGGTCTGAACATTCCAGTCATAAATCAGGTACTCCCTGAATGCACAAGGAGTAAACATGATCCAACAAGGCTTCTCCTTTGGGCCAGATGTGAGTATACACCAGTATACAGGGTGAGAAATTCAAATGTGAGGGAGATTGATGCCAATCATGACCCCCTTGGGTAAGTTGATGCTAATCAAGAGTTGCTTGGGATTGGAGGTACTGTTCATCATGAAAACCATGACAATGAATTTAGATAGCATGAAGATGAATTCAAAGGAGCTGAGTGTGAGGGAGGCTATGGTGGAGATTCCAACCACTAATTCCAGTCTATCATCTTTTATATGAGGAGGCCTTAAGTTTTTCAAAATTTCTTCATCCAATTTAGCTCCAATTTTTAATTCACTTCCCAGGTCAAACTCTAGGGAACCCAGAAGAACTAGTTCATCTACAACTTTTGGTACAGACCCACTATCCTTTAGCTCTGATACATTGCTTATTCCCAGCAGCTCAAAATATTGTTCAATGGCTGTTAGGTAGGACACTTGATGGTAGGGAAGCCAAGTCTCATCCCCAGACTTCCACAGGATCATGAATCATGCATTTTCCTTAGACCCTGAATGGGCAACCACTCTGTCCACAGCCCATTCAGAGCCATCATCACCAAAATCCCAAACTTGATCTTTTGATCATCCAGGAAAAATGTGATCATCATTAGGTATGTGTAAGCATAACAATGGAGCATGAAAAATATCATGAATTCCTTGCTGCTTGAGCTTAGAGGATATATTCAGCTGGTAGGAGTCATTGTTGAACTCCTGAGTTATTTCATAAAGACCTATAAATGTAGGCACTAATTTTCTGGCCAAGCCCTTGGGGATGGAAATGTTCTGGGTAGACCCATACACAAAGTCCCCTTTCTTAAAGGAAGACACAGCTTGACACCTATTAACTGTTTGTGATTCTTTTACCAAATGAGCTAATATGCTGTCATATGCTGTCATAATAGCATTCTTCATTTTATTGGCATAGATGTGAACTCCAGGATATTCATCTGTTGCTTTTGTGTCTCATACTAGAGCATGATGCATTTGTCCATGGTTCAAGAAAAATGGAGTGAATCTAGTGACCTCAGAGCATGCTATGTTGATGGCAAACTTGATAGAAGGTGTTATGATCCGTGCTCCTTCTGTATCCGAAGATAACTGGAGACAGCCTTCAATCACTCTACAAGGTGTCCGAGACGGTTGGCCTTATAGAGCTTAGTGGATCGCGCTCAATGAGATAACGAGGGAAGACGCCAAGTTAAGGCAGAGAGGTAAACGACCGCTGTTAACAAGACTAAAGCTTAGGGCTTTAATCTCTACTTGTACAGGCCTTATATACCTATGAGGTGCTATATACTCGTTATAGGTTACTTGGCTGTTCTACTGGTCGTGCGCAGTCCTGACCATGATGCACATCCTGGCTGATGGCATCCTAGTGTTATTTATATTACAATGAGTCAGTATTCTTGCTACTGCTGTGCGATGTTCCATCGCTTTCCTCTGACTCATAATCTTCTTCTCCCGATTGTATCTCCATGGAGTCCTCTCCGTTCTCGCTCTCCATTCTCTCAGTGCTTCCATCCATATCGGAGGTTGGGTCGGTTGATCCATGGTTATCTTCCTCGTCCTCGGGGTATTCCAATATATCCTCCAAGGTTATCTCCATTCCTGCTTCTCTCGCCAGGTCCTGCATGGCGGTGTAATATTCCCCTTCCTCGTCTTCGTATTCTTGTGCCCGTAATTGGTCTGTAGTCTCCTGTACCCATCTTGTAAAGTCGAACAATAGTTCTTGTTCCTCCCGGTCTGGACTGTTCATAACATTATCCCCTTCGTAAGGTCTGATGTCCTCATCAGACATATCCTCAGTATAATCCGACAGGCTCTCCTGTAATGTTTGATTCGGCGATGGGGTCCCAGTCGAAGTATGGGTCGGGTTCTGGGGAGTCGCTTCGGTAGCTTGGTGGTCTGGGGATGGCAGGTCTTGGGTGAGGTCGATGACGATGGGTTCTCTGGAGTGAATGGTGGCGGGTGCGCCGAAGGATCGATTCAGGAAGTCGGTGGCTTCCGCTAGCAGATGTGGTGGTGGCGTTGGTGGTCAGAATGACGACGGGGGCATTTTGAATTCGGGTGCGGAGGGGTCTGGCTGAAGCGGGGCGCTGCTCGGTGTTTGCAGCAATGTGTCGAATATTGTTGTTTGTGGTTTC
The DNA here is from genome assembly GCA_023014365.1 of Lepiota brunneoincarnata. Lineage (NCBI taxonomy): Eukaryota > Fungi > Basidiomycota > Agaricomycetes > Agaricales > Agaricaceae > Lepiota > Lepiota brunneoincarnata. The sequence goes on from JAEBUN010000016.1 coordinate 267,641, forward strand.
GCGTGTGAGGGATCGAGCTCTGCTTGGTATTCCTCGTGGGCGGCGATACAGGCCAGGTACCATACTTGCGGGTTGATGCTGGTAAGGGTTTCTCTCGCAGTGCTTCTCGTAATGGTCTGGGGCAATCTTTCGACAATATCGACATTGGTAGCGCGGGCATCCTGCTTTGATATGGCCGAATCGACGGCAGCAATTGCAGCGAGTTCGGGTGGTGGATAAGTGAGTGGTGGTAGTCCCGATGGGGGCGTCATTAGAAGCAGATATAGCTTGTACAACACTTGATGGTTGGTTACTCGTATCCACCATGGGAGGGTTGGGAGGTTGGGTGGTGGTCCCGATAGGTAGGATAGGGCGGTCCTGACTTCTGCTTCCATTGCTCGGGCTTGGGATCGGACTCTCGAACGGGAATTCGGTGAGAGCGGTTGATAGCATGGCAGAAATGGTATTGCGGTCCTGTTCCTCTGTTGCGCTAGAAAGAATAGTGGCGCATAGTTTTTCGAATTCTGTTGCTCGGTCGTGGACAAGGCGCTTGTGATACAGAAGAGCAGTAAATGTCTTCCAGCAGGTGTCGACCAGGGGTACCATCGCTGGACTGCGTTTAAGACGGGTTCCGGTAATATGAAAGGGAACTTTGTGTAAAAGGATGGATCGTATCTCGGGTTGGTTGGAGGGAAGGAAGGTATGCCGGATGATATAAGGACTGTTGGTCCTGTCTGGTTGGTCGTCAGGGGTATCGGTGGCAGGGTTAGGTTGGCTATTTCCTGTGACGCGGTTCGCCAGGGATATGATTCTTTCCCGGATGAGAAGGCGTCCATCATTGTCTGGCTCTGGGAGGTCTGGAGTGGTTGCTCGAGTGTTGGGTGGTTGGGTCATTGGTGGGGTTGTCTAATTTGTGGGCCCTTTTATATTCTTCAATGACTTCTTTGGCGTTCTCCAGGTTTGCTTCTGGCTCCCAGGAATCCTCGGTGGGAAGGTATCCTTTCCATCTGACTAGGAATTGATACTTGTTCCGGAATTTTCTGTGGCGCAGTATTGACTTGACCTCGTATTCTTCTTCTCCATTTACAAGGTCGGGTGGTGGGGCTGTGTTGTATTCCCCATGCGTGTTGTTCTCTTCTGCAGGCATTAGGAGGCTCGCATGAAACTTGTTGTGGATCTTCCATTTGATGGGTAATTTTAGTTCATAGGTTACAGGTCCGAGTTTTCTTGTTATGGTGAAGGGACCTTCTCGGCGTTGGGCCAGTTTCTTTGAGGCGTACTGAATTGGGAGGTTGCGGTTGTCGAGCCAAACCTTCTGTCCAACTTTTAGATTGATATCTGGCCGGTTATATCTTGCAGCCATTTTTAGTCTGGCTTGTTCATGCGCAGCTTGGGCTTCTTGGCGTATCTTGGCGAGGTATTTAAACTTCTCTCCTATTGCTGGAATGTTCGTTGGCTCCTCGGAGGTCGGAAATCCTTTGGGGCTTGATCCATAGAGGAGTTCGAATGGGGTATGTTGGTGTTCGGCATGTGTTTTCGAGTTGTGGACATATTCCAGGAGTGGGAGTGCCTTTACCCATTTGTTCGGGTTCGATGAGCAATAGATGCCAAGGTAGAGTTCTATTTCTTGATTGAATCGCTCTGTTTGTCCGTCTGTCTGGGGGTGGTAGGCGGTAGAGAGTGCTTGTTCGATTCCGAGTTGTTTGTAGAATTCTTTCATGGATTTGGCAGCAAATCTGGGGTCGCGATCACTGAGAACTTTCTCGGGAAGGCCAAATCTGGAGAATAGCCGTTTGATAAGAATTTTGGCGATCTTGTCCACGTTGGTGGTTTTCGCAGTAGGTTCTAGAATTATCCCCTTCGTAAGCTGGTCGACCACGACCAGTATAGAATCATGGGGTCCGTCCGGGGGTAGGTCTGTGATAAGATCCATCGAGATGTTCGAGAATGGACGGGTAGAACGGGGTCCAGGGATGGGTTGAAGCGGTGGTTTTAAGGGGTGGCGATTGATCTTGTATTGTTGGCAAGCACCACATCCTTTGACGTAGTTTTTGACAAATGATCGCATCCCGGGCCAGTAGGCATATTCCTGGAGTTTTCTAGTTGTTTCTGCGATTCCAGGGTGTCCTGCGGTGGGTGAGTCGTGTACTCTTTGCAGTAAGCGGCGTCTGAGGTGTAAATCTTGTGGTATAAATAGTTTTCCTTGAACACGTGGGTGTCCTGAGTCATCTTCTTGGGCGATGTCGGTCTGTTTCTTTTTCTTCCACAGCTCTTTTATTTCCTGTTTAGTATTTTCGTCGATAATATGGATATGTTGTGGCTGTTCTGGGGTGAAGAATTTGTCAGGGAGTGCGACAACCTGTTTGTTGTCTCTTGTCTTGGGTTCATGATCGGGTCGTCTGGAAAGGGCGTCTGCTGGTCCATTTTTCTTTCCAGGGATATGTCGGATTTCGATGTCAAATCGTTGCATGTAGGCAATCCATCGGGCTTGTCTTCTGCTGAGGTCTTCAGGTTTTCTCCAGCGGTGAAGGTTGTCGTGATCTGACCATACAATGGTCTTGTGTGATGATCCTTCTATGTGGTGGCGCCATTCTTTGAGTGCTCGGATAATGGCAAAGAGTTCCTGTTCGGAGCAATGATAGTTGCGTTCGGCTGGTGAGAATCCTTTTGAGAAGTATGCGACTGGGTGTTTAATTCCATTGTTGTCGCGTTGAAGTAGGACTGCTCCTGATGCAAATAGTGATGCGTCGCATTCGATTTCGAAGGGTTTGTCTCGGTCGGGGACCATTAATACCGGTTCGCTTTGGAATTTCCTCTTGAGAGTATTGAAGGCGTTCTGGCATTCTTCTGTCCATTCGAATTTCTTGGTTTTGGACATTAGGGCATTGAGAGGTTTTGCCCATATGGCGTATTGGTGTATGAATTTTCGATAGAAGTTGCAAAATCCTATGAATTTTCGTACGTCGCGTGGGGTAGTTGGTGTTGGCCATTCAGCGATGCCTTTGAGCTTTGCTGGGTCCATCGAAACTGAGTCGGGAGTGATAATAACTCCTAGATATTCGAGTCGTTGTCGTTCGAATTCGCATTTCTCGGTTTTGAGATATAGATCGTTGTCCTTGAGTATCTTGAGTACTTCTCTTGTGAGGCGTCGGAGTTCTTGTTTTGTTTTTGCGTGAATGAGGATGTCGTCCATGTAAACGATTACTCCTCCATTGTCGATGAGTTTTCGAAATAATGAGTCCATCATGGTTTGGAATGTTGCTGGGGAGTTACACATTCCAAAGAACATGACCGTGGGTTCAAATAATCCTCGGGGTGTCCTGAAGGCTCCTTTCCATTCATCTCCTTTGCGTATGCGGATGTTGTTGTATCCTGCTCGTACGTCGAGTTTGGTAAAGTATTTTGATCCTCGGAGTTTGTCGAGAATATGAGAGATGAGGGGGAGGTTGTATGCATTTTTGACGGTATGCTCGTTGAGGTACCTGTAGTCTTGACAGGGGCATAGTTTTCCGTCTTTCTTTCCTACGAAGAAGAAGGGTGATGCCATTGGCGATTCGGATGGTCGAATGTATCCCTTTTGAAGATTTTCTTCTAGGAACGTGTCGAGTTCCTTTTCTTCATTGAGGGAGAGTCGGTAGGACTTCATGGCGATCGGTTTGAATGATTCCTTGAGTTCAATTTTGTGATCCCATGGTCGTTGTGGGGGGAATCGTTCGGCTTGTTTCTTGCTAAATACTGGGAGGTATTCGTGGAATTCCGTGGGTACGACTTTTCTTGGGTCGTCGTTTTTCTTTTCTCCGTGTTGTACGGCGAGGAATTGTGATGCGGAGGCTTTGAAGTTGATTTCTTCGAAGCTTGTGGGCTCTAGTGTGGAGATGTGGTTGAGTTGGTCGTTGTAGATCCAATCGGGTTCCATGGATTGGATGAGTTCTCGGAATATAGTGTTGTCCCAACATTCGTTTCTCCAGCGTAGTTGCTTGGCATCCCAGTCGATGTCTGGGTTGTGTTCTGCAAGCCAAGGGAATCCAAGGATGAGTCTTGGGCTTCCGAGGGAGACTACTTTTGGTTTGATCTCCATATTCTTCCCGTTAACCGTTAGGTTGAGGGTCGTGTAGTGGGTGGCTGTTCCATTTTCGTTAACAGATCCATCGGCATTTTGTACTTCGATGGGTCGATCGAGGGGTGTTGTTTTGAATGAATGTTGTTTGACCATTCCGGGGTCAATGAAGTTTCCTGCTGCTCCTGAGTCGAGTAGGGCGAGTAGTTCCACGCTTTCGGGTCCTTCCTTAGTGAATTTGTGTTTTCGGATTCGACAGGGTAGATGTATTATGCGTGCTGACGATTCCTGTAACTTTACAACATTAATATCATTTTGTGAATAGGAAAGGGAAGGAGGTCTTCGTGGAGGGCTAGACGTGGTGGCTAGTCTCCTTAGGCAAAATCCTTAACCAGAGGGGCATCTGGGTGGTTGGATTCATTTGCAAAATGTTTGTAGATGTCCTCGACTTCTTCGTCGGTTGCATCTTCTAGTATGTTGTATAGCGAGTTCTTTTTCCTGTAGCTTGCTTGTCTTCTTCTGGATATCGCATTTGACCGGTTTCTGGCATCCAAATTGCGGGGTAATTCGGATCGGCGATATATTGTCTTCTTGGTGGGGCATTCGCGGGCGAAGTGTCCAGTCTTGCGGCAGTTGAAGCATCTCTTTTCTTTGAGATCCTTTCTTTGGGCGTCCGTGAGGATTGCATTGAGGGCTTCGTGGGTGCGTTCTTGTACCAACTGGTGGAGTCTGTCTTCTTCGGTCTCCTCGTCTTCATCAGCTTCCTCGGCCAGTAGATCTGGCTCGTCCTCAAAGTCAAGGTTGTAGACTGCTTCGGCGAGTTGGTCAATATCCATTGCGTTAGGGTCTGTTGCTTGATAGGGCAGTGGGACACGGCGTGTAAAAGCATTTCTTTTCCCTTTAAATGGGCAAGTGCGCGAAGTCGTTGAAAACGAGGGAGTTCCTCGAGTTTGCATATAGTCGCGTTGAGTTTGTAGTATTTGATATGCTGTTCGAGCTTGCTTGAACCAGTCGCTGAGTTTGTTTCCTGGATTGAGGCTAATTGTTTTGATTGCGACGGGGCGATCCAGCCCGTTCTTGAAATAGTTGACCGCCGCCACTCCATCTCCAAGGTCGGCCTGATAGGCAAGTATCTGGAACTGGGATATGTAATCATCGATATATCGTCCATTCTGTTTGAGGTGGCGGATTCTGTCCATTGCATCGGCGGGGACATTGTTTGGGGCGAAGGATGTATCGAGTCCTTCGAGAAATTTCTTCCATGTCGGAAGGGTCTGGCTTCCATCAAGTTCTTTGTTTGATTCCAAGAATGCTCCTCTCCATGTTGCGGCGGGGCCGGTGGACATGTATGAAAGGGCAAATTGTATCTTGGTCTTGTCATCGGAAAAGGCTCCTGGCTTTGCATCGATGTATAGTTGTACTGCATCCTTCCAGAGGCGGAAATAGTCGGTCTCTCCATTAAAGGTTGGGGGTGTATTGATTTTTGCGGAGGAGGCCATATTGTTAATGTCAGAGGTTGTGGATTCCTCGTCGGAAGTGTGAATAGACCCGGTAGTGGGGCTAACTTCGGATGGTTCGGATTGTACAGGGGAACTGGATCGAGGTGGTGAGTGTACCGGCGATCCAAGTGGTGATGTGAGGGGTGAGAATGTTCTTGGGGGTTTCTGTTGCGAAGTGTTGTCGCTAGTTCTTGTACTTGTTGAGGGTTGAGGACCGGAGGATGGGGTAGATGTTCTATGAATCGGCTCCCCGAGCTTTGAGCGGGTAGAGGTGGCAGTTCTTTCAGGTGGTGGTTGTTTAGGTAGGGATTGAAGAACTGATGCTGGGGGTGCTGGGTATCCTGGGTCTTCTGTTCGACGTTGAACTCTCTCGGTAGGTTGTGTAGGGTACGGTGCGGAACCAGAGGGTGAACGAGTGAGGGGTATAGGTTTTGTTTTCTTTTTAGGGTCCGTGGTGGAGGGGGTGTGAAGTCGGGTTTGGAGTCAGTTGTCGACCAGTCAGAACTGTTGGATTCTTCGTAGTCGGTGGCAAGGGGGTCGTTTCGGTTTGTAGACAGGGTGAAGAGGGAAGAAGTCGAAGGTGAAGGTGAGGGTGAATAAACAACGCTTGCGGGTGCGTTATCCCAATCGACGCTTGAAGGTGTGGATGACCTGTATACAACGCTTACGGGTGCGTTATCCCAATCAACACTTAAAGGTGTGGATGACCTATCAACACTTTCGGTGCGTCTGACCAAGGGTGCAGAGGGTATGGTGGCCTGCTCTACGGGGGTGTATCACCAGACAGCGACAAGGTGTGTCGTCAGATACGGTTGGCACTCGGATAGCGATAAAGCATATCGTCTGCCGGTGTGGAAGGGTAGCGACAAGGCGTACCAATACCACGGGGTGTACGATGGAGGTTGTCCAAAGGAAGCTTTAGTCTAATGTTATGATCCGTGCTCCTTCTGTATCCGAGGATAACTGGAGACGGCCTTCAATCACTCTACAAGGTGTCTGAGATGGTTGGCCTTATAGAGCTTAGTGGATCGTGCTCAATGAGATAACGAGGGAAGACGCCAAGTTAAGGCAGAGAGGTAAACGACCGCTGTTAACAAGACTAAAGCTTAGGGCTTTAATCTCTACTTGTACAGGCCTTATATACCTATGAGGTGCTATATACTCGTTATAGGTTACTTGGCTGTTCTACTGGTCGTCCGCAGTCCTGACCATGATGCACATCCTGGCTGATGGCATCCTAGTGTTATTTATATTACAATGAGTCAGTATTCTTGCTACTGCTGTGCGATGTTCCATCGCTTTCCTCTGACTCATAATCTTCTTCTCCCGATTGTATCTCCATGGAGTCCTCTCCGTTCTCGCTCTCCATTCTCTCGGTGCTTCCATCCATATCAGAGGTTGGGTCGGTTGATCCATGGTTATCTTCCTCGTCCTCGGGGTATTCCAATATATCCTCCAAGGTTATCTCCATTCCTGCTTCTCTCGCCAGGTCCTGCATGGCGGTGTAATATTCCCCTTCCTCGTCTTTGTATTCTTGTGCCCATAATTGGTCTGTAGTCTCCTGTACCCATCTTGTGAAGTCGAACAATAGTTCTTGTTCCTCCCGGTCTGGACTGTTCATAACACAGTTGGCCTTGCAGAGCTTAGTGGATTGTGCTCAATGAGATAATGAGGGAACATGCCAAGTTAAGGCAGAGAGGGTTAACGACCACTGTTAACAAGATTAAAGCTTGAGGCTTTAATCTCTACTTGTACAGGCCTTATATACCTATGAGATACTATATACTTGTTATAGGTTGTTGGGCTGTTCTACTTGTCCTGCGCAGTCTTGACCATGATGCGCATCCTAGCTGATGGCATCCTACTGTTATTTATATATTACAATGAGTCAGTGTCCTCGTTCTCCATTCCACTGTTGTGCAATGTTCCATCGCTTTCTTCTGACTCATAGTTTCCTTCTCCCAATTCTATCTCCATGGATTCTCCTCCATTCTTGCTCTCCATTCTCTCAGTGCTCCCATCCGTATCAGAGGTTGGATCAGTTGATCCATGGCTATCTTCTTTGTCCTCGGGGTATTCCAGAATATCCTCCAGAGTTATCTCCATTCCTGCTTCTCTTGCCAAGTCCTGCATGGCATTGTAATATTCCCCTTCTTCATCTTCATATTCCTGTGCTCACAACTGGTCTGTGGTCTCCTGTACCCATCTTGTAAAGTCGAATAATTGTTCTTGTTCCTCTCAATCTGGACTGTTCATAACACATCTTGTCATCACAGAAACTTGCCTATGTGCAGAATCCATCCCTGCATCATATTTTCATTTAGGTATTTAAGTAGCACATTTGTACTTAGATACATACCTCAGCTCCTAACAATGAGGATGTCTCCACTGCCACAAGACCTCCAAAAGGCTACAGTGTAACATGCCTGTAAGTTTCTTTCCCTCAGTTTCACTCTCTCAGTCTCTCTCTCTCTCACTCTTTCTAAAGTCTCTCACTCAACTGGAGTTGTACTTGTACCCTGTTTCATATGGTCAAGAAGACAAGCCCATGGTTGTTTTGTCAACCACACCTCACCCTTATGATTGTCTTGGAGGATGATTCTCTTCTACACTTGAATTGTGACCATTGATTCTGGCCCTCTGTAACTTGACTATTTATCTATTGATGCCCAAAGATCCACAAGCTACTCAATCAATTTGACCTATATCAACACTTTGAGCCTATACTGTTTCCTTAGTGGAGACTTATCAGTAGAGAAAAGCATGGACAGTGACCACACATGTTTGCACCTTCTGGCTGGAAAGATGTTTCACTCAAAGTTGGTCCTTGGCTTATATAATCTATTTGGACCTAGGCCTAGTAGTAATAGCAAATGGTCCACAATTGGTTGGAGTGAGTCATTCATTCCTGAACATAAACATATGACAGTTCTCTTATCTCAATTGCAACCCTGTGAATATGGCAGATTCAACTTACTGCAAAAAAATTCACCAGACCCAACATTGAGGCTAGGTTAGGGATAAGGTTGCATACATATGTTGTTTTGGTAATGGCAACCTGAATTGGAGGGATTTTGATCTCATTATGAGTTTAGTGCATAATTTGTTTCATGAGCTATGATATCTACTGAATATCTGTCAGCTGCTGCTGTGGTCAAATGTATTTCTTACCATGGCCCCTCTGCACCCTAAATTGATGGCTCAGGTCTTTCTTGAGCACCTGCAATCCCATTCACCTTCAGCCCCAACTACAGTTTTCCAAGTAGGCTCTGGATGTATCATTTATTTTGAGCTTGAGCTGGATTGGAGTGACTTTATGTTTTTACCTTACTCTGAATTTGAGCAGTGCTTCTAGCTCTGTCATTGCACCAAATCCATGTGCAATGTCGAACAACTCAGACATTCCAAAACTGTGCGAGGGGGATCTCATTGGGTTAGATCTAACAAAGTTCTTAGACAATAGATAGTGTTGTGAGCCCATTTTTGTGGGCCTGTTTGGTCTTTGAGGGAACATGCAATTGTGTGATTCCTGTCTTTCACAGCTCCTCTGATGTCTGGTGTGTCCACCACTCACAATTGTTTCAAGTGATTCAAATGGTTGAATGTCAAGCCATTTGCACAGCTCAAGATATACTGGTGTTACACCACAAAATCATTTCATTTGTGAAATCACTAGCTAATAGAGTAACTAACTCTCCATTACCAAATAATATCAGTATATGGCCATTGTCAGACACTGGGTATGAGAGATTAGAATACTATCTAAAATACATGAAGGCAGACATCTCAGAAACTGAACCAGAATACTCAGACAAGTAAAAGCAATGTTGACTAACTTATTAGTGACAAGGCTATGGAAGAATGACTCTGGCATAAATGTATCCAAGCATTGTATCCAATACCATGTTAACTAAGATATTAGTTAAGATCCTTGTGACTGTACAAAAGACCCATTGCTCTGTCTTTGCCCTCAGAAAGTGGAAGAGTCATAATGCCTATGCCATTCAGATGGTACCTGGCCATATTAACAGGTCCTGGAGTGAATCTTGACAAGAGAATTTAGAGATTAGCTAATGTCCTGGTGAGGATGTTCCCTTGGAACAGCTCTGATGGTATTGAAACATAAAAAGATTGGATGGGGGTATCCATGAGGGTACTCAGGGATGAATGCTCCCTCATAGAAACAAAAGAGGATCAGAAATGATGAACTAGAAAATACAGATTGATAAGAATGGAACAAGCTAATTAAATTCTAATATTAGTTTATAGCCTGAAGACTATGGAAGTAATCTTTTAGAACATTAGGGTTGAGAACCCAGGTGTGGAGAATCCAAGAAAAAGATAAAAACCTATAGATAAATGTTAGCAAGTTTCCTCACTAACCTGACTGGCTGTGATATAAATATTCAGGCACTTAGGGAGCAAGTTCCTGAGAGTAAATTGATGTCACTGATATTGGAACTCCTAGAATGATGCTCCTAAATGATGAGGAGACAATAAAATGATGATGCCAAAGGCTTGTTTCAGGTATACCCATAAGTTAATTGTATATTGTTATAAAAACTCATCTGTAAATTATATAGGAGGCAAGAAACTACTTGCCTATTTCCCCCCACCCAATTGTATGGTCAATTAGGATAGGAATATAAAGCAATTTATGTGATTTTCTTCAGTCATAGACCACCAGAGACTTAAAGAGTTATATGTACTCTTTAAAACCAGACCCTTTGAAACAATTGAGATATTGACAGACCCTTCTGCTTGACTTGAGAGCTGAATGCAAGTTGATAAGACTCTTTTATTCTTAAGTAGAAAGTTCACTAACTTCTGTCCTCTTAGAGGCCTTGCCTCAGAAGTATACCATTGAATTTTAGAGCCATTAAATTGAGAAGTGAACATAGTACACTAGGGCCAGTTGAAAATGCTGTCCACTAGGTCTATCTAGTTTAAAAGATACTTACTGCAGGAGCTTGCAAGAAGCCTGTCTTGCTGAGTAGTATAAAGTTTTATTGCATTGTTCAGAAGCTGTAGTGCACTAGGGCCCATTAGATAATGCTGTCTGCTAGGTGTTATGAACAGTCCAGACCGGGAGGAACAAGAATTATTGTTCGACTTTACAAGATGGGTACAGGAGACTACAGACCAATTACGGGCACAAGAATACGAAGACGAGGAAGGGGAATACTACACCGCCATGCAGGACCTGGCGAGAGAAGCAGGAATGGAGATAACCTTGGAGGATATATTGGAATACCCCGAGGACGAGGAAGATAACCATGGATCAACCGACCCAACCTCCGATACGGATGGAAGCACTGAGAGAATGGAGAGCGAGAACGGAGAGGACTCCATGGAGATACAATCGGGAGAAGAAGATTATGAGTCAGAGGAAAGCGATGGAACATCGCACAGCAGTAGCAAGAGTACTGACTCATTGTAATATAAATAACACTAGGATGCCATCAGCCAGGATGTGCATCATGGTCAGGACTGCGCACGACCAGTAGAACAGCCAAGTAACCTATAACGAGTATATAGCACCTCATAGGTATATAAGGCCTGTACAAGTAGAGATTAAAGCCCTAAGCTTTAATCTTGTTAACAGCGGTCGTTTACCTCTCTGCCTTAACTTGGCGTCTTCCCTCGTTATCTCATTGAGCGCGATCCACTAAGCTCTATAAGGCCAACCGTCTCGGACACCTTTAGAGTGATTGAAGGCCGTCTCCAGTTATCCTTGGATACAGAAGGAGCACGGATCATAACACTAGGCCTACTAGTTTAAAGACACCTACTGCAGGAGCTTGTAAGAAGCCCGTCTTGCTGGGTAGTGTAAAGTTATAGTATTGTCAAGAGAAAAGGACATAGTATGCTAGGGCCCATTAGAAAACACTGTCTGCTAGGTCTATGGAGGCTCACTGATTGTGAAAGCTTGCATTTTGCCTGACTTATCAAATCATGAAGATATTCATTAACATATTATATAGTAATGACTGTTGAAGTTCCCATTGTATTCAGATAGGACAACTGTCTGTCTAGTTGGAGACTAAGAGAATAACCTACCAAAACTCTAAAAACATTAGAATTGAATATATTTCTGGAGATTTGTGACAACCTCTCCCCCACAAACTTATAAAGTTGGAATTAATGAACTTGTTAACAAACTTCATTTTCAATCCCATAAAGTAATCTGCATTTCACCAGCAGCCAGAGCATCTGCTGATCTCCATTGATGGTCTGGATGAGCATGAGGGCAAGTGAGAGCAGGTGCAAAATAGTCACCCTGATTGCCAGCTTTGTCAACCAATAGCCCATCACTCCTCTCCTCTGGGTCATCACAAACCACCCTAGAGCCTCACCTGTGAAATGTGTTCACAACCAAGTATGTTGAATGGTGCTATTAAAAGGAGGAGGTGCTGATTGACCCTGATGAGGCATGCACAGACATTGAGTGGTACTTGCAGGAGAAGTTGGAAGAAGTCAAGGAGAATTATCCATCATTGTTTCCACCAATGATTCAATGGCCAGTGGAAAGCTAGCTCCTGAAATTAATGGCAGCAGCATTAGGGTCTTTTTGCTTTTGCTAAAATGGTCATCAGGTTCATAGGCAATCCAGAGTGGGGGGACCCTGTTAGGGGTGCCAAAGTTCAGTTCAGAACTTTGGTTTGAACCTGAACCTTCTGAACTGAACCTAAAAGTTCAGTCCAGTTCAGGTTCAGGTTTAGCCCCTGGCCTGCTGGTTCAGTTCACAGTTCAGGCTCAAAGATGAGGGGCCTGAATGCATCCAAACACATTTGAACCAATAAGTTAGAGCTTTGCAGTAAATACAACAATTTACAACAATTTTCCCAGTAGAAATAGGAAGATTGATGTATATCTCAGGGACAACTGCAGGGATCAGCAAGTGGTCTTTGCCATTTGATAGCCCCTGCCAACACCTCTTGAATATGCTGCTTCATGCCCCAATTGACTCACCCCTTCCCTCATTCTCAATTCTCACAGAGTCACACATACAAGTTTCTGAGGCTGTGAGTAGTCTTTATCACTTTCCTCTCATGACTATTACTTATGTTGTCTGTAGAACAATTACTTGTCTTCTAATAGGTATAGAATACATCAGTTCTTGCATATATGAGTTTCTGAGGCTAATGATCACTCATATTCTAACATTTTACTCTTATTCACCCTTCCTACCCTTCTTTGGTTATTTGTACCTGTTTTTTTTCTTTTTTTGGAGGGGCAAATATATGTGTATGGAAAAGATGGATACAAAACTGGACTTTTAGATGGAGGAGCAGAAGCAAAGGAATGGGAGCTCAGGGAATGGAACTTTGATTGGTTTATTGCCAATATAAACACTTTTTATGACATAGTACAAAAAAGTTCAAGTTCAAACCTGTTTGAACCCTGAACTGAACCTTCTGAACTGAACTGAACTTTGGCACCCCTAGACCCTGTATCACAGTGGGAGAATGTGCTTGATGTTGGCAATGAAACAAGAGTCTCTGCTCAGCTAAGTGGGAATCCAGTGAACCCTCTTGCTAACCTCAATGCATTATATGCATGCATACTCTCAATGATCCTGGCTGATGTGCTTCCTGTGACCTTGCGTATCTTAGGCAGCTCTTACCATATCTCTCGACGGCCAATGCTTCAGCAGTCTAATATTTTAGCACTGACACAGCATCGCATGTATGGGGCACTACAGAAAGTCCACTCGGTTGTCCGCATTCCGCCACCACCAGATGCTAATTCTGAACCCGTAACATCTTTTCATGCCTCGTTTCAAGATTATCTAAGGGACAGGGAGCATTCCGGTCCATTTTCAGTACCGCGGAAAGTGGCGTACAAGGAATACCTCAAATGCTCAGGACGGGTTCTACAGGAATCAGCCAGTGGTGAGCCTTCCAATGGTATACAGAGTCTATATTCCAGGCTGATGCGTATATGGAATGTACGTTTTCAAAGGCCCATTGAAGCCACAGAGTTCCAACGTCATTTTATCCTGGCCTAGTCCTGAGCTTGAGGAGGGGCGAAAGAGGTTATACGAGGACGCCGTCGAGTGTTTCTCTATGGAGGTTGAGGATTTATCAGAGGACGCACGACACGATGTGTTGCCCGGGATCATCGAGAGTTACATGAAACTCAACATCGAGGACTTAGCCTCCATCCCCCTTGGTCTTTTTTTCGAAAGGATACCTGTTAACGAAGTACGTTCGGCATGATAACCGATGAATCCCTAACCTAGGTGCAGTCCGGGTTTCAAAGCGAATTTAATTGGCACGAGTTCGTAACAATACCAGTCAATGCTCTGCATATCTTTGTAAACGACCTTGAGAATTGCAGGGATTTTGATCTCGACGTGAGTTTAGCACCCAAACTATATTCATGAGCTACAACATCCGCTAAACGGCTACCGGCCGTTGCCGTGGTCGACTATACGTCTTGCCACGGCCCCTCTGTGCTCCGAATCAATGGCTCAGGTTTCTCTTGACTTGGAGCACCTGAAAATCCATTCACCTGCTACCTTGGCTAGAGTTTTCCGCATCGGCACCGGACGTGTCGTTTGTATTGAGCTTGAGCTGGATTGGACATGGCTCAATATTTTACCTTACCCCGTAACTGTAATCGTTGGCTCCGGCTCTGTCGTTGCGCTAAAATCATGTGTTGTAGAGCTCACAAACACCTCGCGCACTTGAACCCCCATATCTCGTAAACCGAGAACTTGGGTAGGTTAAAAAACAAACTTGGATACGGGCGTGGTTTTGTGATGGGCTTGAATGTGCCCCAGGTTAGTACAGCGAACGCTAGCATCTACACCCACAAAAGTGATTCACACGCCAAATTTCATTCCCAGGATACCCGGGACAAACTCCGAGAGCAAGATGTCGCCTGGTGCGTTGGAAGCGATAATTGGCCAGTGGTTACTGTTAGTAATGCTGATGTTCCAGGGTGTGATCAACGATCAGTGATGGAGCCAATGTCATTGGCGAGGCATGCGATATAGTAGATGTGTCCCTTGAGGTGTGGATAACTCTGGGTTGGCGAAAAAAGCGGCTCGACAAAATTCTTGATGAAATCCATGACTATTGTTAATTTCGTATTTGAGAAGGTGAGAGGACATCTTATGGTGTACTACGGACGTAGGCAGATGCAACTGACAGCTCTTCCGGTCTCCAACTACTCCTGTGAATCCATCGAAAACCTGGTATGCCTCAGAGAGATCGCCGCGGGAGTTGGTGCAGACTGCTTCACACAGCACTTAATGCAGACATTGGTTTTGTGCACCCCGTAAGAAAAACCCACACGTATCCCTCCACAATCAATCGTCTGACAATTTGTTGGCCAGCAAGGTACGTATTGTACAAGATCGGGAGAGAGTAAGACGAGAGTGTCTGTGCCATGTCATGTAGTAAAAAAGCTGGGGTATGGTGGGTGTGGTCTTGACTTGAGTCAAAGAAGAGGATGAGGATTATGTGGTAGTGGTGGTCGGGCTATTCTGCGGAGGGGGAAAACGAAAGGGAATTCCCGTTTGCCGGTGGAAGGAGAAAGGAGGTCAGCGTCTCAGGGTCCAACATCCACTGGAGTACTAGATTATGAATAAGCAAGACAGTTACAGACAGGCCTCTTGTGGTGTGGAAACCACCGCTGTTCGATATTCGGGTTTGATGTTGGGGCTGACTTCCCATCATGTTTCCCTTCTTGTCGCATCGTAAAGCCAACGCACAGACAGAGGACAAATCACGTCGTGACCATTCCTAATGGATGTCTCCACTCAGCTGTGCCTGTGACGGCGCGGAAGGCCTTGCGGTAAAACATGTCCGCCCTGTGGAGGGGGCTTGACGTCAAAAAATTCAACTAGGACGTTCCATAACTCATAGTCGCCTCGCGCCACAACCAATTGGAGCTCGTGTCTCCCTTCCTTGAGCTCCGAATCCAATTCGAAGCTGTGTAATCGGGGATTGGGGGGAATTTCATCCGGTCGAATCTGGCGAAGCTCTTTGTCTCCCTCCCGAATAGACAGTATTGTAGGCTCCGCTTGGCGGTGCAACAGCCTGATTCGCAGGCTTGCCGGGTGTTTGAGGAATACCATGAGACGCGCGATTGTCTGACTTCTGTCCACCACAGCTCCTCCGAACACGTAAATTGGAGTGAGATAGAAAGTGAACGAATTGGACGTCTGCTGCGTCCACCACCGCTCGCGATTGTTTCGAATGAAGGGAAGAGCGACTTCGTTATCGGAAGTGTCGCTGAGGTAAAGCAGATGGTCGTTCTCCTTGATGCTCAGGCCTGGTTGTATACGGACCACAGAGCGAGCGAACGGATTCTTAATGACTGCATGAACACAGTCTGTGGGACAGTCCGTAGCGTCATAGACAGTCGCAACACCGAGCCTTGCTGCAAGCAGCCGTTGGTCGCGCGGGAGCCAACCGATGCATGCAAACCTTGAATAGACTGCACGGGCCGTTTCCTGAGAGCAGCTCGGGTAGTGGTACGCCTGGTCCAATTGGTTCCGATCCATTGCAATCCTAATCCGATCTATTCTTTCCCCCATTTCGGCCCTCATAGTATCCAAAGGAGAGTTCCGAATTTTTAGTCTCTCCTGGACACACCGTAGGAGGACGTCGTCAGGGCCAGTGGGAAGGGTCCATTGGAGGTCGTGAATTGTGCTGGGAACTGCACCGTCCGCACCTGAACCACTGATTACCATACTCCATGCACTGTCGACAAGCCGCCAAGACTCTTGCCACTGCCAGCTGCTATACTGAGTCTGTTGCTGTGCCACCTTCTCCATCCTCCCTTTTACTTGAGCCCGTTCCTCCTCCAATCGATTCTTCCACCCAGCCGACCACTCCAGAGAGTGCCAATCGCGCATCCACTCCCACCCTTTCGAGCTGACAACCCTCTCTACTCGTGAATAGATCACTTTTTCCAGTTTGGTTGACATCTCCAAGAGAGCCAGCTCGTGTTTTCCCCACTCCAATGCCATCCACGCGCTCAATTGATCCAACTCCTGCTGTTTGGCTCGTTCGTTCCCCGTTGGCTCCTCAATTAGCTGGTGACAGTCAAGCAAGGCATCGGTATACATCGCTTCCATGCCACTTACAAGCCAGCGGCTCCAAGTATTCATGATGTTTGCTTTAAGGCGGAGCTCATAGCCTTGCTGCAGGTACTGGTCGTCGTACATGGATAGCGGCCTCGGAATCGGAGAATGGCCAGGGATCATCGTCCTTTTCGCGGCCTTGGGTTCAAAACTCCATTTTATCAGAAGTATCGCGGATGGGGGAGGGGTAATTGGGTTGAGTTGGGCAGCCGGCAAAAGGGAAGGTACCAACGAGGGGGGACGGGATGCGATTAGTTGGCCAGGCAGCCCAAACCAGAGCGAGGGGATCATGGTGGACCATTGGATTTTCTGGCCCAGATGTAGACGAGGCACAGGATTATCGCGGTTCAAGGCGTGCAATAGGGAGTCATAATAGTCCAATAGTGCATTTACAAGAACCGGGTGATTTTCCTTCCAGGAATTACTACCACCAATCTCCGAATGTAAGGTAGCTCGCATTTCCACTTTGTTTGCGTCTGGAATGATGGAACAATTAAAATACACAAGTCTCTCCTGATCTCGGCGGTACATGACAAACGCCATGCGCCTGTTCGCATCGAACACTGTCATGAATAGGCACTTCTTTCCCTGGGCGCCGGACAAGGTAAAGTATAGCACGATATTTCCAGGACCCTTGAATTCCTCTAGCGGGCCAGTATAGCGAGTGATGAACTCCAGGAATCGCTGTTCATGAACTAACGGGAGGGCGCCATTGAGGTGCTCAACATCCTTTTCCGTCGTGACCAAAGGCTCATGCTCAGTCAATTTCAGCCGCACAGTGACACCTGTCCTCTCGTCAAACCCAGGATTCCATGCCCACAGTAAGATCCGAACTACTGAAAGCGCAACCTCCATGCCCAGCCAGATCGCAGCTCCATTGGATGTGCTGCGGGAAGCAAGCGTAAACGATCCGACGTATCCGGCAATAGCTGCCGGAATGGCGAATAAAAGACCTATCCATGAGCAGATTACGAACATCCAATCTTTGGCTGGATTGGGAAAATGAGATCTGTGTTGGAACCGCAATTCACCCAAAAGTTCATCATGATTAAGATCTTTGAATGGATCCTCCATTGGAGTAGGCGTGTTCATCGAAGGCTGAGAAGGAGGTGGGGCTCCTGGGGTATTCGCTCTCGAAGGTGTTTGTGGGGGGACTGGGGCGTCGGGGCAGGTTCACGAGGTAGTTCTCGAGGCTCCAAAGGCATTCTTCGGCAATGCGATTGGCATCCCACCGGACCGGTTGTTGATTCTGAAGACGCAACTCGGGCTTGTCCATCCCTTTCGCTCTGAGATCGCGCAGGAGTCGTTGGTGCATAACCATGAAGACGATCCGGTTTTTCATGATCGAAATGACGCGAGCTTGGGTGAGGAACTGACAGCACACTGCAGCCAGAGAGCTGCCTAGTGTGCGCAGGAAGGGGTAAATCCAGATCGGATTTTGTGCACCTAAAACAAGATGGATGTAGGGTGTAACGCTCGCAACAGCTGCAATGATGGTGCACAGGATGAGGCAGATGTTCCACTCGACAGATTTCCACTCAACCGTAATGTTCTCGGGGCTGTCGATGTGTTTTTCGTTGAGCATCTGGAGTAGCCGGCTCTCTGCGGCATAACGCCTCTTGTCCATCGTGATCATCGGAGCAACTGTCCCCATGGGCTTGAAGCCAGCATCGTCAAGGACTCTGGCTCCACACCACTGCAGTCCAGAAAACACGAGCGGGAAATTGAGCGAGCGGGAAAATCTGAGTGCTGGGACGGAAAAGCTAGCGATGAGGACAGATATCCCAGTCTTGACGATCCCTGGGCTGCCAAATAGGGAGAGGGGGGCAGCAGCGGCATAGAGGAATCCTCCCTCAAGAGCCGAACCAACGTGCTTCTCACACTGATCGGTTCCGATGAGTGGCAGGAGAGCAGAAAGGTCTTGTATCCCGCCGGTCAGTGTCCCGCCAAAGTCTGACATTGCTATGGAGAAAGACCTATAAGTGTCATCATAGTCTCTAGCAGCAGCAACGAATGCTCTTACTTGGAGGTTTGGGACAAAGTGGCCTCCAAGCGGACTTGTTGATCCCATCTGTCCAAGTGCTTGGCTTCTGAGTTCCGAGCTCCTTGTCACCCCTTGATGTTGCAGCCGATCATAAAGCTGGCGCTCAAGTATAGATTGACGCCCGGTGGGGGGAAATCCATTGGGAGACGTATGTTGCCCGCCTTTTGCGCATATCGTCACTGCCGGGACAACCTGTGGAATGTGGTATCAGAATATGTATGAAACTGTATTACACACCACTATGAGAAGCTTCAGCGGCTCGCTACGTGTGAAGTTGTGACGATACGGGCGAGTTGATTAATGCGAGTAGGGCCATTCCGAGGGAAATAGCTAGGCCCCGATGAATGTCATCGTAGGAGCTAACCATTGATGATCACACCCATGGAGAGTGATCATACGGGAAAGAAGAGGTTGAACGCTGTCCTTTGGTTTCTAATCGGAAGTCGCATACATACCAGGGTCGTTCCACAACGGCTGAGACTCAATAATTACTGCAGAAGCGAAACTATGACTCAAGCAGCTGAACACACGTCTTCCACGACTTTGGAAAGGCTCGTAATGCACACTATGCTAGGTGCTGCAATTCTGCTGCAGGCGATCCTCCTCCATCCTAACACCCGAACACAAGATCACACGTCTTACAAAGGCGCAGGCCTGGCTCCATAGCCCAGAGCCGCAGAAGCTTCTTCCGTGGCCCTATGGACCAGTCAGTGTCGAGGAGTCAGCCATCATCCAGACTCTCGCTGAACTCGAGGCAGAATCCACACCCAGCTCAGCTCTGTTTCGGCCCACTGCATCAGCTCCATATTTCATACAATTTTTTGGGTATTTCTAGTCTGCCTGGACGTCTGGAAGCTGCTTATGCTGCAGGGCACATTGCAGGACTTGACATCATCTGCACATCATAACTCAGTCAAGTTCGGTTGCGAGATAGGCGGTGGTAGCTCAGTGGCTCAGAGTTGGTACGGGTGTTGAGTAAAACCCATGATACGCCTGTGATGAAATAGACAAGGTTCCCTCCCATCCCTCCTCTCTCAATACGTGCCCAGACATGGTCACTCTGGACCACAGGAAGTCTTGTGGCATAACATTTGAGGCAAAATGTTCCCACACTGTCAGCCAATGTGCGACACGGGTTTTTTCATCGACAGGCGCCCGCCATGGCTGAGCAGCTCTCTCCACGCATCAACTCTGCCCGTCTTCCCAATTTTGTTGGCAAGGCAGTGCGCTTTCCTTGCAAAGTTATCTCAGTGCGCTATATATCTACAATCCTTGGAATACGCGCTTTAACTACTTCCCCTGGTAGTTTAATGGACAAAATGCAATCGTTGAGGCGAGTGATGGCGGTCAAGTCACGGTGATCCTGAATACTGTGCGTGATAACCAAATCCTCGCGTATATCTCTGTTCTTATGTTCTTATGTGGTTGTAGACTTCGGATGTGCAAGACACCTTCGTGGAGGTGGTAGGTGCTGTGGTGAATGGAACTACGATCAAGATGATGGCGTGTATAAATATGGGGGATAAACTAGGTGCGTAGCTGCAAAAATCGACTACATTCAAAGTACCCACCCAACGGCAGACCTTAAACTAGTGAACGATACTATCGAGATGATGCATGATCCCCGTTTTGAGAAGATCTTTTCCTGACTCCGGTGCTCCTCCTGCATGTAACATCAATCAACTTGCCATATCGTATAACATCGACGAGTCACTGAATAACCCTCTTCGATGTAAATCAAACTCATCCCTTGCCCGTGTAAGTGAAGGATGTTCCACGTCATACTACACGTTCTCTTCACCCCAGAAAGACGATTCTTCTCGCACTTCCATAACAATGAAACAATGCCCTTCAAGATATATGATCTCCACATGGGCACACCAAAAACCGATGGACTCTCATGTCTGTCCAGGGCATTCAACAATGAAGCCGAGGTCCTTATTGGGGCCAGCACAACCGGAATCGGCACCTTGGTGGACACCATCCGGCGAGCCCGCATCTCCCAACAGCTCCCTACATCACAATAGTGAAAACTACGATGGTCATCCTGTTCGCGAAATCATTGCTGCCGCACATTTTCTTTTGCCTTCTCCGCGTCAGGGTCTGTATCAAGCTACTCCATCTCCCGCTCGAGACTATGAGCTCCATGATAGAGAGATGATCGATGAAGGAAGGCATACATTCCAGCCGTTCGCTCAGAACAACGGTGCGCCCGTTAACTAGCTACACCCCGGCCTCGTCGCGTGGGATGGTGACTCTTGTGATTGATTCGAGAAGGGAAGCCTTGATCAATTGATTAGCAGATGTTTTGCTATGGGTTGTGCACTAAATATTTTCCCAAGCTTCAAGCCTTAAGAGGCCAAACCTTTGAGTCGGAGGCCGACTTCCAGGATTCATCAAAACAGTTATCCGTTGTTCGATTGAAACCATCAACAACTGAATGGATTTTCTTCAGTGCCTCATACACGCGATTCTCGTCAGTCCTAAAAGATTCGATAGCTCGAGCATCGAAAGGCGGTAGAGGAGAAGGCAGCCCACAATACGCAAGGTTGTAGGGAGCACGTCATCCAGGATTGCTGAACGTATGCGCGTGTATAACCCATCGAGGGCAGCAAGCGGGTTCGCCGTCTTTCTGTTCAGCTGTATGGATTCCTTCGTTTGATCAATAACGTCGAGCACCTCCCACTGTGATACGGGATCCCTCCCCTCCGGGTCGCCTAAGAGCTTGACGCCCGTTTCAGCAAAGCGAAAAGACCCAGCACTGCTGTCGTTAATTTCAAGAGCTCGCCCCCCGCTGGCCATCAAGCCATCTGCGGAAATGATGATAGGATAATTCTCTCTGATTTCTTCCAACTTCTCTCGCAAGTATCACTCAACGTCTGTGCATGCCTTATCTCATCAGAGTCAATCGGCACCTCTTCCTTCCAGCAACACCCCTCGATGGACTCGGGTGAGAACGCCGTTTGGAGGTGAGACTCCGGGCAACTCAATAATGGGATACTGAGCGATCAAGCCAGTGATAAACTCGACCATTTCGCCTTACTCTCACTCGCCCTCACATTCATCCAAACCATCTATGAAGATCGACAGATGTTCGGGTCCTTGGTATATCTTTAGCTGTGCTTCTTTCCACCGGTTTAGGATCCTTTGCAAGCTAGTCGAGAATGAGATCATGATAAATCGGATGGCTGACAAGCCAACTGATAAGCGATAGTGTTGAAAAAAAGTTTGGGATTGTTGCGATGATTCAGCTTGGAGAAGAATAATGTGGCGCAGAGAGTGGAACCCGCTGGGCTGGACGTGAACTCGACCTCGAGCCCAGTAAGAGTCTGGATGATGACTGATTTTCCGAACTTGCCATTTTCGCTTCCGTAGTAATTAATGACAATCTCGGTCATTGTCGGATTATTCATGACAAAGTGGTAGGCATGGTGGAACGATCTTGGTGCAACCGCCGCTCCTAACACTAGGATTATAATGCTTCTAACAACAAGAGGGGCTTTGGGCGAACAGCTGTCTTTGTTGTGCAATCTAACCACTGTCCATGCTTGTGCGGTCACCGTACATTTCTGTACAAGTGCCGGTTTTGATCACCGAATTTAACGTGGATACGTAAATGTGCTTTTCCTTGGCAGACAAATCATTTACGAAAGAGGTGTTGTACGTATCCCTCCCGCTCACCAGATGAAGTACATATGTACATACCACATAATGGAGAGAGTTGCGCTGGGAAGAACTGCGAGATTGAGAAATGTGAGTTTGTCGTTCTAACCACGGCGGAATTGCTCCTGCCGGACCAGCTTTAGGCCAGTCCTCTGAAAGCCCTTTGTTGGCTCTTTCTAGATGGCGCCTGGGTTTCTTCGGTTGACCCACACAGCCCTGACTTGGAACTTGAAGACATGAACGATGGAGTCAACTGCGCATAATCGAGACTCAATCCAGCAGTTACTCAGGTCCGGCTTGCGCATCGTTGCACATGAACAGACTCTTTCCACTTTGCAGAAAGCGTCTGATATCAGTCCCTGGAAGTACTTGCTTCGTAACCTTGTCCTGGAGTCCATCTTTAGAATGTTAGCAGGGACACTACTACTGTCGGTCCTCGTATTTCCGAATCTTAAGGGACCACTTGTCCTTCCAGGACCTTCTTACCATCGGAATCAAACGGGACCAGCCTCTCTGTATACTGCCCACAATTCCCCCGTGGTCTTTGAGTCCTTCCATGACCCGAGGTACTCCAAGCAACTCCGACCGATCGTTGGGCGATTCATCTCAGCCTCGTATCTCAGTGGAGAATAAGCCGACAAGCTGGTTATACATACTTATGAGGTGTCCTAGAGATTCCCAGATTCGACGGTGATCCCCTTTGTCGGATCGGACACTACATATTTGCAAGGGGATGCAAGGGGCTGAAGTTGCTGATGCAGATGGTATTGGGAGTCGGATTGCAATCTAGCAATAAGTATAATCGAGGTGCCGGGTAAGTCAAAGAAGTATTGGCATGCCCACCAGGGTTGGGGCGGAGCACTACTAATTCGCATAACCAAACCATTCATTGATCATCGCCAGGCTGTGCCAAATACCGCTTGGATTTTGGTAACCACAAAAGTCTTTTGACCGCGTCTCCGATTAGGGGACAATAACTTGAGTTGACACAACTATAAAAATCCAACACACGATCTTAACAACTGCCAGAGGCGTAGTACAGTACCATCAACACCCGCCGATGTGCCAAGAATTCAAAGACCCCTTGCCATAGTATCTCCTTGTTTCTGCGCGGTGGCCGTGCTTGATTATATTGGCGCGCCTTGGCGACAAGAAGTCGTCAGCGCGAAAATATCGCGTGCCGGAGTGTTCCTCCCACACGGACAGGAAACGGGCACCAATATTTTTGGTTCGGCCGCGCACCCGAATACACACTGAGGGATTCTTTGGCAATGTTATTGTCCACAGCGCCTCGGTTCATGGTTACGGCTATTCATCAGGTTCTACCACGCCCCGAGACGCCACACCACCCTAGTTCGATATCGAATATTCTGTGCTGACGAAGCGAGCTTTGGGGCGAACTCCGTAATATCATTTTTGCAGTCACAGAAGACTGGCGTTGGTCGTTACTAAACTACCCAACTCCACACTTTGGCTAATACCTGAGAAGGCATGCTGTCCCCGACTGTTTTCCAGGCTCGAATCGACAGAGGGAGGAATGGAGATAGCGCCTCAAGGACAAGGAAAGCACTTGTTTTTTTTTTTTCAGGAAGAGCGGACAGAGCGGGCGACAAAGATCGGACGGATGAAAACAAATAGGGAAGGTCGAGTGAAATGGTTTAAGTATGCCGGAGAAAGGTAGGGAAAGAAAAAGAGAATAAGGATCATGAAAATCCTGGTGGTCATTGTGCGCTCGCCGTTCCCACTCAGTCCCCTCATCACAACGTTACCACCCTCAATTCTGACACGAAGCAAAGCCCAACCCACTACCCTCCGCGCACCCTGGCTCAACCCACGCCAAGAACCCACAAAGAATCCAACGCCCCGAGAAGCCTATATCTTTTTCTTTACAGACGAATCACCCACTACGAAACGCTCTTCACGCCCCTCCCAATACCGCCGACAATCGAAACCGGGGAATTCGTGAGACCTGCCTCAGTCAAGGGCTGCAGTCTCTCCTCCTTCTGCCTCAAAATTCTCTACAAGGTCTGGTACGTCATCGTCGTCGTCATCCGCGGGGCCGGGCCTCTGCTGGTTTTGCTGGATTGCCTGATATGACTCTGCCAACTTGCGCAACGATGCAAGGGAGTCGGGGCCAAGCTGGTTGAGAATTCCGGGAACAAGCTCTGTAAGTTCCTTGACTTGGCCCTGGCCGTAGATAGCGAACGTGTTTGAAGTGATGGCTGCGTGCACTATGGGTGTTGACACAACGTGTTAGTGAACCATGTCAGCTGTTTCGCTTCCAAAGCGCGTATGAATAGAAATAGACTGCGGGCTAAGCGCGTGTCGAAACGAATAGAGCCACAGAGGGAGAGGCTAGAATATGCGAGATGAAAGGAAATAGATCACCCACCTTTTGGTGCCGTGAAATGCAACACATTTCCGTCCTCCCGGAACATGTTGACTTCTTCCACGCCAGCGATAGGCTGAACATTCAGCTTCTTCAAAGCACCCTGCAGCTTCTTGTCATCCTGTGCCGCAGATGGCTTCGGTTTCCGCACAATCTTTCGGCGAACCTGTTCCCTTTCCACCTATGGGCATATACGCGCGTCATAAATCCAGGATCGAGAGAGATTTTTCCATGTTCAGTTGTCCAAGTTTGTGCGGGCGAGAACCAGAGAGCCACGTTGAAAATCCGATGTGAGCCCGTTGAGAGAGAGCATAATTTAAGAACATCAGCAGCCGAAGATCCCGTCAAGGACACCCGGGAAAAACGCACCAATTCTGTTGGCCGCAGCGGCAGCCTGCAACTTGGCTAGTTTTGCGGGGTCCATGTGAATACTCCTAGGGTGTGGATTTCAGGACAAGAGAGCTTGTCGTGATGGACTGAGGTGACCTGGGACGAAGGGGTGGGAGGGAAGGGGCAGCCTTCTTGCTGGTGACTTTGTCACTGTCGAGGTCGACCGTTGACGGGTTGGTGCAAATAAGGTTCATTACAAATACATGTAAACCATCAGCCACCCATCATCTCACAATTCCACTGCCTTTGCGGCCTTTTTGTCAGGATAAATGAGGTCCAGGCGGATTCGTCCAAGTAGAAGCTTTAGAACTACTCCTGCACCATTATGCGGACATTAAAGTGCCTGCAGTGCACCAGCCAGCGAGGACAGCGTGCGGCAAGCAGGCGGCACTCATCGTCGGAGTTGCAAATTGCCACTCCCACTGCCGATCAAAAACCGTGCTACTGACACACAAACTCTCTGTACTAACGAATTATAGCCCTCACAATCATATCGTGGCTGTACTATATGAATTATAAATGCACATTGGATAAACGACTAGCACCGGCAGTGTGACCGACCTCAAGCCGCACGTCCTTGTCGTCCAGATATAACATACATCATGGTAGTAGAAAGTAGCTCCTTGGTAACAAGTTGTTGCGGATTCACCTCTTCGTTTACTCGGTGTAGAGTGATCAGTCCGATGCACCTAACAATGGCTGTGTCTCAAGAGTTTTATATTTCTTCACGAACCGCTTGTTTTTAGCACCATCCGGAGATTCCTCGAGAACTTCCACAACTTCATAGCCCCCGAGATCGGGAAAGAGGATCATCCACATCCAGTAATAGGCACCGGCAGCCTAAAATTATCAGTCTCATAACATTGGACCCACGGCCGAACTCACGAGGATTATAAGAACTGCCACTACGCAATATCTGATTAAACATTAGGATATTGGAACAGGACGCAACTTTTGTGTTACTCACGTTGCGTACCAGAATGATACGTCCCCGTGACCGGGCTCGGGCGGTACCCTGAAGAACACCAACTCAGAGAGAGAACGACAGAGTGGTCAAAGATAATATACCAGGGTACTGCCACTAATAAGAGGCAGTATGACAGATAAATTACAACATCCGAGTTCTTTGCCTGCAGCGGTGAAGGCGATATACCCTCTAGTCTTCTCCTTTTTCGCAGAAGCCAGACACCAACAACGATAGCGCACTGAAAGAACTGAACCATGGTCAGTAGGCTCCCAGCCATATGAATCTTAACCTACATAATACGGATATGACGACAGATCAAAAACAAAGTTAAATGCGTCTTTTGCAGGAAGTAAGATGATTGCAAAAATGTCTGTGCCCCCTCTGATCAGGGCGGGGCCCAGGGGCGTCCCGAAAGGTTTTGTTGATGCCAAAAGACTAGAGTAAGGTAGTAGGCCTTGTCGAGCAATTTCACGTATGACTCGAGCCTGGTATGAACATGAATAAACCGGAAAGAAACGTATCATTTAACGAATCGGGCTACGGACGTGGCCAATGGTCTGTGAATTGTGCGGACATTCTCATCAACCTATCAATCGGAAGGCAGTCAAGACGTACAGCAGCAACCTCGGTGAAATTGTAAGACAGTCCTCAAGTGTTCGGTGTGGACGACTCACAATACAGCCAAAACAGCTCAGTGCAACAAAGAGGGAAAGTATCTTGGCTCCCCAGTGGTCACCATACACACGACGGAAGAACAAACCAGCCACTAGTTGTCCTGAGTTCTTTATCTCGTCCTTTGGTACGGCAGCAATGTATGAAACATTGATAAGGAAGAAAAGCGAAGACGTGAGGGCGAGTGCGATAGCACTTGACTTTCGTGCAATTCGTACAGGGTCATGGCTCTTGACTTCTCCGAGTACTCCAAAGATGTTTTCCCAGCCCCGGCAGCTCTGGGCGGCCTTAACCTAGGATATTGATATGAGCTACTTGACGCCTTGGTTACATATGTTGGCTCACCAATCCGAGCACAAGTGCATTAGGACTAGGAGATGTGCCTTCAAACGGATGCTTGAAGTTTACATATGGGTCGCCGATACTGGTAAACCCAAACAACACAGCGAGGCCTGTTAGGACAACACTTGCGCCAAGGTCAATAAATGAACGTATATGCATGGGGGTGCATCCCTCACGATACTAAAGAAACCAATTTTAAGGATGTCAAAAAATCGACGATGCGGAGAGACCATTTAGTAGATATTCCTACAACTGGAGCCCGGGTAAGCAAAGCGAGAAATTGGGAATTAAACTAGGGACACACTTAGCGTCGCGGTAAGAAGAACATAGGCAGCCACTTGGGTCTGGTTAGCTGGGGTGACAGGCAGATCCAGTGCCGCCAGAAAATATTGGGCGAAGGTGACTGCATTTCCGAGGCTTTGTCTAACATAATGTAAGATCCTTTATGGGGGGTTGTCATAGCCGTAATGCGCACGGGGTGAGGATAGCTGTTATTGCGAATACGGTTGAGACGAGGTGTCTAGGTTTGGGGTATGCTTGTTCAAGGTAGACAACCTCGGCACCCGACCTATTAGGGAACATAGCCGCCAGCTCGGCATAAATGGCGAGACCAGCTATTTACTATTAGCGCTGCCACTTTCACGACTTCAATCCACCTACACAAGGCAAAAAGAGGCGCAAGTATCCAATAGGACAGTGCTACTCCAATTGACCCTACAGAATTCAGGATAGTCCCCGGGACGGCAAAGATACCAGAGCTGGTTCACATTCATCTGATAAATGCCCCAAGAGCCCCCAGCTGAGAGCACACACCCAATGATTGCCCCCACATTCAACATCACGGCTGAGAACAAAGTGATCTGTCTCCCGATGGGGCTTCCCTAGAATCCATGCCTGTGTCAATCAAGCAGCGGTACGGGAAGCGAAATATCAACTGACAATCTCGATTGGTGCGCCTGGACTGCTGGTCATGATCAAGGTGGAGGTTGAGCCCTCCTGCTGTTCGTCTGATCCGTCATTGATGCCCTCTGCATCATAATACGAGGTTCTGTCGCCGTCCGAGCTCAACAAAGCCATCACAGGGGGATCGGGATGAGAGGGGATGGACCAAGGCTACGGCAGGACAGCTGCCCTAGAAGAGGAACAGAGTTCGTCGTTATCACACGGTGCCAAGGCGCCTCACGGCACCTTTCAGGTACGTGACGTTTGAGTGATGAGGAAAGCCAAGTCGTAGGTCGCAAAGGTGTGCTTTTTCCAGACTGAATTGTTCGTGGCAAACCTGAACTTCAGATTCGAACTCAGCAATGTCGAAAACGCGCTAGTCAAATTCGCGCGATGGTTCATAAACCACCGAGAGTGTCTTAGAATGCCTTGTTTAACCCTCGCTTATCCACTTCTCAAAGGATGATTCAATTCCGCTCCTCGCGGGTACGTGCAAATAATTATCGACGACCACTCGACGGTAGAAAGGGGTAAATGTGCCCTCTAAGTGCTCGAGCAAGAGAGAAGTCTCAAACGAGCCTCGAGAGGCGATCAATCCCTTCTTCCTCAAGCCTCATCCCAACCCACTCGCTCATAGGCTTTGCACCAAGCTTCTTTTCGTAGAAGTCAATGGAAGGCTGGTTCCACTAGAAAAAAGGAGGGCCGCATGTCAGTAATCTAAAACCTGAAAAAAAACTAACAAACAATACCTTGAGCACTGCCCAGTCCAATCTCGGGCACCCCTAAGAACATATCCCGTCAATGAAAACCCCAATCACAAGCACGAAATGAACGTATACCTTCTCTTGAGCAATCTCACCCAACCTTCTAAATAACATCTTGCCAACGCCAAGGTTCCTATACTCCGGCTTCACATACAAATCCTCCAACTGCATCCGAAATCGAACCGTTAGCGCTTCGTTCTGGGATCTCCCATAACTCAAAACCGAAAGAGCAGCGAGATCCCATCAACTTTTCGTAAGAGGGGAAAATGCAAGAACGAATCTTTTCTAAATGGAACATAAAACTCACATAAAGCCCGGGCATGCCCGTCCACGTCGAGAAGTTGAAGAAATACAACGCAAGTCCTATCGGTTCCTGCTTCGCACTCGCTTTGACGGCGTCCTGCTGTTCCGAAGAAGAAAGGAAAGCAAGCAGGGCGTATGCATGAGGCGCTTCGAAGAGGTTCTTCCTCAACTGCATGAGAGAGCGAAAAAAAAAAGTCGTGATCGATCCCCAGTCTCACAAGGCAGGCAATTGACAATCTTACTAGCTCAGGCGTGGCTTTGACCGAGTCTTTGGCTTTCTCATATTCTGCCTACAAAGAGTACGTTAGTATCGGGCGAGTAATGAGGTGTTCAACGGCATGGACGGATAAGCGACGGTGCGGGTGTTCGCTAAGCGCCATTTCATTCCGTTCGTAAAGTCAGGATTGGAACCACAGGCACGTACGAGATCGGTGATGAGATGCAATATCCCTTCCTGTGAATACCCAGTATCATGTTGGCATCGCGAAAAGGAGGAGCGAAAAGAGGTGGAGCGCACGATATCGTCGGGGGTTGCAGCACGAACGACAACTTCTTGCTTCTTCTTGCCCTCCTGCGTTCGCTCTTTTCCGGGGTTCAAATTCCGCGCGGGCTGTTTACTAGCCGAGTCTACAGAGGTCCGTAAACCATGCTCAACTCCGCGATTAGCTAGGACTAGGAATAATAGGCGCGCACCTGAACTACGAAACAAGCTCAACCGACGAAGGAATGACGACATGGAAGAGATCAATATGAGGACAGTAAGATTGAGAGTAGTAGATGCAGCGGCAAGGAGTATCTGGAGGTCGTAGTTGCGGTCAGTGGAACTCTCTTAGGCGCTGAGCACAACACTGGAGTAGGTCCTGATGGAATGAAACTGTCAAGTAGACCGTGGTGAGTCCAAATATAAACCATTCCCTCACCTGCCACGGTCCCACCTGCGTGGAACATTCTGTCAACAGTTCCTTGTTTTCTCAAAATTATCGTGCACAACACCGATAGTAACTTGTTCGCGGACACATGTTTGGCTACCGTGGATTCATCTATTGAGCACTTGCTGCGAACGTCGACTGTGGGCGACCTTGATGACCAGAGAAGGATTCGGCACGTAGGATCACATTTAGCTTGCTTCTACGATGGGAATTGGATATTCGGTACGTCCAATATTCTTATCATGCGGGAAAGGCGCCAACTGACTCTTGGTGCTAGGTGTGCGTCTGCTAAACAACGATATTATTGTGAAAATCAATTTGCAGCTCGCCGATGCTTGCCGGAAAACCTACGCTAGCACCACGTACGTCTGTCTTCTTTGTGCTACCCACGAAAGGCATTAATGGTTATCCGTTATAAAGCTGAAATTTTGGCCCTGAGGCTTTTGCATACACTTCCAATGACGCAGTACCAACCAATAACTTTATTTTAACCAGCACACCAAAGCCTGATTATTGCTACAGCAACACAGTACACAAGCTAAACCGGTACAATGATCACTTATTGTGATCATGTTACATCAGAAGAACATGTATAGACAATTGCTATATTCAGTTATTATTGGCGTAGCGAAAGCATTACAACAGCACAGCAACAGATCAGAATTTCTTGCACATTATGCTCAAGATGGTAAACGTCCAGCAAAAGGTATAGCTGGTATACCAAACAAAAAAACAAGACCTCGCAAACCACCATTTGCCAGGTGCTATACACCATCATAACTGGCACCACCTGCCTTGAGAAGCGCCATCAGCACACGACCAACAAAACCTCAACTACGCGAGACTCACCTTTCTCAAACGAACGATGATTGGATCCTCAGCCAAATCAGCTTTCTCCTTTGCTGCAACCTCGATGGAATACGCTTTCAAAACATTCTTGACATCCGCTGTGTGGACAGAGATCTACGAGATGAGGTGTGGCGAATCACATCAAGAAAAAAAGCAGGTTGTAGTGAAGGACTTGGCACCCACCTTGCCTTTCCTCATCAACTTGCATCCCGGGCCTATCCACACCTGTCGTTTAGAGTTGAGGGTCGAAAAAAAAAACCACCCGTTAGAATACGAGGATCGTCGAAGAACACGAGAAGAGGCCGTCGCGTCGATCATCACCGTAGCGAATAGATTGCAAAGATCGATGGAATAGAAGGACGACGCGCGAACCACGGAGAACCGAGAGTCGCGAAACGAAGAGTTCGAATGGGGTGACGAGTCAACTAATCTTCTCGATCGACGAAAGAGATACGGCGACGGACCACGAGGATAAACTTTTCCCTGACGGACTCCTTGTCATTCGAGTATTTGACACGCGCATAAGCGAAAGAAGCCTTGTTGTCGTCAAAAAGGCCTTGGAGCTCCTTGAGTCCCCCGTTGCCGGTGTGTGTGAGCTGGAGCTTGTCCGAGCGATCAGAGGCGTAGTCAAGGAGGAGCCAGTTGGTTTCGCTCTTGTCGTCGCGGACGTCGAGGTATGCTGGAAAAGATGTCAGAAGGCGTTGTACAATGCGGACATGAAAGTTACCCTCTGTAATCTTGGGGTCTGACACGTCTGCCATGGTAGAGATAAGTAACGAAAATAGGCGAGAGTAGACCGAGCGTCTGTCCTAATCACGGCAACTTCCGACTCGCATCAAACCCGTTGATTTCTTTTCTCCCAAAATTCAAAATTCAAAATGGCCTCCCATGTTCGACGCGCCCTCCGCTCCTTCCCAACCCGCGCAGGCACAAGCACCAGCTCATTACCATCACCCGTCTCCTCCACCACCGTCTCCGTCGAAGCCCGCCGTAAATGGGGGCTCGGCACCGTCCCGTCCCCGCGCTCCATCCTCGACGACGACAACACCCCCGTCGACCTCTCCGAAGACGATGACCTTGTCAACGGCGCACGTCCAAATACACCGCCTCTCCACCTCCGTCGTCCGCCTTCAGAACCCACACCACCCGCGTGGAAAGCTCATCGCGAAACTATCAAACGTGCATTCCCCGACGGCTGGTCGCCGCCTCGCAAACTCTCTCGCGAGGCTATGGATGGTTTACGAGAGCTACATCGATTTGATCCAGAGAAGTTTTCGACGCCAGTGCTAGCAGAGAGGTTTATGATTAGTCCGGAGGCTGTGAGGAGGATTCTGAGGAGTAAGTGGGAACCCTCACAAGAAAGAAGGGTGCAGTGGGCTCTGAAACAGCGCAAATTGCGAGATGAGAGGGCAGAGCATAAGAGGCAGACAATGCTAAAAGAGAGACAAGAAGTGGAGGAAATTTGGCTCGCAGGCCAGTTCAAGGGCGGTTTGTCGCTCAAAGGCTGAAGCTAGAGTTTCAAGCTTGAAAGCGTGGAGAAATACTGAGCTTAAGACGCTGTATTGTATAATATATATCGGTACCATTTACCCTCTAGTGCTACGTTGTAATCGTTTGCCTGCGGCTACTTTTTAATTAAGAGGATAAGGATAAGGATAAATACTTCTCCGAACCCTCAATGAGAGGTCCAAAAGGGACAAAAACAAAACACATAAGTACACACATGCGACAGCATAAAACATAAGAAAGCACAATGTTTCGTGTCCGATGATCCGTAAAATTGGGAGTGTCCACTTATAGCAGAACACCGTCCTTCTTCGCATATCGTAAATAAAACGAACCTTTAGGTGGCCGGCACAACAAGATATCATTCCAGTTCGGCGTGGGCAATTCCTCCGCGGATTCTCCTTTCTTATCCACAACACCAAAGTCATATCCGAGGACAAACATCGCAAGGATGAGTTTCAACTCAACCTTTGCAAGCCGCGTACCGAGGCAAGTCGTTTTCCCTAGCCAAACCCAATGAGCAACTGAAGCGATAACCAAGGGAGATCTGTATCCTTACCTCCACCCCATCCAACGAACCCCATGGGCACGTCCTTTCTTTTCTTTACCCCTGTCTTATCCCCCCCATCACCCTCACCCTCATTCGTCCACCTCGAGGGGTCAAACCTCCACGCATCCGAATATACACTTTCGTCCAAATGCACATCGCTAAACGGGTACACCACGTACGCCCCAGTAGGCACCAGCTTACCATTAATATAGATCTCAGGCCCCAGATTCCTCCGCATCGCAGAATGCGGCTGCGCCACCCGAAGCGTCTCTTTAATCAGAGCATCCAGGACCGGTGTCGAGGTTTCCCATATTTCAAGTGGAACATGCGCAAGGGACTGCGATAGGGACCGTGGCGTCCGTGCATCACACGAGGCGAAAGGAACCGTCGTGGTGGCTTGCGAAGACCCATTCGTCTTCGGCATGAACGGCGACGGCACAGACAAATCTTGTTCGCGTCGTACACCCGCATTCCTCCTCTTCCTCCTCGCACTTTGCATCTGCGTTTGGAACGAAGCTGAGCCCTCGAGAAGAATGCGCGATGTCAGACAGTGACATTGTTGCTGTTCGCCACCTCCCCAATCCTGTGTACGGTCACAAGTAGACTCATGTCCCTGAACCCGAGCTTTGTTTTCCCCGTTTACGCCGATCCCGTGTTGACCGTCAACTCCAAACCCGACCGCATATCCGCATTCATACCCACATCCGTCAAAACCGTCATTATCGATATCAGGGAAACCCACTGGCTCCATTACCCCTTTTGCCTTTGTCCTTCCTGTTCCCTTCATCCACAACGCGCATCTTTCGGTACCCAGGCCTGCGGGAGGGGAAAGTCGTGTTTGATGTTGGGCCTGAACCCGGTCCGCATCGGATACAGCTGCTGCGGCATTTTGACGGATGGAGCTCTGAGTTTGATTCCTCAAACATAAACTTGAGTGCTGATCCGAGTCGACATCGGAGCCAGAGCCAGAATTACACCGTTTTCGTTTGTGTGACAGAGATGATTGTGAGTCCCTACGTTGATGCGACGAGAACAACGGGGATGCCAAGGGAGAGGTGGGAGGTGGATTGGAATGGAGGTTGATATGGGTACTAAGACGTCTTGGGGGACTTGAAGAAGAAGAAGTGGACAAAGTCTGTTTTCGAGTTAAAGTAGAGTCCGGGAGAACAGAAGGAATCGTTTGCGCTTGAAGAGGTAGACCCTGAGAAAATGACGAGACAGGCAAAGGCGCAGAGAACCGCCCATGTGTGGCAAGTAGCTCCTCGACTTCAGCTTGGGCTTTCTTCGCCCATCCCGGATGGCCGGCAAGGAATGTAACCAACCACGAAGCTGCGAAACGGAAATTAAGTCAGTATTGATCCCGCAATCAAAGGGGACAAGAACATATGGGGGAAAGAAATCGTTGAAGGGCGAGGGCGCCATCGCATCATTTAGCTCAATGCACCTACGCCCACACACAAGTACACACACACACAGGAAACACCGAGTGGCCGAGCTCGGGACGATGACAATGATCTACAATGATTCATTCCTAGCGGCTGTTTGAGAGTCACACGCTACCAGCCCCAAAAAGGTCTAGCACCATTTCTTCCAGATTGGAGAGAGATAAACGCTCAAGGAAGAAAGGTTCCAAGGCACCAGCCGCCGACAAACGCCCTCCGAAGAACGGCGTACATATGTGCGGGCCGAATAGCTTTCGCGCCGATCGCAGCTCGTAGGAGGGCCGCCGGTGCAGAGTTCCAACAAGGAAAGGATATGCAAGAGAGACTCACCCGTCGTGCCCGTCGCCCGAGCTCCTGCGATCAAGAGTCCCATTATGAACTGGATTTGGGAATAGGGGTCAATTAAATTACGTTGACGTCAGAAGGAAGACGATGATTTATGAATTGGAATGCAATGAAGCAGAGTCAATGGAGGGGCGAACGGTGAAATCGGAAAGAGAGGACTTACACCGACAATGATCAACTTCTCATCACCAGAATCCAACAGCATCTGCAATGTATCCCGGGGCTTCTCGCCGTCTCCTAACCCCTTTAACCCTTCTTCCCTTACCCTTATTGCCTCCGAAACGATCTCATAAATCTCCTTGGTGGCCCACAGCTTTTTCAGCATCGCTGGCGCGGGAAACCACGGTAGCAGTACGGTCGCGGGCGTCGTCCCCGTGTCAAGTCGATCATATAGCTTTTTGAGACGAGAGACGAGTACAGGGTCATCAGCGATTTCGCTACAGGAGAGACTTCGGACTGTGGTTTGGAATGTGAGCTGTTGGGAGAGTTTGCAGGGTGGCAGGAAGTTTGCAGGGTGGCAGGAAGTCGATATGCGAACAGGCGGTATACCAGATAGGGGCGCATGGGTCATTGGAAGAAGGGATGGCATACCATGAGGCAACGACCAGAAGGTTGGGGCAGGAGAATTAGACGGTGAAACCAAGGAATCCAGAAGAGAAGCCAGGAGCAGATTTGGAAGAAGAACAGGAGCGAGTGGGTTAGGCACGAGCCGAGTTGGTCAATTCGGTCAATTGAAAGAACGTGGGCGAAGTGGATTTCGAGATTAACCACCAATACGGGCACAAGAAGCGAGAAAAACCAAACTTGAGAAAACGTGGCCTAGAAGGCAAAAAAAAAAGGCAGAAAAACACCGACCTCGTATACGTTCTGGAAAGGATCGAATATCCCGGAAGTTCCCCAGCCCTCCATCACCCTCCGAGAATCTTCCAACAACTGTGGGATCACTGAGAATGGAACAAAGGGAAGCAGGTGAGAAGTCAACGTCTAAGAATAGTCTGTTATGAAGATGGACTGCCGAACAGCGATGCATGGGTGAATTGGAAACGGCCGGTGAAAGACACCTTTCCTCGGCTTATTCGCGCTGACCCACCTCGTGCCCCATCCGAAGCGGCTCGTCACTAGGACAAGGCATGGGACAAGGAGGGGCATCACAGACAGGGAGGGCATCACAGACAGGGGAAACGGGTAAAACCCACTTACGTGCACTCAGCGGGGCTTCCCGTTGAACGGCCGTGAGTCGTTTGTGGATCAAGGCTACCCTCCGGGTCTGCAGATCTGCAGTCACCCCGCGTACCATAGGGATCTGTCATGCAACGACGAAAAATGATCAGAAACATATCCGGGTCGGCGTAGGGAAGGGGGACGTACAGCGCCGGACAAAATCTTGAAACCCTCCGTCAAGTCGAGACCCTTGGCGGTGAAAAACGTCTGTCGTGCGTCGTCCCCAGAGACAACAATCACCGTATTCTGCATATAGACACATTTTGTTATAAGCATCAAGATGACACGGAGAACGCCAGAATCGACAGGCACGGAATAAGAACAGGCGCAGCAGCGTAGCCCCAATCGCCACGAAGCGGGTTTGGATTGTCATCGCAACCGAAGCAATGGAATCAAAGACGAGGCCGGTACCGCATATGCATCGTCACCACGATACCGGGCGGAAAATAGAGCATGGCTTCAGTCAGCAAAGTTGTTGCCAAGTCTACAGGGAGAACACTCACCCTCAGAAGCTTGAACTGAAATATACTTTGTCCGGTTGCCTCAAAGGCCCAGTTGAGAAAGTCATATCTCCTACGGAAGAAGGGCACGATGTGGAGGAGTGGCAGGCCAGGAAGCGACGTCGGTGTGTCAGCCTCATCTTTCTGAAAGGCGGATGTAATGAGGATGATGATGAGAAACGTTATCACGGCGACTGTAAATTGTGTTGCAAAACCCGCGGAAACGAATGCTGTCGCCGCAGATTGGAGACCGATGGTGTACGGCATGTATAATGGTAACCAATGAATAATGAGGCGGATGGGAGACGCCGTATCCGGGAGGCGAAGAACAGGCTATGGGCAGAGAGGAGCCGAAGAAGGGGAGGTGGGGGAGGGTGGTATTATGGGTGGGTTTGGTGTGAGTAAGACTAGGGCCTGAAGGGGAGGAAGGATATATAGAGAATGCCAGCCAGGGCACAGGAAGAAGGAGGTGTATAGGGTGCAGTGTTGAGTGCATGTAAGTGGTGTTTTATAGCCCTGCGCACCCAGAGGCCGAAGGAAAGGAAGTCAGTGTCAGCAGTGCCCTAGCAAATCACGAATCTCATTTCGGCCATGCACTTTAAAGCGGAAACGAATCGGGAAGGCAGGATGGCGATCTGAGGCCCTGACAGACGCCTTTGTGACAATGTTGACCCCGATCTGCTCATGCGGAACCGCTTGGGCCCCGTCGTGTGCCAGGGACACAAATTCTCTTTATTTCATCCTTCATCTCATGACTCAACTGTGCCTGTTCTTTGCTGTCTTCATTCTATCCTTGTCTGCCCTCGCCGGGGGAGGGCTTTCTTGGCATTTTTCGCGCGCATTCTGCTTGCGATGAATAGAGAGGTCGGTCCCGAAATGAAGATCGAGATGAACAACGGGCTGCCCAACTCTCGCGCACAACACGTGGGGCATAGAGACCGCCTGTCTTCCATTCGCCCCGCCTACTTTCACGTTCACTAGCCTTTTTACAATTATAACCATATACGAGGCTGCTCCCGTGGTCGTCCCCATTCTGTTAGCAACCAGCGCCTTCTCTCACCCGCAATTCTGCCATTCCCAGCACAGGCAAACCCCATACGTTTCATGCCCAAGTCTTACAAACCCATGCAAGGACATCCTTCTTGTTTGGGCTCTATAGTCCCAGGGTCCTGAAAATGTGAAATTCATCACGAAGATGCAGAGTTTGAAGCTTGATGGGGGTCCCCGGTGGACCCCAGCAGAAGGGGATTCATCTATGTATTGTCGATCTTCTCCTCGGGACTGTTTACGTCTAACCATATTCAGTAACTATCCCCAGCCATACCCACAACTCTATCTCAATCCAATCGTTATATTTCCTGCGCCATGCCGAGGATGGGATTGGACATCTGTCTTTCATGAATGCGGTTTTCCGGACAATTACCGCTTACGCGTACGTCACATCACACTCCCGACACAGATGCTTGGAAATCAATTGATGTCAGGCAACTCACTTGGTGGAGCACATGCACCCCCCCCGCTACTGCGTCTTCCATCTGACTCCCGTACCACATCCAGCATAACACTTTGTTGTATTTTATTTCACGTTCCACAGACGCCGGGCGCTGAGAATCGATAGCGAGATCCAATGACAACACATCGGTAATGAGCAAGCGCTGCGCAAAGAACACAGACGTGGAAAATCTGGTGTGACGCAAAGAAGTAGTCGAATTTGCCTGGTGCCAGCCGTTCTGGGATCCGATTCGCACTTTATTTTTGTAACGCGTGATGCCAGCACACAGGGGGATAATTGACGTTAATGAAAGCATCCATTGAAACGGAACGACCACGGCCACGACAACGCGACACAGCAACAGCAGCGCGGTATCCGTGTCGGCAACGGGGTGGTGGGTATACTTGGAAAAGAGATGACTTACTATATTAACGCGCCTGCAATATACAGCACCCCAGAGGCGAACAGCCATCCAATCCCCAAATTCTCGAGTAGTTCATGAATACCGTGTGTCGCCGCGAGATGCGCCACGGGTACAAGCCCAGAAAGGCCCAGGCAGACGAAGATGATTGTCCGAGCGCCCCGATGGGTCGGTTTCGAGTATTCTGGATTTAACACCACATACGCGGCTCCTGGGCACGGTGTGAAAATGCGGATCATCATATCGAGCAGACGACCTTGATCAAAAAATAGACTCACCGAGACCCACGAGAGACACGGCAGTGAGGTATGTGATTTGTAAACGAGCGTTACAGAAGAAGCCATAGCGGACTGCAGGATAAAAGGATCCCACAATAAGACATATAATTCCGGAGTAATCGTAAGCATGGCAACGAGAAGAAACCTTAATTAACAAGGAATAAGTCAGACAACGCGGCTACGGGCAAACATCCATACCCTTTCCGAGTGGCAGCCTGAAGTGTGGAATAGGGCGCTGGCGGAGAGGCAGACGGCCGCAGACAGCAGAAAAATAAAGAAGACAGCGGAGTCGTGCCAAGTGGTGACCAGACCGAACGGCTTGATGTAAGAGCCGTAAAATGTGGCACAGAAGTAGAGGAAAAGGACTGCGCCCCAAAGGTGGGTGTGAATATTGACTGCGTTGTTGAGAAAGGTATTGAACGTGTGGGAGCGAAATCATGGATGAAACTCGTTACTTGTCTCGTTATGCAGGTCTATAGGCGGAGGTTAAACGTGGCACAGAGGGCGTGAGGTGACGAGGAAACTCATACACGCGTATGTCGATTTCAAACATCCTTTCCAACGATTCTGTACCCTTGGTTCGGGTTAGCATGACCCCAGTTCTGTTTCAACTGCATGCGCGGTGCCCACTTTCTATACCCGTTCATAATGTATTCGTTATCCTTCTGCCACTCCTGGAGCTCGTGCCATGCAATGATGTGCGTTTGGGGTCCCTGTGACTGTTTCCCGACCCCTACTACCGACTCAACCTGGGGGTTTCGGCGACGAAGGGAATGTGAGCCGTCCCCGGCCATTTCACAAAGGAGATCTAGGGTATGCCGTTGGGTATATAGTAGTATGTGCGGGTAAGGAAGCTGTTGAGGACACGACGGGTGTGACAGCTGTTGAGTTGACGCACGAGTTCTCAGAGGTGTGGACGGTTCAAATGTATGCTGTGGGGAACAACAAAGATGTAAGCCTGGATCAGGGATCATGAAATTGGGTACAAACGGGCGACGACAACTAGCTATGCAATGGTAATCTCCAGAGGACCAGTGAGAAGGGAATGGTGGGAACCAAAGGTCGTTGCTCGTGATGTGATGGAATTGACCAGTGACCATCAGAAACTCGGCCCGTGTGCACCAGTTGCGGTCCCGCATATTTTGACGCTCGTCCCTGGTGCCAGACTCTAGAGGGTCCTCATTGAATATACCTCACGGACAGAGTGTATATGGATGAGTATCAATGCAGCGCTGCGTTCATACTGCGCAATTTCGCCTAATCTATTGTTCCGCACAAGGGATGGACCTGAGGAACGGCTCCGATACAGCACCCTTCTTCACCCAGCTCATTTTATTACATACAAACCCTCCGAGGATATTTGCCCATTGCCGTGTTCAACTTTCACACCTCTCAGACTCACCGGCAGACCGCAACGCACTCGCAAAGCTAGTCCCGATCTGCGGCCCTCGGTGTTCCCAGCGCAGTTGGTAGCCATCATTGAGGCTAATGCCTTGCCACTTGGAAGCGGCGTCAAGCTTTTCTCGTCTTTGTTCTCGACATCATCTGTGAATGGGTATGGTCAAGGATCGGTGACGACAAGGTTCTAGGCAAAGAAAAACTAACGTTCTCTGCCCCCCGTTTCTCCCCGGTCACAACGCGAGAGACCATTTTTCCCATCAAAGCTCCTGCTGTTCAGTAGAGAAAATCGGCTTGGAATGAAGGGTGTAAAAAGGTATGTGCCGAGTAGGGGCTACAGCCTCTACGTCATTACAAGCATTTGGTGCGTTCCAACTTGGCGGATGTAGGCTTGGCTCTCATCAGCCTCAAGTCCCTTCAACTCAAATTCAAACGAAAACCTGAAACCTAACTTGGTCGGTTTCAACTGTTTCCTTCGCATCACATTTCCAGAACCAGCCCCCCAAAATCGCAAGACACCGTCGAGATCCTCGCTCCACGAATCAGGTAGGCGTCCGAACAGGCATCGGCCTGTCCCGAAAAGTGGCTGGGGAGCTGCGGGGCAAACGACTGGGTAACATTGGTCCTGCCATCCCTGGAATTTTCCTTTCTTTCCAAGACTCCAGTCACGATGCAGTTCGGCTATATTATTGGCATCCGCAGTCCACGAATCACTCAAACGCCACCAGACACTGCTGAAAAAGGAGCCGGCGTACGTTGAGCAAAGCAGCCACGGATGGTGGCGGCGAGGGCAACCCATTCCTGAAAATGACAAGGGCTTTGAGGGGGTGGGGGAGATCTGAAGACTCAGATTTAACATACGGGGCCGGCTTGGTGAAAGGCTAAGCGAACATATATTTACTTCAAGTTTGTCTGACTTTCAGAATTTGGCGGGTGCGTGGCTGACCACGTGTAGAGGGTTCGGTCTCATAAAACACGCACAGGATGCTGTTGATGATGGCCCTGAACCTGGTCACCAACCACGGTGGTACACGTTGTAACCTGTGCTTGCTCAGGAGACATATGTTGCTCTGTAAGTATCTCTCAAAAAAAGAACCGCTTAATGCACGATGAAGTATGTCCCCTTAACCCCAAGGATCCAAGTCTGTGTTACTGAAATAGGGGGCCGCAGCAGGCACACATTGAACGACCATAACCCATGTATTTTTCCTCATAAGCTTAGAACCTACACAGCCAGATTTAATAACTCTGTTTCGCCAGATTTTATTTTTGTCACTCCCTTGATTCCATGACATATACCGCTAAAACAAGCGATATTGGGCACGCTGGGGGAAGTCCAATGATGCGCCACGGACTGGATCGTGGCTGCATCGATCACCTGGACTTCTCGGGGTCACAGGTGTTTATCAGCAACGTCCAAATACTAAAGGGAAGCTTTGGAGCGCAAACGAGGATTGAGACTTGGCTTGGGTCCACCGCGACCAAAAATGGGGTTGTATACCTAATTCGTACAATTATTATTGTAGCCCGCTTGGCTTAGGGGTAAAGCGTGCCACTCGTATCTGAAATGCGATGGTAAGATCAGTCGTTCGAATCGGCTAGTGGGCAGTCCTTTTTCCGCAGGGAACATTTTCCTCCGCGACCCTGGCTGAGGATTCGGACTCAAACACCTACCCCATACATACCTAAGTGGGTGATGACATTCAGTTCTGCAAATTTTAGGGCTCGGTATTGCATCAGTCTGAGTACACAAAGTACACTACAAGGACATACGAATACAGCTCATGAAATGAAGACCTTACGAAGCTCAGAAAATGTGCAAGTAGCACCTGTCCTCGGGCAAGTAACGACATTGCTATTCTTGGCGGCCATTTCTTGCATTGCCTGCGAAATCGCGCTCCAGTTAATATCCAC
The DNA here is from genome assembly GCA_023014365.1 of Lepiota brunneoincarnata. Classification (NCBI taxonomy): domain Eukaryota; kingdom Fungi; phylum Basidiomycota; class Agaricomycetes; order Agaricales; family Agaricaceae; genus Lepiota; species Lepiota brunneoincarnata. Next base: position 309,598 of record JAEBUN010000016.1, read on the forward strand.
CTGACAGATTCTCCACAAATCAAACACACCTCCAAGGAGTACACGTTCCCGTTGGGAAACGCCATCGGCATATTATCCTCGTCCATAATCTTTCCAGTGATCCGACATACAATCGTCGAATTCGTGTGATGGCTAAACGGCACCTCTTCTGCCAACTTGCCAAGTCCAAGTGATTGTGACGACGTTGATGGTGATGGTGACATGGATGCTGGAATTGACGTTGGCAGTGATGCTGTAGCTGGTTGGGAATTAGACCCGGTGTCAATATCGGTCCTTTTGGTGTTGGTGTCTGTGTTCGCTGCGCTCAGCGCGGCCGATTCGCCGTCACATACAGGGCAGTCAACATTCTTCGTAGAAGTGTCGTAGCATGCCGGCAGCTTGAGTGAAGCGAGGCCAGCGTAGAGCGCAAGATGGAGTAAGGGTTCAGTTGGAAGGGTGTTGAGGTTGTAAATTGCGAGGCGGAAAGAACGGATGAGGTTCGACCAACGCGAAGGATCGTATAGTCGCTAGAAGATCGGGAGTCAACAAAGGCGGTGTCTTGAAGGGAGGGGTATACCTTATAGGGACCATACGTCGTCATTGGCCCAAAAGCAAAAAGCGCGGAAGCGCATTGGATCTCCTCAAGATGTGTGTCCTGCCATTGGACGAGATGTTTTTTGGAATACGCGATGGCCTCCAGGTCTTTCCGAGCTCTGGTTAGTTCTATGAATTCCTGCAGACGCAATTCAAATTCAAGAGTGCTCTGTCACAGCCTATGGGTCAGCAACGGCAGGCCAACATCAGGGATGAACGACACACTTTAATTTTCCGAAGCGCCGCCTTGTTCTCGCTACACCACGCCAGTGCCTCTGTACAGCTATGCCGTGCAAGCGCATCCTCTATCCGCTTGATATCGGAGAATAAGTCAATGTCAACAAGGGTCTGTCGTATTCAATGACCAAGTCAATCATCGGTCTCACAATTACCGAACAGACACGTACCTCAATATCTTTCTCCCTCGCTATCCGCTTTGCTGTCCGGTCTTTACCATTCCTTAGGGTCCAATCCACAAGCCACCGATCCAACCGGGTATCTGCCCACCTCGAGAACTCGGTCCCAGTCGTACTCTGAATGGATTCGATCGTGGCAAGGTGATGAAGGCGTTCCCGCATCACATCCAAAGTGGGTTTGCCTGCACTTTCGTTCAGATCCGAGAGCTTGACGTTTCAAGTAGTGTATGGGCACCACAGGAGCACAAGTCATAGCCGACATGAGTGAATAATGCGCGGGTGAGTGAGTAAATGGATCCTCGCGGGCGTGAGACGGACCTTGCGTTTCAAGGACTCCACTCGACCTATCATGCCTTCAATGGATTTGACAGCCTCCTCCCCGGTCAATGTGCCCGTTTTCGCTCGGGTTACGAGATCATTGGAGGTGTTCTGCAGTGCTCCAAATTCCTTCTCTACGTTTCTCTGAGACATTCGGAACACCTTGCGGTAGCTCTCATGCGGGACCTGTATGGTATGTGCCAGTTTTTCAGCTGAGTGAGCGGGAAGGAACGTAAAGGAGACGTACACGAACGAACGGTTGCTCTAGGAGTAAGATTCCGTCCACATTGGGCTTGTTAATGGCCATGGTGGAGCATAAAAAGATCCAGGTATAGTGGATGGCCCTTGAATGCTTGAGTTGGAGTTTGGAAAGGTGGTTGTTATTGACTGGACCAGGAATCATTCAAACGCCGGTCCGCGGACCGGTGCCGTCCGGTACGGCAAGGTCCAACTAAATAGGGGGCGCCGACTAACAGTTGCAACGTTGAACGTTGGAGGCTCGCTGCACTTTTCATTAGATGGATATCAGCACAACGGGCTCACTACCAGACTCGTGATGGGGGTGCGGCCCGTGGTCCTTTGGGTATCGATTTCAGATTGGAGATTTCATCAGCTATCTATATCATCTCCAGTCACCCTTATCACCCCATACAAAAGAGAGGAGTAATGGGAACCCGGAGCTCTACGTAAAGATAGATAACAAATTATTGTACAAGATTCAAGCTCGTCCCGGGGAGTCCACGAGCAAATAGCGTGGAATTGAGCCCGCGCTCCACAATGACCAATGGATGTTACTTTTATCAATTGTCTAAGCCGGCTGTAAACGCGTAAATTGAAATCATGAACCCCTTATAAATACGTACAGTCTCTCGGAGAACTGGCCGACTTGACTTTCTCCGGGGAGGTAAAAGTGGTGTTGATAACAGCAGCATTTGTATTCGAGCTTTCCCAGCGATCAATTAGTCAACGGCGATATTCAAAGAGTAATGCACGTTTACTGACGTAGTAGACATATACCACAGATCCACTGAGGGACACTCTAGTTTTTCCTTTCTATATGACTCGTACTCGGCTTGAGCAGGTTCTGGATTTAACTACCAAGATAGATGAGACGGGGAGCAAGCTCAGAGGAGACAAGAATACCTCGAGAAGTCATAATCGTGATTTATATTTCTCACAGGACTTTGCGATTATTGTCACTTTCGTTCCTTGGAAAATACATGTAGTTAGCTCCATCCCAGTCACAGTTGTTCCCACTTTCTTGTACGAGCCCCTCGATGAACAACCTGTACCAACTCACGGGTACCTACTGATGAACCTGGAAGGACGGGGGTCGTGCGAGATATTTCGAGGATTATACAGTGTCCATGTTACAGAGTTTCGACATGTGAGGAGGCAAGGACGACAAGAACATCGATATATGGGGTAGGGCAAATGATAAAATCTAACCCTACCCTATGCACCATAGTGCGGAACCTTTGAAGGTGGTGCTTACAAGAGGGACAAACGTAAGTTGTTGAGAGGGTGATAAGTTAGAGGGATAAACCCAGATTTCCATTGGGCACTCACATACATACCATTTGCTGAACGCTCGCTACAGAATCCTGAACACTGTTTAGCCATTATCCAGAAAATGGGAATAGTTGAAGAATGTGGCAGCATTTGAAATGCCTGGCCCCAGCTCACCTGCAGGTTTGCCTCGTAAATCGTAGGGATAGAGGGTATGAATACATCACAGTACGGCTTCCATACCCAACAATCGGGTATTCACTACTGCGAAACAAGTCGGAGGAATGTAGTGAAGCAAAATGAAATTTACAATCCGCGCTACACTATTTCGAGTAACCTCAGTTGACCAAGGGGTCATGCATATACAGGGTTTGCTGCAGAAAAATGGAGGCTAGCATCAAAAAGGATGGCAGGTGAAGCAAAAAAGAATGTGGTTGTGGGGTCGGGACTGGTGGGGAAGGGCGAGGGACACCGATTCAGGCAAGCGACGAGCGTCCGTTCAGCCCAAAGGCTCAGGTTGGCGAATGAAACCCCAAGCGACCCATTGAGCCTTTCCCCAGTCGTACGATATCCGGTGGCCCTGACTTACAACCATACTATAATGTGAGGTCGGTCTGTATATGGCGGAATGGTGACTCTTTTGGGCGATGTTGATTGACATGGAGGAAACTTGACAACATAAATACTCTCAGAATATCCATGCAACATCTCCCGTCGCCTTCATTACAGACTCTAAGCTTGCCTCAATTTTTGCCATACATTTCCGCTGATAGCAAACCATGCCAGTTCGTACCACCGTCAAGCTCAATACGGGCACCGAGATGCCCACCGTGGGCCTTGGTGCGCGTGTGGTCTTCTTCTCCTGGCACTCTAATCATGTTAATAATAATTGGTCTTAGGCACATGGGGATCGACGCCAGGTGTCGTGGAAGGTGCGGTTGCCCATGCTCTGAGGTATGGGTATAGGCTCGTCGACACTGCCGCTATGTACGGTAATGAGACGCAGGTCGGGAAGGGTATCAAGGACTCTGGTGTCCCCCGCGAACAGATTTTCCTCACCACCAAGTTGAACTAATAATGACCACAGGAATGTTGAGGGGGCTCTGAGTATGAGCTTAAGGAAGCTTGGTACAGACTATCTTGATCTTTGCAAGTATTCTCCTCGCCCTCGTGCATGAGTTTTAAACTGACATCTTTTTGTAGGGCTAATGCACTGGCCAGCACCTATGGACACCACATTAGAAAATGCTGACAGATCAGTAAGCAACAAAGATGAGTGTAATTTCTCTCTAAACATGTGTCAAGGTCGACTGGCTTGATACCTGGAAAGAAATGGCCAGAGTCTACCGGGCCAACCCCCACAAGCTTCGTGCAATCGGTGAGCATTTAAGCACGGGTTCCAGACATATTAGCTCAATCCCGACGGTTTAGGTGTATCCAACTTTTCTTTCAAATTCCTAACTCGACTTCTTGAACATTCGGATCTCCTGCCTGCTGTTAATCAGATTGAGCTCCATCCGTGAGTCAGTTGCCTACGCGAAAGGACCACCTATTAACTTATGTGTGTGATAGTTCTTGCCCTCAACAGGACTTGGTCAACTTTTGTAACAGCAGAGGAATTGTAGTGACCGCCTACTTCGCCTTTGGGATCAAATAACTCTCCACTGCTTAAAAATCTTGTCGTTGTGGAGATGGCCAAAAGGCATAGGGTTCAGCCCGCGAATATATTGATCTCTCTCCAAGCCAATAGGCCGGGAGTTACTGGTGAGTAGTTGGTGAATTGGCTGACAGGATCACGGAATTCTTATGTTGGCTATAGTAATTCCGAAATCTGTGAATCCAGCACGCATAGAAGGTATGATGCTTGTTCTGTGCATAACGAGGCGCTTCTGACGCCGGGTCTCTCCTCAGCCAATTTCAAGTTAATCGACCTTACGGAGGAGGAGATTATGAAATTACAAGATATTAGTAAGACTATTGGCTTCCGTGCTTGCCATCCGTCCTGGACTGGCTGGGGTAGTCTAGGCTTCCCTGACTGCTTGGAAGCTGAGGGAGTAATGCTCCAAGAGCAGTAAGGAGCTAAGGCCGTCTAACCTAGTATAATATAGCCAATACCGGTTGCTTTTTAGACGCACGACGAGTTATGCATTATGTATTCTATCGCCAGACACATCGCTGAAGTGAGATTTATAGAGGAGACCTCTCATAGTTCTGGATGCCTTGTTCTGTCCCTATTTATGTTATATCTTTATTTAAAATTTATATGATTGATTGTCCTTATCCTCTCCCTCCAGCATTCAATGCCGTCCCCAACCCCACCCGACTCTCTACCTGCAGAAATTATTTCTCGTCTAACGTATCCACCACGCGGCTTTGTAAACTGTCCCTGACATTCATAGTGAACTTCCTGGAAGGATCTGGGACAGTTTTTTCCCCTCTGAATGGGAGAGTTGGAATTTACTTTTGGTATAACGTGTAATAACGGTATATATAATCAACCCCCTACGTTCTGTTCCACGATGAACCTTTTTTAATAGAGTCAAGTTTCCGGCTCGAAATCGACGAGTCTGACATCAACACCCCCCAAAGACTTCGCTGCCCCACCATCCAAAAACGGGGATCGGGCGACGTCTACTCTGCGAGCAACCTCTTGGGTCAGTGGTTCCTCCCATTTCTCCTTTCCCCTCCCTTGCCCAGAGAAAAGTCAAATCGCCCTAGTACGTTATAAGCTCGGCCGATTTCTCTGAAACCTCGAGGTCAATATACCTCAAGGCCCTCCTGAACGGTGAGGCTTTGGATCATGGATGGCATTTGAGCGGGAGTAAATAGGCTGCTTGTGACCAAAATCACTGTCTTTGGCGCAGTTTACGGTACGCTTGCCTTGGACCAAATTCGGAGACATTGCAAAACGTTTTACAGAGTCGAAGAGCCGGGGGCTTTGAAAGAGCGCGCAACTGCATGAACACAATATACTGATACGTGACAATAGTCCTAGTGACCCCGAATACGTCACGTCACACAGAAAATGTCCTTTCTCCGTGTTCCGCACAGCCTGCCGTGCTGCTTGAGATTGCTTACGCGTCGTAATGCCTCTAGTACCGCGTCTTCAAAACCCGCAGCCTCAACAACTCCATCCTCAGGCAGGTTGCTAATACGCTTATTATGCAATGTTGGTCCTAACCACAGGGTGCGGCACAGTTGCATCATCGACACCGCTGTCATCTTGTCTACCAGATACCAAGATAGAGGGTGTGAACTTTCTGAAAGGACAGGCACCTGTACTCGCGCTTCCAGATGATCAATACCCGGATTGGCTGTGGACCACTCTTCAGCCCAAAGTTTATGCAGACGACGGACCGGGAGGCAAGGCCGAGCGGGTGAAGCGAAGAGGGGAGAATAAGCAGAGAATAAAAGACAGGAACTTCATGTCTACACAGTGACCAAATCCTGAGAAGTATGTCCGTCATTTTCGTGCAATCGAGAGGTTGTTAACGGCGGTGTTAGTTTCTTTTGGACTTTTTGTTTATTTCCCTGGACCTGTTGAGGCATGCGACTCCTCTTTATCTGCGCATGTATTCGTCAATATCTACCTGGCATTTATTAAGCCAATCGTAAGACCTCTCTCTGGATTTCTTATGGCTCATCGTGAAGTTTTGAAGTCAGCCCGTCGCATTCTGACGCCGATCGGACCATACATAAACTCAGCAAGCTCGGTGTAATACACTGTAGTCTGTCGTTTGTGGTGCAACACCGAGTTGCATCTACCTCTGGTCATTCCCTTCAAGGCCTTGCCTTCTATCAGACTTATCACCTGTGCTTTTGTATCGTTCATGCCTCGTCTCTTTGTTCGATTTCCGCTCGTCACCATGCGGCCTCTCATTGAGCCAAAACGCATCATTCACGAGTCAAATTCATCCCCATTTCTGTCTGCAGAGACTTCATCAATCATCTCGGAACCTACTCCCTCCGATCCTCTTAACATGTTGCAAATTGAATCACCCGAGCGCGCAGGACAAGCTGCCGTAATCCAACTTGTCAGTTGCGAGAACATTCATGACTCACTGAGGGCCCGTTCACGACATGTGGGGCCTATAATTGGGCTCAACAGTCTTGAACGCCAAAACTAGTAACGTATTCTGACGCTCCTCTTTTTCTTTCCCGCAATACTAGCGCAGCTCATCTCGTAAGCTCACCACGACGGCGTGGGACGCGTCGCGGCAGGAACACCGGTGATGACTCCCTTGGTCCAGTTCTACCGGACGCATACCAGATAACATGCCTATTTCCTCTATGGCTGCGATTGCACATGGATCTCGTTGTCTAACAATCTCCTGGACCTGCGTCTTACGAATGAATGCATGGGATGGGAAAACTGCATGGCGATCATGGGGCTGCAATGGAAGACCACTTTGAATCTTCAGCGCTTCAGTCAGATTGATTATCGATTATCTCGGGAGAGCCGATCGGGAAGTAAACCAGGACATATTCACAGGATGTGTATGCGAGCATTTCTACTTAAATCGAGTGAATTCCGTCCGTTCCCCGCGACCACTGAGTATGTCTTCCTCACCGTGTATTCAACCCAACCCTGACATTACTGGTACTGGGATCCGTGTTGCATTTTATTCTCAAGCTATTCTCACCCTCGTTCAGCCATTCCTTGCTGTCTTAGACGGACGACTTGAACCCGAGGAAATGGCAGACCTACAAAGACCTTTCCTCAGTCTGATACTCCCTGGTACCGCGTTGGTGCTTTCAGCCATCGTCCAGGCTGCATTGGGAACCCTGTCCTCCTACCATGCCATCATTGTCCTCAATCTGTGCTGGCTCAACGCAGCAACCACTATAGCACTCTTCTTGTCTGAGAGAGCCTTTACTATCCAGCAAACCCAACTGTTCAGCGTGCGGGACAGAAAACACAGAATAGAAGCGGGATTAGCTTCATACATTCATTTTCTCGTTTCCGGAGGCTTCGGCCTCTGGCTCTGGATTACGATCGATCAACAGGACACATGCAACTCCCGCACATCATATGTCATCTTATTCAAGCTCGCCATTCCAGTCACCTCCCGTGGCCTCCGCATCGCATCCATATGCATCTACACCCTTGGGTTACAACTCGTCTTACAAGGATTGAACCAGGTTCGCCAAGGGTCAATATTGGGCAACAGAAGTCCCCGCCGCCCACTCATCAGTCGATGGTCCCACCCCAGCTGGCTCGTTCTCCCCAGCGTGTTTGATATCCTTGACTTGTTACCTCTTCCCCTCCCCCTCAAACGCGCCCTCTCACTCATTCGTTCCGTCCTTTTCGACTCCTCTCCCCCCGAAACAATTACTGGGGTTGACTTGGCTGTAATCATACTGTCAACTCTCTTCTATCAAATCTACTTCATCTCTTCAACCGAATTAATGATTCAAAGCAATAGTCACTTGCTAACCTCGGGAGAGGGGGGCTGGACGTTCGGTCAAACCCTTTCCTTGACGCTGCTGCTGGTCCCATTGTATGACGCCCTCCAATCCATCTATGAGCAAGCGAAGAAGGGTTTTACAGTAGGCCATCATATCCATAATAACGGGACGGATCAAGTAGTGCCACCACCGGATGTCGAGGCACACCAATTAGAGCAGGGAAATGAGCAAGCAGGTGAAGTGTCTCGGTGAAGCGAGCCATCTCACAGGCTCGATGCTCGCGTGTAGAACCATATCTTCCTTCTAGTGCCCCTTCTATGCACAAATTTGATTCACGACCGAGTATATCCGCCCTTGGCGCTCAACATTTTGAGACGCCACCCTTAGCCATTAGTAGAGTTCATGAAAATGGAGATGGCGATTAAAGACCTCATACTAAGGCTGGTGGGTTCGGTGTTCCTCTTTCTGCTGCAGCATATGGACAATGTTCATCTTGCCTAGTGATCTCTACTGAGGAAACAGTACAAATTTAAGGGATTGATTTCCGGTGGTCAATTGGTTGATCAAATTCACGGGTCTCTGAGTGTCAGGGACAGAAATTCCTTTTTCCTTTCAAAGATTGTCTACACATAAGGGGAGGGGGAGGTTGCATGTTAAATGGATCCTACACAATTGCAGAGCCAGAATAACTGGTCACAACTCCGGGTAAGGTAAAATATAAAGCCAGATGCACTCTCCTAGGTCACGCTCAAAATGAACGACACGTCTAGAGCCTACTCGGAAAATGATAGCTGTGGCGGAGGGTGAATGGTTGTGCAGGTATTCCAAGTCTAGCGAGACCTGGATCATCGAATTGCAGCACAAAGGGGCCATCCCGGCATAATCGGTTGTCCACCGCACCAATTAGAAAGCTTTCTGCCGTGTTTGGATGAGGGCGTTGAATCAGGCTTAAAGTAGAGGTGCAGCAAAAGAGTGCGACTTGATGACGACTCTCGTACTGTTTACTAGGAGAGCACCGACAAATCGATTGTTCTGCAGTATGCCATGCCTTCGACGGCACATTCACAGGTGTCACCATCCTGCGCATCATGGGTCGCATCGCTGACATTAACACTGGCCAATTATTGTTTTAGCGCGTCTGGCGATGCCTTATTTGTCACAGATACAATGGGAACGAAGATTGGCATGTGCCAGCATTCGGCGTGGTTATATAATCGCGTTCATTAATTGATTCATGATGTCATGCTGATCTGTACATAGAAAATATGAGCCTCGCCTTCTCTAAATTCCCTTGCGAGCTCCTTAACAATGGAATCGTGGTAAAAACGGTGGCTGGCCAACAGGTAAGCAATGGTGTTGAAGGTGAGCTTAGACTGGTCCATAGAGCCACAGGAGCTTCCGTGGTCCTGAGGCATGAAGGTATCTTTGCAATATTTATGATCATGTGTTTGGGTGACAGGATGGCGTGAGGATTGCGTGCGCTGCGCACGCATTTTTGGCTTCCATAGTAGTTAATGGCAGGAGCACTGCATTCAATCTTGGGGAGAAGGCACGGGTTCCAAGTACTGAAATATTGATTATCAATGATTGTTCTCATGTCACCCCAGTAACTTCCCAGCGTTAAACGTTGAGCGCTTTGAGCGATGATGCACGACGGCGTAGGTGTTAATGGAGAGCAAAGGGTCAAGATAGACTCTGCAGAATTTGCCAGGATCAGGTACCACAATCTCGAGCGGAATAATATTTCGTACCGAAACCAAGAACGAAAAAAGAACGAAAATATTAATTAAAGGAGTGTGGTAGTTGTTACGGCACATTGTCACAAATTGCATACAAGAAAGGAACGGAGAGAGGGTTATAGAGGAGAGAGAAAAAGAGATAAACGAAAGTATAGATGAATCCAACATCATTATCAAAGGACCATAGCTTGAGCATATGATAAACGCCAAGGAACGAGTGGTATGCTCGTAGAAAAGGGCACCAATCACGGGGAAATAACGAAACCAAGAGTACCCCTCACTGATCCGCGGGTGGGGCCGTAGACGTCTTTGTCGACCGCCGCGATCCGAACCTCAGCCGGCTCCCTTCACCTCGTCCCCACGAAAACAGACCTCCACCTCCACCTCCACCCTCATGACTCTGCACACTCCCTGGTCTCGACCTCAACGACCACGCAGGTGAAACCGGTCTCCCAATTTCTACCTGGTTCGGGTCTAGGTGCTGATTGTCCGTGCTCTGCCTCTTACTAATCGGCGCCGTATGCGCATGGGCTTGTTGCTGCAACTGGTGGATAGGATGCGAAGCAAGCGGGTGATGATGATGATGATGATGGTGATGATGGTGCTTCCCCGAATGTCCAACTGTATGCCTTCCATCACAACACGCACGTACGTTCTCCAGTCCCTCAAACCCGCCATCCGAAAGCGATTCATCATGCAATTCGAAGTCAAGATCATCCTCGTCGTGTCCCCGTTCGGGAACATCTACAAAGGACTTGGTAGGGCTATAGGGACTTTCAGGGCCGTTCCACCTGAGGTACTCAAGTGCCGGCGTCCCGGACCTCTTGCCTACGGATCCCTTCACGGACAACTGCGATCGACTGCGTTTGCCTCGGGGCGTAGTATTCCACGTATCCCCTGGAGTACCATTCCTTGAACTGCGAAGACTCTGTGGGCTGGACAAAAGACGTTGGCGGCGGTGTTCACGGTCGTCATCAGTGAACTCTCCTGGGCTCTTCTCAAGATGTGTTCCATTGCCCACGCCCATGCCCATGCCCATGGTCGGGGTGGGCCTGGAGAGTAGATACCTAAGAGCCTAAGATTTCCGTGAGCAGCCTTATCCTAAGCGACAAAACAATAAAAGGATACGTACATTGAGCCAAATATCATGTCTCTCTTTCGTAGGCGCCGTAATCTTCATCTCACGCTGAGGTGTACACACAACCACACTATACTGATACAAACCAGGCGGCATCGGGTTAGGATCCAACACGGACCTCACGCCTTCGATGTATGCTGCCATGTCCCAGTCAACCGCTTGCTCGAAACCCACAGGGATAGATGACACATACCACTCTTCGCGCTCGACTCGGACACATTCGAACTTCCCGGATCAGCCGAACTCCAATAAAGTGTCTTCGTATACGGATGCACCCAAAAGAATCTCCGATGCCGCCTCTCACCATATCCTCTTCCAATAGCCTTCCTCGTATACTTGTACAAGAACTCGCCGATCATCGTCTGTGTAATTGCATGAATAATCGCCGGATCCGTCGCCTGTCCATTCGCACGCGGAGTCGTATCCGCAGTCTTGTTAGGTGTCATAGGCGCTTCCGTCACGGCTCGACTATGATGATGATCGGAAGAAGAAATCGACGACCGGGGCGACGCAACACTCTCCGAAAGCACAAGCGAAGTTGTCGAAAACTGTCTCCTCTCCACATGAACATTCGACACCGTACCAGCAACAGCAGCTTGGTGCGCCGCAGATCGGAAGCTACTCGTCGAAGGCAACTGCCTCAGATTCGCAGACGAAGGCGGCATACTAGATCCTTGCTGCCGCAAACTTCCAAACGGACTGGGTACTGAAAGCACACTCCCAAACGTTGGCGTCGTCGCGCGTTGGATGAGCTCAGGCGGTGGTGGCGACGAAGGTCTCGGTGGCGGTCCATCGCCAGAGTGAGAGGGAAGGTTCAGCGGGTGTGGGTGTCGGCGTTCTGGGATGAACGAAGGCGGAGGCATGTTGGATGGTGGTGGGGCTTTGGGCGGGGGCGGAAGGACCATCATAGGCGGCTTGGACTTGTCTACAGCATTGAGCAAGAGTCCACCCGAAGGCAGGGCAGGACGTGCTGGATCACCCGCAACGGACGAAATAGCACTGTCGATCGACTGTCTACGATCTGAGGTCGACAACCTGCTTGCACGCGGTAGGAGGGCGGGTGCGGCACTTGCGCTCTCTGTCTTGAACACACTAGAGACAGGGGTGGCGGTCTGCACAACATTGGGAGGCGCAGAACCTGGGGGCGGCGGGAGGACAAACTGGAACTGCTGCTGCTGACCTGTTGACCCAGTTGACCCGATACGATACAGCCCCGGTGACGATGGTCCTCCCCAAGTCGTAGGAACTGGAGTGGAGATCGAGCCGGACATACCAGGGGGTACGAACACAGGTCCCGAAATCGAAGCAACAGGAGAGGCGGGCGTCACCTGCACCGACTGTGAGGTAACTTGCCTTGGAGGCGCCGGTATAATCATAACTTGTTCAGGCTCGGGCACTTCATCTGTCTGGATTTCCATCTCCTTCACCTCTGGCTTGGGTTCTTGACGAGCACAGGAACCTCCACGGGCACCCTGACCTCCACAGGGACCTCCACAGGGACCTTGACCTCCACCGGCACTTCAACGCGAACTTCCACAGGCACCTCGACACGTACAGGAACCTCTACCGGCACTTCCACCCTCACTTCCACCTCTTTAATAACCACAACTGGCTCTGGCTCCTTGTACAAATTGGCTGATACACCTACCGTCTCGTAGGTCACGATAGGCGCCTGATGACCAGTATAGAACGACACCAGCGAGGGCGAGGCCGAATGTCGGCCTTCGCTTGGATCCACATGCATGCCGCCGACCGCCCCACCCACAATCATTCCAGCACCAATCCCAGCACCGATACCCACATTCGACCTCGACGCCGCAGCAGAACTCGTCCGGCTCGCCTTGATACTCTCATCGTCCGACGAATCAAGGTATTCATGATCTGACACTGTCATAATCGAATGGAAGTCCTCTCTGCTCTCCGAGAATTGAGCACTAGGAGTCGTCATCGCAATACTCTGCCTCGCGTCATAATAATTATCCGCATCCGTCTCCGCCTCTGCCTCGGTCTCAGCGCCGGTCTCGGTTTCTTCACCTTCATCATACTCTTCATTGTACTCTGGCCCATGACCACGGGCAAGGAAGCTGCGAGTGATGGTATGATCCCCGCTCGAAGATCCAACGGAGGAATAAAATGATACATCAGACTGTGTGATTGTTGCTCTGCGCATTCCGTCATGCGGTTGCTGATACGGCAGTCCAGGCGCCTTGGGTTCAGGTAGAGGATCAGTCCCAGTTGCGCTATCCACCAATACCGGTTTCACAACTTCTTCGACCTCCTCGGTCTGTATCTCCATCTCCGTCATGGCCTTCCCCTCGACCGGTTCAACCTGCACACCCAACTCGACAGTCTGCACAACAGGGACAGGAGGCGGCGCATCCACAAGCATCGTCTTCTCCTCTTCCAACTCCTCCAATGGCTCAGTCTGACACCCAAACTCCCTCATCTCAACCTCCTCCACCTCCTCTTCTTCGTCCCCGACGACCTCCTTCCGCCACGCAGCGAGTTCCTCCTCCTCTTCTGTGATACTATCATCGAACCCAGCCTTGGTGGGCGAAGTAATCTCACCAAATCCGGCCAACGAGTTCAACGCATTCAAGGTCCTCATAGGCGACCCTTCCGAACCCAACCCAAGCTCAGCAGCAAGTGCCTCGGGTTGATCATTCACAAGCGAAGGCGGCCGAGCTTCCTTGTAGGGTACACCACCCCTCGAGCGTCTGCCAACACTTCCACCTCCACGTGTACTTCCACGAGCACGACGACTCCCACGTCTGCTGAGGAGGGAGTGTCGGAGGGGACTGCCAGTGTAGGAAGAGCCGTTGGATGGGACGCGTCTGAGAACGTTAGCAAAGGCGGGATCCATGCCTTCTATGGAAGCCCGGTTGGAGGGTGGCGCGGGTGGTGATGGAGATCGGTCCTCTCTTATACTTTCAAGTTCGTCATCGTCATGTGTAGGAGTGGTATGGTCATTAGTAACACTCGCGGAGGAAGTGTTGAAAAAGGTTTCTTCCTCGTCGTCGGCTTGGGTAAAGCTGATGGGGATGGGAGGGACAGGTGGTGGAGAGGAATCACGATCATCTTCATGCTCGTCACCGTCGTCGTTGTATTCGGATGCGGGACTGCCGGCAGCCATACCCAGTCTTTGGATGAGTGTAATTCCGCCTCGTCCACGTCCACGTCTGGCGCTGCCACGAAGGGCACCAACCTTGAATGGGGTGCCGCCGCGTCTGGGTTGGCGTGGCTTGTGGGATTCAGATAATTCCTCTTCTTCAACTTGTTCATCATCTTCGTGTTCCGAGGTAGCATTCTGAGAGCCTGCCTCTAGCCGCATCCGGATCTGCTTCTCGCGGTTTAGAGAGCCTTTGAGAGTGTTTATTTGTCTCTGTGCATGGGCCAGCCTTTGCTGAAGTGTTTCTATTTCATTGCTAGGATGGTTGGGGGCGAGGAATGGCCTGCGGAGAGGCGAGGTTTCGGGCGAATCTGGGTATTCGTTGCCGAGAGTATCAGCAGGGAAAAGAGAGGATGTATCGTATTTCCGTCTGTTTGTCGATGCGCCACCAGTGAACACATCTCCAGCATCTTCGCGCTCGGTTCCGGCGGGAGTAATAAAGTCCTTGACTTGGCCGGCATTCGGAGTCAGCGGGGAACCAAAGCGGGGCAACTTGCGATTGGCGCGGGCGAGTTCATTTTTGAGAGTGTCGATGGTTTGTTGGAGGTCAGATTTATCTCGTGCGAGACCTGCGGCGTGTTTACGGGCCTGGGCAATATCGGTTTCATGCTTGGATTTCATATCCTCGATCACATTTTGCAAACGCTCGGTTTCATTCTTGTGCTGATCCCCGGCATCGCGCGATGCAGCGAGAAGCTTATTGAGACGTTTTTGTTCTGACTCGAGACGCTGAGTGGAGGACTGATAGTCACTGAGCTGGGCACGGAGTTCTTGGAGAGTGACTTCCAAATTCCAGTTTTCTTCCTTGTACTTGTCTGAAAAAGTGTAAGCCCGGAGAAAAAGGGGATTCTAGAATAATGATAAGCTTCTTACCGGCGCTTTGTTCCTGTTGCCTGAGCGCGGTTCTGAGGGCTTCGACAGATTTTTCCAAATCATCCTTCTCTTCCTTCATATCCTGGATGGCCTTGTCGCGTTCGCCGAGGAGGCTCTGAAGCCGCCTGACTTCTGTGAGGAGCCCACTGCCGATCTCAAAGGCGAATTCTGATAAATGGGCGTCAGAGACGTAAAATGGAAGGTGGCGCTCGGCTCAGGACGGCAAAACACACATACCGACATCATCAGCACGATGGGCCGCATTTTTGGCGCGCCTGGACTGTGCGGCTGTGGTGCCAGAAGCCTTTATGCGCTCGGGTTCCTCGCGGGGAAGGTCTGCAAAGGCGAGAGAGGGGGAGGGCGTTGTCCCGTTTACATAGCGCTGATAACGGAAGAGGATAAGCAAGAGTGTAAAAGCGGTGACGAGGAATGGAATTTTACTTGCCTTTGCGCTGCCACCAAAAGCGGTGGAGAGCTGCGCGTTTTCGGCGTCCCAGGCAAGAATACTCTCGGCAAGGTCGCGGTATCTGTCGCGGGCCTCCTGGTCGATCTCGTCATCGTCAGACTTGTCAGCCTCTGATTCCTGTAGCTGCCTGATGCGTTCCTCGAGCTCCATCTGCTGGGCAAGGACCCGCTGCCCGAGAGTGCCTGCTTGTTGGAGCTGCTTCTCCTTGCTGTCGAGGAGGTTTTGGAGATGGAACTTCATGTCGCCAGCGGTAGTGACAACGAAAGGGTTTGTATGATCCGCCACCATGGAGAGCGGAGGCGATGGTGGTCGGAGGGGGAGGGCATCTGGGTCTGCCATCCTCTCTCCCCTTTGGCAAAGTTTGGGAAGAGAGGGACAACCCAGTTCTAATTTAGTCAACAACAACCAATTCCCACGCTCTTATTTATTGCTCATTTCCTTTTCGGGATCGCTCAATGGCCACTCTTCCTCGAACATCGAAACTCAGTCGTCCAACAGCCAGGCCAGCATCCGAATTCGATGCTGGATTGAATACATCTGCTGCCTGGATTGATGCAACGTCGTATTCCGACGACGAGCAGATCGATGAGCTGCCCCACAGGCCTGCACGCGCACTCTACGCTTTCGAGGGCAAACCAGAATTCAGAGAGCTCACTGTCCAAGCCGGTGACGATCTTGACGTAATCAAAGAGGTCCTCCCAGATGGATGGAGCCTCGTCAGGACAACAGCCGATGGCGAGGTTGGACTCTTGCCACGCACTTATTACACCGTTTGTGTCCTCTTCTCACTGTGTCCGGGCCCACGGCTAATTTTTCCACAGTTTACTTCAGATTTCGTCTCAACACCAGACAACTCTCCCCTTCCCCAACGCAGGGACCATCAATCATCCACCGGCAGTATCACACCTCGGGCCTCACTCTCAGGTGGGGACAGACACACACCCCTCCCCATACTACCCCAAAACACAGGCGAATGGCGCGGCCCCTTTCCCAACTTCCGCCAAAGCCTACTCGGCGGAAGGACTCTCAATAGGTTTTCAAGTTTTGTCACCACCGGTGCAGAAGCCTGGGTTCTCAATGGGGCCACCGAGGACACCATGACTACAACTGCCACTTTAGGCTCCTCTCACTCACAGAGCCGCCAACCTATGACAACCGGAGACCCTGAAGAAGGACCCTCCCAGTTTCCCCAGTTCGGCCACGGCGAAGCCGACAAGCACTTCGTTGACACCAGTCCCTCCTGGAAATCCAAGATACCCTCCTTCCGCATCCTCGTCCACTCCCCTTCCAAACGTTCCTCCGTGCTCTCAGGCGCCTACACAATCTATAGCATCACCTCCCTCTTCTCCCCCCAAGATCCTTACGAACCACCCACTCAGCATTCAAGGATCCACTCCGATTTCATTGGCCCTGATGCATCAGACGTTGAACCAACACCCCTCCCCCGCCTCACAGTGCACCGCCGTTTCTCCCACTTTGTCCTCCTCCACACTGCCCTCACCCGTCGCTTACCCGGAATTGCACTACCTCCTCTTCCGGAGAAGCAATACTCGGGCCGATTTAACAACGACTTCATCGAGGCACGCAGAGGCGATCTAGAACGTTATATTAACAAAATCATCCGCCACCCTGTAGCTCGTTACGCCGAAATCGTCACATTCTTTCTCAGTTGTGAGAGTGACATTGTAAGTCACAAAGATTTTTCGTTCAATGGCAGTCGACGATGTTTGAATAGGAATGGACAAAACTCCTTCCACAACATCTCAACCTCCCACCTGCGGGACCATCATTCTACGCGAAAGTGTATCACCCAGCGTTTAACATTGACGGTGAAGATGCCGAAGACGCTGGACGAGCTTTTTCTGCACACACCAAGGCCGTGGGGAGGGGTGTCCAAGGATTGAGAGGTATATTCACCAAGGTGAGGGAGGCGCGGCTGGAAATGGCCAAGGCAGAAAGGGGGCTGGGGTATGCGGTCTTGGGTATGATTACCGCTCCTTCGAGCATGGTGCTTGAAGAGGACGAAGAAGCTGAGAGTGGCTATCCGAAAGGAAAAGGGAAGGACTGCGGAGTGGTGAATAGGGAGGGAGCATGGTGTTGGCGGGAAAGTTGTCGAGGTGGGCTTCATTGGTGCCAGTAGTGACATATCCAGGCTGACTGGAGGTTGGAAGAGTGCTTGAAGCTCACGAAAGGTTTACAGAAACTGAGTGAGACTCTGCAGAGTGTAGCTGACCTATATGACGACCATGCAAGTGTCACTTGACAATATTTGTTGAAGATAGCTGACAATACACACAGGCCAGGAGGACACAGCTCGCAACACACGAGTCATTGAAATCCATGGCACATCCTGATGCAGTCTACGAACCAATCATCACGACGCACAAGGCAACCTTGTCGAGGTACAAGGAGGCTTTGACCAACACTGACGATATGGTACGCACCAACTATTCCACCCAGTCCCCACCGTCAATTAATACCGAAAGCCGAAAGCCAAACACAGAGCTTGCCGCACGATGCGAAACAGTACTGAACACAACCATGGCAGAGATGGACACTTACCACATCCAAAAGGTCGAAGATTTCCAGCTGTTGGCGAGGGAGCATCTAGATGGGGAGATCAGAGTCTACGAACAGGTTTAATCGCACATTTCCCCTCCCTTTTCCTCAACTAACGATTCCAATAGATCCTCGCACGTCTGCATACAGCCAGACAAACACTGACTCCGCCGACCTACGACAACCTAGCGAACTCACCACGCAGCACATCACTCTACGAAGCGTGAACTCTTCCCTGTCTCTTCTCCCTCCTTCACGACGACTTCCTCAAGCTTTTTCGGCACGCGCCTATCCAATTCCACAACGCACAAATTTATCCCATCACAAGCCCATACTATCACCAGCGGTACCCACGCCGCCACTGGCGGTGGTGGCACTAGTACTAATGCTAATGCCAATCCCGGAGCCAATGGACACCATACCACTGGCAACGGCATTGGCGAGATTCTCGTGCCCCCACTTCCACAACCACACCCACACGTCTTCGATTCGGCACCGATGAGACCTGTGAGTGTTGCTGTACAAGGCGGGGTGGGGGTTGTGATGGGTGTTGCGCAGGGTGCGACCGGGGTCGGGTTGAAGTTATTGAGTGGGAATAGGAGTGGGCAGGAGGAAAGTAGTGGTGATGGTAGGGGGAGTGTGTTTAGTCGACTTTGGTCGTGATTTTTTTTTTCCTTGAAGGACGGCTGTGGACTTTTTCAGTAGGTTGGGACTTGTAGAAACGGCCTGCCTTGCTGTGACCATTTCCCTCAACATACCCAGCATAACTCTACTTAGACAGTGTGCCTATTCAGACGCTTATCTGACTTGTGAATACGAGTGACTCCAGGCAGTTATCGTCGGGTACGGATATCCGCTGGGAGGTGTGCAACAAGATGAGTCAGGTGTAGTTAAAGAACCATCGCTGCTCGCGGGCATGAACGAGTTCTCATTCCGATTCCCTCCTGTGCTTTTGTACACAACAAGTGGTCGCGAGACGAGACATCGGAATTATCGGCACACCGGAAGAGGGGAGATCCCACGCCCAGAGCAAAGTAAGACCTACAAGCTGGGGACGAAGCTAGTACCTTGGAAAGAAATGGTCGAGGCTAAGTGGATCATCTACATACGTACTTAGAGGTGCGCGCGCGTCCTCAGTGCATAGCAAAGTCCAGTCGGGCGGAGGTTTGTTTGTTGGAGATGAGGTTTATGGGCCCTATGCCCCACAAGAAAAATATTTATGGCTCCTGGTTCACGAAGAGTAGTTGGGGGAATAAAATCTGTAACGGTGACATTCCGTAACAAATAGTAGCAAAGTACACAACGAGAAACACAAAATATTATTAGCTCGCCCATGTTGTCGGAACTTCCTAGGGAAGGAAGGAAAGAAGAAAGAAAGAATACTGTCGTGTCAGGTTTTGTGTCCGGTAGCCAAGCCAGGGGGGACGATTCGGCAGTCGACTCCTTCTACACTTGAGTGCAGACTTTCCCCAAGTCCTGCGAAAAGCATTTGGTGTCAGAAAAGCCTTTATTCAGCAGACACAGGGAAGGGCGGCGTCGTACCATAGTGTCACCCGTAGCAATCATGCTCCCAGTGGAACCTTTCAAGGTGGAATCATTTGGGAAGTTGGAGCACGCTCGTCGTGTCGTGAATTCCTGCTGGTCGGAATCCTCTGACTGGATCGGGAGTTGAGTGGTCAGTGTGTTCAGTTCGGAGGGGGTCAGGAAGACATGTCTTCGCCGGCGTCCGTTCAAAGATACCATGAGGGCATTCGTATACCTGGAACAGCTGTAAGTAAGGCGATAACACAAGGGCAAAGTGAAAGGCTAACAGCTTTCCAAGTAACTGTGTCCTGGGGGCCTCAATAAGTCAATGTACTTCCGGAAGCTCAACCTTCAGGGGGACTCACGGTACTTGATGGATGGTAGTACTTTTATACTGGTGGTATAATATGAGGTCGATAATTGCCGTTAGTGCCGTCACAGCACCGGTTTCGATGGAATGGATGATGAGCCTATTGACCAGCGCCGCAGTATGTTTCCAAGGGGTCTGCTGGCTCGCGGTTCTGAGCTGCAGGTACCGTCAAGGGCGAGCCGAGACACGGAGAGAATGACATGGACTCACGATAATGATCATGCTTCCAGCAATCAAGACATCGCACGCAAGACTACCCGTGAGCCACACCTAGCCAGATGTCGGTTAAGTGTCAAGAAGGAAATAATTGTTGGTCGAACCTCTACTGCGTCCCCTAGTTCCGTTATACGCTCGAATGTTCTCGAAAGCATGAACTATGAAAATTCGTTGTGTGTCAAAGGTGTGACGGAGCTGCTGAAGATCGTGACCTACTGCAATCCCCCCGTACATTGCTGCGGTGCACTGGACAATGCCGACCTGTGGCATTCATAATGGGAGTTAGTGGAGGAGGGGACGCAGGGCTCATGAATAACGTATACCATTACGATCAACACAGACATTGCTTGCCAAATTAGGGGGTGTTTGCATGACACCCGGAGGACCCAAATCCGCCTACCATGACATCCGTTTGTCTGATCAGTTCGGTGGTAACAACCCAATTATTACCGGACACACCAAGCATAGTAGACCTGGACAATAAGCGATACTGCCAGACGTGAGAATATATTCGGTTTAGGGCAGAGAGCAGTATGCGCCTACTCAGTCCGCACATCAAGGGGAATGTTGCCGAGGACCAAGGGAAAAATGTTTCAAAGGTCGCCGTCCCCCAACCAGCTACCAGTGCACTCCACGCGTAATGTGTCGTAAATATCGTCTGCAGGATCTCAAGTAAATAGAGACCGGCGACTGTACGAGAGTCATTTCTGTACACAGATCTAACGCACATACGGAGCGACCTACCCAGAAACTTTAATATTCGTGAATCGTGAGGATATGCGAGGGCATATACATCTAACCAGGATTATCCGCATGTACCAGGGAGAGAAACAAAAATTGCGACGCACAAACCTGCGTTGAAAGCGTCCCTAACAGACACCAATTAAGTGCCATCCCTATTAACTGTGCAACCACGATTCCAGGCAGGATTTGCTAATAGAAAATGATAAACATACGATGGGACCATTTCTGTCGTGTTGTGAGTGTCAGAGAAGGTGCGTTCAAATAGTAAGAACAACGTACATGAGAAGACTACCTTGTAGAACGTCCGACATTTGGGCTGCTTGGTCGCGACAGGGCAATCCTTGTGCATGAATATATACCGCGACCGACAATTAAAAGCAGTTACATCCGCTATAAAGATACTTAGAAAAATTATATCCGCCTCTGCATATTTCCCCCAATTGCCACGTGCGGTGTAATTTAACTGCCCAAGTCCGAGTCGCGCGCCCTGTCACAAAAGCAAGCATTGTGTGGCGTAAGTAAACCACCTCCATCCTCGATCACTCCATCGATCCAAGGCACAATATTTTTTATAGCAGACTACACCCCGTCAACGTCTCAGCCCTTGCGTATGCGCCAACTTCCCGCTGCATAGTGCAGTTCTGGACTTAATGTCACGCGATCCCCACGGGTCACGGGTCACGACCCGAAACCGGACCCGACATTGAGAGGCCCACAAGTCGAGGTTGAATTGAATAGCGATCAGCCTTCCAATTCTTGCCATCTAAGGGCGCATGAGTGCATGCAACCCACTCGCAGAACCCCAGCAGGGTCCACGCCACAACCACCTGGCGTGACCACTGACGGCATAATCATAGACAATCACCAAATGGCCACCCACGGGCACACAGGCGCCACTTGCTCAACTTGGTTTAGCGCCTACGGCCGGTACGTAGGATGAGAACAGACGAGAGGAAAGGAGCGCAGCGAAGGAGAAATCAGGAGTAGGTGACCAGTGTATTATTCCCTCCCCCCCCCCCGAGCCATTCCCCTTATCACTTTCCAGCAAGTAAGGTGCAAGCCACGTGATACTCATATGCAACTTGAGTCAAGAGACGATATCAAGTGGGCTGCTCAACCATGAGATCTGCCAAGGGCGGAATAAAACCACAGTATTATTCGGAGAAACCCTAGGCCAAGTGCGGGAGCCAGTCCAAAAAGACGGCAGCCAAGCTGCAAGGCGAGGGGCGTTCGCCAGATTAAACATGATGCTCCGGATTCGTCCCTGCAACTGTTGAGCTGCGACAATCCCTCGTACAGCACCAAGGGCCGACCAGTATATATAATGTATATTGTTGGAGGTATTGTGCGATTCCTGAATTCTATTCCCTAGGTTAGTAGGGACAAGTATCAGACAGCATTGAACTGGACATGCCCGCACCTCCACAACCACACGGCTTTGGTTTGCTACTATATATCAACATCCTCAGGAGTCAGCGGCATCTCTCACTTCACCTACCTAGTGAAGTATTTCTTACGGATTGTCTAGTAGCACTTATTCGAGACCCGCGTTCGGATTGTCCGCTAGTTTGTGTACAACGATATAGAGTTACATATGGATTCAATGCGGGTATAAATTCAACGAGGGCACCATCAGACTCGATCGCTGATCACAAACCCGGTTTTCCGCAACAACAATTAGGCTGCTCCAAGTTTAGGAAAGCACACCAAGGGAACGTGACACCTGACCCGGAACTCGAGCATTATCCAATGAAAGATTCTTAATTATACACTTCACTAAGCTCTACTCTAATACTCTCCTGCCTCCCACCAACTGCCTTGCCAATCGCGACTTGGTGGATAATCAACACAGACGCGAACGACTACACATGTCGATACATGGACATCAGGTCACCATCAACCAGGTCTCAAAAGTTTATAGAAATGCTTACCTGACCAGTAATCGCTACGAACACCACCACCGTCCCAAAAAACACATCCATCCCGACACCAATAGCCGCAGCAACCGTAATAGGGATATTAACCGCGGCAGATTGTAACAGAATCCCGACGATATGGAGATGGCGCATACGCGCGAGGACAGACGTCGATATTGATGCCGAATCAGAATCAATGGTGGTGGTGGTCCGAACCCAGTACCTCTTCACCAAGCGCCTGTGTAGAAGGAGGCGTATGATGATGTAGAATGTGGCGAAGAAGTTGAGGAGGGTGTTGGATCCTAGAGCTATGGTTTTGAGGCGGGATGAGAGGGGTTTGAGGTGTTGGAAGTTTACTAATATGGCCCCGATAAGGCCACAGGCTTTGGGATGTGGTTAATATTAGGACTCTGTAAGCCATTTCTGTGGTCACGCACTTGTTGTAATCATATAAAGGCATAGAGGAAAGATCCAAAATATTTTCTGCCATTGGGTTCGCCTGGTTTCTAGTGCCCTCTGAACCATATAGCACCGCCATACCTTGGGAGTGTTATAAAACGGCCCCCGCGCGGAATTTGAGATAACTTACGAGAAGCCCATCGACTAGCATTGCAATGAATACTGGAAGTAGACAACCGATGAACGTCAGGACGTTCGTCGCTTCTCGCAGCTTGGTGTCATTCGAAATGAATGTGGAAGGAAGGTAATACCACAGGAAACAACCTATCACCAGGACAGTGTTGCCTATGAGAAGAGCAATGACATATACTCGTAGAACCCCTCGGTGCACCTCTTTCCCAGCCGAAGCCAATAATGAGAGACAGATGGTCCCGAGCACGAGCGATCCGCCATAGAAAACAGCAGCGATGGTTTGACCAATACTCCATACCATGTCAGAGTGGACAACACATGAGAGTGATTGGTCCGGACAGTATTGAAGTGACATGGCTCGAGGGATAGTCGGATAGCGCTATAAAGAGGGGAAGGAGAAGGGAGAGCTGGGGGGTGGAACCCAGGAGACTGCCAGCAGAACCTAGAGGTGAGATGATGAAAGAGGAGGTTCAGTGACCATCATGCCTTCCCCTTTTTTGCTTTAAAGAGCGATGGAACCATTGATTTCATATCACTCACAACACAGACAGAACGAATCCACCTATATTTGATCTCCTCCTCTCAGAATCACAAAGTATGGTTACATACCCCCGTCAGACTCCTGCCACAAAATCCAGTGCATGGGCTGTGCTGCTCTTCCGTTCCCCAAAGCTCCTGGCTGAGAGGGTGGGTCTGCTACGTCGCTTCGGCTCAGTGCTCATGGGAGGGGAATTGTGACGTGTGACTGACAACATTGACGTGTGACGCTCGAGGAACGATCCATCACAGTTTTGGACGCACTATCAGGGTAGCTACTGCATTACCAAACAGGCTCCTCACCCCGGACCACTACTAGAGGGAAGAGAAAGCGAATACGTTCCAAAGTTCCGCGCACATGAAAAAAGAGGTAAAGTCCTTGTGTTAGTACAACAGACGAGTCCATGCGGCATAGGGTGTCAACGAAACGGACATGGGCGCGTACAGTAACCTCGGTTCCTTACCGCGCGCACTGGGACACTCCCCTCCGCTGTCACCTGGGCGGTGTCTCGCTTGATTGTTTCTATCCCTTCCTACCTTCTGCTGCGGGTTTACTGTCAGAGTGACTTATCATGCGTGGGATGTGCGTGGCTGCCACAAGGCCCGGTGTCAAGGATCCTACAAAGGCCATTGTATATTAGAAAAGACCTAAATTTCAGGAACATTATGACGGATGGCATGCAGGATATCGTGGTATTGGGCGGTTTCCTTCTCCCGTTTACTAGATGAAAGCTGGAATTCTTTGGGTCAGGAAACGGGTCATCATGTTGTCTCTATCATAGCGTTCTCGATTTGACTCGCAAGTCAGATCAAAATTCTCTTCCAGCCTCACAGACCTCTCCTTGTTCGCCAATCATCCTACACAGTTGCATTTGGTGATAATTTATAGAAGTGCTTGACTGTCAATCCAAGGTAGAGTATCGAAGACCCAATCACACCACAATTCGAACATATGGTGATTACGAATATAACGGGTTGCGGAGAAAGATCTGGCTATTGCAAATCCGATGAGTGTGACGGATTATGGATTTTCAATCGCCTACTAAGAACCCATCAAGTAGAACTGTATGGAACATTGAAAGTATGTGATCGAGCCCATGCGGCGAGGTATTGTTCGAAATAAGTATAGAATACCACGGGAAATACCTCCTAAGAGAATGCCATGGCAAGAGGAGGTACTTACAGATGCAGACTATTCCAAGAACCAATGATAAGACATGATACTGATGGTTTGTTGAGTCCTACACGGGGTCTGTACCATCATCCCCCTCCTACGAACTGCCGCTCACCAAAGGGGGCTGGGGGCAGTGTGCAGGGCGCAAATGGGATCATCAGGTCAAGGTTGGCCGTGATCTTCGCCATTTCCACGTTTCATCTCTGCCTATATTTATCTAGACCTAAGGGGAAACTGTCAGAATACCGGTATCGCAAACCCCAGCCCAGGTTTTGCCGGTCGCAGTCCGGCCCAAGTATCGCTATGTCACAACAATAGGCAGCCTGAAGTATGTACAAGGTAGGAACGTGGCTATTGAAGAGCGCGCGACTCCCCTACAGACGAAAGCAAGACAAGACAAAGCATTGCAAGACAAACAAAGCATTACACAACAAACAAAGCAAAATGCAAAACAAAAACAAAACAAGAAGGAAGTTGTGGCCACCGTGTCATTCGTCCACCTCTACGCTATACTTTTTCGGTGCTCTCCCGACGCCCGCCAACTGCCCTGCCGATTGCGACTTGATAAATAATCAGCACAGATGCGAACGACTGGAAATCGTTGATGATCAGGGCAAAAATTTAAAAAAGAATTAATCGCCGGATATCAAAAAGTGGGTAAAAGGTCTACCTGGCACGTGACTGCTATGAACACAGCGACTGTTCCAAAGAATTTATCCGTTCCAACACCAATAGCCGCAGCAACCGTAATAGGGATATTGACGGCGGCAGATTGCCATAGAATCCCGACCAAGCGGAGATGGCGCATACTGGCTACTGGAGCTTTCGCTATTGGCGCCGAGTCAGAGTCGACAGTGGCGATCTGAGCCAAGTATCTCTTCACCAAGCGCCTGTGTAGAAGGAGGCGGATGACGATAAAAAAGGTGGCAAAGAAGTTAAGGAGGGTGTTGGATCCTAGGGCTATGGCTTTGAGAAGGGATGAGAAAGGTTTGAGGTGTTGGGCGTCGAGCATCAGTGTCACGGCTCCAGTGAAGCCTGAGGCTTTGTGGTCTGGTTAGTATGGGAGGCTGCATATTATCCCTCTAATCACATACTTGTTGTTGTTATCCAGAGGCATAGGGGAAAGAGCCAGAAGATATTCTGCCATCGAGAACGTGTGGTCTCTAGAGCCTTCTGAACCATATAGCACCGCCACACCTTGGGAGTGTTAGCGGACATCCGCAGAGGAATCAGATCACCACCTACCAGGAGCCCATCAACTAAACCTGCAATGAGTACTGGTATCAGGCAACCAAGGAAGGTCAGAACGGTAATCGCTTCTTGGATCATCTTGGTATCACCCGGAACGAACGTAGAGGGAAGATAGTACCAAAGAAAACAAACTATCACCAGGATAGTATTGCCTATGAGAAGAGCAGTGACATATCCTCTTAGAATCTCTCTGTGCACCTCTTTCCCAGCCGACGACAATAAAGAAAGACAAATGGTCCCGAGCACGAGCGATCCGCCGTAGAAAGTAGCAGCGACGGTCGAGCCAATACCCCATGACATATCAGAGTGCACAACACATGAGAGTAATTGATCCGGGCAGTTTTGTAAGTGACATGGCTGGAGCTCGAGCCCGGTTCCGTTGGTGCCGTGAAGGAGGGGGGGAGAGGGCCTCAAGGGGCTGCCAGCAGGACTTGAAGGGAGATGGTGAAGAGGCTCACTGACGGTCCCCTTCTTCTTCTTTGAGGAGCGATGTGTACACCTATTTCGACCCCATCACGGGGCGCCGTGTGAGCCGAGCGAGTCCGATGATCACTATATACTTGGATTTACCTCTCATTGGAGGTGGCTCATCTGCCACAATGAATTCCAGTACAGGGGCTGTGTTGCGCGGGGAGCTCACAGGCTGACATGTTGTGATGTGTGACGTGTGACGGACAAACATGAATCTCCAACGAGGAGTTTCACGAGTTGTTGTTGGTGATTACCGCACATGCTCAGAGGACCGAACAGCGTCGGGCTTAGGATTCCCATGGAGGTGCCTGGCCCCCTTACCCTCCCATCCGCGTCAGAGTCCTAGAGCATGCCTCTTCCGAAATCGGGACTCCATGTCCTCCCAATCCACTAGTCCTTCAGCTCCGCCGACCAACGTCCGAATTTTAAATGTCTTGAATCTACAGAGCAGGCGAGCCATCGGATGTAGATCCAATGGGCCTTCCGAATCGGTAACATATGCAAAACCACTGATGAATGTACCTGCGCCCCTGACTTCACTAGACCCGCGGGTCCAAAAACCGTAGGTCGCTCAATATGGGCTTTCACCGAATTCGCGCACTAGTCGAGCATGAATTTTGCAACTGCTCCAAAACCGCGAGGACTCCAACTGCCACAACCGGGAGCCGTCCAAATCGGCTTCCACGCCTGAGAGACGCGAAGCAAAGGATGATAAAACAACGGACGATGATAAGCCTACACTAGAAATTGGTTGATTGAATCACATCACATAAAGGCTAAAGGCAGACTTGAGTTATTCTTTTCGAGCCTTTACTATGTCCCAACCTTCACGCTCAGCCAAACCTCCGCCGTTGCCTCCCAGTCCGACTCTTGCCCAGGCCAACTCCATTTCCGCCCAACCAATATTTATAGCAGTACGCCTACGAAGCCTGCCTAAACTATGAGCGACGCGTGCGCGCTATGCTATGCATCGCCTTGGATACGTTATGACGATGGGAATTGACTTACATACCTTCTTTGACGAGCTTTCAATCTGGCTGGAAGAGAATGGTATGTTCTCATTATCTTTAAAAGGCCCCCCGGTGTGATCCAAATTCATTGTAGGATTTGCCTAACCAGTGCCATTTCCGTGCCATACGGCCGAAAGTTGTTTTCTCATTGTCCAGAGGTTATTACCTTCAGTTCTTCAGATGACAGGCTACCATTGCTTGATCCACGCTACCTGCGCTTGCATGCCACGTGTGCCCAGGTTGTACACTTTTCCGGAGCGGGGGAATACCTTGATGGCATATTCGGAGATCTGGAAGATATGAGAGTGCTGTCGAAGGTTGGGTCATCTGCAGAGGTGCTCACTTATGCATTAGTGAGGCATACAGGTGTGGTCATGTAGATTTGCCCCGCAGAGCCATCGAGCCTCTTGATATGACCCTTCAAATGATCATCAGATGAGGTCAGTATATTTTCCTGGGTTTCGATAGTACAGACATGCTCTGTGTGTAGCACCTGGCCAGAGGTGCGCCCACTCTCTGGATCCTTCGATTTTTTAGCTGGCCCTCTCTCATTATCTCTGGTCCTCTTCCTCTCTGATCACCAGGCACACATCTGGATCGTCCCTTCGCTTGCTTGAGGAGGCCCCTGCGACCTGTCAAAGTTACTCGAACACATGGTAACTCTCTCTCCTTTCCCCTTTTCCCTCATCTGGAATCTTCAATCCTCAAAAGCTGCCTCGTGGTGATAATGCTTCAGGATTGTTCTCTTCCGCCTTGAGGGACTCCCGTTGCTCGCCAATCGCCCTGCCCATTGCGACTTGGTGGATAATCAGTACAGTAGCAAATGACTGTCAACGCAAGTCATATCAGATAAGTCGGTGCATGACACCATGACAACAATTCATTCACCTGGCATGTGACGACTACAAATGTGATGGCCGCCGCGAAATTACTGTCCATCGCAACTTCAATGGCTGCGGCGATGCTGATAGGGACGTTTACTGCAGCAGACTGTAGCAGTATCCTCACAATATGAAGATGACGCATGGTCGTCGCTTCACGGCCTATGCATGTTTGAACTAAACGCCTGTGTAGAAGTAAACGAGTTGTAATATAGGACGTTGCAAAGAGGTTGAGGAGAATATTAGATCCAAAAGCTGTAGCTTTGAGCAGCGGGGCTTTGGCATTTTCCATGTTGACTATTGCACCCCCAACAAGACCTGTGGCTTTGCACCCGTCAATAATCAAGTCGCGTGTTGGATTCAGAAACCCTGAGCAATACCTATCGTCACCACCCAGAGACACAAGGGAATTGCCCAGAAGATGTTCTGCCATGGAGACCGCCTCGCCTCCAGGGCCTTGTGAACCATGTGACATCGCCAGACCTTGAAGTATACGTGAGAAGGGCCTACAAATAATTAATACAGTGCTTCAATCGCTCACAAGAAGCCCGTCCACCAGAGCTGCAATGAACACTGGGAGGATGTCATCAAACACCGTCAAAGTGTCAATTATCTTCCTGATCTCCTGGGCATTTTTCGACGCAAATATAGGGAGGGCATAGTACCAAACGAAATAACCAATCACAAGGATGGTGTTGCCTAAGAGGAGAGCAAAAATGTATGCTCGTAGTAGCTTTCGGTGTGGTGATACCTCTCTCTCTGCCGAAGACAAGAGGGAGAGGCAGATCACCCCAAGAACTAGCGATCCGCCGTAAAATGTTATACCAATGGTTTGACTGATTCCCCACACCATGTCCGAGTACATAACACAAGCAAGTGACCCATGGCCTGAGCAATGTTGAAAAGCCATGTCTGACAGAAGAGGGGAGCTGGGATCGTGTCGGCGTGTGGGTGGCGTCTGGTAACCGTGCGAGGACCGGGTTTTTATCTTGAAGGGCAGCCTGACGACAGCTTGAGAGATTCATCACACTTTATTATCGTTCCACGACACAGACACATACACACCCTGACGGCGCGATGTCAGCGCCCTAGTCATCGTGAACCTAGGGTGTTAAAAAAATCATTATGCCTAATTCACACCCATTCTGTCTGTTTCCTTCAAGTTTTTTTAATCATTTCACGTGATGTTTACACTACTCTCTGCCGACCAGCTTCTCTGTTCTTGGTGTTTGGCCTACGCAATGATTGGAAGAATGAGAAGAAGAGCACATCTTCCAGGAATACACGCACCCCGCATTGACAGTTATGATGCTTACAGCTTAGGGTAATATTGATGCGCCAGCCGTCATTATAGTAGCGTTGTTGTTTTGGGAATTAGTGATATGTAACCTAATAATAGCCCCTTTGAAAGTACAAGAACATGATCCTATTGAACGACCGAAGGATAGAATACCTGGTACGCGGGAGCAGTGTTCATACCAATATTCCTGTGAATGCAGTGATTGTGACAGGAATGTACACTGCGGTGGACTGTAGCAGTATCCCTTATGATCTGGAGATGTCGTGTGGTGGGAAAATCATCGCCAGAGGCACATTTTCATCGTGCGTCTATGTAGAAATAAGCGAATGACAGTATGTGATGTGGCGAAAAAATTGTGGATGATGTTGCAAGCCAACGCGTGATGTGTCTGTCACCTGCTTCTACCAGTTTGATTCCCGCTCATCTTGACATGATATATTCGGTCGAGCGTCCAACCCCTTGGTTCTCAGTCGCCACTGTGGGCCTAAGAAACCGAGGAGACGCCGGCGGGGGCGATACGATTAGTTATGTTGACCAGCGTTATAAATTATAATTTTCAGTTCCTACAAGGAGTTCGTATTAGTTAGGCGTTTCCACCCCTCCTGCAACGCCTAGTGCTCAAACGCGGAAGAGGGATCTCTGTTGGGCCTTTGCACTTCCAGTTGGAATCCCTAGGAGTGTGACGTTCACAGTGATTAATTCAAATGTAAGGTAAAATGAATAGCTCATCAGTGAGGGTATTGGATCCCTCCCAGTTGTATGTTTTCTTACAGTGGAACATCAAGCACCTCCTAGCAGGGGCGGTTCCGCAAATAAGGGCAATAGACAGGTAAGGATTTTTGCTTCAGTAATTGGACCCTCTCAACAATGCGATGACGTAGAAAGGCAGGAGTTGGTGTATTCTGTCGCTCAGCCACGATAGGATACAGTAAGCGGATTGTTATCGGGACACTTCAATCAACGACTCACGGAAGGGGTCGAGACCTGCCACCCATATCGGGGACCCAGGCCTGAGAACTAGATGAGGTGGATAGTCAATCTTTTCTGTGAGTATTCGGTGCGGAGTCACGACTGAGAGATGGGTTTGGGTGATGGCCTCGTTCCGTAGAAGTTGGTCTCTATCCTATCAAACCCAAGTCAGTCCCCCGCAAGGTACCAAATGGTCTTATAGATCGCCTACATTTGGGTTTAACAGCCAGAGGACAAACGCCGCATAATTGATGAAGTCGTTATGGTTGCTACTGCTCAGATAACCATGGTAGAGGACATGAAATTTAATGTGAGCGAGGAGGTCGTAGCGTTGCTCAAGTTTCAGTGAAATTGGAGGCGCGAGGCGAACGCCAAATCCACCCGCGTAGGGTAGAAGTTGGAGTGCCCAGTGTCGCTTTGCCTCATTGAAGATCCTGCATGCAATATCGACTTGAGAATTGGGCCAGGATAGGGCGATGCCACGAATATGAGGGGCGGGTTGGTCTACGACGTATGAGTTCAAAACGAATCTTGGTAGAGGGAGAGAGGCATACTTGTATCGTTTGCTTGTTGCAGCACTCGGAAATAGCATTGCCATACCTTGGTACTGGCCTCAATTGTGTTAATTGAGAAGTTGTGTGACCGATTGGGATCCCGAAGATAATCGGCAAAGGAAGCGTGATAACAAGACAGATGAGAGACATGGGCCTCGTTCGGGGGAGGGATATGGAGGACCGAATGGAGTTTCTGAGGGCACCATATGCGACGTTTTGTTTCAGGGCCAGGAGGTTACAGGCCTGTAGGAACGGGACATGTATCCGAGGTGCAACGCCATTTGTCAAGATAATGCAATAGCCCAGGAGAAGCTCCATCGCCTGTAGAGACGCACGCGGAACACTGGAAAGAATCCGAGTGTAGAAAACATCGAGGATGGCGAGCGGGTTATCGTCTTCCGTGCTGTGTTTCGTTTCCTTGAGGAAAGAAAGGAAGTACTCTAGTTGAGAAACGGGGTCGCCAAGATTGATGTCGTCGATGAAGCGAATTACAGTGGACGCAAAGATGAAAAGACCCGACGCCGCGCCAGCTATAATGAGTAGTTGGGTTTCAGTAGGCCATTGTGAGCCCGATGGAACGGA
This sequence comes from Lepiota brunneoincarnata, assembly GCA_023014365.1. Lineage (NCBI taxonomy): Eukaryota > Fungi > Basidiomycota > Agaricomycetes > Agaricales > Agaricaceae > Lepiota > Lepiota brunneoincarnata. The sequence continues at coordinate 341,857 of JAEBUN010000016.1, forward strand.
ATAAGGGTATCTCTGACTAATGTCGTTAAACTCGCTCCGCAGGTAGCGTTCGACGTCATCGCACGCTTTCAGTAGAGTCGATAGGAATATGTTCTTCCCAGTAGCTATTCATGAGATTGAGACTCGAGAATTTGACCTTCAAGTGAGGTTCAGGGCGACTTGCAATGATCCAGATGAGGGGTACTGTGGGGAACTGGGATACGAAAGTGCCAATCAGCTCGACAATTTCACACTGGGCCCTTTCGTCTTCACATTCATCTAGGCCGTCAAGTAATATTGCTTGATCCTTGTCTCCTGTATCAATATTTCGCGAAGCGAAGGGTTCCACAATAAGGTTTTTGAACTGTTCACTCAAGCCCTTCTCGAGGAGCCTAGGATCGGCAACCATTCGTTGTTTGATGTATGTTTGGTAGGATGGGAATCGGGTGGCCAGCTGGTAAGCAAGTGTGGTAAAGGCTCGTTTGGCATTGTTCCGACGGTTGGGACGTGAGAAGAATAGAGTGGCCGCTAGCAAATTGGTTTCGTGTTCCGACTCTGCGAGAGTCTGCATTATCGCCGACTTTCCGACTCCTGCTGGACCATATAACCAGAGGAATTCTTCTCCCGCTTCTGGTCGTGGAGCCAAGGCCAAAATCCTCTTCCTGATGGCTATACGAGTGAGAGGATGACAGCAAGGAGGGGGGTCCCGCTCAGAAGAGTCGAATTCAGATCCAGGCATGACATGATCAGCGAGCCATAGTAGAGCTACAATAAGATGTCAGCAAGGCCACTGCAAATAATCCTGATCACCCTTACGGCTAGGGCCCGGCTCAGGCTGGGTAGCATGTAATACTCCAATACTATTAAAGACCGAATTGTTTACAATAAAATGTTGAGCATTAGCAAAGAACCCTGATTGTCCTGTTGGATGATTGGACTCTGTTCAGTGATGACGGTCAATGTCTACATTTGAACTAGCTGCTAGCAGCTACTTACCCATATTCGGTCCCTGGGATTGCGTCTCGGGGTCCGGGCCATGTGTGGCAACAGCCTCCTTTTCGTTGTTCTCTGTCAGCCAGGGGCGGTTGCACCCCAATTTTGCCTGGTTTTTGTTCCAAGCGCAATGGGTCACTGTGATCTAGAATAGGGTGATGAAAGGGAGAGAAGGTATTTACAATTAATGCAACTTACCCGGGAGCTCGTCTGACTGATGTTCAATCAAGCTCATAGTCCAAGTCAGCGAATGGGGAGGGGTGTATGGTCCAAAGCATAAGTCGAGCCTTAAATAAGGCGCAAATTCCCGCCACTTGGTTGCATATTGACTGATATTGATTGATTGTTGGGAGTAATCGCAATTCATTTTCCCATGGTACTGACAAGTGAAGGAATTTGCACGTGACTCGTGCAAAACGACGCTATTGATCCGGAAGCGCTTCCACCTGCTGCAAAATGTCACTGCTAAGCAGGTTGCTCCATGTGTTCAGAAGGCCTGTGAGTATTACTGCTACACTATAGACCATCCCAGCTAGATAACATGCCCCTTCTAGATACGCTGCATAGGCAGAGATTTGGAAGGTCTATTCCATACCCCTAGTATCGAAAAGGCACGGAATTGAAAAGTTCATGTAGGAAATAGATTCTATGAACACCCAAGCGTCTCGGATGGTTTGTCCACAGTCTATTTTTTCAATTTCGAGCGAACGTCTGAGCGAGCCTTGATCACAGATCCACGCCGGACGAAGCGGACCGTCCAGTACAAGAGCCCGGAAGACGTTTGGCACTACATCGGGGGTGGGAAGCGATTGCCTGGTGTGTGACTTCTTTCATTCTCTTTTACATTCCGACTGAGATTCCCGTCCCAGTTCAATGGAGTATGTGGTTGTCGCACACCCGGAGACACCCACCCACGCTCGAAGTACGCTCTCACTCCCAACGCCCACTATGCTCAAGTATCACTGATTTACGAGCGTAGGAACTACAACAAGACTTAGAACGCAAACGGAGGGTACTTGCGAACGCAGCATTGATCGAGGCCCGAGATCAAAAAGAAAGGGAAGCACGGTTGAGGATAGAACAGAGCTTGGTGGAGGAAAACGCACGGCGGGGACGAATAGGAAGGTCTCAAATAGCGGCTGAATCTGAATCCCAACGACAGCCGCAGAAGCACGAAAACCAAGATATCATGAAACGGTCTTCCACTGTTCCCATCGTCGATGGACCTGAGTCATGGTCGCCCACAGCAAGACATCGAGGAGAGTAGTTGCAAGGATGGGGTGATTTCAAACCACGCGGTCGATCAACTGGGTTTACCCCTCGACGGAGGAAGTGCCAGCAGTTCGTAGTCTCAGTCATCGTTTACTTGCTCTGGCAATCATTGGGGCACGTACGTTCTACATAATCCTAATGAATACCTGTCTTCCAGTGGCTGATGTTTCTGGTATCATCGAAGACTAGGGACATCAATGGTGGCGAGTCCTCGGATTCAGCGCCCCTCATGACCAGGGATCGGGTAAGAATCTCTACGGGGTGCCAAATCCACTGTCAATGGGGGAAATTTACAAAATAATACGACTCGTAACATCTACGGATAGAGGGGTCCAGTCCAACAAACCCAAATGCTAGCACCACCCGACCTATCCTTGTCGCTCAAGGTCCTGACGGTTGGTCAAGTCGACGTACATCCCGCTCCCAGTGACGTTGATCGAATTGTTTACGGTGCTAGTAAACATCCGACCTCCAACACTGTGGTACTCTCCTCCATCAATCACAACTGTACGAGAAAAGTGGGAACCGGGAGCTCTACAACTAGAAAAGAACTCTTGGGCGTGGGCGGAAGTCCGACGCCAGTCAGGGTCGGTGTCGCTAACAGTTGTGTTCTGGGTGTGACCGGGGACCGCTGTCTCAGCATCATAGTATGGCGGAGGGGCGAATGGGCCTTGGGTGTGGGTATTCCAGTGCACTGACTGCATTTGGTTGAAATTTTGGGCGAGTCTGAGTTCTTGCCTCCTATTTTCGTATTCTGTCCTGTAAAGTTCTCTCTCTTGTTCCGCTCTGAACCACTGCCGTTCTCGTTCTGCTCTGAAACGCTCTTGTCCTGCTCTGAAACGCTCCCATTCCCGTTCTGCTCTACAGCGCTCTCGTTCTTGTTCTGCTCTGCAGCGCTCTAGCTCTTGTTCTACTCTGCGACGTTCCCGTTCTCGTTCTTGGTGGCTGGTGCTGGGTGCCGTACTGAAGGGAAATGGTGAGCTGACAACAAATTTACCGACACATTGCGGTCGACCGTTGGCGTCTGCGACGTAGTCCTCTCGGACCCAGACACCGTCTTGGAAAGTCGTGTGGGATGATGTTACCCCTGGGGGTAGGTACATGGCGTTCGTTGGCGCTATGTTCCCTTGGAAGGAACCATCGATGTGGATTTGAGATCCTGTGTGGTCTGGCGCACTTGTCATGTTAGGGAAACGCTGAGTTATGAGGTGGTGTTGTGTGGGAGGAAACCTTGAGCTGCGGGTCTTGGAGTGAGTGGCTCATTTTTATGCTTGCGCGGAGTTTTATAGTTATTGTGTGGCGATGTTGAGTGTTGGCGAGTTGATTAAAGTATCGTAATCTTCACCACGTTGCGCAACACTTTGACCACCTGCCTGATTGTTTCCTCGCGCCTTGGCACTCGTTCCCCTACGATCCAGGTGCCAGCAGGGCGGTGTTTCTGTGGCCCAGATTCAAATAATAATGCCGAGGCCTAGTTGAGTTAATGGCAGTTTTGAATACAATCAGGGGCTTAACCCCTTACGCGCATCTAGAGAAGACTGAAACCATGCATACTTAGTCAATCTTCCGACAATTGTTCCTGCATTTGCGAACGCCTGGACCTACAATTACGTTGCGGGCGATTGCACAAAGTCGATGCAAAGTGTACGAAAGGCCATGCTTGGGAGTGTCCGTTGGCGGCCCGGAGGCCTGGGTTTTGACTTGGCAGGTATATAGGAGTAACTCTGTATTGGTTGCTCATGCCACGAGTTGTGGTAGATATGAGTGGTAAGACTTGCCACAGAGCGTTTCTATGGTGGAAGAATGAAGTTCATTTATGTAAAGCTAGGACTGCGAACGGAAACGATCATAATGTTTGGAGCGGATGATGCAGCCAAACAGATCATCGGGCCTGAGCACGTAGGCGAGGAAATACATTTCGCTGCCGATGCACAACCACATTCCACAACCTCCACATACCGCTGGGCTCGGATACCAAGGTATGTACGCATACTACGGTCTCGCGTGAGTAATGGATATTCCTCACCAATGTAGGTCTGCGACCGCGCATCGACCCCAGCCACGTTCCCTCTCCTATCGAAGCTATCGAAGCGGATCGTCAGACATGGGAGGACAAGTGCTATATGACGCTTCCAGGAGCCGATATACCTCTGTCAACGTCGGATTTTGTTGCTGTTGATCAAGGTGCGCCTTGTCTCCCCTATCCTACATACACTCTGACGTAGCCGGCACCTGGATTTGGCTTAGGCAACTCCTCGCCTAGATTTATCCGGGTATCGACATGGAATGTACCTTCGACTTCTCGACTTGCCACTGGTTGTGCAGTACCTTTGTCTGTTGTAGTACAGCCCTTCGCGGACTTAGATCCTCGAGAGGAGCAAATTCCACTCGTGGACCTGGGACCCAAAGGTCCACCGCGCTGTGCGAGGTGCAGGGGATACATCAACCCTTGGTGTACATGGACTGCAGGGGGTATGAGATGGAAGTGCAATATGTGTGATCATGAGACTGAAGGTACGTCCGTGCAGATTTCTGTCTGGTCTCCGGGGTCTGACTTGTCCATTGGCATGAACAGTTTCGACCGAGTATTTCTCCAACATAGATGCCAACAGGCTTACGAATCGACCATGCAGAACGTCCAGAACTCAATAGAGGGACTGTTGAGTTCGTGGCACCTGAGGAGTACTGGGCCCAACATCCCCCGCTTAAAATCAATCCTTCCTACTACGCCACCGAGCCGCCATCCACAGGGCCCAAAAAGCCCATGCCCATGAACTACGTCTTCGCCTTTGATGTCTCAAACGATGCGATTGAATCAGGTTACCTCAAAGTTGCCTGTGACCTGCTCAAGACAATGTTATATGGGGGCACTGGTCTAGACGGACAACAACTCGACCCAGCCTTCCCCGCAACCAGCCAGCTCACTATACTGACATTCGATCACACAATGCACTTTTATGATCTGAATGTGCGCATTTATGTTTCTACTGCGGCTGGTTGACAGATGTTCATGCGTATCTTAGTCAGATCACTACACCTATGCTCGTCGTTCCTGACTTGGACGAAGTGTTCGTGCCGATGAGGGATGGACTGTTTGTAGACCCTATTGGTCGGAGGTACCCTATACGTTGAGAGTCGCGTGTATTGTCAGCTCATATGCCTTTAGGCAAGCCATTGAAGCTCTTCTAGCCGCATTGCCTCAACGCTTCGCAGATAGTCCCTCGAGAGGATCTGCATTGGGTTCAGTACTTTGTGCCGTCCTGGCATCACTTGTACGTTGACTGCGTTCTATTTTCGTTCTTCCCTTACCATTAAACAGGCAGGGCGCGGCGGCCACGCCATAATTTTCCAAGCGACTCTTCCTTCCTGTGGTCTAGGCGCCCTTTCCGGTGCACCACTTGAGGCCGATCTTTACGACACTGACAAGGAAAAAAATCTTCATAGTCCTCGACACAAATCCTGGCTCGATATAGGTGAGGATTTGGCACAGGAGGGGGTTGGGGTGACCATGTTCCTCGCACCTAGCAAGTACATGGACATCGGTTCGATTGGGGCAGTAGGCGAGTCTGACTGGTGGGGAAATGTTTTTCCACCCGAGATTTGACTCCACGAGGGATACTGTTGCATTGGAATCTCAGCTGCAAAGGGTGATGAGACGTTATCAAGGGTACAACGCCACAATGAAAATGCGATCTTCGTCTAGTAGGTTTTCCTGTATTCAAGGTGGCCTGCCAGGCTGATTACGGAGGCCAGGCTTACGGATTACAAGGCATTTTGGCAATTTTGTCCAGAGCAACCCGACAGATATGGAATTTGGCGTTTTGGATGCAGACAAAGCCATCATGTCAGATTTTGAGCATTCTAGCTCGCTTGACCCAAGGGGCTACGCGTATATACAGTGCGCGACACTTTATACCACCATTTGGGGCGAGCGAAGAGTGCGTGTCATCAACCTAGCACTGCAGGTTGTCGAGTTGGCTGGGAACGTATTTCAGTTTGCTGATATGGACACCATTTTGTGTCGACTCGCTCGCGAAGGTCAGCATGCTACATATCTTAATCTAAAAATGCGCCGAGGCTTACCCCCGTTTAGCCATGATTAATATGGGCAAGCAGAAGCTGAGCACCATCCGAGAAGATCTAACAGAAAGATGTTCCGCGATGCTTCTCTGCTATCGAACCAAATGTGCTTCTAGTTCTCGTGGTTCCCAGGTGTGCCTTATCTAGCCGGTGTACTATATATCCTCACTGAGCGACCCAGCTCATCATCCCGGAAGCACTCAAAGCTTTGCCTGCATTCCTCCTCGCCCTCTTCAAATCCAAATCACTCAAAGGTAGTCCATCCCTACTCGTTTCTTCTTATCCACTCATTCTTCCGAAAAGGCCGCCATGTGTCGTCCGATGTCCGGAATTACACTGCCCACCGCATCCTCTCCCTGCCCCCTCGCGAACTCATACATCTCATACACCCGCGCCTCCTCGCTTTGCACGATCTCGACGACCAAATTGCCCTTCCCCAGATTTGTACCGTGGACAATCCTGATGGAACACAGTATCAGTATGAGAAGACCATCTCGCCGTCGTTGATGAGGAATAGCCATTTCTTTATGGAGAGTGGGGGGATTTACCTCATTGGTACCTTGCGACTTTACCTTTCTGTGCTCGATTTGACACGGTGATACCCAGATAATGATGAACTGACGATCTTTTGGATCGGTTCAGGCGTCTCACCGCAGTTGTTACGGGATCTGTTTGACACAGATGATTTCTTGTCCCTTAACCCTCAGCTTGTGCGTCCGTTTTCCCTTTACCAGGGCATCCCCTCAGAATCTCACATATCATCAGTATCACCTTCCCCGCCTCCCAACCACATTCTCTACCCAAGTCCATAACATCCTTGCTAGACGCATCGCTTCGCGTGGGGGTCGTAAGCTCAAGATGCTTATTGCAAGACAGAATCAGGACGCCGCCGAACTCGAATTTAGCGACATGCTTGTGGAAGATCAGAATAATGGCGCAATGTCCTATCTCGACTGTACGTCACGGGTTCTTGATACTACTCATTTCGCCGTGGCTGACATCACCTCTGCAGTTCTAGCGCTGCTACACAAGCAAATTACAAACGAAGTGAGTTTGCTGTATATCGAGTGCACAGAAAGTTGAGCCGTAATTGTTCGCCGTAGCTAACTAACGAAGGTGCTTTTGGAGGTGGGGCGAGCATAAGGGGTTCACCCTGGTAAAATGCACGTATGCCGAGGTCGACGGACATGATCTAGCACAAATCCCTTGGATCCCCCATCTAAGAATCCATGCTTATATATATATATATTCCCTCTAAACACAATTTTCCTCTAGTTGTAGACGGACATATGCCAGGATTCGCTATCTCGTTTTTTGCCCAGTTTGCAGGCGAGCTAAGGGCGCAAGTATGAAGGGTCTCACAATATTGCTCCTCATACTTCGGCTTGTAGGGTAGCCAACTGGTTGATTTGACCATCTTGTAGCACGTGATAGGTTGGCCCGAGTGGAAGCCAAAAAACAAAAATGCCAGATACCAAACTTCGGGTCGTGTTTCCGCCCTCCGGTGTATTACAGAATGGCAGAATGGCATGAAGATGGCACTCCTGAGTGTTATACTTGATGGAAGATTTCCTGGATTACGATTACGACGAGGACGACATAGCAGCTCAGATAACGGGAACTAGGGAGTGGTCGAAGGAGGCTGTGGTTTGACCAGCGATCGCCCACCACGGAAAACAAACAATGGAGCAACAGTGCCGCGCGGCTGTCGATGCCAGACCGCGATCCAGGAGTTGTAAAGCAGGCCATTTCATGTCCATATTGATATGTCGGTACAGCATGACAGTTTTGGAGAGGAGCCTGGAGCCGTCTGTGAGCCGTTCCAAAGGGTGTTTTTTATTCTATTTCATTCTATTTTTCGTGTATTTACACAATCTATCACGTGCTACAAGAATTTCCGAAGGGGCTGCAAAAGCGGACTTTTAGAACGAGAATACTTTAGGGACATATTCTTACTATGTCCCAACATTCACGCCCAGCCAAACCTCCGCCCCTAGCCCAACCTTATCTCCCAGCACAACCCTTGCCCAGGCCAAATCCTTTCCCTTCTGACCAGTATTTATGGCAGTCCGCCTACAATGCCTGCCTGGACTATGAGGAACGTGCGCGCGAGATGCCCCAACCCAAGACCAAACCCAGAACTGTGTTACCTCTCATTTACGCAAGAGTTCTGGGGTGTATGCTTTATTTTGCCCCCACGAATGGTGGTCGAGACAGCATTGCCAGGGAAGTATTATCTTGCCAAAACCGGAACGACTCACTCGCCAAACTAGCTGAGCTTTACATGCGCTGTTTTCTTCGCTGCTGTAAGAGCTCGGCCGCCTTGGAGCTGAAAAATCCAATATTTAACCCTTCCTCTCTTCAGTCAAGTCGGCATCTGGCCCTACCCCTGCAATCTCCCCGCATTCTTCTAGAACATCTTTTGAGGATTACCGCCAAACTCTGAACGATCTGCTCGAAGAAGCCCCTCGCAGCCATACGACAGCAAAGAAATTGGTTGAGTCAACAGGATCTGCATCCTCCGCCCAATCTATTAACGCATGTAACTGCGCCAGGCTCTCTCTCGTGATGGTAATCGCTGTATGCTGACAGGGAAATACGATAGTGGATCAGTTGACAGAATGCCATGGCTCCAAGAGATTCTCAGCAGCGACTCGGGCGTAGCTGAGGTTCCTACTCATTGTGCCCACATTATACCGGAATCAATAAATCAACAGATCTCGAACGAAAGTGTATGATTCAATGACAGGTTAGATTGTCTGTTGCGTTAAATAAGCCAAAATTTAGATCGATTACGCTGCCTCGGTTTGGGAGGTTATGGATCGGTTTGGGCAAGTGGATGTTAAGAAGGAGCTTAGCGGCGCGGATATCCACCGACTTGAAAACGTTATGACGGTGGAAGTCAATTCATACACCTTATTTGACAAGCTTTCAATCTGGCTGGAAGAGACGGTATGTTCTCGCAGCCTTCAAAGGACCCCCCGATGTGATCCAAACTCATTGCAGGATGTGCCTAACCAATACCGTTTCGGTGCCGTACGGCCGAGCCTGCTTCCTCATCCAGAGGTTACCACGTTCCGTTCCTCAGATGACAGGTTACCACTACCTGACCCACGCTACCTGCGCTTGCATGCTGCGTGTGCCCAGGTTACGCACTTTTCAGGAGCGGGAGAATACCTTGATAGCATTTTCAGAGATCTGGAAGAGATGAGAGTGCTGTCAAAGGATGGGTCATCTGCAGAGGTGCTCACTTATGCACTGATGAACCGCACAGGTGTGGTCGTATAGGTTCGCCCAGTCTAATTGAGCGGCTGCGCCTCTCGTGACCGGATGAGGTCAACATATTTTCCGGTGTTCTCGATAACACAGCATGCCCTGTGTGCGGAGCCTGACGAGAGGTGTGCTACAGCACAGGGGCCGGCTCGGTTGACCTTACAGAAACCCCCAAGTCTCCCAAATCCACTACTCCCACTCACATGTGGTAGTATTCTCGCATTTCATAGCAATCAAACGATATTTTACTTTTACTTTTATCCTAGACAAGATAATCCATTAATTTCAAAAGCCCTCGAGTCACAGCCATTGAAAAAATATTCCACCAGTACGAGTAAAATTATATCATTATTGATGGAGCGCCTTGAGCTTTGGTCGTGGTAGGTACGAAGCACTTCTGAAATGGTGAAAATGCCAAGCTGTTGGCTCACCCTCCATTTCTGCGAAACTGAGATTTGTCGCAACACTCATGATCATCACAGAATCGGCCGGCATGATCCGACTAGATACAGCGGGCAGCATAAAGTGCGTCAGAGGATAGGGACCACGAGAAAACGTCAGAGGTCACCCAAGTGTTGGCAGTAGTCGGGCTGGAGAGGGCCATAGTAATGGTAGCCGACCTCAGGACGGTGGTAGCTGAATGTGTGTGTATATTCAGCTTCATGATCGGGGTGATTCATTGGACGTGAATCGTACCCTGGCCACTACCACGCATTAGAAAAGAATTCAGCATTCGAGATATCATGGAAGATGGCAGGTGGGGGTGTCATGATTTTGGGTAGTCTCCTCCATTCCTCGCTTTGAAATGAAAAGCTTTACTCAAGGTCAAACACTTTGCCAGCAAACTCGGTCTTGTCATGGTTTGAGGGGGAGTGTCGGAATAGCAAATCCCTGTCACGTTCGGACCCGGTGCTCACTGTCTCATATTTCTATAATCTAAGTACATACGAGCATGCTACTTAAATATCATGGAAAATGTGCCAAGGAGCAGGATACGCCACCCTCAGGTGGCGCTACTTTGTATTGTTTAATTGCTATAACCTGACTTTATTGTTTTATAACGCAAGTACCAGAAGTCCATATTTCTGCAATTAAATGCAGTGGATATCAGTGTATCAGAGATAATGGAAACACCTCACTGTGACTTCATTCTCTGATCTAGAGCAGGATCACTCAAACTCCCTGACTTAGTTGTGCGTGAGGTTTTCAAGCTTAATACCAGGACTTTCATCATTATGGCGGTTCGCGCCAGCGTTGATGGGGGCAGAAGCTATCATCAGAACATATAAGGTAGTACTGGCAGAGAGGAGAATGAGGTGGCTTCGCATCCCGGTAGATAAATGTAGACTGGATGCTGAGTGAGGTCGATTTCGGTAAGTTGTTGTTGAAGTTGATTTTCGAGGCCTCATGTATGAAGTTTCTGTACAATTCGAGGGAAGGTCTGAAAAATAAAAAGCTATCTTATCGGATCATGTGTCAGGAACCTTGTATTTGGCGAGATGTTGAGCTGTAAAGGTGAGAGTTGATGTTTACCACAATGATGATGGGCGGCCTGTGCATGTCACTGAAGAAGTTGTCATCTGCTCCAGCTCCTTGTTGGCTCCTAGTACCCAATGTTGAAATATGCGGATAGCTTAGACGCCTTTTATAACTCGGTGGATCATGCTAGATGGAAGGGCTCCTATCCTACCTCTTGTGAAGCAACGATGCGGGTTTCATTACACCGCTAAGTTGACGGTCAAGTTTAGAAGAACCTAAGAGGTCAGGGTAGTAGTACCTCACTCGAGAACGTGGAAAACGCTGAACCTGCGCAGCAGGAGGGGGATCCTAGAGTGATCATCAGGGTCAGATTCGATGATCATCTGCCCCCCTGCCTCGTTGACTTGATGGATTAAACACAGAAAATTCTACCATCGACACCACTGTACCGCAGAAATGATATGCTGCGCAGAATGCGGTAGCTTTAAGCTGGTCTTTCGTCTGGAAAGAGCGGTTCACATATTGCAATTGTGCTGAGGCTCTTGCTCCGATTAATGCATTTAGAGCCCTGCTTCCACTTTCCACGCTGTTCTCCCATGTCTTACCTGGTTCCTTCGGAATATCAAGTCAAGTCGCTATCTATCCATAATCTGGGTCATTTGTTTTGAAAGCAATGGAATTAGAGTACGAGCCCGCCTGGCCGGTGTTAAAGTTGGTACTGAGTACTCATTGAAGTACAGGATTGATATTAAACACCGAGTATGCTGAAGTTCCAAGTTCTCAACTGAATCCAAGATGGGGAAACCCGAATATTATCTTTATACTCATTGGTCGTTGCTCAGAACCCAAAATTCAAGCCTGAGACGCAGAAAATCAAGGGACTTGGGCGTTCTTTTTGCTCTCTCGAACCCGAGGGCAGCGCGATCATCATAAATTGTTCCGGGGCGGGCAATTTCTACTTCCAAGACGTTACCCAGAGAAATCAGAATCAGCTCAAGAGTCCATGGTCAAGTTTGGCGTTCCACAGCACAATTACGTATATCGCTTGTTGACTAACCACAAGCAGAGACACAAGATAAGATGGGAGACCGTGGGGTACCAGAACCAGCACACCATCCACAGAGTCACACTTCTCGCCTCTTAAATCTCACCCTCGCATGGGTCGGTAAAATTGTCGCACTTGATACCCAATCCGTGAGCACCCGTTCCTGCTCTTCAAAGTCCAAGCCCAGCACATCCTCCGGGAGGAGAACTTCATATCGCCGCACGATACTCGTGATGATACAGAGACTTTCGGTTATCGCAAAGCGCTGACCAATGCAGCTGCGTGGACCTCCAGAGAATGCCAGGACTATAGTTATGGGAATAGTCAGCGCGTCGGAAGCAGGAGAGGAAACCAACAAAAGTTTCGCGAAAATTTGTCACATGACCTCATTTAACAACAAACGAAAAAAATTCCTATTAATCAACAACTATATCTTACATGCCAAAAATAGCTGGAAAGAAGAATACTGTCTCTGAACTATGCTCCCTGATATGTACAAAGCATCAGGGGTGTATTCCTGCTTGTGAAATTACTGATTTCTTCAGAGTCAACATTTCCACCATCTAGTGGGTTATCCATAGGCACAAGGAGCAGGATCATTATGAGGATGCTCCTAGGTCTGGGAGACATTCCTTATTGAATGACAGGGAAATGTAACACATCAAAATTGTGCTGGAGAGAAAGAGACCCCAAACTCCCTACAAGATTACCCACTCAAGAAACACTTCCTTTGACTCCCCTGCTCATCCCCACACTATCTGGGGTACTATTAGGTATCAATTGGGTCTTAGTAAATACATTGCTGCAAAGAAACTATTTCTTAAGCCCTCCCATGTCAAAGCCAGGATGGTATGGGCAAGGGAACATTGGAGGTGGATAGAGGAGGACTGGAAACATGTAATCTAGACAGATGAGGCTTCTGTGGAGATTGGATTAGGTTCAAAGATGGTTTGGGTATGGAGGAGACCTGGTGAGAGGTACACAGAAAGGTGTTTAACCCCTACTTTCAAGTCTGGAAGACAGAGTCTTATAATATGGGGGTATATGGCACACAGAAAACTCATTCCACTGGTTTATGTACCCAGGGATACAAGGACTGATGCAAATTATGTTAGCCTAGTCCTTAGTGGACCATTGTAGGATTTCTTTGGGAATTTATTGGAGGAGAGGGGTAGGTAGCAGTGATGGAAGATGGAGCTCTAATTTACCATGCAAAGGTCACCCAACAATTCTGCAATTCTCATCTCCCCAATCAACTTCCACATCCAGTTTGGTCACCAGATGTTGGTCCATTGAATATGTATGGAAATACATCAAAGTCAGAATAAATGACTGACCAGAAATCCCCAAAAACCTTGACAAACTTTGGGAGGTAATTCAGGAGGATTGGACAATGATTGATTTAAATTATATTAATGACCTGGTCAAGAGCATGCCCAATTATGCTCAGGCAGTCTATGAGGCCAAGGGCCACCATTCAAAATATTATCATAATTTTAGATGCAGTTGTGGTAGTGTAGTGAATATTTTTAATGATTAATGCATTGTTTGTCTTTGTTGTTTTCGCAAAACTTTTGTTACCCTACTGTACATGCATCCCGTGGCCATTTGTAAGCGTCGGTATCAATTAACCTCTCTGGTCTGAATGTCCCAACGTCGCCACCCCAGTGGATGGCTGAATTATTTGAATAAATATCTCTGCAAATGTTGGAGGATGGATAGACCCACGGTTCATGTGCAAGCCAAGCATGTCTATTACGCATAATCCACCTTTGCGTACTGGGAGATCGACTTCTTCTATAACTTTGACTGCGCCTCCAGGTAAAGTCGTAAACCGCTTGGATTTGATCACCGTGTCCTGTTGCACAAGCTTGCCCAGGCGGACGACTGGTGGGCGAAGACGCAGTGTTTCATGCAAGACTGCGGAGGTGTATTCCTTTAAAATAGCATCAGCATACTGGCACTGGTATGAACGAGGCGAAAGCCGGACCAATTGTGGAACGTTAGCTTTGTATGCCTAGCTCGAGGTATTCAGCTACACTTTTACACGGCAATGCTTTAAGACCTACAGAGGCAGGAGCTACAGCAGGAACGCCATCAGGATACACTTTCAAAGCCTCCTCGAACACTTTTTGCTGATACTCCGGGTAAAGTGCAAGATATGCAAAGACAAAGCAGAGAGTATGTGCAGACGTTTCTGGCTCACTGTCAATCAATGGTCTTGGGGTGAAAACAGAAGACTCGTACCATGGCCGGCCAGGAAGAATACCTATGAAACTCAGCTTTTAAGGATATCTAGGTAAAATAGTCAATGACTCACAAACATATTTGACAATAATTCGCCGTCCGTCAGGCTCCTGTGCCCAGCATCTCCCCCCTCGAAGGTCATATTTGCCTCCACTAAATTGCTCAACAATGCCGTACCACGGGCCTCGCCCGGATTCAATCCCACCACCGCATCTTCCCTGGGTTTCATCCGGCCTGCGGCAACGCTGTCTCTTGCCTGAGAAACAACCTCCATCATATGCGCCCTCAAATCCTCAAAAGCACCCTTGGCCTCGAGCAACATCGGTCCGAGAAGCGGTACGTACATGCCCCTTTCTGCGATTGCATTCCAAATCGGTCTCGGGGTGAGTACACGATGAAAGATCTTTCCGATGGCGCTTGTGATAGCCGGACTAAATGGGACTCTATGTCCAGGCGGGGGTGTGCTGGAAGCATCTTCTAGCCACGTAGAACGTCTACCAAAACCTGCTGATGCGATGATGAGCAGTGTGGCGCGTGTGAGGTCTCGGAGCAGGTTGATCTGGGTTATGGGCTGCTTTCCGGGGATATTGAGAGCAGTATTATCGATTTCGGAGCACCATTCGTTGATGATACGTGTGGTTTCGCGCCACACAAAAGCATTATTGGCTTCGTTGAATGCAGACTTGGCAATGGCACGGTGACGCTTCCATTCAGCTCCCTCGGTGCTAACTATGTTGTGACCGTAGATGTTTAGGGGTTCATACTAGTGATAGCGTTCAGCGTCCCACGCCTAGTCCCGCAGAGAGTCATTGCTTACCGCTGCGACATCCTTGGAGAATGTGGATCTATCTGAGCTAACCATTTTGAGCGCGTCGGCATCGGCGAGCCAGTATGTCGGGAGGGCGTCCCAGAACGTCGTCGAAACCAGGCATGTACTGCCGTATCTACGGTATACTACCCGCAGTTTAGACAAATTTGGGATTGAGGAGATGGCGGAGGCTACGCACGCGAAAACTTTCCAAAGTACCACCCCATCTGACCCCTGAACGGGTAAAACTGGGCTACAACAATAGCAAGTGTGCGAAACGGATTCAGCAGCGTAAGGGCACCCCCAGGTGGAGACATTCTGTTCACAAGTCAATCGAATATATGAGATGAAGTCTTGGAATTGGTAGGATATGGTGATGGGCGGCGGACTCACGCGACTGCTCTTGCAACCCTCCTTGCTACAATCCACTTGCCTACCAACATCTTGAGAGTCCATGTGAATGCTGCCAGACTGAAAAGCACGGGCACCGATAGCTTGTGTTGGGAGTATACCATGCCCATCCCGAGCAGATAGACCGAGCAGAGGGAGAGGGAAAGAGACGGTCTATGGAAGGCGGCGTCAAACAAGTCACAGAACAAGCGGAGAGCCTAGAAGGTAAATAGACATTTACTTACCAGAATAAGCGATGTAGTCACACACCCTCTCCCCCAGACTGTCGGAGTTCTACGGAGAAAACCTTCATGGAAATGACTTGTGGGGGCTGGTGCCAACTATTTTTCGGTCCTCCTCAGAAATGGAAGGGATTGTGGAATGAAGTGTGCGCCTTATGCTCTCCTTCAGGCGCCGAAATTGTTACGAGAAGAGAGCAAAGGCCAAACGTGCCTAAACAACTTCTTGATTAGCGCGTCAACTTGCCCTTGTTGAATTGATCCGTCGTTGATGATTTGAAAACACGTGCCTTTATTTTTAGCTGCACTGCCAAACGCGGCAGTGCATACACAGCCTGAACCTCGAATTCTGCGTGCTAAACCTACCTTCAACAGCTCTGCACTGGCCTATTATGTCCATAAAGGACCCCGGTTTCTGCATCCTACTGCTCTCCTATCACTTAAGATAGTGATAGGCGTTCCTTCCTTTCACCCCCAGAACCCACGGAACAAACGTAGACAGGGAATGCCCTTTCCACCTTTTCACAATACGGCCAACAGTAGCACTCGTTTGGGCACCGTCTATTCGAGTGCCACAGTCAGCCCATCCATGTGCATGAGCCCCGGTTCAACGGGCACGGTAGTCTCGATCCAGAACGGTCGATGGACTACGGAGGACATCGTTGCGAGCGCAAATGGCCAGCCCACAATTATCTCCAGTTCCAATATCACTCAATCAGCGTTCTGCCACCCAAACTCTACTGGCCACAATGCATTCTCGGAAAGCTACATCCGCTCAAGCAGCTTTGCAGCTGATCACCCCAATCATCCTGCTCCTCCTGCTGGGGCATACCGCTGCCAAGACTATCCTTCCGCACAATTTTCTGATGACTCAGACGACTCGGACGCTGAATCTACCTGGTCGGACAGCGACCACGATACTGACCCATTTCCACACAAAAACAAACTCAATGCATCGCGGAAGGAGCCCAAACCACGGGCCACCAATTTCGCCCGCCGTAGAGGCCCAAACCACCGCAACCACCAAACCCCAAGCAACGTGGATGTTAATACTACTGGCAATAACCCGAGCGCCCCCTCCAGTCATGAATATAGGCGCAAACACCCCCGATCCAACCTTCCCAGGGCTAACCCCTCCTTCGTTATACTCGGATATACGGCACGACAACCCATGTGTCGCAAGATAACTCCATCAGAGTAACTGGTCAGGGAAATGTAGTGAGGGTCGGTGGACAGACATACAGGGCTTGATGATTGATGGTTGAACGTTGAAAGAGCGATGAGTTGCTCTGTATTCACGATCCGTCTGTTGATTCTTCAGCATAGATTATTATATTGACTGTAATTTCGTGCCATATCGAACAATCATGGATTTCTTGAGTGATACTCAAAGCCCGAGCCCTAAACAATGCCACCATTCTTAAGCTGAAAATGCAATACCTAATCTAGCTTTATCACCCGGCCCTCCCACTATGCTCCTCAGTCCAGTCCATTGCTTGCCCTCCTATGAGAGGCTGTGCGTTGCGGATCCGACATCCGCTGGAGTACGAGGGACGTCCCAGTGCTATGAAGGCAGCTGTGTGCCTACCGACCAAACCTGTTTAGTCGGCTCCGATGCTAAACAGCCTTTTCCGATAGGAGGCTATCATCCTAGGATACTTCTATTTTTGCGCCTGCATGCCAGTCAAAGTTAGCAACTCTCTGGCTCTCAGGAGACAGACCAGGGTTTACTCCTTGGATTCCTCTTGCTTACCCTATCAGTGGCAAATTCTACAGCAGTTTCGGTTCGTCGTCTACACCGCGGTAACCCTGAAATGGCCACTGAGTATTCGTATAGCCGACTTTGAATTGCGGGAAGCCTTGAAGCTCCGGGCTTCAAGGCTCAGCTTGCCAGGCTACCTGCATCAGCGCCCAGCGTGCGAGACCTGACTGCAACCGCCCTCACGTAGTATGCATGCAATATACGTACGGGCAATGTCCTTATATGTATACTACAGCAAACAGAGTCACCGACCTTAGAGTGCTCATATACGTCTGACGCCGGATATCGAATCGTCGGAGGATGCTGGGAGGATATAAACCACTCTGCCTTGTGCCTTCACCGAGTTCATTCGACTTTTACCCTCTCCCTCAATGCCCAATTGGCTTCCGAGATGGTTTTTTTCTAAACGTCCAACCGCATATAACCCTCCCAAAACCTCTGGTGATCCTCATACCGCGAGCATCGGGGATGACGATAATAAAGTCCATCCCATAACCGAGCCGGAGGATGCGAAAGGGGACCCTCTGAAATCTACCCCTGAACCTTCCGCTCCTACGTCTTCGAGACTAACCACCCCACCACCCCCTCCTTATTCAGCCTTCAGCACCCCCCAATCAACGCCGCTCCATGGGGATAACTCCTGTGGCCGTGGTGGCAGAGGCTCTGAGTTTCCCCCGCGGGCGGGTTCTGCATACCAAAGCCATTATCCAGGGTACCAGACTCATTTCTATTACAACGGCCCCGTGGTTCACGAGCCCTCAAGCTTCTACCCTATGCCAATGTATCCACACCCCCACCCCGGTCACGTCTTTATCGGACCTCCCTCGTTTGAATTCCAACAGCATGGGTCTTCATCGACATCGCGGGCATCATTCCAATGGAGTGGATTGAATATGGGGGAGGGGGTGGATGTTGATACGGCATCTAATCCCGGTCCCAATGAACATTTCAATAAGACATACAAGCTGAGAAGGAAGCACCAGAAGGTTGATTTCGGGGGTCCGGGACTCGTCGTTCACCAGATAGGAGGAGGCAATCTCGTGCATAGCGTGGACAATTCGATCAATATTACGGGAAACAACTCATTTGTTACGTTCCATTGATAGGGTAAGTTCGAACAATTTTATGCTGAACGTTTTCACTTTCTTGTCACTCCACGCCTACTGCATCTTTAGGATCTTCTATGTAGCTTTAGATGTCCCAGATTTGTATCCCAAGTTATTTATTTTGACTTTTGCGTATATGCTTCGGATTTGATGACGAGCAGGTATCCAACCGTTTAAACAGCATTTGAAGCTCGGCGAGTGCAGTGGTATTTTTGGGCCTTCGGCGCTAATAACAATGTCAGGGATACGGTTCCAGAAGGAGAAAGATATGAGATTGACTACAGCGCTTTGCATAATTCTGTGAAACCCCGAAATTTTTGAAAGTGATCTCGTGACCTTGTGCTTAGCCAAACATGGTGACCCGACGTCACACCCGATTAATGAGAGGTGAAGGTTACACACAGCAGCAAGCTTTTGCTGAATTTTGTCAAGGTAGAGTTAAGGGTTGGCAGCAATTATTGCCTCCAGGAATTTAAGGTCACCGGCAGCAAGATACGAGGGACGGCCAGTGCGGCGACTGTACGGATCGTTCACTTGCCCATACTGTTGGTAATTTCGGAGTACATTTGAGACAAGCGCAATAGAACACCTAGCAAGCACAGAAATATCCTTCATGGTGGGCTGATCCTCAAGATACCATCTGACAATTCTTTGTTTGAGATCGTCAGAGAGTGCAGCAGGCATCACGAAAGCAAGTACACAGACGCGATCTTGTTGATCATACGTGACATCAGTCACTGTGTTTGGCAAGGCACGACGAGGTCACGAGACCAGTTTCCAAATTTTTGGAGTTTCACAGAATTATGTAAAGCGCTGTAATTAATGTGTGATGCACGCATCTGGACCCTTAGTCCCTGGTGCTCGAATCCTTTTTTTTTTTCGTCAACGATTCGAGCTCCTGGACCTTCCGTCACCGCTGCCGGCAGTCCATGCGGGCGCTGCACAAGGTCCGGCCAAGGAAGGGTGTCTGCATCCTTTGTAAATAACACCAAAGGCCAAACTCGCCACCGCCCGTTCTCCACAATTCCGCTGACTGACAGGGCCAGCAGGATCTATGCAGCGGACAATACCCCTGACCGTCAACGTGATGATTCCCAACACAAACGCTCCATTCGTGCAGAGCACGAATACTATTTTGAGTGCTCAGATGCCTCAGCATGTCCCTCAGTCAACAGCCACTGCACTCGCACAACTTTATCCACGCGACTTTGGTCTGGGTCTACCCGCCCAACCAAGTAATAGGGTAGACCCTCAACACCACCCCCATCCTGCTCCCAATGGTGTTCGACCAGGACCCCCATCCGCGCCACCGCGCCCGGTTCCATACATGCCAACGGCGAGTGCAAACGCACCGCCAACGCTGACCCCACAGGTACACACTCTGCCTCCCATGCCTCCCCCCTCGTTCCACTATCCCACTCCCGGCCCTACCCATCCCGGCCATGCCCCAACCAACTTTCCAGCCACTGCTCAATACACAGTCACGCTCCCACCACCATCGATATCGGCCCCGATACTCAGAGAAAACATACCCCCCCAGCACACATCGATATCAAGTCAGACCCTCCCTGGAGCACATACTCCTGCTCCTACTTCCAGACCACCCTCTACGCGGCCGTCCAACGCTGTTTACGCGGGTGCTGAGGATTTGATCGCGTTATTTAATGCGGAACTTGCGAAAATCAGCGATGCGAATGAGACGTCGCTTGGTTGGATGCGGAAACAGTTGGCACGGGAGAGGGAGGAGAAGGAGATGTTGGCGAAGCGGGTGGAGGAGCTCGAGAACCAGTTGCGAAACTTTCGAGGCTATGGGCAGCCGGCAGGGTTCCGGGTGCGGGAGGGATCAGAGAGAGGGCGCGAGCAATGGAAGGAGGACAGAGCCGCAGCGATCTGGTGAGAGTCAATGGCAGTATGCAATATTGGGGATGTTTTTAGCTCGCGTGGGTCGGTGCCACAGTGGCTGCCAGATATATCGGTTGGGATGCAACTTAATGAATATCGTGATTCGTATGCTACCTAACCAAGAGAATTTTATCAGAGCCTCACAGTCGTGAAAACGCTGTCTCCCCCTCACGGGCTCCAGAAGGACCCTCTATTTGGACCTTATCCCGCTCATATACTTCCTTCACTCCATCATAATCTCGTATAGGCTCTTCCCATAGTGTGCTCTCCCTCTCAAAAATGTCCGCCAGGGGCAACTGGTGCTTCTGCCACTTAAACCATTCCGGCATGAAAAACCGCTCCAAATTGTGTGTGGACAGCCCTGGGCCAGACTCGAACGCATTCGTTCGTTCGCCCATGCTTGTTTGCTCCGTTTAACATGGCGGAAGATTGGTCACATGTATGCCACCAGCCTCCTATTTCCTGCAACCCGTACCAAGCTGTTGGCTGCAACGTTTTCTGCTACGTCAATGTGCAAATATCCGCTCTCCTTTCCGATCCTCCGGCTGTTGTACCTAATCAAAATCGTTCGTATCTATACAACCCACCATACAACACCTCAACTATTTCGTAATTTTTATGTATTCCCGGCCCCTTCCCAACACTATCCGCCTTTTACCCTTAAACGAGTCTTTCAACAGTCAGTGCCACAGCAGTTAAAGGGAAGGCAGCAAGCAAACCTCAAACTAACTTAACGGTGAGATTTTTTACGCTGAGGCGGGGTAACTTCGAGAAAAATGATGAAAAAAAGATTGAGAACGCACTCCAACCGCTCCATAAAGACATATGCCCCAAGTATCAGGCTCGACCACCGCTCCCCCATGGGCTCGCAACTAGCCAGGATGTCATACACCTCACATATATTCCTCCCTCTTGTATCCACCACTGGAGAAAATCGTATCTGCTTGTCACTTCAGCCACCTCGACGTACAAGCCTGTTTTCTCTTACCCATCTTTCGGCTCTCGAACCTGATCAAAATTGTCATATCTACACCCCCACCATACAACGCAGCTATTTCGTGAACCTTATGCTAGTTTTAGCCACCAGGCTGATAAGCCTCGTGTTCCTGGACAGTACGGCTCGGATACTACATTTTCTTACAGAATATACAAAGCAGAATACAACATTGGACGACATGCAAACAACAGTCCATGGGTATCTATCTGTACTGAGTGTAAAAGCACAATAGTCCAAAACTCTATCCATAACCTGCCTCCAGCTATCTCAGCAGGTTCATCTCTCTCCATTCTACCTCGCCGATCTCCCCAAGGTCTTTTCCCCGATGTTCACTCTCTTCAGGGTCTCGGGATTGGTCGGATGGGCTATATTGAGGTAATAATGTTTCACTGCTAGGCCCCGAGTTAGGGATGGGAGGGGGCCGGATGCCGTCGATGTCGAGAAAGTGTTTTCTGAGAAGTGCTACGACTTGTGCTTGTTCGTCGGGGGAAAGAATGTCGTCCTGATCTTCGTCGGAAGGGGAGGTTCCACCTCTTGACCTCCGAAATATATGGATCAAGCCATATATAGACTAAAGGCTTGATCCCTGGTATCATCAAACAACATCAGATATAAGCGAAGTATGTTTTAAAAAAAACCAACGCACCGAATAAGGCGAATAACAGGGTGCTTCCAAAAATTGCTGAAAACGTCCCACTAACGAACGTCCAGATACCACCAGCGAGTGCGATTCCATCAAAGACTGATTGCTCTGTGTAATCTTGCTCGATCTTCCACTCGGGTGGATCGGTTTGACGCATTATCCGAAGTGTGGCCGTGCTATTATCCTGGAGTGTTCAAGGAGAATGGGGCTGGTATGAGTTGGTTTAGATTCGCCACAAAGAAAACGCGACGGGACTGGGGAATCATTGGAGGTTGTGATCAGAATGACAAAAGGTGACATGCTCACCTGCGGAATTCCAAAGAGAATTGCTCCAGGGCTATTGGTCTTCTGTCTATCCCTGATAGACAATGTTGCCGACCCATAGAGATGGGAGCCAGGCAACAGCGGTATTGGAGGCGTGTTGGTAATCACATCTTCTGTCAAGTTGGTGAGACCCAAAAAGACTAGTACATCCAGACTATATGGAGATTTAAGGGGTCGTTAATTCCCAGGGCCTTGTAATCCACCGAGATGAGGAAGTCTGGAAGGAAGGGGTTCACCACCGGCTTGGCATCCCAAGTCTGTTGAGACGTCTTGCAGGAGAAGGTGGTCCAGAAAGCGATCTCATCACTTAAGATGTTCTCTCTGCTTGACTTGTAGCTACAATTTGAAAATAGCTCCGTAGGGGATGTTATCGCTGGTAGGGTTTAGCAGGGATAAGCAAAATCGCACTCAGTTAAAGATGGTCGTGGCCAAACTCACAATTCTCCCACACCATTGATACATTGAGGGGTGAGGGTAACTGGTCTGAGGTGGGTTGCGGGACTCCTAAGCGTGACTTGACCAACTAAAATCCACTTAACCATAAAGTCCATTGCAGTATTATGATGCCAACTCACCGCAATCACTTTGAGTGCTGGAGTCGGCCGTTCAACAATGCCAGCCGGTAGCATAAGTATGGTTTTGGTGGACGTAAAAGCCGTTTGTTGAGTCGGGAGGGCTATTAAGACATACGCTGCAGCCAGTGCCACAGCGATCAAAAAGAAGGTAGCGAGCCAGCCTCGAATCAACTTGATCGCGGGATTGTCTATGCTGAGGCAGGGGTGAGCCGAGAACCGATAGGAAAGAAATGAACACGCACTCTAACTGTTCCCTGAAGGCATATGTCCCAAGTATCAGGCTCAACCGCCGCTCCTTTAGCTTTATGGGCCCGTAACTTGCCAAGATGTCATATCTTTCGCACAAGTTTTTCCCTCTTGCAGCTACCACCTCCCAAACCATAAATAGAAGCGAGAAGACAACGCAGAATATGAGGGCGTCTGAAGCTGCAACTGCAAAGAAAGTGGTTGCGCCGGAAGCCTGATATTGATTCAGGGTAAAAGAGGTAATAAACCTCTTGTAAACCACCACTGGAGAAAAGCCGGACCATTAGTACGGGGGCTTCAGCCATCAGAGATGTAACATACTTGCGCCTGTTTCTACTGCTAGAAACAACAGCTCGCAGATGTTTAGCCAGTATCGTTTCGGCCATACACTGTCATTGACCTGCATTCAAGTACTTGAATAAATCGGAATAGCTCGACGTACCTGTATGTATGACGAATAGAAATCACAAGAGGAACCAGAATAGAAAAAACGAGATCCTTGACTGCCGCAGAGCTCTTCCAATCGATGTCCTCCAAGCACCCTGCTGTGCATGCCACCATACTGATCAAAGCACTCAGGATGAGCAGTCGAAAAACACTTTTCCGCAGCAGCAGAGGGATGGGTCGTCTTGTGTGCTGTAATTGAGGCATGGGTTGTGGAGGAGAGAGGTCAAGTACCAATGAGAGAACTTATATGCAATCCCCCACCCTGAGTCGCAACCCGTCCGAGTCACCTAATATCCGACAGGCTGAGTCATTGTACACTTTCCTGTGCATTGCTATTAATCTACAGTACATTTAGTGCGGTCGCTTGTAGTGTTCCGCAGACCAGAGCGATGGCCACCAAGCCAAGGCGGGCTGTGCGGAAACGAGCCCAAGTTCGGCTAGCAGAACCGCCCAGAACTCAAAGCGTTTATTTTCCTATCCTGTTTGTGGAATTATTCTTGTTGCGTCAGCAGAAGGAAGTAAGTGTACATCTAGTTAGAAATTGATCAACCCTTGCCTGATTCATTTGTGTTTTTTGTCTATCTATCAAAGGGCTTGGAAGATTTTGTGCATTCCATTCCATCACGTACCGGACTACCGTGCCCCTTCCTCACGTCGCGAAAGGCTTGGCGAATTATGTCCCTGTATATTCCTTTTCTGGCCCTGGTGACGTGCTTGATTAAATTGCTCGGCTGAGAGCATGACGGTGGCGCATCTGTGGCAGCTCGCCTTCGGCGTTCAGTGTCACCTCGGAGCTGGGTGTACATACAATACTGGCGTTCCAGGGGTTGCCGTGCGTTCATTAGAATTGCGAACCGGGTGCATCTGAAAAAAGTAATTGTAAGCGCTAATCTCGCCATGGATATGATTGCCGCCCCCACCCTCCAACCCATGAGCACCGAAGTCTTTTAGTTCTGACCAGTGTATTCAAGACACCATAATGAGGTGTACCTAGATCTGTAGAACGCGTTACTCGTGCTTGTGGCATGCTAAGTTATCAATCCCGGCAACTCGGCACTTATTGGAAGATTGAGAGTCCGACAGGGCTCTCAGTCGGTCTGACTTCCTAGGCCTCTGCCAGCCGCATCAGCGCCTCGGCGTGAGTATATCAACGCTAAACGTTAAACAGCAAAATCCAGTACTTATATAGGATCCAACGGCGGATGGCTCGGCGTCCCTCATCACACTCACTCCGTGCAAATCGCGAATGCCATTCCAGGTCCCCAAGAACTTCAATATGCCCCCTTGCCCAACGAGGACCATGTCCGCACTACCGCGCTGTGTACCACATGCGCCAATGTCGAGCACGAATAGACACATACTCCCTACTACACGCGCCAACCCATTTCGTCTCGCTGTCCCCTTCCCAACCCGACCTTGGGCCAATCCTTCCAAACACTGCCTTGGGAAATAAATGGCGGCACTTCCACCAGTACGGATAGCCCCGGTACTCAACGATACTTGTCTAATACACGCCAACAGTTGAGGATTGGATCGCTTTGTTCTGCGAAAACCGGGGATGCGAGTGAGGTGTTGTTTGATTGGACGGGAAAATGTTACAATGATCATCAAACGTGGTGCAACATGATGAAAGTTATATCCAATCTAACGAGGGGATTATTACAGAACCTCACAACCGCGAAATTATTCTCTCGTCTTCCTCCCACAGACTCCAAATGAACCCTCTATCTGGATCCAAACCCTCAACCATTCGATCATACGCTTCCTTCACCGCCTTTGGCCCACGAACCCTCTCCAGCCTGACCCAGCCTACGCAATCCCTCATGAGCTCCTCCCACGCCTTGTTCTGCCTCTCAAAGATTTCTGTCGGGCGTAGCTGGTGCTTCCGCACTTCAAGCCATTCCGGCATGAAAAACCGCTCCAGCTTATCTGTGGATGGAGTTGGAGCAGATTCGAATGTATTCTTCGTCCACTCTTTCGTACTCGCTTCGGCCGACGTGGGGGAAAGGTTGGTGACGCCCAACGAGATGGATGCCACGAGTTTCCCATTTTTATGGGACATCGACAAGTGCTTTCGTACCCGCTCGTTTACTCCATCGTTGCCCGTCACGTCGATATACAACCATCTACTCTCCTCTTCACCCTTCAGCTGTTGTAACTGATCAAAATCGTCGTACGCGTATACTTCGCCATACAATTTCAGCCCTTTCGTAAACTCCAGATTTCTTCTGGACGTTAGACCGATAACCCTCGTGCTCTTGGGCAGTTCACCTCGAGAAACGCGTTTTCCGATCAGATATGCGAGGCAGAAGGCGACTTTGGATGACGCGGAGGAAATAAGGACGGCAGAGATGCCCCCTCGATAGTTGCTGGAGTGAAACCAATCTTCACACCAGTAGGAGGTCCAGAAGAGAGGACGGTAGAGCATGGTAAGGTCTTCGGCTTGGGGTGTAGGCGTGTACTGTGGGTCGGAGGCGCATCGGAGGATTTGGTTATAAGGCCGGCGGTCTTGTTACAGATGAAAAATGGGATAGTGGAATGAGAATTAACTATTTTGAGAGGGGGTTGGAGGGGTGGATGCACGGGATTACCTACCTGCGGGGAAGTGGGGACGGGGAATGTAGAATGCGAATCGGTTGATGTCTGTTGGTGAAACGGGAAGGATGAGGTACTGGGATGGGGCAAGATAGCCGTAGATGCGTTCGTCGACAATTATTTTGGGATGTGTGGATCTAATAACAGTTGCGAAGCCCCATACTGGGATCAGACCATGAGTTTTTGGGCTGATATCGTCTGCAGAGGGTGCTGGGTGGAAGTCAAAGTACCTGTGGGGGGGGAGGGGGTTACCAGTCTGATGTCTGTGAGGGATATTTGCATGAGGGGCTAACCGGAAATGAGGATGTTCGCCCAGAGCCTGGTATGTGATATTGTTAGCTGAGAATCCGAAGCGTTCGACCTTGATCAGGATGTGGTTTTCTGGAAGGTCTGTGGGGAGCTGGGAAGTTATGAGGATAGGTTTGTTTGGGTCTCCGCCTGTGGAGAGCCGGGGGACAGTAGAGCGCAGTGTTCATAGTTATTCTCAAGGGAAAGGGTAGTAGGATAGGATACACTCTATATACGTTTGCTTACTCGGTTTTGTTGTCGCCGGGTGCCGATGGTGCCTTGAAGCGCCGTGGTAACTACGCTTGAATTCACATGATCCTGACCTAAGGTTTAATGTATGTCCTACGGTCTACTGCCTCATTTGTTCGCCGGGCGCCGGGGGAACGGTAATCAGAAGCATTGGAGCCTTGCCGGGTGTCTTTAGGATGATTTTATTCCCACCGAATGCTTAAATGGTATGTGACAATGTGGAGCAGCTCATTTATATAGCCTCAATTCTACCCTGCATTTCTGTGGCCCAGGAAAAAAGGATCATAAAATCTTCATGCAACCTGGAGAAGTTTATAGATAGGATCATATTACACCCTATTAGCCCCCATGATGGCCGAGTCCGAAACGCATGAGTACTTAGGACACAGACATATGCTGGGCGCTCGAATCTTGGTGTTGGAGCCCAAGCACCACTCGGGGGCTGAATCGCATCACGGTGATTGGCAGAAAAAAAGATAATTGGGTCGTCGTCACAGACACCGCCTAGCTTCCATATGTAATCCCTCTTATCTAGCCACTTTGCATCCCAACCACCACCACCATGATGAACGAAGTGACTCCGGGTCTATGGATTGGGGACCTCCCCAGTGCGATGGACGTCGAGAAGCTCAAGGCAAACAAGATCTTCAGCATTCTCTCTGCTATGCGTGGCCGAATCACAGTCCATGAGGTCTGTCTTGTTACGTGGATCAAACAAAACCAAAACACTCACGGTTCTCCAGACATTCATCCGTCATCAGATATTAATCGACGATACAGAAGATGCAGATATCCTCATCCACCTGCTGCCCTCCATACACTTCATTCAAGCCGAGTTAGATAAGGGACGGGGCGTACTTGTGCATTGTCAAGCGGGAGTTAGTAAGTCTTTCAGTCCTGTAACTCCTTGCTGGCTGACTGGGCCTGACGGGGGCACCCAGGCCGCAGCGCAGCCATCGTCGCTGCGTATCTCATGTACAGTAGAAACCTCGACCCAGAAGGCGCACTCGCACTTATCCGCAAGGCCCGTCCTTACATCGAGTACGTTGCTCCACATCCTCAGCCTAGATCTCACTCAACCACACCATCATCGATCAGCCCCAACGCCAATTTTCTACAACAACTCGAGGTCTTCCACAATGCCAACTACCGGATCTCGAAGAAAGAGAAGGACATCCGACGGTACTACCTCGGGCGCACCGTTGATGAGGTGATGAGTGCGTATATCTTATCTCATTCCCTAAAATTTTGATCAATCACACACCCTCCCCCCCATCTCATCTCATCTCATCTCATCTCATCTCGTCCCAGACGGCGACGGCACCCTCCCAAAGCTCGACATGTTCGCAAGCTACCCACGAACCCCATCCGAATCCAACCCACCCACGCCGGGCGGAGCCAACCCATCCACACCCGCCCCTCGCCGTCGGATACGATGCAAGATGTGTCGTCGGGAACTCGCGACGCGCGAGCATATGCTTGACCATGGACAGTTGGGAGCTGCGACACCTACCACGATGGCGCCGGATGTGCGTAGACCCTCTTTCGGGCAGCCCGGTTCAGGTTCATCGGGTCCAGCTGGCGTGGCTTCTGGGTCGAGTGTACCAAGGAGACCTTCGAGGTTGTCGTTTACCAGTGGAGGACTCGGCGATTCGTTGGCGATGACGAGTATTGAACCGAATGGTGCGGGTGGTGAGAAGAAGATTGTTGAGGAGCCTGAACCGATATCTGTGATAGAAGGGGGAGCTGTTGCTGCACAACCGTTGGCAAGAGGGGCGAATTCTGCTGCGGACAGACTGAAGAATTTTAGGAATTTGCTGAAGGAGTCGACTCTATCGTCCTCGTTATCGATGTCGGCTTTGGATGATGAAGAGGATAGCGAGGGAGAAACAGATGGTGCACCACCTGCGCATATATCCGTCGAAGCTGCCAAACTATTGGGGCGGAGGTTGTCAGATGCTGTTATTACCTCGGCTTTGGAACTCAAAGGATCAATAGCTTCTGTCATTGGAGGCGGAGATGGAGGGGCAACGGAGTCATCGGTGACATCTACCACTTCGACGGCGCAAGAGCCAATGGCCACCACCCACTTGATCAGTCCTGCCAATCTCGCCGCCCAGCTGTATGCTAATCCCAAGCTAGCGGCATTGCGCACGCCATCGTTCAGCTCATACTCTTCTGCCCCATCCCCGTCGCCTACCAGTGGCTCTGGTGGTGTAATACAAACCAGGCCACCCGTTACCAGCCCCCCGATCATCATGAATCCAAAGTGCTCTGGATATTTTGTCGAACCAGTTCGTTCTTTTTTCCTTATTCCCCTTTACCTAGCTGAGATGATGGCGATGCAGATGAAGTGGATGGAACCATTCTTGGAGCAAGGTCACTTGGCTGGTAAAATTATCTGCCCGAATGAGAAGTGTGGTGCGAAGCTTGGAAACTATGATTGGGCTGGGGTGTGTTGTGGATGTAAGGAATGGGTGGTGCCGGTATGTTCTGTCTTTGTACAAGTTCTAACAATCAGCTGAGCTAATGATATTGTCTATTAGGGGTTTTGTATTAATCGATCAAAGGTTGATGAGATTATTGTTTGAATAGGTGTTCGATACGTGGTAATACACCCAGTAACCTTTCTAGCCATCGGGAACGCGTACCTTCCTATCGCGCCTCTTATTTTTCCCCTTTCCGGCGTATCTATGTCTCGGTACTATCTCTAGATTCGAACTACTGCTACCCTTGTAATGCTGTCTTGGGGCCAGGTTTAATTGGATACGGACAACATATCGAGAGCGCAACAGGAGACTTAGTGACTCGCAGTTTTCATTTTGCAAGGATGACCACAATATCTTACGTTTCGATGTGACACGAATTGACTGACGCCTTGTGATTCCAAGGGCATCCAAGCCTTTCAGTAGTTATATCTACTCAACGCCCGCTAGGTAGCAGTATCATGTGACGTCGGAGGTTTCGGATAGTGTTGGTTCCAGATGCAGTTCATGATCCATCTGGAAAACATATAGTTGATGGCTTGAGTATATATGTACTCGACGATTTTATGTGCACCCCATTAATGTAGAGTATAGCCGCGTTTTACTCTGTTTAGCTCTTTTCTCTGGACTTTTCGCAAACTATAATATTGCAAATACCCTCCAAGCTGATGTCATTAATAGCCCGCCTTACTGCCTTGCATATAAACGTGTCGTGTCTGAACCATCATAAGTCAGCCTTCCAGTTCCGCTCTTTTCACCAATTGCAGGGCTTGTGTGGCGACCGCGGAATAATAGCAGCCTCAAATGGGGCCGGATGAATTCACTTAAGGCTTGAAATGTTTGTAGCAATTGGAATGGAAACCGACTTACACGATTTGCTCGCTTGTTGAACGAATCCGGGGGGGGTTATCCTCACGTTACCCTTCTCGTCTCACTTCGGAGAGATGTTAAACGTTACGAGTATTTATGCTGTGGCGAGCCAAGACGAGTTGAGAGCAACATACCGACCTGGGCAATTTCTGTGGCAGGGTAGTATATCATTGTACCTGAGGAAAAGGTACCAGGAGCAGGGAATGAACGCACCGACGATCGTAGCCGAACCCACCCATGGTGATTGGATCAATGTCTGTCTCGCCGAGAAAACGCTCCGGTCTGAATATGTCCGGTTCTGATAAATTGGCCTCGTCGTGGAAGATGCCCCAGACATTAGGAACGAAGATGCTACCTGCGCGAACATGCCGCATTTCAGGAATCAAATTTCGAGTCGCACAGCCACTATACCAGCTAGAAAGTAGTAATCCTTGTATATACCCACTGCTTCCGATCTATGAGGGAGAGGCTGTGAGTCTGATCAGCGGATTCTTCATAAATAAAAGATGCTGAAGGATTGCCTAAAGGTGTAGGGGGGTTTCAACGAAAAACTTCTGAGATAATGGCATCGATGTATGGAAGGGATAGGCGGTTGTCGAAGTCTGGCATGCGGTTACCTAGGGTTAAGCCTCGTCAAGTAGAACACTAGCAAACCCACAGTATCAGACCCAGCTTCAAACTGAACGGTGTCAGATCAACAAATATGTTATGGGTGTAATGATTGGAAAGAGCTGACCCAAGTAGGCGATTCCAGCACAATTTTTTACAATCTCCTTGCCAACTTCCTCCTTGGCAAGCTTATCGGACACAAAACAGGGCTGAGCACTTCCTTGCGCCTGGACAGATGCCATTAGGCGGGTTTTTCTCATGCTTAAACACTCTACTCACCATCTCCCTCTTCGTTTGCTCGAATGGGACATCTCGTATGTCCCCGACAAGCTTAGCAGCGGCCCGAGCTTTCCCCTTGAAGTGCGCACCGGGAAACCATGCGAAAGATCTCTCGGGTTCAGAATGTCATATGGCAAGTTGATGTCGAACCATACTTGGGATATATTTTAAAGCCGGGAGGAGGTCAACCAAGTTCGATCCAACATGTAATAAGGTTTGCAACAAATCCGCTAGCGCCCCTGTCTGCAAGGGCCACGTAGTAGTCATTTTCAAAATTTGACCTCGTGCTCGTACGTTAGTTTAAGGACGACTGTGCCTGAAAATCTGTTTATGTTCAACGGGGATCAATGAGACTGCGCTTCATAATAGTGAAGAAGAAACGCTCTGACTGTCGCACGTGGGCGCGGAACTGGACAAGTTGGTATAAGAGCCCTGTTGTTGCCTTCCGAATAACGGGGAAATAGGGAATGTTCCTCTGCTGGAAATACTGGTAGGGGGTTTTGCGGTGACGCCTGTCACCGGCTCATAGAATTCATAATCATTCCCGGAATTTATCATTTGATGGTTAACCTCCAATGTTCCGTATGTGGCATGTGTGCAAAGTCCCAAGCCCATTCCGTGAGCTCACTGGCCATGACCTAGGGCGAGCGGGTAAAAACTAAGTTACAGATAAGGAGGAGCTATGACCCACCATGCGGGGCCCAACAGTCCACTACCCAATCTAGGATGGGCTAGTGAAGGTGTTTGAAGCTTGAAGTTGGGAGCAAGCTCGTGTATATCAGGGAGACTGGACCGGTTGATTCAGGAGCCCTGTCGTTGCCTTTCGAATAACGGGGAAACGGAGATGAATATTCCTCTGCTGGAAATGCTGGTGGAGGACTTTGCGGTGACGCCTCTCATCAGCTCGTTGGTTGAGATACGTCGATTTCACGCAACTCTAACGAAAAACGGTCTGCCGCAACTTCGCCTCGGTCACTTGTTTGGCTCTCCCGTGGCCCGAGCCCTACGGTGCTGTGACATGTGCCAACTCAATGAGTTCCCACAGCATGGGCCTCCATCGCCGCAGATCGTTCACCATCGCTAGCCCTAGGGGTGGCCTCGACTACAGCAGGCTGACCGATTTTGGAGGTCCCAAAGGCAGCAGATTCGACGTCCCTGAACTACAACCACACTTGCCATCGGCCCCCTTCTTCATTGAGCTTCCGAAAGGACTTAGGCCTTTGCTCCAAGGTAACGTGCCTCACACATATCGTATGCTGTTTGACCACGGCTCGATCCTTTGTGCCAGGACCTTAGCTGCCAGATCCAGCTCGAGGACCGCGAAGCTGATAGTCCTTGGCTGCAGCTACACCTTCGTCGGCCACCTCAAAGTTACAAACCGTAAAGTGAGCTAGTTCATAGCTACTACTGTCCAACCGTGATCAGGTATCATTCGCTCAGGTTACTGTCAAAGTGCTATGCCTGAGTCGTTATGAAAGAGACCGGAATAAGCGCAGAAAAAAGCCTTGCAGAGGTAACATCATGCATTATGAACGATAGACTTTAACGATTCAAGGGACCTAACATGCTTGATTAGGGCTTGATTCAAGAAGTATTAGCATCCAAGGACCTGCGAACACCCCAATATCCTTGAGTTTCTTGGTTTTTCGAATGATCTTGGAAAGGAGATATTCCTCGCGCATTCTTCAGGAGGACTCAAGCCTTGGGACGACACACTCTTGAGCCTCTCGAAATCTGGGTGTGGTGACGCCCAAAAAGTTGCGATGGGTGGCCCTGGGCAAGCCATCATGCCAGCTCTCATCTATCCGTATTGTGAACAAAGGGATGTGGGCGCCAACAGCTTGAGGAAGTTGAAACTGAGTCTTAACGAAAGACTGTTCCTGGTGCGTTGAACCATATCTGTGCAATCCACCCTAGTGACCACCCCCTCCTCATTCCAGATTAAGGGGGTAGCTGAGGGCTTAAGGTACCTTCATCAAATAGGAGTTGTACATGGAAACCTTGAGCCAGTACGCCAGCTCCAAACGCTCTTATCACTCCGCTAAGTCGTCCCCCAGTGCAATGTCCTTGTTCACAATGATGGTCGTCCACTTCTGTGTAACATTGGCCTAACCAGAGCTTTGAGTCGCAGTAGGAATGCTGGTAATCCGTATAGTCCCAGACGGTATCAATCCCCGGAGCAAAGCGAGGAGGACGACAGAGAAGGGCACCCCGGCATCGGACGTATACTCATTTTCAATGACTTCTTACGAGGTGTGTATCACGATGTGTCCCTATCAATTGTGAGTCCTAAAACCCTTTAGATATGGGTTGGCTCGAGACCTTTTGATGATCACGATTTCGATCCCGGATTCTCAGTAGCGTTGAGAGAAAGACCTAAATATCCAAACCCAGGTTCGAAAGAGACCCGTCTTCTTTGGAGGCTGTTCAACGCATGTTGGGCAGAGCAGCCGGAGGAGCGAGTGAACATGAACGTCGTAGTGCAAAAACTAGTAACCATGAAAATTGCATCATAGTGGATTGTACAATTCTGTATCAACGTGCCCTGTCTGAAGCGCTTGGAATGTAACAACCTGCGTAGAGAGTTTTGGGTGATTAACCAAGTCCGTCAAACACGAGGTAAAAGAACGAGTGGGTTGGAGATTAGGAGGGTAGGAGTAAAGACAGTGAGTCCGAGGAACCAGAGACCGACAAAACGAGAGAGAGGGAGGGGAAGACTATTCTAGCGAGGCGCACAAGCACCCAGATTTATACTACAAATCCAAGACAATTAGCTATGAAAAGTAGAATAAGTCGCAGAGGAAAGTGAATGCATATCTACAGAGACAAAGGAGAAAATTATGTTAAGGAGGAGGGGACACTGTGCCACCGGGAGTGACAATACCTCGGGGAGTCAAGATGCATCAGGATTGATGGGACAATGGTGAGGAGGGAGCACACATTGGGCTATACACGGAGGTGTGTTTGCTCCCTCACAGAGGGTAGTCCACATAGTCAACCTGGGTTACAAGCAGCCTTACAATTCTCACTTTTGTTTTATTATCACCACTCTATCTATAGGAACTGGGTAGAAGCCCCAACAACGGACACTGTCGGCTTGCATACCTAAAATCCCCAACACCTCACCAATCACCCTTTCACCGCCAAACTAGAGCGTTCTGTATCTATTCACACACCAATCACCAGATAAACACCGTTCTACCAGGCGCTTTGTCGTAGGGTTTTTACCTTGAATCCTCATCAATGATTCGAGTGTGTAGAGGATCTGGGGTCGTTTATACGGGTAATCAAGGAGCTGTGTCTTGGTAAGGAGGGGGTGAAGGACGCGAAGATAACTCCATTGCAGCTGTTCAATCTATTAGTTTGAGCCAAAGAGATAGAACTGAGAGGGTCATACTGATTCTCTATTTTCATCGAGATCTGCGAGCTCGCGCAAGAAAACATCGACTAGGATGCAAAGATCACCGGTGTAAAAGTACTCCGACATCTCCTTGGTCGTGAAAAGCAGGTACAAAAGCTTGGTGATAAGCAGCTGCATGCACAAGTCGTCAGGAGTGTGTTCTTGAAGAAGCTCAGATATGGTTTGGATGCCTGAGGGAAAAGTAAACTTACTTGCGTGGCTAAGCATAAAAACCATATTTTCCCCAAACGTTTTGCTGTACTTGAATCGGCGCATCAACACCTTGAGTACACGATTTGGCGGGTGCGACATAGGTAGTTCCGACGAGAAAGGCGCGATCATAAATTGCTCGTTTAGAGAGACCTATGTAATAGTCAATCCTTATCCAGCTTCGAGAAGGAGGGAACTTTACTATGAGTTTGATGACGGAGTAATTGAATGTATCATCTCCCACATCCCTAGTTTGCTCCATGAGGTCAAAGAGCTGGTCCATGAAGTCGTCGCCAAAAAGTCCTGCAGGTGTTAAGTTAGCCACGAGCATCAACCCCAGCAGCGACACCTACGGATATCCTGAGGGGAGAACTTCCGCATCCTGCAGATCTCATACAATAGCTTTACGCTCATGGTCCGTAATTTGGCTTCGATGGGAACGGGAATTGACAGAATCTCGTTTGGGCCTCCCACCGTCCCAGTGTAAATGTCTTCAACCTCAGAGTCAATGTCAACGAAAACGTGGTTTATGAGTGGCGGAAGGAAGGGCTGCCAGCGTTTCTCGGACCTCATGAAATCGGGCTTCCGTTTCCCATACCAGAAAAGTATATTGTAAAAGATGAAAAGGGAATGTGGATCCGTAGTCTGCGAGCGGAAATAACATGGTGAGGGGGCGTAAGGGGTGATGTGGAGACGGAGCGAATGACGCAAAAAAAGATGAGATGCTCACCGACTGAGCGTCGCACACGATAATATCACACATCCTTTCCGAGTGAAAGACAAAGAGCTCTGAATTAAGTAGCATCTCGAACGCATGCTCCAATTGCAAGGGACTTTGTAGGTAGCGTTCTGTGAGATACATCAGCACTTTCCAGCCTGCCGCACCCGCAGGAATACACATGCCGTGGTACGCTGAGCACAACGCCAAAGATCTTCCCAATGCAGCATCGAATAAAGTAAGGATTTTTCTGCCAGGTAACCTGAGAATATCCTCGAGTTCTGGAGTAAATCAGAAAGATCGCCCTCGATGTGATCCAAGGGCCAAGCATACCAGACCAGAATTGCTGAGCCGTTTCAATAAGATAGCCATTGCCTAGGTCATTGTTCATAGTGGCTGCGGGAACCAGGCTTACTCCGGTTGGTGTTGTGACCCAATGCCCATGAAAGATCGTGAAGGAGTGCCCCCAAACTCTGGCGCTGCAAGGAGGGAATAGAAACCCTAACCTTAGTTTATCCTTGCAGCCAAACAGCGGTGGTCACGTGCTTATCACGTGGTCATGGGGAGAAAGGAAGAAGATGAAAGATGTCAACGAAAGTTCTACAGGGGTATTCTAACTAAACGCACCCTGTTCCTCATTCCCGTTCTCATCAGGCTGATCATCCCTATCGTCATCCGCGCCACACTGATTCCCGGTCTGATCCTGAGAGCCAAGATTGTTCTGCTAGTTGTGTTTCTGGGACACTAATAGGCACTCATGCCAGGACCCATCGTCGGCCTTTGGAGCCTCTTGAGGTTAAAAGGAGCTCCTCCGAGCACCTGTGGCCTGACCACTGAGGCCGACCCGCTTTGCCAGCTTGGTTATACCACCACACAAGTGTCCTCCGCTGCTTGAAAAGCAGCCTGGTAGATTTTGACGAGGTCACGACAGATAGACAGCGACCATAATGGTATATTGAAAGCTGGGGAAGAAAGACCCGAATATTTCAACCCAGGCTCAAGAAAGACGTGTTCGAAGCGGAAGAGCAAGTGGCCATGAAAATCGTAGCGCAGAAGCTAGGCAACCCCCGAAAATCCCGCTACAGTGAATTTTACAATACTGCATCCATGTACCTCACCCAAAGAACTCGGAATATATACACTTACGCAGAGCTATGGGTAGTGTCCTCCAGGAAAGGTGGTTTAAAGTATTTCATCGACCAGAGGAAAGCCAAATCCTAGTCAAAAAAGACAAGTTACCGTCAACATAAGTTCCCGCAGCGATAACTACAGTAAACGTCGGACTGTGTACAAGTACAGGGAGCAGCATGGAAGTCCAAATCAGGACAGGAGCACAATCACGGCGGCTGAATGTGAAACTCGTTTCAGACGCAATTTTTCAGTGAATGAAAACGGAGAACGCCAACTTGCAGGATGTCTTGTAAAGGATTAGGGGTTTCCAGTGCTGTTTATGAGTGTGGCATTGCTACTGTTGGAAGTAGTACTGCCGTTGACCTTGGGCGGGGGAGTATCAAGATAGCGTTTTGGATCAAGTAAGAGAACCAAGGCTGCCCTTTCACTATATCCAATCCAGAATGCCAATAGTGTTTCCAGTACAGGCAACTCACTCCCGTCGCTATGAAGCGACAAGAAAAAATACGGACGGTGCCGTTCCGTCAAGTCCTGGGGAAACCCGTTTGAGGTGGGCAGCGACAGTTCTTTATACCGCTCCCGTAACTGTCTGTCCGTCTCGGATGTTGGCGCGAATCTGAGAAGAGGATCATCGCCCTGCTGTATTATCAAAGATTCCGCATCAGTTTCAAAGAATCAGCCAGTATATCAAGCGACCCACCGCAACCACTAGCCAGGAAAGGAAGCGAGAAAATGCCTTCTCCTCTGCAACGCTGATTTGGGGGGGAAGATGGCGAAAATCAAGTCCTTTTAGCCCGCGAAGTACACGCATCTTCTTGCTAGCGCCAACCTCGCGCCAAATATCCCAGCAGTGTTCTTCAACAAACTCCTGAACCCGAGTCAGGCTCGTGGTTATTGACGCAGAGGGAACGGGCCATATGAGCCCCTCGGGATCGACCCCGTCCCTGCGACACGCAGGACCTTGGAAACTGAGGACTCTGGCTGACGAAGAGGATGGAGGAAAACTTACTTTCGTTGGCACAGTTGACCCGAAGAAAATAGTTATGCAGATCAAGGGCTTGCAAGGCAAGCTGATATGACTTGGGGTTCAAGGCGAACGAACTGGATCGCGACTCATCCATAAGGAAGTCCATAAAAGATTTATGGTGGGGATCGATGGAATGTTGATGGGCAAATTTTCGGCTGGGAACTTTGAGGACAGAATGCAAGTCCTCAAGTGCACGAGTAAAGCCACCAGACCCGATGCAGAGAAATATTGCAATATCGAGGGCAGTGGTGGTCAGCCGCAGCTCCCCTGATCTGTTGGCAAGAAAATGAGGGAATGTAAGAATGTCCTTTGTCATAGGAAGGACAGAGGGATGAATGTTTGACATGATCCTGCCGTAGAAGTTGTCGAGGTGAAGCAATGGGTGATCACGGCGGCCGTCTGCACTTCCTGTAACGGCATCCAGACATTCCTGAAGCAGGGATTCCAAGGACACTGTCTTGCTGCGTTTGCGACGGTCCTCAATGAATCGGAGAATAGTTTCCGCAAGAATAGGGAGCCCCTCAATCTTCTCCAACAGCTCTTTTCTGAGTTTGCCTGTGGCCGGGGGTTGATTGACATTTGGTGTCCATGGCAGGCGCTTTTCGAACATGGCGTGTACAACCTGAGGATCGCATTTAAGCTCCTCATGCTTGACAACCGGCTCCGATGTTACACGAGGTGTGATTATCTTTGCTATGGCCGGCTCGGGCCGACTGCACAGGAGCCAACGAATTTTGGCGTTCCTCCATACTGTGCCGTGCTCCAGGATGAATTTGATAAGTTGACCTCGGGCAGCTTGAGCGTCATTACCCTTTTCACCGCACTCGTCCAAACCATCAATGATAATGACTAATGGCCGCCGCGCGGATTCGGACTGGCATCCAACGAGATCCCTGAGGGGGCGGACAATGAGTTCCAAAAACTGGTGTCGCAGGTTACCCGGATCATCGAGCATCATGCGCTCCTCCGCGAGGGCTGCAATGACTTCAGACCTATAAACCGCGTCGCGAGTTGCCAACTGATAGGCAATAGTGGCTATGACCCCGATGTGATTATTGCGCTTGGGCTCGGTGAGCGTAGAAAAGTAGAAGACGGCCCCGAGACATCCAGCGTCCTCACAGTCCTTTGCAAATGTACTCGCAACTGCGGTTTTACCGACGCCAGCTGGGCCCTCAATCCAATTGACGACCAGTCTGTCCGAGTCATCGGCGGCTGCGTTACGCCAGTCCCTCAGTCTTTGTCTTAGCGCACGGCGTGTCCCTTCTTCGCATTTCTGGTGATCAGGAGCGAGGTGGGCATCACGGACCCGCTTACTCCTCGGGATGGCAGTGTCTGACGGACTAGCTGAGCAAAGCAAGTGACAACAGCTCACCACAAAACACACCTAAGGCGCTCTTAGGCAAAGGCTTTTTAATGCCGAGGAGAGCCTGAGCTTGCGGATAGCGTGACAAAGGAATCATTTTGCAGTTCGGAGGGTGAACAAAGATGTGGGATCGATAAACGACACCTATTAAAAGAGCATAGCTTCTCGCAATTTGCCGTCCTTGACCCTTGTCTTAAGCGCGACCGCATGCTGTATCTCTCTCACAAGTCCCCGAGCAAGCAAGAGTCGCTGCGTAAGATCACATCCCCAAACCTATGACCGCTCTCGCCTTACTCACTTCGCTCTAGATAATCCATGATGTCAGATGTTATTCCGCTTGTCCCGAATACCATAGAGGCCAACCCTGACATCGCAGGCATCGGCGTCCGCATTGCTGTATACATCCAAAACTTCATGGTCCTTGCCACAGCCCTTTCCACACTCACAGACGGTACAATTACCACGATCGAAAAGCGAACTGTTGCGGCACAGACATCAGCAATTCTTCTGTCTGCCTGTGCACTTTTGTTGTCAGCATTTGTCCAAGCCAGCACGTTTGGAATAAGCACGTATCACGCGATTGTCATCCTCAACCTTGCCTGGATGAATAGTACAAACACTCTGGCCTACGTTCCTCTGCAATTTGTGCGTTCGATGCGCGAGCAAGAAGAGGACGAGCAGGAGGAGGACAAGCCGTGGTGGCATAGCATTGTATCACCACCATTTATCTTCGGTTCACTTCACCTTACCATTCTCTCGGCATTTGGCCTGTGGTTTTGGACTAGACCTGGCATATTCGGCGCTGAAGGGCAGCAATTACCAATTCCACTTCACATCCTTAACCACAATGTTGTGGCAACTAGTCCAGCACTTCGAAAAGCATCCCTGGCAATCTACGGCATGTTCACAGTCCCTGTATTCAATGTACTTTTTGTCGATATCATCGTCCTTGTACCAGCTCTCATGGTATATTGGATTTTACTCTTCGTCTTTGAATGTGCTTTGCGCAAAGAGGGTTTCAAGCGTGCAACTGCATTTGGCGCCGCGTATCTGGTCGTCTTAATTGGCATAAACGTGGCTATTGTAGCCGATACCGAACGTATGATTGACCAGACAAGGCAGTACGTGAAACCTGGAGAGTCGCAATGGACGTATGGTCAAACACTTGCTATTTTCCTCCTGCTATTACCAGTGGTGGAGTTTTTGCGCGTTCTGAAAGAGGTGACACACGCAAAGGAAAACCGGGTCCGAGAGCAGGAATTGGACAGTTTTGGTGGCCTTCCTCGACTTTTGTTCCCTATTATCAAGTTCTTTCGAAATCGCCTCTCCAGAGCTTCTCTATCCCCCTTGCCACAGCGGTAGATTTCCATCACTGACCTTCCAATTTGACATGGATCCGATCCCTGTTGTTCATCCTGCACCAACCCTCTCCAAGTTCTCGAATGCCCCCCTTCAAAGCGTTCTCGTGACTTTGTCACTCATTTCCTTGCCTCCCCCCGAATCCAAACCCCGGAATGAATCATACCCCTCCATCAACTATGGCAGAATATGCCCCTTTGTCACTGTCTTTCTATATTTGATTATGTTCTTCCATACGCCCGTGTAAAAACTCCTATTGTACAGGAATCTTTCTCTCTGAAAGTCAACACCCACTTCCTGTCGATTCCTCGGACTGAGAATCCTGTGTACCATGACATATTCAATCTCACGTGACATCAATCTCCCGAATTTCCACCCCAACTAGTTGTCTCCATATGCTCAATACACTTCCCGCCCACCCATCTTCCGTGCTTCTCACTTGACAAATAGTGGGACGCATGTGTTGTCCTGTGGCTTCTCTTCAATATCCAATCTCGCGTGATCTTGACCAGTTGATTCGTGGTCGTCCTCTGGGGGAATTTGTGCATTCACGATCGCGGAACGAACTCAGGTGGTCTCCCACTGCCTCCTGGACCGAATTATCGGTGACTTTATCAACGACTGATCCAATGGACTTGGTTTGTGACGTGCTGAATAACATCTGTAATTTTTCTCGTATCCTCACAGTGATGGTAGTGACTTGCCAGCTTGCCGGTACCGGAGACTCTTTTGGCATTATAGAATACATATACCGCAACGGTGGCCTTAGTTCTTTTGTTCAATCCAGAACGCTATCATGACACGATCTCACTCACACCTAGCAGCAGTGTTACACATACCAGCGGCACCGGGGAGTAACCGTAACAAAGGACGCCACTTTATAGGGCATTTCACGAACTGGCGTTCTCCAAAGACCATTTTATATCGAAACGAGTCACAATTCCTAACGCCGAGGATGATACTGACGGACCCCACACTGGCCTTTAGCCGGACTGCCCTCCAGTCAAAACATCCCTTCCAGTTTGCTAATCACTCAGAACTCTCTATGCACGTTGTTACATTCTCGAGTTCTTTAGGCGAGGCGCAATTGATGCGGAATTGTACATACATACATGCAATTCACTGCGACGCAATTTTCATGGTTGCTAGTTTTTGCATCACGACGTTCATGTTCACTCGCTCCTCCGGCTGCTCGACCCAGCATGCTTTAAACAGCCTCCAAAGGAGACGGGTCTCTCTCGAACCTGAGTTTGGATATTCGGGTCTTTCTCCCTTCGCTGCTAAATGTCTTCGATCATTATCAAAAGGTTCTGAGCCAACCCAAATCTAGATATGGAATATTTTGGGAATTGCAATCGATAGGACGGATCATGATGCCCACCTCGTACGAAGTCATAGAAAATGAGTATACGTCCGATGCCAAGGTGCCTTTCTCTGTTGCTTCCTCGCTTTGCTCTGGGGATTGATACTGCCTGGAATAGCATGGATCGCCGGCACTCCTACTTCGACTTAAAGCTCTGGTTAGGCCAATGTTACACAGAAGTGGACGACCATCATTGTGAACGAGGACATTGCGCTAGGGATGACTTAGCGGAGTGAGGAGAGCGCTTGGAGCTGGCGTACCGGTTCAAGGTTTCCATGTGCTACTCCCGTTTGATGAAGGTACCTTAAGCCCTCAGCTACGCCCTTAATCTGGAAAGGGAGTGTCACCAAGATGGATTGCACAGAGATGGTTCAATACGCACCAGGGACAGTCTTTCGTTAAGGCTCGGTTTCAATTTCATCAAGTTGTAGACAGTCACATTTCCTTTTTCGCAATACGGATAGATGAGAGCTGGCATAATGGCTTGCCCAGGGCCATACATCGCAGCTTCCTGGGCCCCAGCACACCAAGATTTCGAGAGGCTCAAGTATATATCGTCCCAAGGCTTGGGCCCTCCCGAAGAATGCGTGCGGAACATCTCCTCTCCAAGGTCATTCGAAAACCCAAGAAACCCAAGGATATTGGGGTGCTGCAGGTCCTTGGATGCCGATATTTCTTGAATCAAACTCTGATCGAGCGTGATGAGTCCCTTGGATCACTAAATCTATTATTCATAAATGATGTTACCTCTGCAAGGTTTTTTCTGCTCTGATTCCGATCTCTTTCATAGGGACTCAGGCGCAACACTTTGACAGCAACCTGGGGGAATATTATCCCCATCACGGATGGACAGTGTAGCAACTATAAACTGACTCACTTTACGATTCACAACTTTGAGGTGGCCGACGAAGGTGTAACTACAACCAAAATCATTGGCTCTACAGTCCTCGAGCTGGATCTGGCAGCTAAGGTCCTGGCATAAAGGATCGAGCCGCGGCCAAACAGCATTGTGAGGTATGTTACCTTGGAATAAAGGCCTATGTTTTCCGGAAGCTCAGTGACGAAGGGGGCCGATGGCAAGTGTGGCGGTAGTTCATGGGCCTCGAATCTGCTGCCCCCGGGACCCCTTAAGCCAGTTAACTTGCTGTAGTTGAGGCCACCCCTAGAGCTAGTGATCTTGAACGATCCGCG
This sequence comes from Lepiota brunneoincarnata, assembly GCA_023014365.1. Classification (NCBI taxonomy): domain Eukaryota; kingdom Fungi; phylum Basidiomycota; class Agaricomycetes; order Agaricales; family Agaricaceae; genus Lepiota; species Lepiota brunneoincarnata. The sequence continues at coordinate 384,802 of JAEBUN010000016.1, forward strand.
GCCATGGAGGCCCATGCGGTGGGAATTCATCGAGTTGGCAGTCCCAAAGCGTCCGTGGTCGTAAAAATCCATCTTGGAACTCATGGAACCATAGGGCTCATAGGCATAGGGATCATTGGGAGACATCATTGTCACACACCGAGGTCAGAGTCAAATCAATAAATAAGAATCCCACGGGCCGGGACGGGAAGGCCAAATAAGCGACCGAGGCGAAGTTGCAGCAGACTGTTTTTTCGTTATAGTTACATGAAATCGACGTGTCTGAGGGTTAAAACATAAGCTATGTGCATACTTTCCCATGAGTTAAAGGCATGCCCACAATATTTTCTCGCTGGAACCGTTTGTAAGTGCGCAGTGTGTCACAGAATCACGGACGCAGCAGTGGCAGCGCATCAGATGGTGTCAATGGACTTGACTGTTTGGCGTTGTTTCCTGAGTACATCCGAGCGTATACACAGCAGACAGCCTAATAACCCATCGCGATCCATCCATGGGCATTGGCCTCCCCAATTCCGGCCCCTTTTATAGTCACTATGATAACCGCTACCCCCCCGGTTTCCGTTACCCTCCGGGCCACAAAGGCGACTACCACAAAGGAGCTTATGCCCATGCCAATACTGGGCACCAACACCATCACAGCTGCCGTGAGCGCTTGTCCTATCGGTTGAGCTCCGTCCAATGCTCATTGTCTTGACCAGACTGCCGCATAGAATTAATGCAATCCCGCCCCACCGACCGGGAGCTTCCAAAAAGCATCGAGGAGATCTCCGGCAAGGTAGCTTTATCTTACACATGCATCATGCAGTTTAAATAGCTTGGAGCTTTGTTTCAGGACCTTAGCGGTCTTATCCATCTTGAAGGGCGATGCTATGATTCTAGGATTCACATCCACAGCGGCCACCTCAAAACCACAGGACTCCAAGTATGTAGGCTCAAGGTCACTACATGATAATTGATCAAGCCTGGGAATCACTCGTCCAGGTTGCAGTCAAAGTGCTGGAAACACGCCACGAGGCTGTGAGTCGCAATCCGGGCCGGCTGAAAATAGTATGTCGTCGATTGTTAATGGTATATAAGTTACTTACGGGTTCACTGATCTGACATACTTGATCAGAATTTGGTCCAAGAAGTTCTAGTGTGGAAGGACTTGAAGCACCCCAATGTCCTAGAATTTCTCGGCTTTTCTAACGACCTAGGAGAGAAATTTCGCGAGCTCTTCTTGCGTAATCGTAAATTTAGGAGTGACCCGACGTGGACAATGCTTGCAACATCGCATTGCGGGGGCGCGAGACAAGCTGGAGAGGACGCATGGGCTGGACGCGCAAATTCAATGGTCCTGGCTGGCGACCCCGTTATGCCAGCTCTTGTTTCGCCATATTATAGCCAAGGAACCGTTGCCAAGTACATCAAGAATGAACCGAGTCCGAGTCCTGCCACAAGGTTGTTCCTCGTGCGTTGCATCATATCCCTCTATAACTCAGCCGTTGTGATCCATTCTCTCAAAGATTAAGGGCGTAGCTGAAGGTTTAAGATACCTTCATCACATGGGTATTGTGCATGGAGATGTTTCACCTGTATGTCAGTCTGAGGCACTTCGATCACTGTGTTGACTCCTCCCAGGAGAGTATCCTTATTCACGACGATGGACATCCGCTTCTTTGTAACTTTGGCTTGTCTAGAGTTGTGAACAGGGGTGTAGAAAGAGCTTCATCTGATGTCGGTCGTTATCAATCCCCGGAACAAACTTCCAAAGGAACAGGCAGGAATATGTTGACTGATGTATTTGCGTTTTCGGTGACCTCTTATGAGGTAAGTGTCAAGTTGCGTCCGACTAATCCTAACTCATCCCTTCCGTAGATCTGGACTAGCTTGACCGCTTTTCCCGATCAGGATAGACCTGAGGAGTCAATTATCAGGGGCGAAAGACCCGAATATCCAAAGCGAAGTTCACGAGATACCCGTCTGCTTTGGAGGCTACTTGAAGCATGCTGGGCTCAGGAGCCGGACGAGCGGGTGAACATTAACGTCGTGGTTCAAAAGCTGGCAACCATAAGGATATAATGAATATTCCGTACCGTGTTGTATATTTGATCTAGAGAGCTTGGAATGTACGAATATATTGTTTGCGAATGGACATACATAACTTCGTCTTTACACCTTATCCCTATCATTCCTCCCTTGGCGAACCTTAATTTTGCGCGTACATCACACGATAACCAGGCTCCTACCTCGCCGTGATGCAGCCGTTCGGGCCGGGAAGGCGTAGGACAAACTCGATCCCACACAAACTACGTCGGCGAATTCGAAATCATCGAAGATCACCGTTCGCGCAAGGATCGTTATCGAGATGAACGGCAGAATCAACAAAACCAGCATCATCTCGCTGCGCCCCAGCGTGCTACAAAAAACGGATCGAGTCTTGGGTCAACTTGCTCTTCCCGCTCGTGGTTTCGCTATCTTCGGGCATGAGGCACATGTTGATGGAAATCTCCTTGGCTGTGTGTACTAGGCTTTTTCCGTTCCATATTGTTCGGCGTATGATACATACGTAGTATGCTAGCACGCTGTGTTATGCCCCTGTCGAATGGCACCCTGTGTGTGGGACCACGACGGTCTAGGTATTGAGGCTCGTCCATCCTATCAGATCGTATTCATCTGTGCCTGTATTATAAGTCGCCCAGGGGTGTGACCGCACTCGGGACGAAACGTGCACGGAACTTGTCTGTTCTCCGGGGGCTATTAAATTACTTTACCTGAACTAAATAGATCCTGGGGTCAACTAGATGCAATCAGCCAACAATCGAGGTGGCAGAGACCATCTGAGCATGACGACACGATCAAGCAATTGGCCAGTGTTTCGGTCATAAAATCTGGTGTGTTGCGACGACAAGGATTCGTATCTATATGGGAGAGGCTGATTAGCGAGCTCCAGTAGGCTTAGATACCGGTATAGGTACATCCGCGCTGTGATTCTGGGAATGATGTAGTCGATGGCGTCCTCGTAGTTGACTGAAGATCTTGACCGTCCTGAAATCCAGTGTCGTTCCCGATCACCTAGCAGGTCTACAGTGTAAAACTCCCTCCGATTGTCATTTGGTTCGGTACCGGCACGTCCTCTTTCCGGACACTGATTGCCTAAGATTCTTTAGTCCCTCTTCACACGGCAATATGGGCGCCCAATATACGGGTCACAGAGTCAGCGAGGGAAATCGGCGCATTGCTGAACGTGAATATAAATGAACCAACTCTTTCAACTGAACCGACAGGCGTCCTCGTACACTTCCTTTTAAACCTCCTGCTAAACATTCACGATGGCCGACCAATATGGACTTATGCCAGCCGACTACGTTGCTGATCTTATTGCAACCCGGTCCGACAACTACATTCACAGTATGCCTCTTCAGGATTTGTACGGAACCCGCCTGACTGTTGAGACATAATTTTCTTTGTTAGCCATTGCTGTTACCATTCTTGCATACAACACTATCTACCTCATTCCTCTAGAGGTATGGAAAATATTGCTTTCATTGAATGCTTGCGGGAGGCTCACCTCCATTTGATAGAGAAAGTATATTTACCAGTTCGTAGTTTCTATTTGAGTGAGCACACATCCGGTGATATCTATACATCCAGAGGTGCCTGGTCCTGGGTGAGCATCATCTACGTCACCATCCGCCTCTCCATCTGGTTTATCGTGATGTGAGTATAATAGCCCATATTGGATTAGGCCCACAGTTAATATTAGTATCCAGAGCAGAATTCTACAGTAAGTCGGGACAATGCACTGCCTGCCCCAAGGGTTATACTAAAAATGTACGCACAGCACAGAGCAATCACTTTTTATCCCATGCGGTAACGTGTTTTAGTTTCCCGTACTTGTCGCATGTTTTCTAATGGTTTCATGGCATTAGTGGTATGCTTCGTGCTTCCCGTTCGCTAGGGCCTTTCGAGCGTGTGCCAAATGCTAATTCTTGACCGTTAATGCAGGTGCGCTGCTGTGAATGGCATCTTTTCTCCACTGTGTGTCCAGTTCTTCTGCTCAGCAAATATTCTGATCTGTCAAATTCAGTGCCGAATATGTCATTATCCCAGCCCTGTTGAAAATGTTACTCATTGCACGCCTTCGAGCTGCTTGGGATAGAAATCTCATTGGTAGGTTCCACCAGCTTTCTTCTAGTCTTCCTTTGAACATTGACTCCTTCGAAAAAGTCTCAATAACACTGTATCTCATCACAGCAGGTGTGTACAGGATACTGCTAAGCGGCACGGTATCAGTCGGTCTGATCAGGAGCCATTCTTTAGCTGAAATTCTAGTAAATCTCCTGATATGTGTCGATTTCGTGGCCAACTAAATTCATTATCTAGACCGGACTAGCCGCCGCAATATTGTCTATATATGTTGTATCGCTCGCCGGTACAGGAGACTACCCTCTTCGCGGTTGCCGGTTAAGTCACCCGGAGTCCATTCTGTTCTTACATTCTACACCTGGAAATGTCGAAGCCAGCTTTGTGTATGTCCAAACTTCCCCACTATTCCCCAACGATCCACTAATATTCTGACACTTGTAGAGTGGTTCGGGCGGTAGCCATTGTGATAGAGGCCCTTTTAACCTTGGTCAGGTTTGTTCTTGCATACAGGGAGATAAGAGCTCCTGGCTCAACTATCCATGAACGACTTTCACATATCAAATCATTTACTCCCTTGCTGTATGTCTTCTATCGTGATGGGACGCTTCTCTTCATTCCGTGAGTTGTTCATATTGACAATTGAGACATAAAACACCACACTGACCTCAGTTGCAGTATTTGCCGTAAGGATTAATTGCTTTTGCAGACTCACCAGGTGGACTGACTCACCGCTATGACCAAGTCCTCTCAGCTCTAGAAAGTATCCTATACTTTGACCTACTTCCACTATCAATTACAGCACTTCTTGCACGCATCGATTGGGCAATGTAAGTTTGACTGCTATTCGAGGAGTCCTCAAAGTGTTGATGTCATGTAACCCAATTTTCAGCTGGGTTGATGTTATTTACTGTATGATTGTGAGTCCCAATCATTACCACATTCGGGCTATCCACAGCTCATCCGTGGCATCAGTCCGCTCGCCTGGTCCTCAACATTCGTGCGGCGGGATGCAGGTTTGGGGAGAGCCTGCTTTCCAGGCCAACGCATTCAATAATGCAGCTCGACCATGACCGGGATAATTCCTCAGACTAAAGGAGTTCGGTGATGTCAAAAGGGAGGAACTATATAGGGCACAAAGCTGAAGGGCCTAGCAAAGCCTCATTACCATGGACGAGTGCTTTCGCAAGAGGCAACGTAGGGGCGAATTTAAGCATCTTTGTCTTGTTTTTATATGGGATTGCAGTGATCCTAATTTACCGCTCGTAAAATCCGAATTGCTTGCATTTTGCACTCTGGCTATAACTCGCCACCTCGTTAACCAACCTGTAAAATCCAGCTTGGAAGTTGCGCATTCCGATCTCTGTGACGCCATTTTAAATGAATGGCAGCATTGAGGCTGGCTTACCTACCTGAGACACACAACGTAGCCTGTAGGTCATTCTTTGCTCGTTCAATAGTCGCGCGCGCCTCACGGGCCCTGATTACAGCAACTTGCAGAACATAGGGCGCGGATTTTTTTTTTTCGCACGAAATGGGCATTTTTGATGGTACTGGCGCAGCACACCAATGTTTCGTCAATATTTCAATAATTACTACACTTCTAATCATGAAACTAGGCATGTCTGAAAGTGCTCACAAATGCGAATATAGCGACATGAGTTTGGTGCCCAGTTTGTAGGACACCAGTGATCAACTGAGGAAATTGCATATTATCTCGAGCTCCTAAAACAAGTACCGAGTGGGACTCGAGATGGCTTCAGAACACAATCAGCTATTCATTAAGTCTTTGACGCTGCAACAAGCGAATTAATATGCTGTGCCTAGTAATCAAGGTAAGATCAGCTTGATCCAATAAATCTGTGTGAAAATGATCACTTCGACTTGTATAAATAGCTATACACTCAGGCATGGCGATTAGTAACCCAGACATTCCCATCCCTCCCCACAATACCTATACAACAGGGATGACCTCGCCACAACAGCAGTGGCCCGGGCTTTCAGACGCAGTCAAATCCCGCATCGTGACTGTAGACGATCTGGATGTCCACATCCTCGAATGTGCACCTCTCAACGTCGACGCTGAAAATCAAAAGCCGCCACTCATAGTGCTCCTTCACGGTTTCCCGGAACTCGCTTATTCATGGCGTAAAGTGATGGTGCCACTTGCAGAGGCGGGGTACCACGTCGTCGCGCCTGATCAAAGGGGGTACGGCCTCACGATGCCCACAGCATCCCGCCTGGGTTCGGGCCCGAGTTCGGAGAACCAGAAGAGGGTATCGTACGAAGATGATTTGCGCCCGTATCATATCCTCAACCTCGCTGCGGATGTTATTAGCTTGATATACGCACTGGGGTATGAGCATGCAGAAGCCGTGGTGGGACATGATTTCGGTTCGCCCGTTGCGGGGTGGAGCGCGCTGATGAGGCCGGATGTCGTGAGACGGTTGGTGATGATGAGTGCGCCGTTTGTTGGTCCCCCAAGGCTTGGTGGTGTTGTGGAAAGGAAGGAAGAGTCGAGGAGTTATCTCGTGGACGCGTATTTGAGGAAACTGGAACGGCCGAGGAAGCATTATACGGTGTATTATTCAGCTCCTGAAGCGAATGAGGAGATGCTGTACCCGGAAGAAGGGTTGGGTCTCTTCCTCAGGGCCTACTATCATGTGAAGAGTGCGGATTGGGAGGGAAATGAGCCTTTGCCAGCACCTTTGAGGCTTGATGCAAGGCCGGGGGAACCGCTGTTGGAGGCTGTTGCGCGTGCGTTGGAGAAGCTACCGCATTATTATATCATGCCTGCGCATCTCTCCATGCCGGCTGCTGTGCGCCCACACGCGCCTACTGCTGCACAAGTAGCCCAGAACACCTGGCTGACAGAGACTGAGCTGCAGGTCTATACTGGCATTTTTGGGAAGACGGGATTTCAGGGTGGATTGAATCGGTATCGGACCATGACAGACGAGACTTGGAATAGGGAGGCGGGTGTGAGGGCTATGGGTGGAAAGAAGGTGGAGGTGCCGGTAAGGTTTGTGGCGGGAGAGAAGGATTGGGGGACATGGCAGTATCCGGGAGCGGTGGAAGCTATGAAAGGGACGGTGGAGGGGGGGTTGGGGGAGGAGGACTTTGTGATTGTATCGGGTGCTGGGCATTGGGTGCAGCAAGAACGTCCGGAGGAGGTGGTCAAGACTTTGTTGGAGTTTTTGAGGAGCTCAAAGGATTAGAGTTTGTAGTAGTCAAATTTAAGAGGGAGGGGTTTATGCATGTCCATCTGGAGGCCTTTTTATGGTGCCATCGAAACGTTGTTAATCAGGGCTTTGTGCACGATTGGTGGTGCAGTACGCTGACCCGCTGAACAACAGGTATGTACTGCACAATCCGTTCGACACTTCACTCAATGGTGGCTTGGATCGCTTTTGCAAGGAGACAGAGATCATGACGTCTCCGACTTGCAGGAACACGGAATGAATTTACGAATACAAGGTAATTTTGGGTACATACGGGTTGATTGAGGTACAGTGCATCGCGATCAATCAATATTTCTCCTCCCATCGTTCAAACTCGTCGCTCCGCAGACTCTCGATGTATGCATCCTCTACTGTTTCACAAAGTGAGTCAAGGTCGTTGAGGGCCGTTATCAGCGCGTCTATCGAAGAAAGGTTGTCTACGTTTCATTGGCCTTGTAAGTACCAATAGGGCAGATACAAATAACTGGAGACTCACCGTACATCTGGATGCGGACATTGATCACATTTTCTGAGGGATGTGGGACGCTGAATAGTCATAGGTCCTGTCAGTTAATTCCATTGTTGGGATAAGACAATGGACTTCCACAGGTGGCCCGTGGGATAATGGGGTGTAGGGGGTGGACGGATAGAACAATAGAACAATGGGATCGAGAAGATGGCTGCTCACCTGTATCCACAAAATTCTACCTTTGGACTAAAAGCTTGCGAGTCAGGTATCAGGCATGCGGTTCTGGGAATTGCGAGCGCACTTTTTCATAAGCATCCACCGGAGAGCGTTGCCTAGTGTGTGGGATTCGTCGTGGATCTGGTATGTCGCTGCAGAAAGGTCGGCTGCGGCACCTTTCAGCTGGGTTTATGAGTCAACAATGTTTCTTGTGGGCAGTGGTCGTGGAATTACTATTTTGATTTTTGGCGTTGTTTCTGCCATTCGAAAAGCCGTTGGCGAAAAAAGATGATTTTGTTATTTTGTGCGAGGTTGTGACCAAGATTCACGTGATCAGTCAATTCTGAAGTCCGCTCTGGCGCCTCACGGAGCATACAAACAAGAGTCAACAGCCTATTGACCACTGTTTGATTGTATTTCTCAATGGGACATGAAATATGGTTCTATGATACAATGGTTTGTATAAGCACGCGAGGTCGTCTATCTCGTAGGGTCGATCGAAGAATGGGTCTTCTGTGGCCCAGTGCCATTATAAAAGCCGGACTTCTCGACACTCCCTTCTCCAGCTTAGTCTCCCCCAGGCTCCCCCCTCCGCTCTCCTCTACTCTTCGACGACTTTCTCCCGTTCAGCTCTAAATTCTTCCTCAAGGCAGTGCCATTAATAACCCAGGTGGTTATTGGAAATCATTTCTTCAACGTCGACATGGACTCCTTCTACATCAATCCCGCCGAGCTGAGGCCTACCCTTCCCCCTCTTCATTCCCTCAACCTTCCTATTCCAAGGATAAGCAAGGGGAGAGCTAAAGCCACTCATACCGATATTTCACCCACTAATGATTTTAATGAACTTGTAAGTCTCTCGGCCCCCAGTCATCCAGTATCATGCTAACAATCTAATAATAGACTTACGCTGCTAATAATGCCCCTCACTGGATGAAGATGCGCCAAGTATCCAGCTCGTCCACGTCATCCTCGTCAACAGGCTCTCACTCACGCACTCCGTCTCCGACACCCTCCGACACCTCACTAACGTCCACCTCGTCCATCCGTTCCAACAACGGCTTCCGCCTTATTCCCTGTGACCTGGAAGTTGCCGATGCTGTAGTGCTTATTACGGAACCTACGGGTGGATCCAGCTGTGGCAACGCTCTCTTACTCGTCGGTCCTGCGGCCCATCCTTATCGTCAGCCCAGCACCCGGCCAGTTACCAAGGGCGCTCGTGTGCATCCGTATAAGGTTGCTCCGAGCCAGAGTTTGAGTCGGCGTTCGTCGATGATGTCTATCAGCTCCCAGCTTAACTGATGGGAGTTGTACGTCTTCAAAACCTTCTTGCATTCGGGAGATAGTATGAACGACACCCATGGACCTTCCTTTCTGTCTCATTCTTGGATTATTTTGGGTTTCGAATTTTCGACCTTCGAAAATGCCCTCTTGACATGATTTCTCTCATTCAAATGTTGTATACCATTGCCATCATTATACCTCTTTACGATCAAACCGCTCATCAACGCGTTGTATCATTATTGCGATTTATTCTTCAAAACTCCATAGAGTTCTTCAGTGCGCATTGTTTTGCATTGGGACCACTCACGGGATACGAACAATGATGTAAAATTCCTTTGTAGTAGGTGTATAGTAGCATGGATAATGGATAACAAACGTATTCTCTCATTGTCCAGATGACAATAAGCGTGAAGCCAAACACCCCCTACTGTGTTCCCAAACGGGCAAACCAAGCGCCATTGTGGGGCTGTGACACTATGTGACACGACGCGTCGGCGTGTTCGTCTTATTTGTGTGTGCTTGCATGTCCTGGCCCTGCTCAGGTTGAGGTGCCTCAGGCAATTATCCTGGACGACGCCCACAGCCTTTTGCGTCCGACGGCGAGCTATTCTGCTCTATGGGCATCACTGGTTTACTACCAGCACTCAAGTCAATTCATAGGACCAAACATCTCTCAGAGTTTAAAGGCCAAACCATCGCGGTCGACGCGTACGTGTGGTTGCACAAGGGTGTCTATTCGTGTGCAACAGAGCTGGCCACCGGGAAGCCATCACACAAGTGCATTTTCCACCTATTATTCTTGCGAAAGCGATTTCCCTAATATCATTTCTGCAGATATGTTGACTATGCTATGCACCGCGTGAGGCTCCTCCGGCATTTTGGTATCGAGCCGTATATTGTTTTTGACGGTGGCCCATTGCCCGCGAAGAGGGGCACCGAGCTCGAACGAAAACAGCGCCGGGAAGAAAGTCTCGCTCGTGGAAATGCATTGGCTGCACAGGGAAAACATGCCCAGGCGAGAGACTGCTATGTTAAATGCGTCGATGTAACCCCACAAATGGCCTATCAATTCATCAAGGTGCGCTACGTCGCGCATCGACCTTATTTTGAAACAGTGCTGACTTGGACCGGGTCAACTTGCTAGGCCTTGAGGGCAGAAAATGTGGAATACGTCGTGGCTCCGTACGAAGCAGACGCACAGATGGCCTACCTTGAGCGTATCGGGCTTGTCAACGCGATCTTAACTGAAGACTCCGACCTTCTCGTTTTTGGATGCACCAATGTGCTCTTCAAATTCGATCCCGTAGCCAACACCGTCTGCCATATCTCCCGTCGCGACTTTGGATCTGTCACATCTACTGCTTCCGACACATCGTTAATAAACCTCCATGGGTGGAACGACGCACAATTCCGTGTGATGGCAATTTTAAGCGGCTGTGATTACTTACCAAGTATCACTGGGATTGGGTTGAAGACTGCGAACAATTTGCTGAGGAAATGGAAGACTGCCGAAGGAGTGGTGAGGGCGGTTATGTTGGAAGGGAAAAAGAATGTGCCCAATGGATATTTGAAACAGTTCAATTTGGCGGAGAGCTGTTTTCTATTTCAGAGGGTTTATGACCCGGTTGAAGAGAAGTTGGTTCACCTAACAGCGGTGGAAGGCCAATTGGATGAGGAGACGGATGCATATGTTGGCGAGTGGGTAGTGCACTTCTCTCATTGTGGTACTGACTGACCATGGGCCAGGAATCTCCAGCCCGAACTAGCGAAGCGTATTGCTATGGGCGACGCCGACCCAGTCACCCACCAGCCGATGAAAGATGTTAATCCTGGATTCAAGCCGCGGGCTTTGAAGCCCCTACATGGCGCCTCAAATTCACCTAACCGAAAAGACAAAGGCAAAGGAAGAACATCTGGCGGCGGAATACTCAGCTTCTTTGGTAAGCCACTTAACTTTATACATTTCTTGTTGATCTGATGATTTTCACAGGCCCCAATCCTATCATACCACGAGACAAACCAGCTCCTGCAAAACCTACCATGACAGGAGCATTAAGCGGGAAAAGGACGTTGGGTGAAGTCATGGATCAGGACCTTGCTAAGCGGAAACAGCGTTACTCTCCGTACACTCACCCTGTACAATCCAAATTCTTCACCACCTCAACGCCGGACAGAGCCACACCCAAACGATACTCTGAAGACCCCATTGCAGGTCCTTCACGAATACACAGCGGTGGAGATAACAAGGAGAACGTATACGCCATTGACGATAACGACGAAGTTGTATCCACGATCTCTCTCAAACCAAACGTCTCTCCTACTCAAGACCTAGATTTCGATTTTGAAGATTTGCAAGACTGGGTCGAGCAGGAGGATGGATACATATCCCCACTGTCGAAGTATTCACAAGAAACGCAGGATCTATCATCGCCTGTCCGGTATATGTTTTCGCCATTGAAGAAGAAAATACGGAGGAGTTCGGCACGCCGAGGGGAAGAAGATGTAGACGATATCGAAGCTGAGGATGGCCATGAGAGCGTCCGATTCCGCGGGGAATCCAGAAGAGGAGAGGGAGATGAGTTCGATGTCGATCCAGTTTCGAGCCCAGTCGAGTTCACCAAGCGGCGAAATTCGCACTCACCCCGTCCAAACAGATCGTACGGTGGACCGCGTCTGCAGACCCCCGCGAGGTCGTTCTCGATGGAGAATATCCTCGTGGCTGATACGCCTGTACGAGACCCAGGCAGTCAGGAGGCAGAGGACGTATTCACCACCCTCGGCGAAGTCGTTCCACCAGTGTTCAATGGACCAGATCTTCAGAGTTGCCTGGACGGTGAGGATGGTCGTGGCAGCATGAGCGGTAGTGAAGAAGGCGAAGAATGGAACTCGACCAAACAGCGGCTCATGAAACCCGCTGCAGGAGGGCAGGTCCATGCTGCTTTTGGCGCTGTCGCCAATAATAACAAGTCGACCACATGTGGCAGCAGCGGAGTGTTGAGAATGGCATCAGGATCAGGATCAGTTTCATCCCAGTCACCGTCACCACAGACACCATTGGATGGTGGTAGCTCTCTTATTACCTTCACATCAATCGTTAATGGCTGTGCCGGTGCTAGCAATATGCAGGAGAGGATCGTGATTGACGTGGACGCATTGGACACGCCGATGGCATTAGCGATAGAAGACCCTGAGGAGGATGCAGAGAGGATGCGGGCGGAGAGGGTGAAGAGCGTTGCGCAGGGGTGGAGGATGAAGTGGGCTTTGAGTCAGATCCAAAGGGATTCATCCTCGTCTTCCTCTGCGTCCACACCGGCCCCGATATCGGTGGAGGAGAACCAGAAAACGAAGAAAAGAAAGCAGGGACAGTCCGCGTCAGTCACTAAGCTGAGAAGGAGCGAGACAAACATAACGCCGCTGGGGAAGCATTCTTTGACTAGATCGAACCGCCTGCAACAGCAACCCCAGAATCAACAGTTGGCCTGGTCCGTCCCTCACAAGCCTAAACCCAAATTCAAGGATTTTCCCATCTCCGATTCCGGGGGCAAGACTCCGGGCGCGGGCACTGGGCAACAACTGCTGGAGAAGCGGTCGAGTTTGGTGTTTTTCCCAGAGGTCATGCCTGTAGCTGCAGGCATCGGAGGACGACCCGCCGCAAAGGCGAAGAAGGTGCCTAAGCCAAAGTTCCGGGATCAGATGGCTGAGCCGGTGGAAGATGATTGGCTCTCGGACGTGGAGCAGACCATGGATGCACCAAGCGACCAAACATGGACGAGATTGAATCAGTTTCGGTGAGTACACACCTCTCACGTGTTGTGACCCCACTAACTAACCTCACAGGTTTCAGTGAGACCCGACAGCTGTGCTTGTCCTCTCCTCTGTATGTCTTGCTTCTGATATTAGTCGCATTCTTCGCTCGTCGGTCCTTCGATTTCTACGCTATTATTTAGCTCGACGGAACAATGATTTCTTGTGTATTATGTATCATATGACCCAAATTGGAGGTTGGCTTCCCAGTTCCGTCGCGAAATCACAGCTTAGGCTCTCGTCCAAAAGATCCTTCCCCATAGCTGCGAGATACGTTCATAAGACGGGAAGTACTGCGCCCCAAGCGATAATGTCTTCTGGTTCCTCTCACTACCAGTGGAGGTAATCAGGTAGTTTTGAGGGTTCGACGACCACAGACCGACGAGGTGTGATAGGAGTATTCTAGTCCGTCTGCAGACACATGTCTCCTGCCTGAGGCCCTTTCCTAGAAACTTTGCCGATGCTTATTATTGAGCCAGAGCCACGACACTCGCCAGCTGTGTGGAGGGGTGCTCAGACCAGGCTCTGTTTCTTTCTTGAAACATCTCAAAGTCCGCCCACACTTCAACCTGGGGCTCAACCCAGAACGCGGCCGGGGAATTCTATGAGCCGACGAACACGTGTGTCAGTCGATGCGACAAAAAACCCGAGGTTATGCACCAGCAAACACGAAGGGCCAGCTCCTTGTGTAATGGGCCCATTTAAGACTTGGCTTACCGTGGAGTGAATGGGACGGCTTGGAATTGTCCACGCTGATTACTGAAGTATTGCATATGCTAGATACACAAAAGTATAGTGGCTCCAGGAATTTAGATGGCGAGGGAGCTACAGTGCACGTATTCCCCAAGTACAATGTGAATAGCCCGTTGGAGACTGTATACGAGAGACAGCCAGAGTTTAAAGGGCCGCAGAAGTCACACCAGTGATGCTTGGCCAAGAATGTATTGAGGTTTAACTATGACGCTTGGTCGTCTTCCGGTACAATACACGGTTGACCATACCAATGGGTATATCATAGAGTTGGGGAATGGTATCTGGATCTGCTGAGGCAATGTATGGATTCGGTACGCGGTCCGGGGGTGGAAGGTGAACATATCCATCTAGAGACATGATTTGAGTCGCGCCATAAGTACCCATGAATGTTGGATTAAGCGTTGGTATGTCAGGATTTATGGTAAAATGGCGAGGGCCGAACATACCAGTGAATTGTGCTCAACTCCGAAAACTTTGGTGTCCCTATCAGAGCCAGCGACCAATAGACGATATAGGTGAGTATAATGACGACAATAGACCATGCTGGGATGAGGATAGACCATTCTCTGGGGGGGGGGGTTTGTACGTTCAGAGGGTAGGGCACTCGTCATAAGCCAACGACGGACCTGTTAGGGTACCAGTCGACACCCAATGCCACAATCCATTCATCTGGGAGGAGTGCCCACAGAATGTATATAACGAAGAGAACTGAGGTGGAGGCCCATGCCACAAATCCGTAAAACTCAGGCACCCGACTTTTGGTTGTTGCTTTAGGTGCGCCCATGGGTGGAGGTAATAAGGACTCAGGAGATCCGAGAGTGTGCTGTAAGCGCTGGGTTCGCAGCTCGGTTTGTCCTTGTTTGCTCTTAATGACGCTAGATAACGTAAAGGGCCCTTCAAGTTGTCGTGTGTTAGGCCTTGTATGTCCGGCAAGTCAGAGAGTTGGTTGATCAAACAACCTGCAGAGAAATACATGAACGTATGTACTATGTAACGCCTAAAATGATAATAACATCAACCACAGATATGTTGTGAACAGGTATCCGCTATCCGCTATACTTGGTTAGTCTCCGACAAGAGTCCTATAAATTCTTCAGGGTAGTCAGAATGAATCTGGACATCGGATATTATGAGTCTATCGCATCACATGAAGAGAAGTAGGTAGCCTACGAAGTGATTGCCCCATTCAATAGCCTTGAACTCTATGGGTCGCAAGCTGCTTTCATGAACCTTACTCAATAGTTCTTCGCGCTTTTTTCTGGCAGCCTGCCAACCGAATACGAGGGGCCAAGGCGAGCGCTGGCAGTATAAATGAACAGCTCGAGCACGGGGAAATGCACGAGACTTCGAATCTGTGCCATGAAGCACACTGTCTGCCAGCTTCCTGACATAGGTCTGGCAAGGTTCGAGGATCCTTTGGGTTGGACATTATTAGCACGGCAAAACCACCCCTGATGGAGAGACACAGTGACAGTCCTACATGGGGCGGTCCGACCTCAGCGGGAATGTTTCGATGAATCCTCTCTTGTTCGGCCTTGCTCCAAGAGGTGACTGTTGCTTGTTCCGTATGCATTCGCATATCCAGCGCGGAAGGCGTCCCATCCCATTCAAGAGGCTGCTTGAAATAGGAGGTTATCCAGAGTGGAAAGTTCTCCGGTTCACGGACAGGGAAGGATTCGGCCTTTGAATCGCTGACGGACTTATCTGGTTTGCCGGTTACTTCAGAGATCTGAACACCGAGAGTAACATGTGGAGGATCTAACGGGGTATATCAGCAAGCATCATCAATGTGATGGGGCAGCATGAAATTCCGCACCATAGAGTATGAGATTGGTAACATAGGGTTCGATCAAAGCATAAGCCTCTTTGTCCAGCACTCTTTGTTCGGTGAACATGGACATTGCAAATACACCACCAAGCGACCACCCGAGGATAGAGATACCACCCCCCGGATGGCCTTTTGTCGGCTTGCAAACCCGGGTGTTCACAACGAGATAGTGAACAAAACGCATCACCAGAACACCCATTTCTTCCAAGAAGGTCTCGGGTTCCCCGGAAAGAAGCCCCATTTCCCGCTCCGTGTACTTAGAAGACCCTTCATAGTCCTTTCTTTGAACAACGACTAGACGGATATTTTGTTTGTGAACTAGAGGAAGGAGGTGTAGGAAGCCATCTTGTGTGAAAGTCGTGAGTTCACGTTGAGGAACAAGACAATAACATATTTGTCACATACAAGCATTGAACGACATTCCGTGAAACACAAGCACAGTGGCAAAGTTGTTGGAGCTGGGGACAGGACCAGAGTCCCAGTAGAGTAAGTGGTCCTCACCGGGTAGGTGAGCAGTAGTGGG
This sequence comes from Lepiota brunneoincarnata, assembly GCA_023014365.1. NCBI lineage: Eukaryota > Fungi > Basidiomycota > Agaricomycetes > Agaricales > Agaricaceae > Lepiota > Lepiota brunneoincarnata. Next base: position 401,025 of record JAEBUN010000016.1, read on the forward strand.
TGCAAACTCGAGCTTGACCATCTCGATGAGGAAACTAACAGGTCCTTCTCATTTGCATGCCTCGTTGGCTTTATAGTACCTTCGCATACCAGGTCCGCCAGCGACGGAAATCGGCACCGCGGAGGGAGGAAGCGGGAGGATAACATGACCGCATGGGCATATATATGGTGTGGAATGATGCAGACTTCCAGCGATAGGAGGGGTCTCTCCATGCTTATACGCCTGACTGATCGGATCTGACCAGTCCTACAAGCTTTATAGACATCGTTTGCGGGATTTGAAGCGACCATCTGTGGAATACGATTACTTACTTAGAGCAACAGATCACGCCATATCTCCTGACCTCGATACATGGAGGGTCACCCCGGGTCTAAGGGAGTGACAGGTCTTGTAGTACATGCTGATACTAGGACTACCGAAGGGTTTGAGACGGTGCTCCAAGAATGAGCAGTCTCACTTGAGACCCAAAGGCCCGGCGGAGGCCTATAAACATTCCCATATATTCAAAATGCGCTCAGACAGAAAAACTATAGATCTAGATTTACTCTCTCTATTTAGGTAGTTCATGGAGTCTATGTCTACAAGCCGCCTTTTTTTGAAACAATTTTAATCACCTCTGTGACCATCACTTATTCACTCACCGAATTAAAACCTACGATTGGATAAGCAGCACATGTCCATTTATTTATTTATTTTAGCGATAGTGGCCGAATATATCTGGCTGAGAGAATACGTTGGGTCTCTATTGTTAAAATGAATGAATAAAATAGGTGGACGTCAATTTATTCCATCGTGGGTTTTAATTTATTTTGGGATTATACTCATCCAGGGAGGTTGTGACGGGGTTTTGGTAACATCGCAAGCCATTTTTGTGCGTTTCAAGCCATTGTGGACATGATCAAAAATCGTAAGTGGGTCAGGATACAAGCGAGGATTCTGTGATAAACGGGAAGCATAGCCGACGGTTTCTTTACCCATTCTTATCTTCCTCTTCCTCCTTGTGGTCTAGTCCATATGCTCTCTCTTGCTAAATGAATTTCGTCGATAGGAACTTTTTCTTTTCCTGCTCTTGTTCCGATCAGTTTCTCTCATCGATAACTCAGCCTCATAATAATATATCAAGTAAATCGAGAAATGTACTGGAGCCAGCGAATACTACCTCCGCTCGTCCCAGTTCCCGCCCACCTCCCCGGTCAAAAATCCCAGCCAGCAACTGACAAGACGCAGTCGCACTAACACCAACAATCCCCACTTCCTCCCTCCCTCTCTCTTCAAGCAAAATCTATACATACCCACCAAAACTCTTCTCCTCCAACTCCAACTCCTGGTGCTCCTGAGTCAACTCGCAAGGCGAGCACCAAAACGCCACGCAACAATCACCACATCCTCCACCCTCGATGTTGTATCTTGAGCGGATTTCCCCACGCTGCAAGAACTATTCGTCGAAGAGGGGGAGAGTAACCATAAAAAAAACACACACACACACACACAATCAACACATCGCACAAAGTCAAAGACAGCGAGGAAGAACCTCGATATTTACCTGAAAGACCCAGCCCACGCTACAGGAACTCGAAAAGAGGCAATAAATCCAGCAATCGCCAGAACAAAAGCCTCCACCGTGTTCGGGATCGGGAACGCCTTTGGTATTAAGGTGTTCATAACGTTGTTTGTTTTGTGCGTATGTAACGCAGGGACAACACCATGACATGATGCCTGAACCAGAAAATTATTTTCGCGATGAGCATTGAGGACATGGTGAAGGGGAGGGGGGAAGGGACACAAACAAGCTCCGGGCGTGTCGCAGCAGGAAAAAAGACTGTTGCTCCATTTTCTTCCATTGGGACCCATGGGAAGGTTTTTCACGTTGCGGTTGCCCCCTCCACCAGGGGGATCAGAGTCATTCCTTGGATAGCTTGGGGCTGCTGGGTGTATGTCTTTGCCTTTTCGCTACCCTAATCACCAAGTTTATGGTTAATAATTTATACGGCTGGCAAAAAAATATAAAAAAATGTACTTGGGCCATGTTGCACGGTAGGAAAGGGCGAGATAAAGGAGAATTAAACCGGCGGAATGCATCATCGTTCGGATGTGTCAGCTGGACATCGAGGCTAGCAATCAGTGGCTGTGAACCCACCGTGTAAAGGGTGTGACAAATAAACTCATCACTGACGTTATCGTGGGGACGAGATGTTCCGAACAAGGGTTTTTTCAGGGTCCGAGGAGTGATGGTATTTCAATATCACTGATTGAGTTTATATATCATCAGGGGTATATGCACTTGAGACCGGTGGCAATATAAGGGCCCCACGGAGGGTGCCATAAACATTCCCATATATTCAAAATGTGTTGACAAATGTACACACCTCACAAACATAGTCACAGAGGAAACTATAAATCTAGATTTATTGTTCCCATATAGGTGGTTCATGGAGTCTATGTCTGCAAGTCACTTTTGTTTAGAAAAGTTTAATTGCCTCTGTGACAATCATTTATTCACCCATTGAATTAAAACATAGGGTTGGATAAGTGATGTCTGCCTATTATATTCATTCATTTTAACAAGAGTGACCCCATATATTCTCTCAGCCAATTCATTAAACCAGATATATTTGGCCACTATTGTTAAAATAAATAAATGATGGTCACAGAGGCAATTAAACTTTTCTAAACAAAGGTAGCTCATAGACTCCATGAACTGCCTAAACAGGAACAATAGATCTAGACTCATAGTTTTCCTCTGTGGCTATGTTTGTGAGATGTGTACATTTGTCAGCACATTTTGAATGTTTATGGCACCTCAAGTGATAACTGCCGAGAAATGGAGCAACGTGTATGGTTTGAATCGATTAGTGTGTCATAGGGGACCCGGGACGTCAGCAAGTTGCGTTGACCAACATAAAGCGGAAGAGAGAAAATTTTCACGAGCAACACCACTGAGAGTTAGATTATAAGTCGGCGATCCGCAGAACAAATTCTGCCCTGGGTTCTCGTCCGTGTGATCAGCGTCATTCACCCCACATTCATGCAATATATCCTTCATCAGACCTGCGAGTGCCACGCAGAATTTTCATTACCACTTCCTCCTCCAGTAGACTCGTCCCCCTCATTCATACTCGCCTTGTCGGTTCGGAAAGTAGAACTTGATACAGAATGGCGCGTCGAGTGGTCTTCATCCGTTTCATCATCATATCCCCCTACGCTGCTCTCTCCCGCACCCCCCTCATTTTGTTCTTCATCATCACCTTCATCCTCAAACGCCTCCCACTCGCTGGCATTCCTTAATGCAGCGGCATTCGTCCTAGACGTCAAGCTCAAGGGCAACCACCTCAGCTTGAAAAACGATGGGCCCGAATACCTTGGTATGTTAGATCCATCGGTCCCAGTCTCGTTCGTCATCTTGTCACCAACAGAGCTCCCGGATGGAGCCTCCCCATTTTCTACGATCGATGCCCTCCCCCCAACAATAACAGGCTCGCTAAATCCAACGACGTATGGCGGTGGGTTTGGGACCGCATATGAATTCTTGGTACTGGAGCCAGCAGTCGATTGTTCCGTTGACATCGAGAATGAGATGGTACCGGGTGTCACGCCGTGCGTTCGAAGGTGCCTCTTAGCGTTCGAACGCACGCCAAAGGCACGGTCACAACCTGGGAAAGTGCATGGATAAGCTACGAAGACCAAACGTGATATCAATACGGTGACAGTGTTCGGATGCTGCGACGGCCTGAATGCATCTGCAACAAGGCGGAGGCGTGCAAGGACAATAGGACGCACGCTTCGCATTGCTATGGGTGTTCATATGGGTATATAGTCCACTTGGCCTAAGGGTAAAAGGTTTCAACAGTGCCGAAAAAAAATCCGGAGAGAGATACAACACCTACCGAGGAAATTGTTTACCACACACAGTACATCTATGCATCTTGGACTTTTTCTTCTTTCTCGCGGGTGGTTGTGGGTCCGGGATTTGATCGTCGGACTGAGGCATCTCAATCATGCCATTGACTGCCTCTATGCTTGCCCCAGACAGAAGAGGCTCACTCGCGGCAGGGGGTGCCTGCGGGGCGTGCACCCCAGGTGGAAGTTGAGGAGGATCACTCTGCTGGGCTTCGGAGCGCTGCTGGAGAGCAGTGAACGCTAGATGGGGAGGAAGGACAAGCGGGGTGTAATTTGCATGGGCCCTGAACTCGAATGCACCCCCATCCAACATAGGCATGGATGTGGATGCAGAGGGAACCAGGGATGTGGTAGTACTCATGGGAATGGAGAAGGATTCTCGTGTTGGGTTCATTGTCATGTATCTATCCGTGCCTACATTGGGGCTCATCTGCGGAATGCTGATTATAGTAGGCGACATCGGTGACCGACGCACGTCTACGGTGTTATCGCCCACAGGGTTGCCAGACATTGAGATTGGAGCGGAGGAAGGTGCATGGCTACTCGTTGCTCTCGGTTCCGAGGAATGGTGCGGAAGAGGCTGAAAGGGGATGTCGGCGCATGATGTCGGGCCAGGGTGAGGAGGTGGAGGGTCAGCGTGATAATAGTCTGAGAGGAGCATGGGCGGATACATTGAATGGCGCGAAGCAGTCTGGCTGGCCGAGTAACGCGTATCGTATTCGGGGAGTATACGCAGATGATGTTGGATCGGATTTGTGGGAACTGAGAGCGTGGGGGACGGATGTGGAGTCGGAATGGGTGCTCCATACGGGTTGATGTGATGAACGTGATCTTGTCGATTCCCGCCGGGGGAAGAGGGGATCGGAGGGTCTGTGGAGGACGCGTATCGGGAGTCTGGCTGGTTCTCGTCGGCTGGAGGAGCGCTCGTGGAGCCGATATGCCCGGTATGAGGCATAGTTCGCCTTTTGGTAGCCAATGTGGCTGGTGGTGTGGTCCACTGGGTGGGTTGTGGGTGTCCACGTGAAAGGCGCAAGGCCCCACCGGAATAAGATCGTCGTCTGAGGGATTCGAGGGAAGGCGGTTGCGCCAAATGATAGACTGGAGTTGGATTCACAGAGGAAGGTAGTGGCGAGGCATTCTCTAGTAGGCCTGTGGTCGCACGTGCGAGGGTTGGAGCAGCTGCCTGCCCAGCAGCACCACCAGCGGAGGAATGTGGGGAATGCGTCATGAGGCTTCGATTCTGGCCATCTGACCCGGCTATTTATAACCGCAGCAATGAAACTGGGCAAGGTTCTAACAAAAGTCGGTTCAGGCAATTTGACTTGGCGGGGAGCCCCAAGATGAGAACACAGGAACATACTTTCGCGGATCTGAAATTAACGAGATGACGGTTGGGCAGAGTGTTAAAAACGAAAGTCACCGTGCACGTGACATGATTGAACTGACGTCGTCGTCAGGCACAATTAGTGCAGGGCCTCTCTAGCCAACCGTCCGCGTAAAGGCCCCTAGTGCGCCTTGCATGCTGCAACCACCGCAAATCTAACAATTCTTTCAAGGAACAATGTGTCTGGTAGCGTGTGTCACCAACAGCACACTTGCTTCCCTTCCTGCCACCAAATCGCTCGGGAAATGGTTCCGACATCCTTCTTAGTCTCCCAAGTTCTAAAATCAGGTAGGGTTCGCCCATCGAATCGCGCGCAGACCTGCCTGATCAGATTAATTTAAATCGGGGTAAAACTCCCCTCGTTCCAAAAATCATCTCTAGGTCTGGAGAGATGGATATCCTAGCCAGACCTCGAGTATGCGACCTTCGCCCTGCCGGTACTCTCATTCAGTACGGGGCTGGAGGTCCAACGCCCTAGATACACCTGATCTAGACCTCATCTTCTTTCCTGCTTTTGCATTTGACAGGACATTCGCGCGACTTGGGGATTGGCGGGCGTTGTGCTAACAGCCGCGGCATTTCCATGACTGCGGTAGACTAGGATCGCGATGCTCCCCTCCAGTGTAAGTTCTCCTCGGGTACATGCCGCCCCTCAGGCCTCAAGCTTCTACTGGGTGGCCTGAAATTTAGACATCCGGAGTAACGCTGTTTGTCCAGCCTGATCAATCAGTTCTACTTTGAAGTACCATTCCCCGTCCATATTGGTCGAGTACAGTTGCTATGCAAACAGCGTGAGCTATCCTTTCGCGAAGAAAAGAAACCAAAAGGGCAAACGATCGTAGACCTAACTCCACCGAAACAAAATAGCGGTTATTAGCGTTAATATTTTGGGGAACTCAACATCTCAGCATAACTCAACATGATATCAGCTCCAACTATTTTCACTCCAAGTCTACCATCTGGCCTGAGGTCACTCTTGCTTCAAGATTCCGAGGGACCGAGATCTTTGTTCGCGAAAAGAAAATTTGAAGCAAGTCACATGAGCCTGAGGAATATATTGGTGTTCCACTGCCATACTGTGTGTATATTCGGTCGTTGGAACCTCATCTGTTAGCAAATGAGCTCCAGCTCGCCGATTCCGGTCCCGTAGACTACGATCTGTACGAAATAATGGCCTCTCAGTCACTCGGCGTACGGGCGAGTACTGAGTACTGACTGATGTATCATCCAACCTGTAAGAATAAAATCGGTAGTCCGTGCACCCCTCGCAGCGACCTAAACCAGCGAGCGGAAAGAGACTCAAGTCGACGCTCCGCTCGATGGATGCGGAGTGCAGTAATGAATGCCTCAATTTGGGCCAGATGGGGAACGTCTGAGACAGAGCTGAGAGTGGTTGAGGACTTCTTTGAGGTCGCTAGGCGTGAATTATTTGGAAGGTTCGAACAAACCGAGCGAGGAGAGGTCGGAAGGTGTGTGCATTGAGTGTGTACATTGAGTATTCCTTTGTAACAAGGCCAAAACCTAGCAGCGAATGAGTGCGTCATGCATGATGCCCCGATTCTGGCTACTTATAATCGAAGCGTGGGGCAGCTAGCCACTCGTCCCCGGGCATTGACTCTCAGCGCGCAGAGTTGGAGGAGGTTCATGGTGTCCTGCGATACATATAACTAGAGTAATATGTGACAGAAAATTTGACACACACGAGTCAATCCAACTCCCGCTGGAAATCCAAAAGGTTTCTTGCAGCAAGGACATGATTCGGCTTATGCGATCGAGTCCGCGGGAAAGCAAGATGAGAACACGGAGACAGAATTTTTGCGAAACTGAAAGATGACGGTTACGAGATAGAAACCATGGCCCCTGAGATTCACCGCGCACGTGATATAAATGTCCCACGTCGTGCCAGACATAATTAATTAACTAACAACCGGAACCTCCTTGTCAACACCCACTACATGTCCGTACTCCAGTCGACCCTAAAGGCCCATAAACGGGCCTTGCGCACAGCAATTACTGCAAACCTAACCGCTATCCCATCCCACGTCATTCAGGAACAATGTATTTGCATGTTTCTTTTTTGCTTTTCCAGGTTCCGGGACATGACATATGTTGCGGCTACCAACAGCACACGCCGTCATCAGCCGACTTGCTACGCTTCCCGCATTTCAACATGCCAGATCACTCAGCTGTTACCTCAGCATGCCTTCGGGGGAGGTCCAGACATCTTCCATAGTTTCCTAAGGCTCTAGAATCAGGTAGGGTTCGTGCATCGTTTTCTTTCTTTGCGTACGGATCCGCCGATGCCGTCAGACGGTCTAATCAATATAAATCAAGGCAAATCTCTCTTTGTTCCCAAAATCATCTCCAGGTCGGGAGAGATGGATTTTCTCAAAATTTATGACAAGGATGACCTCGCGTCCCTCCCGAGTGGTGTATGGGGGATCAAAGAGCCGGACTTGAATTGGCAGGGCAATCCACGTTCGAGAGGTGGGTATGCGGTCTTATGTCGTGCCTGTACTCTCTCTCATTCAGTATGGGGGGGCTGGACGTGTGAAAGCTCTTGATACACCTGATCTAGACGTCATCCTCCTTCCTGCTGTCGCATTCGACAGGGCTTTTGGGCGACTCGGGCACGGCAAAGGGTTCTATGATCGGTTCCTCACATCATACCATGCTGCTTTTCAGAAGCGACCGCTACTAGGTTTGGCATCAACTACCTTCCTTTTTCCCTTACCAGTATAAATGACTTCCGGTTTAAGTTGGATTGGCACTTCGCGAGCAGCTCGTTGAACAAGAGCCCATTCCAATGGGTGAACATGATTGGTCAATGGATTATATTGTCACTCCAGACGAAGTTTTGGTCCATCCAGGACTGACTTCTCAGGATGCTCCTCGGCAACACGTCTCCTGAATTCAATTCGACGAAAATGAACTCTTACCGAAGGGTGGTACCGGCTGATGGATCATATGTACATACGGTAACAATGTGTTATGCCGGTTCCGGACAGCATCTCTGTCAAGCGCCCATAGACTGGTACCCTCGATGTTGATTATTATGCCAGAGGTAATACGTGTGGTCTATACCAACGAGCTAATACTATGATACTGAAAACAAACTACTGCCCCAAGCTCTCAAGACTCCAAAATTCAACGGGAGCCAACTTGAGTCGGTACTGGGCATCATTCGCTCCGAGGTCTAAAAACCTCGTCCTAGCGCCAACAATCCACCAAAAGTGACCGGGGGCCCATTGGGACGCTCGAGAGGAAGGATTAGCGCTAATCCATGATCGATGGTCCCCAATACCCAACCACCGGCCTGGGCCGAGGATAAAATCCCGGAAGGACCCGTCCGTCAACTTTTCCCGAGATTAACAAATTCCCAGAGCTGCGGACAGGGAGACGAGATCGTAAGCCCTTCATCCTATTGTCGAGCGGCGGGTTTGGCAATATCATGATTGCCGAAGCCAGAACGGAATTCAATGTCGACACCGAAAAGAAAGATCAATGCTTTCATATTCCGCTTGCACGCCTGCCTGCCTTCGCCTTAGGACCTCTTCTTCTCGGCTCAAGCATGTCTGTGTGTCTCACTTACTTGCCTTTGGGTTCCGAAGATATAATCGAAGTTGCATCTCGGATCCCATTCTCATTTAATATTTCATCTAGAAATATCATAAGAATTCACTTTCAAACCACCCGTCGACCGATGAGGCAGGGTAGTAAAAACCAAGACGGAAGAAAACCTGAGTGCTCTTAGGGTCGTATTGCGTGTACCGCATGATACTTTACGTTGTTGGCTCGTACCTATCCATGCTGCACACTCGTAGCTAGTATGTACAGTGCGAGAGGCACTGGTACAAAATTAGCCTTTCGATTTAGGTTGAGGGAGCCCAGGCAGTTCTTTCATGAACCAATCCTCGTGGGGGTGCTTCGAGCTGAATCTCCTACTCATTACTGTATGAGAAGTGGGCCCATGCTATTGACAATTGCACCGCCACCCACCGGGCTTCTGAATGAAGAGGATAAGTAGTCCTTAAGTTAATGCTCATCTGAATAACGGAGGGAGGCCGCTCGGTTAAGTTTCATATGAAGATCTGTTCCAGTGGGTTAACTCTTCCGCCGCCATGAGTCTAAGCCAGACAATGCTTGCGATCGCTGTTGGTGGGCTGAAGCTTAGACACCAACCCTCACCCAAGAACCACAAAACTCGTATACCACATGGTATCAGACCAGGCGATCGTACAGAGAGAAAAAAAACATTGTGTGCTGTTAATCCGACACGAAACTGATCAATCCGCGGAGTACAGTCCGAACTCCCATGGCAGGTTCTGACCAGGTCCACTTTCGTTGAACCAAATCCTTCGCAGACGGCAGGTAGCATATACGCGGACGTACGAAACATGCGAATATGAACCAGAGGGTACCACGGCAGCGGCTGCGGCATCCCATGACTGCGGCGAACTAAGATCGTGATCCCCCTCTCTGTCCGATGTAAGAAGTGTCGAGTAAGAGAAGTAAGGAAGAAAGTGAGGGAGATGCAGATCGATCGTGGTCCACGCGGTCAGTGGCCGAGTTGATCGAGATGGAAAGGATAAGGGGAGGTGAAGCAGGGGGTAAGAGCGCGGCTTGTTTTGATTGAGTTTGAGCCTTGGTTGTTTCTGTAAAATAGATGCAGAGCATGAGCCATGTTCGTCCTTGCATGATATGTAGAACATGGAACGGGAGCTGAGCGCTGATGATCTGCGGAAATGTAGCGACAGGAAGTCTAGGGTACAGCAGCATTGACAGCGACAGCGACTTTAGAAGCAGAAGGAAGGAACCATTTACCTGGAATGTAGACATCCGGAGCACACCGGTTCGTCCAGCCTGATCAACCAGCCCTGCTTCAAAGGACCATTCTCTGCCTAGATTTCGAACTTGCAAGTGCATCCACGGGTGCTTGAGCCCGAGTGCTTGGCTTCTTTCATCAGAGGTCCAAGGCGGACATTGTACGTACGTCGTCGGCAATGTCGGAGATTGTATTTGGAGCACAGTTTGGTCAAGGGCATAACCCGCGTCGTCAGAATCGCCTGAGCCACCTCTTACAGCACCGCCGAGGTCTACTATTGGAGGAGGCGATATCAAAGATGTGGTTTCTGTAAGGGGTGAGCCATCGTGAAGAAGCCTTATGCATGACTCGGGGGTTAAGGAGCCGTCGACTGTGCTGCTCCACAGTTGCAGCGGCTGTGAGCTGGTAGACGAGAATATCGAAACAGCTGGTGGCTGGAGCACACCCAGGAACATCCGGAATTATAGCAACAGAGATATCAAATTGCTTTGGAACATCGCGCATACATATTTGTCATGGAGACTCTTGCCAAATAATACACAATACCTCTGAGTCACTTGGAAGTATCTCCATGCATCTCGGGCTGCAAAAAAACGATATATGAAGCTTTCGAACGCATGAATCCTACCTAGACGGATTTCAGCATCCCGCTCCTGACTTCCTGACGCGATCCGCAACAAACTAGCACATAAACGCTTAAACCTTTGGAGGAACGAGTGTAGATCAAACTTCTGACAAAGGGGACACCAGCGACCAGTCCTGATCCTCATTCATCGATCATCATATATGACTTTATCCAGTTTTTTCCGCTCTATCCGGTTAAATAAGTGGTGCAACACCCATGTGGATTCCTTATTGAAATACTGGTAGTCGATCCAAAATTACTCTGGATTATTCTTTGGGTCGCTTCCGCCTCGCAATATTTTGGGCGCTCAAACTTAATTGAGTCCAGAGGTTCTTCACAATCGCCCCTTTTTGAAGAGGAAGAATTAAATTAAGTCGTCCATGAATCAGGCTTGTTTGCACCTCTATTAATCTGCCCGGCGATATTATCCGCCTGTCTGACCTTGACCTGAAACGAACCTCCAATGATATTGGGTTGTCCACCATTTGCTTTATTTCTAGGCTAATATCAAATGTTTGGAAACGTGACCCCAACACCTCTACGGACTATCTCCGCAATTGATAGGGATAGTGGTATAGCCTCCAAGTACTTGCAAAGATACTTGAACCAACAGCACCTAGGTTTGCGCGCCATACTTGATATGAAATGTGGCTTCTGTGTTCGATCACGTTCAATGATACACCTTCTGTGAAGGAGGTGCTACAGACAACACGAGTGATTTTGAGTCACTGGCGCTCAGTTTTCCCACGACGGCTTTTCCCACCGTCTTTCGACCTCCCTTGAAAGCCTCCACTTCCAGCCTCCCCAGGCCACAATGCTGGATGCGTTCTGCGTGTGAACGAACTAGAATCCGTCAAACGCTCAGGCCATCATGATGCTTGGATACTCAGCTGGACTGACACGTTGAAACGCTAACCTTCTTGATCAATCTGAGCGCACAGCACTCAGCCCAAGTTCTGGTGCGCTTCCTGGCATCCTGCAAGTATTCTTACACAGCTAGTAACACGGTCAAGTTTCAAGTCTTCTGACACTTCATTTTTCAAAGGCATCACCGAAGGCCGCACACACCAACCCACTTGACCCATACTTTGAAACAAAGCAAGCACCCACCAATGCCCCACCGATAAAGCACCTCAGGGTCTCAGACAAACAGCGGATATCCATTGATGTGATGTTAAGAAGGGGCATCTGTGAGTGCCTAGACCATTGGTGGCTCAGCTTCGGAACTCAGCGCACGGAGGTGATATCGTTCGGGAGTCATCGGGTGACAAGATGCTTGTTTTCGTCAATGGGTTCGGCCCCTCGCATCCCCCGGCCCAGCGCTTGGTCCTCGATATCTGATTTTGTGCACATCGATAACTCGAAGGTTCTTGGAACAATTATTACAACTGGATTAGATGGGCGTGGAAGCCGGCCAAACGCCCACAGAGGACATCTCACATCACACTCTGTTTTTACTCGCTGATTGGACGGTGTTTTGGATAGCAATTAAAGAAGGGGGCGGAATTTCGCGCCCGGGGCCCCAAGAATTCTTTTTTTTCCTTTTTTTTTTTTGTAATAAATCACTTGTTGACACGCGTTGAAGGCCGTTCCTAGGGAAATTTGCACGCCGATATCGTGACTGCTGGACTGGCTGGCTTTCCAGGTCTGTCCTAGTTGACGAGCAGGCATCATGAAGGGAGGCAGCGAATCATAACAGAGGAATACGGAGGTTGATATCGATGTGATGATTTCATAGTACGGTATTGGTGGACTACGAGGTACCTGGTTCGTTATCAGCGGGGTTTCCAGATTTGTGACACTTCTTCTTTCATATGCCGTGGACCTACATTGTTCGACCTTCTTGGGAATTCCTGGAATTCTCCCCAAGCGACGCATCTGGGAACAGCTTTTACTTATCCAATTCACTCACCGACAATAATGATGGCCACACCCTTTTTCATTGCCGGACTTTCGAAATGACGTATGAACACCCGGACTAGTGATATGTGGATCGCTGAAGGTCAAATGGTTCGACAAGTTTCGTTTCCTTCGATGCCTAACTTGTGGCGGGCCGTTTCATCGATCTCCCAAGCCTGAAGGAGCGTTGGCTCAGCCAATCAAATTTGTGCACGTTCAACTACACTATGGTGATTTCTGGAGATAACCTTGATATAATGCAATGAATGAGCGTGGCTTACTGCTTCTTTGCGTTGGCACTCTTATTACCAGGAAAGTGGGTCGCCATCGTACGTGATGTCAAGGCCGGCGCCACAGGATTGTTCGGACGTTCATGTTCAGGTTGCTTCTAACTACTTCACATGCTTGAGCGGAAACATCCTGACTGGGGTTCGGGGCGTCATAGTCTTCGACATAGGCCCTTACATGGAATCTTCTTAGCGTTGTTTCACCGTCTGAAGTGGTCATGCTCCATTATTTTTGACGGGAAATTTATGTTTATGGTCATCTTCAGTCCTGATCTAATCTAGAGATGCTTGTCCGGGGTGGAGGGGTAAACATTTTCTCATGCCTTTCACGCCCTCTCGCTTGCCGCCACTGATCCTCACTGTCAGTCGATTGGGCACTAGCAGCAGCCAAATTACAGCCACAAAAACTCCCACTACTTCCGACGGTATGCTAAATCCTAAGTGACTGGTCACCTAGAGCCTCTTTCCCTGCAAGGCTTGCTACCCTCGAGCCGACCTGATGCTGTCCGGGTAACGATTTATTTGCCGATAGCTGGTAGCGAGACCTTTCTGCGCTGGAACCTTTTCATGAACCCAATCGTATTCCTTTTGTTTTTGAATGGCCTAGTTCGGTCAGCCGTGTCGGTACGCAGAATAAATTCGACGAATCGGGAAGACCGAGGATTACTACTCCGGGGACTATCCGAATGTCTCGGTTGATGACAAGTTTTCAGTTTGCGCCGCCCCACCAACCCCTCCCCCCCGCCGCACCGCACAAGCGGACAGGTGATTTCAACCCCGGTTTTTTTCTTTCTTCAGAACGACCTACGAGTATGTACTCATATTCCGAGAAGTTCGATCCTGATGGCAATTGTACGTAACGCGTTTCTCTCTAGGCGTTCTCGTGGCGTCCTTTTTCCTTCATTTCCTGCACCTGACTACTCAATTGAGTAATTCCTGGATGATGATCGTAAGAAACTACTTGGAAAGGCTCCGTGAGCCGTCACTACGGCAACTGAGTCATCCCCCCCCCGCGCGGCCCCTTTTTATGTTGTTGCTGCTCTTCCTGGATTACTCAATCTTGCTGTAACCCAGTTCAGAAATCCCGTTCAATGGTTCGGCGTCTTAGTTTTGTGAGTTTCTTTGAACGCAGAAACTTTGTTGGTGTTGGGTGGGTGTGATCAGCGTTGCGTAAGCGAGAGAGAAAGAGTTGATTCAAGCGACGGGGGTCCCGGGGGGTCGCGTTAGATTTCTTGGGATTTACCAGTCGGGTAATATAAGGCTGAAAACTCGAGTGTTTGTGCGCAGGGATGTGCTGAAAGCTGGCTGAGCTGGCAAAGTGGAAAAGACAATTGGTTCAATGGAAATGCAGCAAGGCGGGATCAGGCCTAGGGTTCGAAGTGGGGGGGCAGGGATTCATAGAACACTCGAATATGAGGGGTCTTCTCAAATGTAACAAGGTTGCCCCTGGGATATGAATGCCAGGGATTTTGTGTTATACATCTCCGTTTCATATTTCATATTTCATTATTCATCCATCAATAATCTGTCCAAGCCCAGCGTGCCGTGTGTGTGAAAAGCACGATTCACATGCACATACATTAAGCTTCTCTGTGATCTATATTGACAAGTACACCCCTCTAGGGGATTGCTGCTCTACATTCACACTTATCACAGCACAGTGGTTCGTGGATCGAACATGTCACATTGCAAGGGGCTAGCGTCGGTCTAATGAGACCCGCCCCCCTCAGCCCGCTCACCAATTAAATATTACCTCCCCTTCCCTCAACTAAATTACAGGGCATCAAGTAGGCCTTCGCCACGAGTTGAAGCTCTATGGGTAAGAAGGATCATTTACTCACGAGTTGCTGGTCCTTGTCCAGGGTATTACTACACCTCACCTCACCGCATCGCACCGCACCGCACCGCACAACCCACGCCCTCTGTACGGATCCATCAATCGAAAAGGCTTCATTAACTTCTGAATACTCCCGCCCAAATCAAAAGCCACCCTTGAATATATATGCCCTAACGCTCAAATGAGCTTTTTTATTTTATTTTCTGATAATACTGGTATCCAAACACTGGAAAGCTCGTGGGGCCCTATCGAAGCTTACCGCAGGAAGGGGGACATCAACGCCTCGACGTAACAGGAACTCTCCATCAGATAACTTGAAACTTCTAAGCTTCCTAGACGCATCGCACCACACTGCACCGCACCGCATCGCCGGGAAGTAGAAGGAAAGGGGGGGTTTTGCTGCCACTGCCTGGACCGAAAGGGCGTTCCGCTTTGTCCTATCCCACAACCAGGCTCAGGGTCCGTTTTCCCCCCTACTTGGTTTATCAGTACATGACATCGGACCGGAGATACCAGATGAATCATGATAACACACCGCTCACCGGTAGCCCCCTGCGATTTTTGTGTTTTGGATGTTATCAGAGATTAGATTTCAGAGTTGACAGTTTTGTCGGAGTTTGAAGCTATACGGTTTTTTTTTTTTTGGCTCGACGATGGTAGGGTCGTAGGGGAATCGGCATTCAAAATACATAACGGCCTTTATCCCCCAACGATCACACCTTCCCTGGGATATGGACTTTACGAAACAATGTATGCACAACCGCAGAACCTGGACAAACCGCCCCATGACAGACAAAGCAACTCGCCGCAGATTTCGGTGTGTGTTTCGGACATAGAATATTACATTACGATGGCATTTTATGAAAGACAACATTCTTAGAGAATACGTTCGTTACATACATCCCTGCTGCTGATCGCGCCCGCGACGAAGGGTCATACGCGTTCGCTGCGCACGCATACGAGAAGGGCCACTTACGTCGAGCACCTAAACACTTCCGTTCGTTAGTGTAGATCCAAGCAGGCGCAATGGGAGCCGATCAACAGGTAGCAATTAGGTTCCTTACCAGAGAGAGGGACTACTATCGGTTTTGGGGGTTGCGAATCCCGGAGGTGTGACACCGGCACGGGGCCGAAAGAGGCAAGAAGCGGGGAGATGTGACGGCAAGGAGAAGGCATGTGCTATTTTGATCACGCAGTGGTGCTATTCTAAGCGAATGCGGATCCCGTCAAGATCGCCTTCCATGTATGGGCAGAAACCGACCAGCTCGAAGGCGCCCCCCTCCAAACACGCATTGTTGTCCAACATTTTTCAGTGTGGTCCTTCGTTGCTCTCCCATCTTCCAGCTTATCGATTTGGGGGAGGACCCGTAAACTCCTCCGGCAGCTTCACCCCCTGGCGTTCCAATTTTCAAGGGTGCGGATGCGATCAGGGACGGGCACTGCTCAGACGTGTTATAGCAAACGCAGCAGCGAGGGGTTTCGCTTCTTCAGGTGGTGCCCTGCAGGCGACACCTACCGAACACCCCCTGATTCGTGTTATCTGCGCGTGAAGGGAGGCCCGGGTGCTGCTAGACGGTTCTCGGCAACTCATCTGGATATGAACTCAGCGGTGACAGCCCGGTGTCCCCGTTAACAATGTAATTACAGCTTGCATGCAGGCGTCTGATGTCTGATCAATCGCCACAGAAGACCCTGGCCCTTCTGTTGGCGAGTGAGAATCAGCTTATTCCGGCTCGAATGGGATTCCGCATGCGAATAGGTAGTAGTAAAGGGTGGGTGGGAGGAGTTGAGGGGGGGTGAGGGGAGGGTGGGGGGAGGGTGGGGGGGCAAGGGGGATGGATACCACCCAATTCCAGGGGTTCGGATTCCGTGGACTAGTCCCTTGTGTGAGAGAAGTTTCGAGTGCCGAAAGCGACGGCGAGATTCTTTCGTGGGGTTCTTGGTTCCAAAGGATTCCCAGTCTGCCTGCTGGTTGGGATCATTGGGTTCCTGTGTGTTTCGGGGATTACTTTTAATCAGCATTTTAGCTTCTGACGGCTTGGAGAAGGTGACAACGGGGATCTGGCCAGCGTATCTCGGGGGGGTGGACCCCTACATCTACGGTGTGTATCATCGCCTGTTAGGGTGACGGCTGGAGCACGAGCGGTGTGCTGGGGCCTGACTCACCGATTTGTGTGTCGCCGGTGTGTGATCCTCGGTGAGGTGGCTGAGATCTTGTGGATGAGATGGTTATGATGACGAGTGGATATTGTTGAATCGTTGGATATCGCATGAATCGCTGCATACCTACACACATACTGCATAGTCCGCTTCATACACGCGTTCCAAACAAAACGCACGAGATCTGTGCTGCGTCTCCTCTCCACCCACCCTTTCTCCTCCCCTTTATCTGCCTCTCTCCACCACCCTTCCCTCCCACACAATGTCCTCCTATTCAGCCATCCTCACACACCGCCGCTTTCCTCCCGAGCGCCCTCTTTCTTACAACAACACCACCCATTCCGAGCCCCGCGCTTACCTCGTCCCTGCATCCTTCTCCTCCTGGTCTCCCCTTACCTATCCTCCTCCCCCCCATCCCGACCATTCCGCTCCAGACCTCGACTCTGCTGCTTTTTCGTCCTACTCTGCCATTGATGGCTCTTCCTGGAATACCACCCTCCCCAACTTTCCTTTGCGCCCCGCTTCCGATAACGGCCATTCCTTCGCTGACTACCGTCAACTGACATCTCCCGATCTCTTTCATCCTCCCCCGGAAGTTCCGGACACATTTCGACACCAAGGGACTGGCCAATCACACCAAGTACCACCTCTACCACTACAGACGACCTTTTCTCATCCCACCCATCCCCCCGTGCATCTCACTCCCCTGAACCTTTCATCCCGACCTCAGTCAAGGTCGAACCCGAAGAAGCATCAGATGGATGCTTCATCATGGAGAATCCGACTGCCTGCGCGACGTATCTGGACAAGGACCCCGCGGCCGTAGGCAAGGCCGCGTCTTTTGTCCCCAGTCAGGCATTGGCCCCTCCGACAGAGGTCCCGTTACGTGCAACTCAAGCTCCAAAAAAGATGAAGGGTATGATGGGCGTATTCAGAATCAACCCGTTTGCGATGCACAGTGGTTCAGAGGGAAAGGGCACTGCGCCTACTGTCTGTTGGGAACCTGGGCCCTTGGATGAGGAACCGCTCATGTTTGAATTCCAGTTGGATCTCATTGGCTACAGCGACGGTGGATCAGAAGCGGGAGAAGACCAGGGTGGAGCTGTGGTGGGCAGGGAGCAGCAAGTTGTCCGCCATCACGAGGAGAGTCAGGACGGAAGAAATGAGACGCAGAGCCAGGATCCGACGTTGAGGTTGTCGACTCTGCATGCTTTCTCACCCGAGTTTGAGCTTCAGGACGAGTACAATGCCCATGGAGGTAGTGAAAGATACAGGAGCACGTCCAGTAGTATCCCTCAAGTTGCTGGGGATCAGACCACCGCTGCGTTGTTACCGGAGGACCAGCGGAACACCTTGGATTATCGTCCTCACTCTTCCGCCTCTTCCTATGCTCCCATCAGGAGCACCTGGGATCTCGCAGAACGTGCTAATGCGGGTGTGGACAGCCGCTTCCGGCCGGTTTGCGCAGCATCTTCATGGCAGGGACCAAGTGACCGCTTCCGATGACCGGGAGGAACAGGGGTATCAACATAGTCATTATCAAGGAGATGAAAGTTCGGCTGTTGTGGAGACAGCAGTTGTTGACTCAGGTTCATGTTCTTACCCTTTGATAGTGGTGAGTTCCTGGGTTGCTGAGGGGGGGGGGAAAGATGTGTCAGGGCGCTCATTGGTTGTCAGGTCCAAGCGTCGCAGCCGCCAGCTGTGAATCAACAGAGCTTCCTTGCTGTTGACCCTGAGCAATACCAACGTCACATCAGCGAATCAATCCCGGGTTTGGGGTTGTATGTCGGTGGAGGTGATTATGGACGGGATGTGGGTGAATCTACGGGCACGGTGGTCACGATGGGCGCGCATATACCGACGTGTACGTCGCTCAAACAACCGGGTCGAAGTTCAAATCATCGTAGTTATGGTGAGTAGTGTGGTTGGCATAATTCGTTTTTTTTTTCTTCTTCAAAGGCGCCAACCTTGATTTTTTGACAAATAGAACATCATCACCACCACCCTTACTTGCGGTCCGCACATATGCAAAACTCAACGTCCCATAATAAGGTTCAATTTCCCTCGCACGCCCGCGATTGCGGGTATGATGGATATGATGAACAGGGATACAGCAATTGTGAGCAAGTGTTTTCACAGCGACATCATTCCGGGAGCGGCGGGATTCACAATCGGTTCTGGTCCCGATCCCCGGACCCGTTTGTGCCTTCACTCTCAAGTGTGGCGAGGGTGACCTGAGATTGTAGATGATTATCATTTTTTTTTTTTGAGGGGTGGGGGGGAAGTTGTATCACATTTGTCGGATTGTGTTAGAGCTGCTTATCGTAACGTGTTTATCCGTGTTGGTGTGTCTTGGTTTTTTCCCTCTCTTGTTCTCCGCATCATATACGTGTGCAGATGGTGTCATCGTCATATTATCAGCAGTTGCCGTATTATAGTGGTAGTATGTTTTGTAATCGCGACAGTAAGTACGTATAACGATAATGTTTTGCTGCTTCCGCAGACCCCAATGTTTGATTTGTTACTCCGCGATCGATGGGTGGAGGCAGCAGGATGGTTCGACACCACCCGTGATACGCATGGCTTTTTCGCAGTTCTTTTGGAAGGGCCGCGGCCCTAAAGCTTGAAGGGCTGTGTAGCCTGGATATCTTTTTTTGCGATATCTGAAAATACCTTCCTTCCCTCCCATCCATCCACCCACCGTCCCTCCCTCGCAACGCCTCGGTCGAGGTCATCATGGTATACGTCATGAAGGGTTCTGGGCCGCAAGTCGAGGAAGCAAAGGGGGGCTTTGGGAGTAGTATATCCTCGAGGCTTCGTTGCCAAGAAGAAGGGGTGTGTGTCTGTTGGGTGGGGGATGGTGTTCGACTCGAACGAATGTTCCAGTGCTTTGCGGACTTGCGGTATGTATGGCTCGAAACTTCCTTTTTGATGCATCAACCACTTCAAAGGATCTTCTTCTGTTTTCTTTCTCCAACATATCGTGAATGATTGGTATGTTTTCTGTGTGCCTCGTGGGAGGGGGGATGCAAGGCAACGTGTCAGGCGCTCCCTCCCTTTGGATTGTTAAGCGGACAAAGTGGGAACTGATTAAAGTATGTTGTGATGGCGGTTTGTCAATTGCAGAGGGCCAACGGCCCGGGAACTTGTGTGAGTGGAATCACAAGTGGCAAGCCTAGGTATTTGCTTGGATTTACTATTGTTTGGTTCACGGCCAAGTGCGTGGGAAGAAACTAACACCGCGAGTGTCGGCTGTTGGACCGTGAGAACGTGAAGTGTAAAGCAAATTTTACATAGATACTTACGCTCACAACCATCCTTGACCGTGGGGAAGGGGCCGATTGGGCTACATACATTGCCACGGACGTCACGGATAGGGAGCCCAAGCAAGGCACCCGGGAAGTGACAAGGGAAGGGGGGATTATGGGCTTGTGTGAGGTAAATTGTCCGTACGGGTACCTGGCGAGGGTTGGTTAACCAGCCAGATGAGAGACGTCCTGTCCTCCCTTTGCTTGCCGAAGTCAACGAGAGCAGGGCCATTGGTTTGGTTACCAGGAACGAGAGAGACTGCGGATATGTGGGAAAACGGGGGTTCAGAATGAGGGACGGATGCGAGACTCACAACTGTCATTTTCCCCAAGTTGATTGAACCTTGAATCAACAAGTCGGCAAGGTAGAGAAAGGGTAAACCAGGGAATAAGGGTCTACGAAAATGCACAGAGGTTTTAGGAAAGACCTCCAGGCCAAGTCAAGAGGAGCGGTTGGCACACAAAATGACCTTGCTACGAAGTGCTCTGGGGAATCAAGAGGGGCTCCGAGGCGTGAAGGGTGGAACTGACGGAGTATTGATAATTAATTTCGGTAAGAGCGCCGATGATGAAAGCGAGAAAGGGCGGGCTTCATGACAGTTGAGAAGACGATTAGGGGTGTATAAGGCGACAGGGAGAAATTGTTCATCAGGGGGATGATGATTTACTGTTGCAAAACCCTGGTGCCGTTATTGATGCTGGGCTGGCCAGTGTCAAATCATACTACGCTCCAACCCGTCGTTTCGTTGTTGCCAATGTTTGTATAAGGGGCCAATACTCGTGCGACTTGTCGTGGTCCTCGAGTTCCTTCGTTGGATGGTCGGCCGAACTTTGTTTTATACTTCATTGGGGAAAGGATGTCAGGCCCCCCTCCGGAATATGTGTGGACAGAGTGGGAATGATTATGTTGTGATGGCACATTGTCAATCCTGGCGCTCGTGGCTCCGTCGGTCCTTGGCATCAGGTGTGCACGATGGGATCGGCCTTGACCAGCCAAACCGAACGGCATCGCAAGTCACTTTGCCGGAGTGGTTAACGGGATCGCCTGCTACCCCATTGTGGAGCTAGTTAGCGGTTGGTCTTTGACCGCGAGTGTTCGAATCGCTCAGGTGACGCTTTTTTTGTGCAAAGACCGGAGGATGCCGGAGTGTGCTAGCGCGTGGGTGGTGGGTGTAGATTTACCCAGCGCGGAGAGATCCTCGGCGACGAGCCACGTGGATCCCACGTGAGAAGAACGGGTATAGACCCATTCTTTTCTCTCCAGCCCTGCACCCAATTCCCTTTTCCTTATCGTGATATCGCCTCTTTCCGACCCAACAGACGCCCCTCCTTACTCCCCTCACCAGCTCGCCCCTTCCTCTTCCCCCCCCACCCTTTCCCTCCTTTCCCTCCCTCCCTCTCCCTCTCGCCCTCGCACCCTCCAGACCCACCATCTCCCTCAATGTCCCAGGCCAGAACTCACGCAGCTAACCCGCCACGCCCCCCTTCAATACCATCCCCACCACCCTCGCCTTCGCCCTCACCTTCGCCATCCCACCCGCTTCAACCCCCTATCCACGTAATCGACGCTGTCCTCAAGAGACGTAGCGCAGACATTGGCGGTCTGCACCGCGCTTTGCGCGGCGGCGGCCAGGGCCAGGGATGGCTAGGTGGAAGTAGCTCGGATCCCAACATCGAGTATGTATCATGCCATTTGTTCCCCTTGGTTGTTGTCTTGACTCATTGCTCCTCGATTCTCCCCAGGACACAGTATGCCGAACTGCTCACGCTCATGTACCGCGAGACGCTTCAACTGGTGGAGACAAATGCTGCTCAAAAGTGCGCCTCTCTTTCTGTCACCCTTTTCTCCAGGCTGATCTTGTGCGAATCGCATGCTGCGCCCCAGTGACCCTCCAGAACTCTCGCCCGGAGACCGTATTCGGCTTCTCAAGGACCTTGATCAGTGGTACTTTGAACCCCTGCGCATGTCGGAACGCGAAGTCTTGGCGTGTGTGCTGTTCATCTTCGAGGTCCTTTTTCGCATTGAGGGGATGAAAGAGGCGATCAAAATCGACATGGGTACGTTTCTCTTTGCTGCCTCATCACATTAGGAAAACTCACAACCCAATCTCTGTAATTTAATCTTAATTCTTGTCACAAGGCGTGATACCCCGGTTCATTGTCCACATCCGGCAAATGTACCGCTGGCAGAACCATTACCACAACTTTGAGCATGCAGTCGATGTTCTCCAAGCGATACACTGCTATTTGCGCGATGCAGGGATGGTCCCACCAGTCTCACTTCTCTTGAATGACGCAAATGCACCAGACGGGAAAGGGATGTGGTCATCAACAAGGGATCCAGACTCAGGACCCTTGGTCACGAGCTTGACCCCACATGAGATCTTTGCACTCTATCTTGCCGCTATCGGACACGATGTCGCTCATCCAGGGTTCAACAACCACTTCATGGTGAGTTTAATTCATTATTGTTCGGCTCCCATAACTGACTCTTGTGTCTGGATTTAGAGAGATGCAGGGGCACCGATCGCACAACTTTATGACAATCAATCTGCGTTGGAACAAATGCACAGCTATCTCCTCTTAAGAACGATGCGACATCACGGACTTGGCGTCTTGTTGGATGATCCTCATACCGGTGTGTCGCAAACCTGTGCCTCATTTTTGATGACTGCTTAAGCAACCGATACCCCCCTAGGGTACCTATTTCGTAAAATTTTGGGAAGCTCGGTCCTTGCCACGGATATGGGTGTGCACGAAGACTTTATGAGAACGTTCCGGACAATTCTAGATGGAGCAACCGGTACTTCTAATGGCGCCATCACCTGGCATTCGACTCGGTGTTCGAGGCAGGCTTTCATCTGTCAATTATTATTGAAGAATGCCGATATAAGTAATCCGGTGAGCGTTTCCTGGACTTGCACCCGATACGACGGGACATTTATCGAACTGCCTTTAGTGTCGTCCGTTCGTTGTTTCGAGGCAGTGGGCCTCCGCCTTGCAGCAAGAGTGGTCTTGCCAATACAAGTTTGAACTTAGGTTAAATATAAGGCATAATGTTAAGCCCCCCTCGAGCGGGGCCCTTTCAGAAGCGCAATCTCAAGTGTTTTTTACAAAGACTTTTGCGAAACCTCTTGTCGATTTGACGACTATAGCGATACCTGGTGCGTGGTCATCCGACCGGATATAAATTCTCATCCCGCTCACCTTCCTTCTAGAAATGAAACATATCAGTTACAGGTGCGCGGAAAACCTGAGGGAGTGGGAGCGTATCGTAGAAAGGCTTCAAAGCGAGGCAGGTGAGGCTTCCGCCTCCACAGTTGCCTCTGCTTCCACATCTAGTGGCGATGCTTCACAGCAGCAACAACAACAGCCACAAGACACACCCTCTCCCCAACCCATGTCCTCCCAACTCCAATCTCCCGCCTCTGCATCATCCTCTAATCCTGTCTCCCCACGCATCATGAATCCAAGCACCAACGATTACTCGACTGCCTTTCGCCTTACGCTCCCCGGCTCTCGCTCTACCACTGCATCCAATTCAGGTTCCATTCGCCGCCAGCCGAGTGGGACATCCGCCGGTAGCGTTTCGCTCTCGCCTTCGTTATCGAGGACGACTACGACAAACCGGAATGGTGGTGCAGTCAACCCACAGGCTCTAGCGACTCGGACGCATTCGAATTCGAGTATATCAAGTAGTGTGTCTGATGTTTCGTCACCCATCGTTGATCACCAACAGCAACTACAGCACCAATTTCAATCGCGTTCGCAATCTCATTCTGATGTGGACTCGGAAGTTGGACGGGATGTTGGAAGTCTGGATGATTATCGGCTCCGGCCTGGTCCACCTACGTCGTCTTCTACTGCTAGCGATTATGCGGGTACGAATGCGGCGATAAGTCCGGGGACGGTTGTTGGGTCTGATGTGGATGCGAGTGCGGATGTTGGCACAGGGACAGAAACGGGGACAGATGACACTGACCACCACCACCACCACCATCACCACCACCATCACACCCAGCAGCGCCACCACCATCATCCTAATCTTCATCCTAATCATCAAAATGATCGTTCGTTCCAAACGGTTATGCTAGCAGGTCTCCGTCGGCAGCGGAGTAACCTGAATCGGATCTCATGGTGTCCTGGAGAACCTATACCGACAACGACGTCTGTGGGGACGACGGTGGGGGATGCGATTGAGAAGTGGAGGGGGAGGTTGCCGGGTCCTGCTGTTGGTGCGAGG
Organism: Lepiota brunneoincarnata; assembly: GCA_023014365.1. Taxonomy (NCBI): domain Eukaryota; kingdom Fungi; phylum Basidiomycota; class Agaricomycetes; order Agaricales; family Agaricaceae; genus Lepiota; species Lepiota brunneoincarnata. The sequence continues at coordinate 425,490 of JAEBUN010000016.1, forward strand.
TGTGCGTCTGCTTCACCGAGTGTGGGTGTGGGTTTGGGTGATTCGGGTTCGAGTTTGTGTTTAGGAGAGGATTCGGCGGTGGGGGTTGTGAGTGGGAATGGGCGAGGTGCTGGTGCTGGTAGTGCTAGTGGTTTGAGGTTGTGTAGTTCATCGACCACTTCTAGGGCGGTGGCGATGGAGAGTGGGGATGATAGCGAAGGTGGTGGTGATGGTGCGTTAATGGAAGGGGATGATGATGGACAAGAGGGAGAATTGGAGTCGGAGGAGGATGGGTCGATACCTGCTGGACTTGTTTCGGCGGCACCTGAATCGGAACCCCAGTATTTGAGGACACAGGCGCAAGCACAGACGCAGCCGCATCCATATACGCCACCCCAGCAAACAGGCACATTGCGCGGGGTGGATGGTGAACTGGAAGGATCGCCAACGCCTAAGGGGAAGGAAAAAGCCAAGGGCAAGGCCAAGGGGAAGAGCAAGGGTAAGATGAAAGCAAAGGAGGAGGAGGAGTTAGGGGAAAGGGACCAGGACCAGGAGGAAGAACAGAGAAAGAGGCCAAAGACAGACGAAGAGAGGGAGAGGATGACTAGAGAATTGATTGAGGAGTTTGAGGAGGAGCAACGAAAAAGGGCGAAGGAGCAGGAGAGAGAGAAGGAGAAGCAGGGTGCGAGGGCGAGGTCGAGGTCGAAGGCGGCGGCGAAGAGGAGGAGGAAGGGGAGGTGAGGTGAGACTTCTCATGGAGAGGTGGTTGGTTTTGTAGGTTCGGCCTGGGCGTGGCTTTATGTGCCGGGTGGCTCAGTTGGCGTGGTGTCGGTGTTGCGTGTTGATTGGGACCTCATGGTGAGAGCGAGTGTTCCATTTCCTTTTTATTTGGGGGAATACGTTTTCCTCCTGAACGGGGTTGACGCCAAGGTTGTAAAGCTGAAGCTCCAGAGTCAGGGTTCTGCTGTATGCTGTGGGCTAGACGATCACTCTGATCCTCGCCAGCTCTCCGTACGATCCCTGTGCGTCTCCAAACAACCATGTTTCCGCATCGTTTTCGTTCTTTTGTTATCAGCTCTTGTTTCTATCCTGTAACCATTTCACGTCCAGATCTCTGCACTCATAGTTTTCTTGCTCTGTTTCACATCCACATTTGACCTGCTCTACCGCGTCTTGTTTTTCAGAATATCTATTCCTCTCTCTGCTTTCGTTCCCCCTGAACCTGAAATTCGAAATATCTGTAGCACATTTTTTGACATCTTGTAATACCCCCCTTTACCACTTAGCCGCCTTTTTTTGGTACCTACCCAGCTGCATATGGTCCCCCGGGCCCGCTTTCATGGTTCCAGTATACCCCAACCCAGTGTTTTACTGCTTTGTTTTGTACTTGTCGCGCGCGCATAAATGTAGCTAACGATCATGTATCAATTTATTTTGTTGTGTCCGTTGAGGTCGCGCGGCTCTTTTCTGTTGTGTGCGTAACCGAAATGTAGTCCGGCAGCGCTCCTGTGCCCGACTCCCAACAACTTCTGTAGTCCTTTGATAATTGCTTTTATTAATCGCAGAAATGCACCGCGGGCAAATCGGGAAATCTGGATCGATGTGACGCGGAATCACATAAAAATAAATAATGAATTGAGATTTCCGGTCGGTGTTTAATGGATCATTGGTGTTGCTGTACTGTCGAGGATTGACGTCGGGACACCTTGTCCGTTACGTTTCGCTCGTCATACAAGGAGTATGCGAGGAGCACCTGAGTACGGTGGCTCCTCAGTTAAGGAGTAATAAGTTTCACTGTTTTCTATATGTTTTCACTTTCTCCTAATCGTGTATTATAAATACGTCGCGTATGCTCGCCTGGAGTCTAGGTTTCGTCCCTCGGACTCCAGGTATGTTCTAGCACTCTTATTTGCTGTGTAGCTTACACTTAGGTTTCGTCCCTCGGACTCCAGACTCCAGTAATAAATCTCTGCTTGATTATCTATACTCTGCGCAAATGTCTCATCGACAGGTTATGGGCCCCGGCAGCGAAACTACTTCTGAAACCCTACAGTTTCCGAAGTTGAACGGCACGAATTATTACACATGGGCCAGCAGCATGAAGGCTGCCCTTCAAGCAAAGTATTTATGGGGAATCGTTTCCGGTCGTGAACGTTGTCCCACCAAACCTCCCTCTCATTACCGTCCTCCTCAAAGCACCCAAGGATCTCAGACCGATCCCTCATCATCTGCAAAAGACAAAGCCAAGGACCCGGGAGGCGTTGATGTTCCTATCGATATTGAGTCGCGGGACTACAAGAACTGGGAAGCTACTACGGAGAAGTACCTTCGTTGGCTTCGGGCAGATGATGCTGCCCAAGGTCTTATTCTAGGGGCCGTCGACTTTGCTCAACGGGAGCATATTGCCTCATTCGAGACATCGGAGGATATGTGGGACCACCTCCGTACGATCTACGTTACACAACGTCAAGGAATCAATGTCCATTATCATTTTCAAGATTTATACTCGAAGAGATGGGATGGTACTACACCTATGTCCGACCATATTGGATTCTTCTTGAGTATCCGTCGTCGTATCTTGGATGCTGGTCAAACCCTTGATGATTTTCATATTATTCACGCCCTCCTTTCATCCTTGCCACGCTCGCATATCTGGGATGTTGTCAAACAAAACCTCCTTGACAAAGGAAATAATCTTACCCTCGAGATGGTCACTGCCGAATTAATCGCCGTACATGATCGAGTTGCTCACGATGAGCAAATGGACCAATCTGAGAAGAAATTTCGTGTGAAGCAGCTAGCACTTGCTTCGAGGATGAATGACACATCGGGTGGAAGTTATGGTGGTGGAGAAGGAAAGAAAAGAAAGGGTAAATGGAAGGGTAAAGGTAAACGAGAACCCAAACCCGATGATATGTGCCACAACTGTGGTGAAAAGGGCCATTGGAGTCCTTCTTGTACCAAGCCGAAGAAGCTGAAAAATGAATCAAAGAATATTGGTAACGCAAACATTGCTATTGATGAATTAAAGCCTACCAAAAGTCGTGAAATCGGACAAGTTTTCGCAACCTTCCATGCTTCCGATATGCCTCTTGGCCTCTTGCTTGATAGCGCAGCAACCTGTCATATGGTTGCTGACCGTGCATTATTCTCCGATTACCAGAAGATTCACGCACAACATATATCTGTTGGTGGTCAACATCAAGTACCTGTTGAAGGTCATGGATCAATCACTATACGAATGACGCACAATCCAAGAAAATATTCTGACTTAACTCTCGAAGGTGTCCTCCATATCCCATGTCTAGGCGTAAATTTGATCAGCCTAGGAACTCTTCAACGTGGTGGTGCGCAAATTAAAGGACTCAATGATGGACTTGCTCTCGTTCACGACGGATTGGAGTTCATGCAAGCAAAATTAATTGGGACATCAGGCACAATGTATCGGATACTATGCTCCGAAACAATTGGCCATACTGCATATATAGCTCAAGAGTCGACCATGCGTCTTTGGCACCGTCGAATGGGCCACCTTGGACCTAGGAAAATCAAGGATATGGCTGATCGTGGACTTGTGAAAGGACTCACAATTCAATCCCCTGGCGAATTCGACCGCTTATGTAGCGGTTGTGCTCATGGAAAATCAAGTCGAGCTCCTCTTCCTGACACAAGCGAAACTCAATATACGAAGATGGAATTACTTGTTATGGATCTTACCGGTCCTATGCCTGTCCCCACTTGGGATGGTTGCTTATATGCCCTTGTTGTTGTTGAGGCGAGCTGTCGCTATCCAGTTGGAAGACTGCTGAAAAGCAAAGAGGATGTGGGTATAGCTGTGCGGGATATCGTTTCAATGCTCGAACGACAATCAGGGCTCCAGACACGACGTCTACGAACTGATAGCGGAAACGAGTTTGTAAACTCTGAAATGAACGAATTCTGTCAACGAAATGGTATCATTCATGAAACAACGACCCCATACACACCTCAGCAAAATGGGATTGCTGAACGAGCGATCGCTGTCTTTTTTGAAATGGTGCGTTGTATGATCCATGCCGCCAATATCGATGTCAGGTATTGGGGGGAGGCATTCATGTATGCCATCTACATCCGCTCCTTGACCTCCACATTGGCTTTAAAAGATAAAGTACCATATGAGGCATGGACTGGTCGCAAGCCAAACATATCACACCTTCGAATTTTTGGATCCCTTGGGTGGGCTCATGTACCGAAAGAAGTTCGGCATGGAAAACTCGAATCGCGAGCTGTTCGTGTTCGCCTACTTGGCTGGTGGACCGATGAAACCAAAGGCTATCGACTTGAGGACCTCGAAAATGGCAAACTTATCACCTCGCGTGATGTTGACTTCAGCGAGGATGAAACACCAAGCGAGTTGGCTTCAATTGATGTTGGACTCACACAGTCAACAGCTGAAGAAGTCGATGAATTTGTGGATACAGCAGTAACTCAAGATGCTCGAGAACTTACTGCACCTCCGGACAGATCTATCGTTGAGGAATCATCGACTCCTGGAAGTCCTTCTGTTCCTTTTACCATGCCGCCTCAATCCCCTCGAGAATCAGATGTCCCCCCTCCTCCGAAAAAGTCGAAGAAGTGGGAGAACCTTCCTAGGAGGGAATTACCCACTCGCGAGCGTCGTCCCCCTCTGCGATATGGTCAAGATAACGAATCTGCGCTTGTTAGTGGGCACATGGCTTTCGTTGCCATAAATATTGAACCAACTTGCGAGGAAGCCATGTTATCTCCTGATGCTGAAGGATGGAAGACTGCTATACAGTCTGAATACGCTCAATTAGAAAAGAGGAGGGTTTTTGAACCAGTAGATGTGTTGCCGGAAGGAAAGAAAGCCGTGGGAAGTAAAATTGTCCTTCGCCGTAAACTTGACGAGCATGGGAATCATGTCAAGTTCAAGGCCCGGATCGTTGCCCAGGGATTCTCACAGATCGCGGGAATTGATTTCACTGAAACATTCTCCTCCGTTGCGAAATTCACTACCCTTCGAGTGTTCTTGTCCCTTGCCGCTTCGCTCGACTTTGATATCCATCAAATTGATATTGTAGGGGCCTATCTCGAAGGAAATCTCGATGAGGACATCTATATGAAAGTGCCGAAGGGAGTTGACGGTATTCAGGACAAAGGCCGGTATTGGAAGCTGAAGAAGGCTTTATATGGTTTAAAACAAGCTGGGCGACAATGGAAGAAACGTTTGCATGAAACGCTATCCCAACTTGGCTTCGTTCGCACAATTGCTGATGATTGTCTCTACATCCTACGGAACGATGGAAGGATTGTTCTTATAGTGCTGGTATATGTGGATGACATGGCAGTAGCGGGTCCTAATTCTTGTAAGATTATTTCCTTCAAGGAAAATCTTGCTGATTGCTTTGATATCACGGACCTTGGTGAACTCCGGTACATTCTGGGCATTCAAATCACTCGAGACCGGTTGCATTGCCGTATTTATCTCAACCAGACTGCATACATCCACCGAATTCTCAAACGCTTTAATATGCACGATTCACATCCAGTTACTACTCCCCTTGTTGTGAATCATGATCTGTCAAACTCTGGTTGTCCGCAATATGTCAACGAGGTTCAAGCTTATGAAAAATATGCTCGAGGGATTCATTATCTCTCGCTCGTCGGCTCTCTTCTTTTCGCCACGCAAACACGACCTGATATTCAATTTTCGGTCGGACTTGTTGCTCAATTCGCGAGCAACCCCGGAATTCCCCATCTGAGCGCCGCTAAGCGCATTCTTCGATATCTCAAGGGAACGGCTGACTACCAGCTTGTTTTAGGATGCCGAAATAATGGAGGAATTAACTTGGTTGGCTGGAGCGATGCTAGCTGGGCTCAGGATCCGGACACTAGGCGTTCGGTTAGCGGTTTTGTCTTTGAACTCGCTGGGAGTTCAATTTCTTGGTCCTCCAAGAAACAAAGCATTGTCGCCACGTCATCGATGGAAGCCGAGTACATAGCTTCGTCTACGGCCACCAAAGAAGCAGTTTGGCTCCGAACATTACTTAGAGAACTCGACTACCCACAAGAAACAGCGACTATTATTCACGCCGATAATCAGGGATGTATTGCCCTGTCTGGGAATCCGATTTCTCACTCTCGTGCCAAACATATCGATATACGTTTTCACTTTATCCGCCAAGTTATCGAACGCGGCGATATTAAACTCGAATATGTGTCTACCAAAGACATGTTAGCCGACATTTTCACCAAAGCTTTACCCCGCGAAGCCTTCATCAAGTTTCGGGAGCGTTTGGGAATCATTCTCGATGTCCCGTCGAGTGGGAGTGTCGAGGATTGACGTCGGGACACCTTGTCCGTTACGTTTCGCTCGTCATACAAGGAGTATGCGAGGAGCACCTGAGTACGGTGGCTCCTCAGTTAAGGAGTAATAAGTTTCACTGTTTTCTATATGTTTTCACTTTCTCCTAATCGTGTATTATAAATACGTCGCGTATGCTCGCCTGGAGTCTAGGTTTCGTCCCTCGGACTCCAGGTATGTTCTAGCACTCTTATTTGCTGTGTAGCTTACACTTAGGTTTCGTCCCTCGGACTCCAGACTCCAGTAATAAATCTCTGCTTGATTATCTATACTCTGCGCAAATGTCTCATCGACATGTACTACATACCACATCATATGTATATATTTCCTATTTAACAAACGAGACAACTCATTAATACTTAGCGCCCATCAAGATCCAATAGACGTTGTACCTCTGCTTCCAGCTCACGGATCCTTTGCCCCAATCTGTTCTTCTCCTCCCTCTCCTGCGTCAACTGTGCATGCGTCTGCACAAGTGTGGACATCATCGATTCTCGCAGTTTGGTTATTTCGATATTGAAGAGAGTGATAAGTTCATCGACACCTGCGGAGATTGCTTGTGACGGTCTTGTGCACTCTGGGCATGTTTCTTGGGGGTTAGGATCTGAATTGTCGGTAGGAAACATAGCTTGCTGGGGCTGTGTTGAGACGCAAGGGCGCGTGAGCCACTGGATATGGGACGGATCAGATAATCGAGTCGGGTGTGGATGCTGCTGAGTCGAGGTTGATGGTGTATAAAGAGCGGGTGGAGGAATAGGAGGAGGAACGGGCACTAAAGACGGGCATAGCGCCTGTCCGTGCGGAGGCTGGTGATATTGAGTAGGGGTCGTATTGTCGTGGGGTTTCCCGTACGACTGACTGCGTGACCAGTCGGGGCTTTGGTCTTGCCAACAGTGACTTGGTGGAACAGGACGGAGGGTATACGATTGCACTGGTGCTCCTTTGTTATCTGCTCCGTAGGACGGTTTGTACTCGATTTGATCGTGGGGAGCTTGCCCACCGAGTACTGTAAGCTGTGGCACTCGAGCCTGCTGCATCGTGGAATGTCCTTTGGGTGTGGATCTACTTGGATATTGTCCCTGGTGGACCGGCCTTGGGGTCTGAGGCACGGAACCAGGTAGAGTAGATGTTGGGGTTCATATACTTTGTACCTGGGATTTAAAATATGTACTCCGTTGATAGTGCGCGCACGTGCCGAGAACCTACGAGAGGAAGAACAAAATGAGGAATAGCCTCTCTATATATCAGTGCAGGTCGCTAACCCGTTGCCGACCCTATATGCAATGTTGAATCCCCCTGCAAAGATGTCTATAATAACAAATCAGATTTGAATTTCTCAAGTTTCCAATTCGCTGATCCGGATTATATATTTTAGGCAGGCCCGGCCCCTGTGTAAAACAAAAGTCAACCCTGCGTGGCTATTCGGTAAGGAATAATCACCTGATGCCGTTATTTTCGCTTGTTATGACCAACAATGTTAAATATGTGTGCGCCATGCCATCATTCCAGTCAATGAAATGTGACAGGGAGCAACATTGCACTGGTGTATTAGCAGCGAGGGGCCGATCAGGAACCCAGTCGCGACCGGCCGGGGGTCGGAAGAGCGAGAGGGGTCACACATATGCCATAATCACCGAGAACCCGTATATAAACCAATAACAAATGAGAATGCAAATAAAATCCCCGCTTGATATATCACCAGAAATCGGGAGAAATGTCATTTGTCACTCTCCAATGCCCTGACAATACCAAAGGCAGCGCCCGCCGCAACACCACCAACCAGGAGCGTACTAACCGCACCCCAGATGTACCCCTTGGAATCAACCCCAGCTCCAGTGGCGCGTGCTTTAACTGCTCCAAAAACGAGCAGAACAATCCCAGTGACCAAACACGAATAGAGCAGGGCAACTTGGGCCCTTGGGATGAAAAAGTAAGGGGTGAGAGGAATCAAACCACCGATCAGATAGCCTATGCCGATTGTGAACGCCGATACGTAAAGACGTCGTGTAGGTACCTCCTCTGTTAATATTTATCAATACACTGTATCGTATGTAAGATGTATAAGATGAAGCTCAACTTACCCAGACCCTGGCCGAATCTCAAAAGAAATGCTGTGAGACCAACGTCCTTGTTCCCCGAGTTTTCATCATCATTACTCGAAGACGGGGAGAAACCACCACCACTTTCATCTTCAAGCTTGTTCAGACACTGGGCAACAGCTCGACAGGCTTTGTCGTCAACGCCAACGGGACCGAGAATCTCTGAAACCTCCCTCTCTGACCCTCTAGAGCAACTACGCCGAAGACGTGATGCCGTCTGGTTCCGCAGGTAACGGTAGTGATCTCGCTCCGCCTGAGAGGCCAAGAAACCACCGATGCCCATTGAGATGGCGCCGGCAATGAGTTCGGCAATGCCACCGAGAACGACCAGTCTTGACTCTCCAAGCGAGGACAGACCGGCGGTAAGTGCGAATGGCACGGTCAGGCCGTCCGAGAGACCGATAATGCTAAGCCACAGGTGAATTAGTGTATTCCGCAACGCAAAGAATTAAAACAAACACGTCGCGGACAGTGTCAGGATCTATCAGAGTCCTGTCCTCCTTCCTCAGGTCCTGGCAGCAAATGCCATCAGCGCCGGGCGTGCCTTCGCACTTGGCAACGAGTGGGGTCTCAACATCAGATGCAGTGTGGTCGATGGGCCAAACTGGGGAGTATTGGGTGTTGGAACGGAAATTGCGCCAAGATGGAAGAGGTACGATGGTAGATGCTGAGGTGGGGGAGTCCTCTGACACAGGCATCTTCTTTGTGGTCGGGGAGGAATTGTTGTGAGCCCAGTCGCCGCTGTGCTATAACATGTTATTAATATAGTTGTCGATATAATTCTAATGCACGTTCTACTGACGGATTCCCCGATGGAGATATTGTGGTGTGAAAAGATATTAGCTATTGCAAGACAACCAATCGTATCACACGTATTATGATATAAAGCAGCTTTCCACCACGCATGTTGGCGTGAACATATGACTCTGGGAAGCCAGGGAAGTTCTATTTTGCACAGATAGCCAGGAACTCTGCCAAAGGATTTCATTTCGTGGGAGAGTTTTCTAAATTAACGCTAGTAACGATATTATGGTCGTGATCCAAGAATGTTTACAAGCGCGTGCTCATGCCGGGATCGTTGCTGTTGTATTCGGAACATGCGTGATCGTTACTCCCAGGTTAACGATGCGAGACAAGAATGCACTTTGGCCTGGACGGTGGGTGACTTGGTGCAATTGCGGGGGGTGTGGGATTGTACTGTCTAGTGCTCCTTAATCATCCTTAATCATCCGCTCCGCAGGTTGGGCTGTACCCTACGTGACTATCTGGTGACTCTGTAACTTCACTTATCGACCCTCCGTCGTTGTGTGATACCTTCATGATAATATTGTTCCTATTCTAAAAAAATGCGAATAGAGCTAAGTACTCCTGTTTTTCGCCAAGATTCCATTGCGGCAAACAAACAATTGGAGAACACCCTCTTTCATCTTCAACGTGGTGCTCAAGCCCCGCAGCTTTGAGTGCCGCCAATATGATTGCAAAGGTAAACATGAGGACCGTGCCTTTCGGGAAAGAGACCTCGAGCACAGTCGATCCTCTGGACCCCATGACTTTCGCCTTGGACACACCACCAGAATAAAGCATGGATGCAGCGTGATAGGCACCTCCAGTAGTGATCTTGCCATTGCCGGCCAGCAATTCCAGACCTTTGTGGGATCCAATAAGCCTGATGTCAGCTTACCGGGGTCGAGATGGTCGTTGACAGAGAAGGTTGTAATGGACACGTGAGCTCCAAAGCAAGCGAGAAGTCTTTGGCCGACTTGTTCAATGCCGCACAGGCCACGGCTATGCCGGTGACTTCTACAAACGTTTTGTCCCATCAGAACCAACCAATATCATGCCCACATGGAGAAGGACGACAAACACGCGAAACACATACTCTGCACCTGCCCTCTATACGAACGGCACCGCCACATCCTGAGAGATATCTCCGACACCAATATAGATTATGGCCCACAGTCCTGATTAGAATCGTCGTCAGTTCCCTTTGGATACAACGAAGGTGAATCGCTATCAATGGGTGCTCGAGCGAGAGAGGAGGGGGTATTCATGGCCTGCACTAGAACGAGGTATATGAGGGACAAGTCCTGGCCATGCTTAGGTCGCCGATCGCCATCTTCATCTGGTTCACCACCACCTTCCTCCTTCTCCCCAAGCTGGGACTCACCCACCTATTCATTCTAGTAATACGACCACATGCACTTATCTGCGACACGTACCCTAAGGAGCTTCACAGTTGTCCTCTTGCATGGGGCCTATCCCCAGCCAACAGACCTGCTCAGCCACGGGCATACCGTCTTTGAGTTCGGGGGAGTGTTTCAAATCAAAATCCCGACCACACCCACCCGGTGTTACGAAAATAATTAACCAATGTCGCGGTGGCACCCCGACTTTTCCGAATAGTTTCCGAACACGATCGATGCCTAAAGTCCTCATACCATATTTCTGCCCAGCGGTTGCTTGTAGCATCGTAGCCCGAGTCACATCATTGCTGATCGTGAACGCATCTAACGAAGGGAAACGTTGGAGAGGGACATATGTATATATAAATGTTCCCTGGAAGGAATGGTAGGTCTTCGGCAGCTATATGCTGCCGCAATGTCAGGTAGGGCCCCAGGTTGGAATGCTGGTTTGCAGGGATCTTCAACAGTATAACAGCCAGAAGGATATTTGGATGTTCGTGGGGCGTCGAGCACAAGTGTTTTACATATGCTGGCCATAGCTTGTGGATCCGGTATCCTCGTTGAATAGAGATAGGCAATGTCTTGCAGAAGGTTGAAGAATTGTGCAGGGGTGTAATTGTGGTTAGGTGGCGCAATCACGTGCAGGCTTACTTTAGTCATTCAACACAACATGGCATTAACACTACAGTCACAAATAATTATGCTTGGGCCGGATTATTCTCAGCGAAATATTCATGCGAATCTGCGTTATCAATAGCAGTATCCGGTGAGCTGAGAGCCAGAGATCTGCAACCCGATTGACCATAGACGTGGTCATCGGTTCCAGCATTGGCGGTGAAGTGTGATGATTCATGAATCAAAGTTCCACCCTATTGCGCACAGTGTGAGTTATGAAACAAGCCGGGTCTGGATTTTTTTTAGTGGTCCTCACCTTGGAGTCAGTGCCAGTTGTGGGTGCGCTCCAGAAAACACCGCAGAGGAACACGTGACCGAAACTACATCCGAAGTAAGCGCGAGGGGATCGTGATTGTATGTACAAAAGCGACATACTCAGAGGGATTGACAAAGGCATACACACCAGGATCTGAGCAGGTGCAGTCGTACGAGTATGAGGAGAATGTGTTACTGCTGATCCTAGAAAAGTGGGACAGGACAGTGGAGTGACGAGTACTGGTGAAGGTACCGAACCAGGTAGCATATCGAGTGGTGGAGGAGGTATGTGATTGGAGGTAAGAAAGAGCGTTGCCTGCGTAGTTCTGAGCGGCAGAGGCAGCGGATACCAGTGCGCTTTGTTCAGACGAAGAGCAGCCATTGTAGGTAGCACGCCTCTGGACTCGAGGTCGCGATACAGCAAGCTTTCCGGAGACGTGGGCGGTGTGAGCTTCTGCATTAGCGTAGATGGGCGTAACCTCTGCAGAGTCGCCAACCAAGTAGAAGAGATTGCGAGCTTCGAAGGAGTATGCCCCTTCACCAGCTGCCGTAAAGTTGTACGTGGTAGACACTGAAGGAGGTTTCGTATTGATTTTATTCAGGTCGGACACCACGACACACACTTACAATCATGTTCGACTTCAATGGACTGTCCAGGACTCAAAACAGTAAACGCCTGTCTTGCAGCAGCGACCTCGGGAACATATTTGACCTTGATCCCAGTAAAGGATGGCCGCGCGCCATTGATACTGGTAATCTTGAAGGTGTCTGCAGGGAGTTTTGAAAGAGGACTCAAAGGGTCATTGAGAAGCTTCACGGTCTCGTCACCCGTGTTGGTGACAGTTGCAGTAACCTTGAGTTTGTCGACCGTATTGACCGACTGTGGTCCTGTGGACGGAAGGGAAGTCCATGGATAGCTTACAGGCAATTTTTTACTTACCAGATACTTTGAGTGAAATGCTTGGAATCGCACTAACGGCAACAGCAAAGGCCACAACCGAACACAGAGTGGAACGAAGAGCTGAGGAGAACATACTGAATAGGAAGCCTCCGACACATCCAGCACAGATACCTCGAAGATTTATAAGAAAGGAGGTGAGAACGCCTGATAGGGATCGTAGTTGGGGATACATATGGTCGCTTCTGTTTGTGCATGCTCGAAGCACAGGTCCAGAGGTGCTACGACAGCGAGTTGATCTGCTGAAAAAGAAATGTGCAACTGCCGGTACGTGGTAGCACACGGTGGAGAAGAGGTAAATATAAATCGAGTCTATGTCATAGGGCGAATGCACAGTTGGCTCTTCAACTGAGAAATCACCATACGATGCAGGTTAGAAAGGGAAACGCGGGTGATGTAAAAATAGAAACCGAGATAAGAGCGAGGGGCCACATGATCAGTGCAGCTCGCCACAAGGAGCAATGGCTTCAGGAAGATCAAATGAGAAAGTGGAGCTCGTGTATACTACCACCTTGGTTCAACGCGTGTCGGTTGGCAAGCAAGGTGACAGGACCGCGATGCAACGGAGGAAGGGACGGATGGAAAGCACGTGATTAACGAGGGCATATGGTTCCTTCCAAGTCGTTCATAACCGTGCGTTGCCTAACCAATAAACCCTAATCATCTCTTTAGCTTGACGGGCCCTAATGAGATCGTTTGCATTGTTGAGATGTTGTTGTAAACTCGTGTGTTGATGAATGGGGAAGTCACCTGTTTTTGATTCTGTAGAAAACGAGTTCTACAATTGAAATGTTCCTGGAGTAGTGTAAATTAGCGGGAGAGCGTCCGAGTGCGGGGCACCTTGGGTGCCGATTAGGCCACAGTGCGGCTGATAAACTTGAGGTGGGTCCACGAGCGTGTTTGGAAGGTAGGGCATTGTTTTACACACGAGATATCAGGCATTCCTCCGGTGCGCTGCTCGATGTCGGGCCCTGGGTGCCTGGTGAGTGCCTTGCAGAAACTGTGTAACCCCTGCGGGGTGGGACTCAAGCACAAGCTACCGCGAGTCGAACGAACTCAGCTTGATCTCGAATCACTACGTCGGACGAAAACACACTTTTCAGAGGTTTGCCTTAAGCGGATTTCCCTGGCGCAGACGTCGACGCTGCTATGTGCATCATTTATCCGGCGCTATACTATTCGGATGGGGTTGGTGAATGTGAGCACCCTATCCTTGGACCCCAGTGGGCGACGCTGCACCTCACAGCATCTGATGGCAATCACCACCACATGATAAATCCACTCTTGTTTCAACCACATACTAGTCCTATTACATTAAAACTGGCTCCTCTCCACCAGAGCCTGAAAGGCCAATGGCGCCGAAAATCACGACTTCTTAAGTCCGCACTCATAACTGTGACGTGTTGTCCTTCGAAACATAGAAAGCAAATACATTTTCGCCCCAAGCCGAACTGCCGCCACCTCCCTTTTGATCTGACAGGCCCCAATGAGATTGTTCCCGATCACAGTATACTCCAATTGCGTGCCGTATATTCTTGAGCGCAAGTCGGTAACCATCATCAGATCACTAAACTGGTACCGATTTACGTTCTCCAGATCACTACCACTTTGCTCCTTGCCCTCGAGAACTCTGTGAACTTTCACTCCAGTTCAGGCGCCCATGGCTTTAGGAAGTCCCGAAAGACGTCGTGTCCAGCCTGATGGGTCCTTGAAGTGTAGTATGTGCTCTCGTTTCTGGACGCCTGCCTCACTTGAAGCAAGAAGTTATTTATAGCAGAACAGTTCTAGCCACATCAAAAATTTCAAAGCGATGGACGTTGGTGCGAATTCAGCCGATCCGACTTTGACAGTCCTACGATTGCTATCGGAGTGAGCCCGGACCACAAATGAAATAAAACCTTACGTTCGTTTCAGCATTTGGGGCATTTTCTTTCTCCCTGGCATCTCTCTCTCCTGACTGGTACGCGCTATTTTCCTGGGTCCTTTCTGCGTTGTCCTCATTGGCCCCAAGGATAAAGAAATATGACTAACATTGTATCTCCACTATCGGTCGCTCAAGCAGCTACCCTAATCAATGCCGCCATCACATTCGTTCAATTTACCATCTCCCTGTCTCTCGTAATACTCCTCATTCACTTCATGCCCAAAGCGAATTCTGCCCTTGCATGGAGCTCTATCAGCAGAACTCTCCATTCGTCCGTCTGGCCCACAATTCTGCGCACAGGATTCCAGCTCCAACAGGGCATCAGGAGCCGCCGTTTCAACCCTATCCCGCCTCGCTATGTTAACCACCATCCTCGTCGCCATCGCGGGCATTATTTTACCACTTGGCCTTGGCGAAGGCCCGGACATACCTTCGAGCTATCGTCAAGCCGAGGCACGATATGTCCCAGACACCTCTCCACTCGCACTCGCAACCACGCCCAACCGTGGCAGTTTTGTGTACGGACGCCAGTGCGGGGACTCTGGCTGTCCAGGCAATGGCGGTAATCCTAATATCACGACGATCGCTCCCTCCACACTCCAAATATTCAACAGTACCCCGCACGGTCCATTCGCTATGCAATTTCGTAGATTCTTTGATGCGGACCAGACGTTGAATTGCAGTGAAGGGATTGGGGGGACGGCACAGACGCTCGTTCTACGTGATGGGACGTTCGTCGTTGAAGGTCTCATCGTTGACATGTCACCGGAACACCCTGGAGTCGGGTTTTGGAACCAGACGGTCCCTGCCGAGGAGAATGGAGGAACATGGTCCCAAGATGTCCTCTGGCTTGAGCCAGTCACCAAATGCGTCGATACCAACCTGACGGCTGACTACATCCTGACATCCGGGCCCGAAGGCTCCTTCCAGACATTCAATATTACTGATCGTGGAGGTTTTGTTAACCTTACTCACCAGGAACCCCCTCTTAATCGCGATGGACAACACATTGACCTTTTCCAACACGCGTATAAGGGTGCGGCAGTAAGCAACTTGTTTGCAATGTTAGATCTCAACATCACCCGTGAATCGTCGCACATCGGGGCTGCTTATCCGATAAACGATACGCTTTACACCAGACTTGGAAAGTTAAACACCCTCCCTCTCAGCTATCTCAATGAAACTGCAGGTCGCAGCGCCTCCTACCGTATGTCGGGGGTTCGGTCAAGCGGATACCGCGAACGTGACCAATGTGCATGTTAATTGTGGGCTCTTCCTCGGGCCCCCCCTTCGGTCGGATGGTGGTGATGCAAGGGTTTTCAATCGTGGATCAAAATGGAGCCAGCAAATCCATGCATGCTCGAGTGCCACGCGTGCATCAATTCAGAGGTTCACCTTCAAGACAAATAGTACCACAGACCTCCAGAACCTTGAGGTCTCTCGTCAACCAAGTAACATCACTGTAGTGTGGGCAACGGAGAAAACCAATATGACGATTGGTGATGTTGACTTGTTCTGGGGACGCGTTGATGACCGATACGAAAATGACCCGTCCCTATGGACCGTTCGTGGCGATGGTTTCTACCTGCCTGCCGGATCGAGTTCGGTTTTCGGTGTCTTTGCTTCTGGCCACCCAGCTCCTGCTCACAGTTTTATGTGGGGCATGGTCTACGACCAGTCATTCGCTGACAATCATATTGATTATTCCGGAGAATTCGACTACTCCATGAAAACCAAATTCCAATCATTAGTCCAAGAAAATCCAGCTACTGGCCACGCCCAGATACGCAACCTCATCTGGACGGACCTCATGGCAAACAATCTCATAGGCACGCAGACAGACTCCACCTTGTTGGTGGCCCGAAGCCAGAAAACGATCACGTACGACTTCAAGTATGCGATCCCCGGATTCCTTCTTCTCGCCCTATGGATACCAGTCTTTCCTGGGCGCCACTTTCCTGCTCCTCACCCGTTCCCTAACGTTTGAACGTATGAGGACCGTGTTCAACCACACCTCTGTAGGGCGTGTTGTGGTTGGGACGTCCGCACTGCGTGTCCAAGGCAGAGGAGGGAGTGGTCAATTTGTTGGGATGCCAGGAACCGACCTACCATTATCCCAGTTCCTCAAATACTTCTTTTGTTGATCTGAGTAGTGATAATAGCTCGCGGGGCCATCGTCGTAATCGGAGTGACTGGGCGAACACTACCGGAGGAACTAGGGTTTTGTTGGAGTTGGATCACAAAAGTAGTTATGACGAAGATATCAAATTGATATCACCTCGGTTCTGATATGACATGTATGATCGTTGCTACTCCTTATCTACACGGTAACTGTCTTATCCAAGTAACGAGGTATCACGGACTACTGGGTCAAAGGTCGTGCCGGATACCCACGCTTGAACATTCCCGTTCCCTGAAGAACTCTTTCGGACGGCCTGGGGAAGTCACTTTGGTATATCCCAAATACACCCAACCTATTTCCCTAGCGCCCTACTACTTCACTTGACCACGTTCTCCCACTCGAAACGCAAATATGCGCATTCACCTCAAGTGAGTAACGACGATCTGCTCATCCCTTACGCGAATCTTTCTTGAGAGATTTACTAGATGGCAGTACACCAGGTAGAGTCGAAAAGAAAATGCACCATGTCATATGGTACGCCTGTTATCCGGGGAAGGTGCGCGAGGGTCGTCGAGTAGAATTTAGAAATCGGCGCTTTTGTTTGGTAGCGCGGGCCCGCGGGCCGGGAAGGCCAAGCCAGACAAATAGATGGAGGCGCCAGGACAGTTCCAAGCTCCAACGCACGAGGAGTCAGATGCTGCTAGAGCAAGCCCCATTACAGCCTGATTAGAGCCCATAAATTACTTTTCAACTTGGCCCTCCAGAACTTTCGTACACTTCTGAAGCTCTGATCACTCATTCAACCGTTCAGCTGACCGTGTCATTATGGTCATCATCATCAATGTCCAATGATCATGGCCGTATAATTGTAACCTGTGCATCAAGGCCATCCAGGAGACTGCCGTGGATAAGTTTCGAGAAGCCTAGAAACTTCGCGTGTCGCGCACTGCCCAGCAAGCAACGAATCATCGCCTTGTGTACTTCTGATGACAGAACTTGAACGTATCTGAGTTCAGATATATCAGGCGGTAGATTGTTCAGCGGTGGCTAGGATGTATGGCGCTGCTTGATTATCGGAAGTCGACAATGGCTCATGATAAATACGGCGCCGCTCATCCAGAGCTATCCCGGCCGCTTTGCTGTGACTCCACAGGCGAGTACTCATCCAAGGACCCTCCTTCCAGGTGAAATAGCGTGCTAACCCTCATCCACCTTAGATCCATGATTCAGATTACCACTGAACTATCCGTGGCCCAAGTGGTCACAGCAGTCAATGCCCTCACATCATTTATCCAAGTCTCCCTGTCTCTATCTCTCGCGGTTCTTGTTGTTTATTTCATGCCCAAGTCTAACACTGCATCATCATGGAGCTCCATTTCCGCGACGTTGCACTCATCCTTGTGGCCTGATATTCTGCGCACGGATTCAAGTTCAGGCAGTAGAAGTGGACCCATCCGTGCACTATCTTCTTCGTCAATCATCATTCCGACTCTTGTTGCTGTCACCGGTGTGGTCCTACCCCTTGGCTTACAAGAGGGTCCACCAGTACCCACCGCATATCGACAGGTAGCAGCACGGCATACCTCCGACTCGTCTCCTCTTGCGCTTGCAACAACGCAGAACCGAAACGAGTTTCTCTATAGTCAGGCACGTGAGTCCCACGGCCTCGAGCTTGTTCCCCAAGCCCGCAAATGGAGGAAAGACCAATACAACACTCACTACAAGCACTATCGATATTTTTAACAGCACCCTTCACGGTCCCTTCACTCTGCAATACCGGCAATTTTACATGGATGAAGTCCGGAACTGCAGCGGTTGGCTCATTAGCTCAGTCCAGTCATTCATTTCGCGCAACGACACCTTTATGACAGAAGGGGAGTTGTTGTCGACATGTCTTCAGAACGTCCCGGAATCGGATTCTGGAATCAATCACTGCCCAACTTGACGGGCGGTGGTGTCTGGTCACAGGACATACTCTGGTTGGAGCCAGTCACCGAGTGTGTGAATACCAACCTGACATTAGACTATGTGATGGCAGATGGACCAGAGGGGTCAGTGGTTCAAAACGTACAACATCACAGATCGCGGAGCTTTTATCCACGCGTTAAACGGGCTTCCGCCCCTTGACCACAGTGGCCAACAGATCGATCTCTTCCAGAATGCTCTCAGGGCCGCGATACAAAACAGTCTGAATATCATGAAATATTTCAACGTGACTAGCAATTCCTCACACCTTTGGGGCTCCTTTACGGTAGACAATGAAGACCCGCTGGTTTTCAACCGTCTTGGAATTTTGGGCAGTGATATAACAACCGAACTCCGCATTAGGATTTTTGGAACTGCTGTGAACGCGTGCAAAGGATTCTCTGAAAATGATATAGCAAACATATCGAACATTCATTTGGCATGCAGCTTCCTCGTTGGGATCTCGATCTCGTACGGACGGTGGTGACCCCAGCGCCCCCAACAAGGGGTCATCGTGGAGTCAGGAGCTGCATGCATGCGCAAGTGCAACCAGGGCGAGGATACAGAGGTTGGAGTTTTCGGCAAACGAAACCACCAAATTTCAGTCTGTGCAGATCTCCCACAAATCCGCCGAGCTCACTGCTTTGTGGGCAGTGGAGACGCCGAAAATGATGATCAAGGATGTCAACCCGATGTGGGGGCGGGTGGATGACAGATTTGAGAACCATTCTTCCTTATCGACTATTCGCAGCGAATTTCTGTTTCTCCCAGCTGGCAGAGCTTCAACTGAGCTGGGAGAAGCAGTGGTGGCAGGAGAGCCTCATGCAGTTCATGCACAAATCTGGAGCCTTGTTTACGAGGCTTCTGGGATGGATGCGATCGTAGATTACTCCGGGGCGGCCGATTTTGCGATGCGATACAAGTTTCAGTCGCTACTCCAGAAATATTCGACCTTAGGACAGGCTCAAATACACAATCTCATTTGGACAGACCTTATGGCGAATAACCTCGTTGGCACTCAAACGAATTTCACCTTGATGGTAGCCCCGAATGCCAAATCGCTCCAATACGATTTCAAGTATGCTATCACAGGGTTCGTCCTCTGTGTAATTTGGGTACCGTCGTTCTTGGGAGCGGTTTTTCTTGTCATAACGAGGACAATCACCCTTCGATACATAAAACAGGTGCTGAATCACGTCTCTATTGGACGGGCGGTTGTTGGCTCCTCTGCATTACGTGTCAAAGGGAGAAGCGCCCAGCCAGCAAGGGTCTCGACGCGAGCCGCTTCGCCCCCGGGTGGCGGGAACAGTGCCTCTTTGAGAACCCGTCGTAAGCATAGAAAGGGAAAGCGGAAGTGGGCAAAAACCCTAGGTACTACGCCAGTATTGCTCGACTTCAGTGATGTTGAAGGCGAGGGCTGTTGATAATACTTCACTCTAATGGTTAGCTAATATACATTTGCCTTGTCAGTTGTATATGCGAGCTGTTACTTGGTTTTAAATTGTATAAAGAGGAGCATACTCAGTGGGTGAACCCAGGGTGCGATCCACAACAAAGGCCAGCTGGGCATCCGTGCTTCCTGTACAGCTTCCATCCACATGCCAGCCTATTGACGTGGTGCTGCCCTCGATATTTCGATGGAATTGTGATCTCCGCCGCTCTCACCTCTAGCTTCTCCTTTGCCGGAAAGCTCATACATTCTATTTGCGTTATGGTCAGCAGTGCATAATCATCATCGAAGATGATGTCCATAATAATCTGACCAAGTACAGAGCCTGGGCTTCTTCTTGCATCTTGGGAGGGGGACTCTCACGGTGAGTTCGGGCGTCGGATTGTCATGGGATCCCTCACACTGCCCAGGAACCGATAATCATCACTTTGTCTACATCTATTGATTGAACCTGAACGGGGTCATATCAGGCAACGAGCGAGAAATGTTAAACACCCAGTGGTTAGCTCACTGAGAACTATACCAGCTCTTTGCTGTGTACCGGAAGTGAGTGTAGTCCCTCCTCATCAAATGACTTAGAAACTGCGTACTCAACTTTATAGCTCTCCCCAAGGTTTCAAGGCCATGACGCGGATTGTAACCGAGCTATCCGTAGCTCAGGTGGTCACCGCAGCCAATGCTATCACGTCATTTCTTCAAGCCACCCTCTCCCTGTCCGTTGTCGTCCTTATCATCTATTTAATGCCCAAATCCGATACCGCACTCTCATGGAGCTCCATCTCTAGGACACTACACTCGTCTCTGTGGCCTGCACTTCTTCGTACGGACTCGAGTACAAGTAGTAAGGATGGGGGGCCCATGGAGATACTACCCTTCCTTGTCAACCACAGGCATTATCCTCGTCGTTGTTACTGGTGTAGTCCTACCTCTTGGCCTTCAAGAGGGAGCCCTTGTACCCACCACGCATCAGCAAATAAAGGCGCGATACATCCCTGACTTCTCTCCCCTCGCACTCGCAACGACGCAGAATCGAGGCAATTTTCAATATGGTCGAGCCTGTGGGTACCCGAAACCTGTTCCCTGCCCAATAAACGGAGGAAATAATGGTCCCATGCTGCTCGACCCCTAGTATGTTCGACATATTCAACAGCACCCCTCACGGTCCCTTCGCAATGCAATATCGACAGTTCTACAACGCAGAAGGGCTCCAGAACTCTAGTGGTGGCTTTTTGGGCACTCCCCAATCACTTATCCTGCGCAACGACCTCTTTGCTACAGAAGGGATCGTTGTTGACATGTCACCAGAGCATCCCGGGGTCGGATTCTGGAACCAAACGCTTCCCGACTTGACTAATGGTGGGGTGTGGTCACAGGAGATTCTCTGGCTGGAACCAGCCACCGAGTGTGTCAATACCAACCTCACAATAGACTATATGACACTGGCCGCACCACTGGTTATGTTCGACAAGTATAAATTTACCGACCATGGGGGTTTCATCCACGCTATAGACCAATTCCCACCTCTCGGCAACGATAATGACCAAGTTAGCCTCGCTCAACATGCTTACCGGACTGCCGTGCAACACACCCTCAAAATCATGCATTACTTCAATGTAACCAACTCCACTCGCTTTGGAGGGTCGTTTGAGGTTGACGGAGACTTTGAAAATCTCGGCCTTTCTATAGACGGCGACCAAGAAACCAGCCTTCGTGTTTTACCCGTGCCTCCTGAAAACGGGTGCAACGGTTTCGATCCCAGTGAAGTAGCCAATATATCTAATATCTACTTGAAATGCGGGCTCTTTGTTGGATTTCCTTCCCGCGTGGGCGGTGGTGGTGATGTGGTACGGTGGAGCCAGGAGCTACATGCATGCGCAAGTGCGACACGGGCTAGAATACAGCGGTTGACCTTCTCTACAAACAAGACTACAGAATTATCCCCTTTGCGGGTCTCGCGCGAGCCCGCCAGAATCACTGTTTTGTGGGGAGTCGAAAAATCCAACATGGCAATCCAGGATATCAACCCGTTATGGGGACGTGTAGATGAGCAATACGAAAACCACACTTCCCTGACATCTGTTCGCAGCGATTTCCTGTATCTCCCAGCTGGCGCCGCTTCTTTGCTTGGAGAGAATGCCATTGGTAGCCGGACAGCCATATGCTGCTCATGCACACATCTGGTCTCCTGTTTACTTTGGCTCTCGCAAGACAACCCTCGCAGATTACTCTGGAAAAAAGAACTTCGCTCTGAAATCCAAATTCCAATCGCTCCTCCATGAACGTTCAACCCTCGGCCAGGCTCAGATACGTAACCTCATCTGGACGGACATCATGGCGAACATACTCATCGGCACCCAAACCGAGTCCACCCTCACGGTTGCCCCATACGCCAAGTCACTCCTATATGAGTTCAAGTATGCCATCCCAGGTCTCATCCTCCTCGCAATCTGGGCGCCTTCATTCTTCGGGGCTATCTTTCTTTTCACAACCCGGAAAATCACCTTTCGGTACATAAAGAGGGTCCTAAATCATATTTCTATAGGGCGGGCTGTAACAAATTCTTCGGCATTACGTGTCGAAGTGAAGGATGAAAAACAAGGGATGGAACGGGGTAAGTTGGATCACACACGATACATCTGCATTGACCCCAAAAAAGCCGAAAAAACAAAAGGAAAAGGACATCGCCGAAACCGGCACAATAAGGATCGGCAGTGGGCTAAGACGTTGGGTAGGACCCGAGTCGTGTTAGACTTCGATAGCGAGAAGGATCTCGGGAACAAAAAAGCTACTGGCATTCCCAAGCATGAAGTCTAGTGGCGTCATGTCCTGATTATCCCAAATACACTCGTTCTGCTATTAGATTATTCTGGATAGCATAGATGATAGACTTTATGATAGACTGGTCTGTTGGAGCACCTGACCACCTCGTGGTAACCACACTGTAGGTAGATTATATACTCGTGGTTTACAAGTAGATACCCTGTCCGGTTACCTCCCTACCCCCTCCTCATCCCACTGTTGTTGTCCCTCTTGAATGTACGGGTGACTCTCCAACAGGCGAGACGAGTCAAAGCAACGTGAAACAAGAATTGAAGTGCAAGCATGACTGGAAAAGCAGTCACTGGGCTTCAAAAACCGATAGGATTTTTCGAGGAAAAGAGAGAGGTTTGCAAGAGAAGTGCGAGACGAAAGGTTCAGCTGTGTATTAACTGGAAAAACCTTTTACTTTATATACAAGTAATGTTACAGCAAATTATTTCTTTCCTATACCTAGAAAGGAAGGGAAAATGAAAGGTAAACAAAGCGAGACTTACTCAAGAGACGAAGAGGGTGAACCAGGGGAAAAATAGGAAACTTTCACTGCTACATCGATGAAGGATTAGGTAGGAGAAAAGAGATGGGTGTGCGAGGCATAGAAAATTCTATATAAAGGGAGAAATTTTACATCCACGAATCCCAGGGGAGGGAATAGCAACGGAAAGAAAATATTTGAATGAAAAAAACAAGGCCGCAAGTGGGACGGAGAGGTTATCGAAATGGTGATGGGCCCCCTTGGCCATGGGCGCTCCAGGGTCCTTGATCCGAGGCTCGTCACCCGACTAACACAAGGAGGCCAGTGCACAAGTTGATCTAAATTTTCGCGTCAAAAAAAAGAAGTGCTCAACAAAAGGTATTTGTGGATATTCAACAACAGCCCAAAGGAGACCATACATACATGATAAGCGGGGAACGTCACATCTACGTTACTGGATCCGAAGACAAACCCTTAGAGATAAAAAAAAGTCAAGAGTGAAAAGAGATAAAGAAGAATCCCAAAATAACATACTTCACAAGCAGATACCAAGAAACACAGCCGAATGATAAGAGCAGAGCGCTAGGCGCTGTACATATATATGTCTAATATCATCATTAACTTCATTTATTCCAAAGTGTCACAGTCCCGTTCTTTCTTCTCTTCATCGGGGCAGAGAATAGGCCAGTAACCAATCTAGTGCAGGACGTCGTCAACCACCAACCAATCAATCCTCCACAACCACCTCCTCATCCTGCTCCCCGACACTTCCCAACACATCCACACACCCACCTACATTCACAACGACACCCGCACCCTGGCCAGCGCTCCTATCGCCTCCACCGTGCACCTCTTGAATCCCCTCAACAGCATCCAAGTCCCTCTCAAGATCCAGGTCCGGGTCCAAACCCGAATCCACACCGAGGAGGTCCCCCATCTCTACATCCCCTTCTCCACTCCCATCTTCCCTCACCTCATCCAACCGCATACCCCTCACCAGCTCCCTTAGCCTCCCCACCTCTCTCCGCAACCTCCCAATCTCATCGTCCCTCCTCTCCACCCTCGATTTCAGAACCCTGATATACTCATTCCCACAAATCAACAGCTGCAACTTGCTCACTCCCTTATTCGGGCCCTCAGCACCCGCCTTGGGAGGTCCACGCGGGGGCAACGAGCCAGGAAGAAGTGAGGACGAACGGGGAGGCCATGCACCAGGTATCCCTGGTATACCCGTATTCGTCGTATCATCGATATCGGAGGGAAGGGGGATAGGCGGGAGAAGTGTGCGGAGGTCGTCGAACGTAGACTTGAGTGAGTCTCTCCGCTTCTGTTCGGCAGCTTTGTGTGAGGTCTTACGTGGTTGCTGAGGCTGTTGTGATGCAGGACCGTGGTTGTTCGACGCCGACGCACCAGACCCTGGCTCGAGTGTGCTGGCTGGATAAAAATAGCCCGGTGCAATGTGATAAGCGATGGAGAGTCGAACTTCAAAACGCTTTGAACTTACCAGGTAAAATTGTCTTCAAACCCGGACCCGCATTTGCGCCCAAGGTCGAGCCTGCAGCCGCGATTGCAACATTAGCGGCAGTGGCCCTTCTGGCTCTGCTACCAGCCATACCCGTGCTCGGAGTCGGATTCCCGCCAGCACTGGTAGATATACTGCCTTTGTCCCTTTCTTTCTCCTTATCGCCTTTCTCACTTCCTTTCCCCCTCTCCTTGGTCCTACCCTCACCCGCATCCTTATCCCTTGCTGGCTTCGGACGTGCCCTTGTCCTGCGCCTGCTGCCTGACTATGCCCGTTTCCTGAACTAGATCCAACGGCCCCACCAGCCAACCTCCCGAGTTTCATTATACTCGCCGGCGTCACAGGAAGTAACCTCTCCTCCCCCTAATCCAAGCGTAATCCCAGCCAAAGGCTGATTCCCACCCGGGTTACCACCTGGAACTGGAATTAGAACTAGGAATTCGCACCACCACCTGGCCCGGCACCCACACCCAAGTTGGAATGATGATCAGGTGGTGCAGGCGGCGGCATACTCAAATCCAAGTCCACAGGTGAAGGCGTATCGCCCACCTCTCCACCCATCGCCAGTCCCCGTTCCAAACGCAGACGAAGAGGAGCTATTAGAGTTGCTCGCGTTGGGGCCGCCAGGATTGTGTTGAGGAGGATGTGAGAAGTTTGTTGTGTTATTTGCCGCGGTTGTGGGGGTGTTGGCTTGCGCACGTGTGATACTGTTCATTCGTGTTCGCTGTCCTCGTAACAATGGTGTGTTGCTAACAGACTTGGAGCCGCGGTAGGTTCTCCTGCTACTTGTCCCTCCTCCTGTTGTACCGGCACCAGGTCCCGCAGCAGAGTTGTGATTTAGTCCGATGGATAGGGGAGAGGTAGGAGAAACGATGGGTGACGATGCCGAATCCTGCGGAAGAAGCGTGAGTGGCGTCATATGATGAGGGTATTGAGAAGGAGGATGATTCATCCCTCGCATCGTTGGGGGCGAACTCTGCGAAAGTGACGGCAGAATGCTTCTTCCTCAGAGGTTCTGATGTTTCAAAGCCACCAGCAGCGCCAGACTGGTCGCCTACATCTTGCCCACCATCCCCTTCTGCAGGGCGCTTGGCTCTTATCGATGGTGGGGGATGGTGAGAATAGCTGGCCGGATCGAGAATGGTGCAGTATCATTCCAGTGCCATCACTTCCGCTCTGGTGCTGCTGGTGCTGGTGCTGCTGTTGGCGTTGTTGGTTACCTGCAGCGCCAAGCCAGGGACTCGTAATGGGTGATATGTCCAGGTCGAGGTCGGCGCCAGTCATCCCAGATACGGTTGAAAGTGTACTTGAAGGGGGGGCGTCAGGGTCACCCCCAAAAATAGGGCTAGTTCCACCTTGGCCAGGTCCATGTCCATGTCCATGTGAGGGTACGCTCGATTGGATATGGAACGCAATTTCAGGCGGGGCGGTATGTGCGTGCGAGTGGGAGAAGTGATGAGCATGAGGGTGAGAGGATGGGTGCTGGTGTGAATGGGAGAAAGAGTGGTGGGGGTGGTGCTGAGAGTGGGGAGTGGTCTGAGAAGAGATAGGTGACTCGAGGAAGGGATGGGGGTTGAGGACCATAGGGGAGACAAATTCCATTGGGGTATCTCGCGGTCGTATCTCGGATGAGGGACCTGTGCAACAATTTGACATGTCAATCGTTATCGCCACAAGATAAGGGGGGGTAGTGACGCGCCTGGTGTGGGAAGTCCGGCAAACTGTACAGGGCCAGTATGTGCAGACGTGGTGGAGGATCCCGGGTCCTTCATCGACTGAGGCAGCAAGCCAGAGGAAAGGGGGTCCTGCCTGGACATCGAGGGTGAGCTGGATACGAACGGCTGTCCGCTAATCAGCGCAATCTATTCTTCCACTTGAGAATGCATTATATAAAAGAGGATAACCCACGGACCTGTTGTTGGAATATCTGATTCTGCAACTGTTGTAGTTGCTGGAGTTGTGTGAGCTTGAACTGTTGCTCCAATAACGCCTGCGGGCTGTATTGCATATTTGTGCTACCTGACGTCTGCGCCTGCTGTCCCGTCATCCCAGCCAATTGGTCTCCAACGCTCTGTATTTGCATCATGTTGCCCAACATGTTCAGCGTGAGCTGACTCTGCAGATTAGCCGCCGGAGAGAGTGGTGTCGTGTGTGCCTGTGAGGCTGATGAGGTGCCGGAGGGAGGTGGAAAGGCAAGTGAGCCGGCCGCCTGGGATGGATGGATATGATGATCCTGCTGCATGGGCGGAGTTGTAGTAAACAGGGATGTAAGAAAGTCCTTCTGCTGCTGGTTTGCCTGGTGATCGTGCTGGTTTTGGTGCTGGTGCTGCTGGTGGTGTTGGTGGATATGAGGGTCCATGAGAGGCCCAAAGGAGCCTGTGGTCGTGTCAGGGGCGGAGGAGGAGGCTGCAATCAACAATACCGACTTGATATGGCTTTTTTTTGCCGGGTCCGGCCCGATCCTCGTAGGCAGTTCTAGCCCTCCGATTCGACAACACTTCGGATTCCAACCACTAACGCCGAACCTGTCTTAGTAGAGTCACAAGCTACACCAGAATAGCATGATATAAATTTTCCGGGTGATACTCGATGTCTGAATAGAGTTCATTCTTGTCCCTGACTCCTCCTGTTTTGGACAATCGCGCGCCTTCCGTTACCCACAAATATTTTGTCGCTTCACAGGCTCACAAGCCGCTCGTGTGACTGGGTATTTCCTTTCATAATACTACTGATAGCCCTCCGTGCTAGAGGAGCTCGAAATACCCCACCGCTCCATGCGCCACCGGCCGTCCGTATCGGCAAAGCTCCCAGATCTCATAAAAAAGTAATATCCCAATGATTCCCTTCGTCCTAAAAACAAATTCGCCACAAACGTCATCAGAACGAGACCGCCAGCTTGACTGTACCCCACACAACTGCCACCCCGAAGAAGAAAAAATAGAATAGAAAAACTTACGCAAAAGAGATCCCCACTGGGTGCCTCCCACTGCGGGAAACCATCCCCCCTGTCTGCTATCTGTGGAAATGTTGTCTTGATGAAACCGTCAATGTCATTCCCCTTCTTGATGTCCACTTTGAACCCGTTGGCATGGGACTTTGCACCACTCGCATGGCCCACTTCAGTCCCTCCCGTAATGACGATATCGGCCCCTGACTCTTCCTTCAGCGCGATAACACCATCAACAGTACCAGAGAGTATCCCATCATAGGACGTGCAAGTGGGATTGGTCCTGTTTTGTGTATTAATACACAGACATGCATATCAGCATCCCATCATGTAATGAACGGCGGAGAAACAGCACTTACCTGTCCGTACATCCGCCCGACGAGCTTGCTGTGATCCCGGCAGCGCTCAACAATGCCTCGGCTTGTGCCTGAGTTAACTTGGTACCCGACCTTCCCGCGAGACTTGGCCTGCCAAGGATCTGCCCCGCAATCACTGGCAGTCCAGCCACATTCAGAACAATAACCCCGAAGAAAGCTAAAATGCCGAAAACAGTGATTCTCTGGAATTATGATTATCCCATTTGTGCAAGCCAGTAGTACATCTTGGGACACACCTGCATCGGTACCACCAAAGGTTTCAAGTAAAGCGAATAGTGTATCAAAGAAACGGCGAACCACACCAGGAGGTCCAAAACTCTACAAACGGGGACAGACAGGGATTGACAGTGGTCTTTTCCCTCCCCACCGCAGCCTTTATACACACCCTTCTTGCCTACCACGCCCACCAAACGTCCATGTCGAGCAGCACCTTTCTATCATACTGCCCCCGAGATACACATCATTCCTTTTGCCACTCTGGCACACGACCATCTGAATCAAGAACCGACACACCTATCACGAATCACTGCGCCAAGCTCATCTATCCATCACACGCCACAACCATCATCATCATCATAAATCTGGGAGTAGCTATAAGCAATCGCCTCAATTCCCGAACCTGCGGCATCACCATCATAATGGTGTCATAGGGGCTTCTTTGAATTGAGGCGGGTTACCCTTCTACCCCCCGTCAACTTCGATCTGGGGAATTATTGACCGAACAGTATTCGAATCACTCGTCCTGGGTTATATGACTTGAGAAACTCATCCCACGGGCTATGTCCCAATCCACCAAACACATGTAAGTATTGGTGATTTGTGGCGGGACATATCAGGGAGATTCACGAATGCAAACAAGCGTGCGAATATTACGGGTCCCCGGATCGCACCCGACAATAATACCACGCTCGGTACATGTGTACACCTTGTCAAACCTCCAGGTGATAAATCAACAATCATTCGAACTAGATGACAAGACACAACAACCACAGTTGCCAGGGAAATTAACTATCCAGCCTGAACAGGCTTGGGTGATCCCAATGTCCATCGTTCGGCCGAATGCTATTCCGGGAACAAACATTTATAAATTAACAACATTGCCACATTATCAGGAAATAAAGCAATTGGTAAGTATGAGGGTGGGGAGAACAGTAGTTGACATCCCCATCGAGATGGTGGTAGCACTAACGACTAGCAACCTCACTATGCGCCTATCGCTGCCTTGTGCTTCCTAAAGCTCTGTATAACATTCCTCAACCTTCCCAACACCTCCTTACTCTTAGCCGGATCCTCGGGTAACTTTTCCTGTCCAATACCCAGCTTGAAAACATACACAAAATCAGCTTGCAAATTCAGCGGCATCTTGGCAGACGCATTCTTCTTCTGCTTCAACTCCAGCCGCTCTTTGAACTGTTTCGCAAACTGCTTCGAGACAACGTCGGCTCGTTCGACAACTTCAAACGGAACGCCGGCTAGGTTAGCAACATGTGTGCCGAAAGAGGATTCGGCGACGCCTTCAACAAGTTTGTAAAGGAAAACGAGCTAGGGGACGTTGAGGTTAGTACCAAACGAAGGTCAGGGAATAAACTCGAACCTCTTTCTTTTCGTCGTCGACTAATGTCGACATATGCATATTCCTAATGTTAGGGTGGTATGCGAAGTCATCAGTGAGCGATCCGTAGTGCGTGGCGAAGAAGGCCAAAGGTAGGGTATGTGTCGCAAGCTGGTGCAAAACAGCCTGTATCCCAGTCAGCCTCCAGAGTTCAGCGACGAAAGACTGGGAAACCGACCCCGGCAATTGCCATCCCATCCTTTTGCGAGATTGATGAGTCCACGTCCAACTACTTAAACGGGTGGGACGCTTACATATGTGGACGTTCCGCGCCCCAACTCTAAACCAAGCATCAGTATCTGTGTCTCGGGCTGAGAGTGGGACTAACCATCGAGGATAACGAGTGATCTTGGAGTAGCATCTCGCAAAATCTTGCAACTATTGACAAAAATCAATCCATATCAACTCGCGGCGCTGGAGCAACATACCATTCATCCAACTCGACTTTGAAAGTACTTGCATGAGAAAACATATTATCATACGCGCCCATGCGAGTGATAATAGCATCCACCAGACTTAATCTATGGTCCACAGTCAATAAAGTGTTTCTACCATGACGAGAACGAACATACCGTGCCCTCGCAGCTGGGACAAACATACCGAGTTGTGCCATGATCTGCGATGACTGTCAGCGGAGCATCACTTCGAAACTCCAGCGGTTACGTACCACACCAGTAGCTGTCATTCGCATGAGCTAAGACAGCGGAACATTAGTCTACAAATCCCGACAAGTGTCATCCCTTCATACCGTCGACTTCCCACTGGATGCATAGAACAATCAAGTATTATTTACTCGGATAGTCGAACAAGGATCCTTACGCCATATTTGGACCTGTAAGCAACGCAACTTTGCCCACTTCCCCACCCAACTTGACGTCATTCGCAATGAAATTCTTCATACTGGTATTGAGACACAGAATCGGGTGCCTCAATTCTTCAAAGTCCACAAACGCAGAATCACTCTCCACGAACTCGGGCCTGCACGAGGGTGACCCAATGATCGTCGAAGACTTCGCTAAACTGAACAAGCAATCCAGTTCTGCAAAGACTCGGATCGCTCGTAGCCAGACACCACGGTCCGCGTCGAACTCGGCAAAGAGACGGAACTTGAAGTTCTTGATCGTAGTTGTGCGATTCTCTCTGGCTTCCTTGAGCTTCCTGATCTTAGGTTGTAGTGAACTAACTATATAACGACTCTTGGCCTGGCCATCCAAGTCAGATCCGGGGACAGGGAGTGAGAGTGCATCCTACCTTGGTGCCGCTATTCTTGGTCCAACTGGGTGGCACTTTTTTACCTGCTGCGGTCTCGACAAGGTAGATGTCCTTTCACCGACGTTCAGACCTTGAGTCGCTTGAAGCGTTGATAAAAATACCTTGTTACCGATGGCACTGTGCCAGTATGAGAGTTTGTACCTGGTAAAGAGGCATTCATTAGAGCACCATACAAAGCTTCACACCAGGACCCACCCTGCTTCCTCCTCCAATTCGCCAAGCATCCCCTCCAATTCCTTTTCAAGTTCAGAAATCTCAGCGTCGATAGCATCGTATTCGTCGTCCTTTCCTTTCTGGGGAAGTAGCTCATCGCTTACTATAGTATCAGCAGGATAAGTGATGTGATCGAATATGGAACGATAGTCAGACTCACCTTTCCCGTCCTGGTTAGGCCTTTGGAACATATCCTCAATATGTTTGATATGGGGTATAAGGTCCGGGGCGCCACGTAATAGGCCAAGGATTGTCTTCGACTTGAAGCTCTCTGACTCGTCGGCGAGTTTAGCAAGGCCACGACTTAGCTTCCTAAACGACTTGACGACAGTTAATCCTGATTCAATCTTTGAAGGAATCCAAAAACTGCATACCGAAAGAACTTTCAGGAAATCTTTGATACGACAGTTCTTGGCATGGATGCGGGATACAATGCGCTCAAGGTCTGGGAGTCCCTTTGCAACCTCGGCAAACTCAGCCTCAAAGATGGGATGATCCATAATGTCTTCAACAGCATCAAGTCGGGCATTGATATCAGCAATGTTCCGCAAGGGCATACACAGCCAGATGCGGAACAAACGCTTGCCTGTAGGCAACGTGAGTTGTCGACTCGATGAAACACACGAGAATCACCAACCAAATGGCGTCGCACAACGCCCCAAGAGTTTCAACAGGGAGCCCTCCTCAGTACCTTCGTTATTGAGGAGGATCTGCGCGCGCATTCGTATAAGCAGAGCACCATCAGAGCATCCTAGTATGCACCTCAAGATGAGCCAAGCTCTGTCCTTCCAACGTCAACCCCTGGCCCCTTTTCATCGGATCATATATATTGAAGTTCTTCATGCTAATGATGTCCTTGCCAATATTGAGCTGATGCAGGTACCTGATACTCGATGAGTGCAGGTGAACGCGACCAAGGACAAGGTTACTTACCAGATCATGCTTCCCAGAGCTTCGATAGCTTTCGGGTAAGACACCATCTCCCGTATAGACTCGGGAACCGAGGATGGGAGAGTACCGTCTTCCATGTCATCATCATCCTCCATGGGGAAAAGTTCTTTCAACTGAACCAGCGTCTGGTCATAATCATATCCCTCAACCGATCTTAGACCCGTCCAGAGGCAACTCGCCGGGAGGATCATCTTGAGCATGCGTGTTGTCGAAACGGACAAGGTTCCCTGATGCCCGAGTCAGAAACACGTTACAGGATCGCGATATCAGAGCGCACCTTCTTGAACAAGAGCTCCTTCGGTCGTATCTGCCGCATGAGAGTTTCTAGCTGAGTGCGACAAACATCATCCTCAAAAGCGCTGAGGTTGAACTGAGATGTCGAGCAGTCGAGGACGCAAATCCCAAATTTATTCTCCGTGTCTTTACCATCCTCTGAGGGTTGCTCCGCGATAGCGACACAATGGCCAGCCTGGTCGTCTGTCAACAGTTCTGGGTCCACGAGGGTACCATTAGTATAAACTTTGTTGAGTTCTCTGAGGACGAATCAGAGCCTGTGCTTGTCAGAAAAAGAAGTAGAGTAACTAACCGTCTGACAATCTTATCCTTTGCCTTATCCACAGCAGCTTTGCCCCTGGATTTGTCCGCAACTACACGCATTTCGGCACCAAGAGCGGTTTCTGACTGATCAACGCGGCCAACCTTATAGCCTAGGTAACAGGGTTTAAGAGAGAAAGACGACATTGTGAACCATTGATACCTTTTCCGAGGAACTTGCTGTTCCCGAATGAATGAAATTCAAGATCAACCATAAGAAAAAAGCCATGCTCGAACAAACTCACGCTGCCCAAAAGTTGAAGGACATCTCCGGAACTCCAACCTGGAGGGTAACACATGAGCATACTAGATTGGTAAACATGATGGATAAGACCCCACCATCGACATTTTAACTCGAGACGTTAGTTTCAGATCGAACTCTTGATGACCAACACGAGCATCGTCTTCGTAAAGCTACGAGTAGCGTTAGCACAGCGAATCTTGTCGCGTGAATCAAGTTTGTCTTACCTCGAAGAATTTCCTGGGAGAATGACATTGATGTCGTCAATAAGCGACCAAAGATAATCAATGTAATACCCTTTCTGGAAGAATAGAATCTGCAAAAAATATTATTAAACCTAGTTCTTAAGCGAGCCATATGCATTTACCGTATCGTAGTGGTTCTGTTTAATCTATGCGTGCACTTCAATAACAAGGCATAGCCTGACTAGGAGTGACACACCTCCCAAAACTGTAAAACCCGTGAGCAAGGTTTCCAAGATTCTGTGTGTGTGAAACTCACCTGTTTCTCGAACGGCGTAAACTCCTTCCAGGCTGAGGATGGAACATAGAGGGTTCTTGGGTCATAGCCCGATTCTCCAGGTCTTCGACCATCTTTCTGCTCTAGGCTCAGTACCAGTCAGGGCAGTAGCAAAGCCCACATACGTCCTTAACGTCCATCAAGAATGAATAGGGATCATTCTCCTGTCTTCTTTTCGTTCTTTTTGCCCTGCTCCCGTTGTTCGGCAGCCGTCATGAAGCCGAAACTTCCCCCAGAGGGCGCAGATTCAGAGGTTTTCGAGGATTTTGCGGTCTTTGCATTGGATTTAGTATTCTTTCTCGCTGCTTTTTGCCTTTGGGCCTTGCCATCATCAGATTCGTCCATGGAATCATCGGATGATGCGGCGGGACGGGAAGATGTAGAAGCGCGACTAGATGAAGACTTGATAGACCTATT
This sequence comes from Lepiota brunneoincarnata, assembly GCA_023014365.1. Classification (NCBI taxonomy): domain Eukaryota; kingdom Fungi; phylum Basidiomycota; class Agaricomycetes; order Agaricales; family Agaricaceae; genus Lepiota; species Lepiota brunneoincarnata. Next base: position 459,421 of record JAEBUN010000016.1, read on the forward strand.
ATCGACCCCCGAGTCCGAATCCGAGGGCACAATGAAATCATCGTCGTCCGACGACGCACGGGAGCTTTTCCCTACATAAAACAGGTGAGAACAGCACTGGAACTATTTGAGCTATGTATTTACCCTTTTTCACAGGTGATTTCTTGAAGCGGGTCAACCGTTGAGAGAATGTGCTTGATAAGTCGTCATCGTCATCCTCTTCTCCCTCGCTAATCGCCAATGAAAGCCGCTGCCGCTTGGTGCGGGCTATATGTCGTAAGAGGGATAGCGCCAGGGGGATGACAAGTTACGCACTTTTTGATAATGGAATCGGAGAAGAGCTAGGTACGGTGTGCTTCGATTTCGAGGTCGATGGCTCCTCGTCGGAATCTTCGACGATGACTTTACGTTTATGGCGGACCTAGACACCATTAAGCGGTATGTAGCACTCGATAATGGTGTAGCTTACTGTACTCCTGATGTGCACCCCAGCTTCCCCTTCCCCATCAGAAAGCATGTCAACATCGATTGGATCGCTGGTCGGAGGTGTGCTTGCAGGGTGTGAGCGCGTAGAACTCGCAGCCACCGAGGACATCAGGTTCCGTGCATCCAACGGTTTCGTGTCGGGGGTACGAGGCTCGGAATACGGACTGGACGCGTCTCCGCCAATGGACATGGTAGAAGACTTTCGGACAACTGGTTTTGGCACAGGTTTTGTCTGCGAACTCGAGACATCATTGGGTGCTTTCACGAAAAATGACGTGAGGCTCTTTTGCTTGAAGGAATCTTTTCCCTTTTCCTTGGGCGCCATGGTCGCTGCGGCGGTCGAGACGAAAAGGTGGTGAAATTCGACCAAGCACGCGTTAGGTCGTGTTTGGCACGCAGGCTCATTTAAGTCAAGTCACGGGCACGTGACAGTAAGCGCCTCTCCCCACCGCGACACTGGTTACCACTTCCACATGAGTTTTGAGGAGGATTTACACTGTAAACGGACGCTGACCTTTTCCAGCTTTCGTGTTATGGGTTCTGTCGAGGATCAATTTCTAAATTTGATCCTATCAAACATGTCCAAGCCACCGAGACCCTGGAACGTGACCTTGGAAAACATGCTTGCCGCTCACACCCACACATCCGATCCTGAAGTGGAGAACCCTGAGGACATTTCGAATGACTCTTTGTCGTTCCTGGGTGGTGCACCTGTCCACAATAATGAAACGATACAGTACGGCAATCTGGTGTTGACAGTAGCACCGAAAGTCGGTTAATCACTACAGTCAAGCACACACCTCACTAACCCGCAAGCACAACTCGATACATTAAGGAAGGCAAAGTATGTATAGCCATCACGACAATTCACCCCCCTCAATTTCACTGACCTTTGTTCCAGGCAATTACGTTGCTCGCAGACAACCTCTTCTCCCCAGCACTGTTTCTCGCTGAACGGATCGAGCGAGGACTCTTGACCGCACCAGGATCAACAGGTACGTAATAAATCCAATTTCCTCGCGGGCGAGTCCTCACCGCCAACACGCAGTTGTAGAATTAGGAGCAGGGGCTGCACTTCCATCCCTTATCCTCTCATCCCAGCCCAACCCACCTTCACTTATCGTCATCACTGATTACCCTGATGATGGCATCCTCAGCAATCTACACGACAATCTCTTCAGAAACCAGGGTTGTATAGGCGAATCTTGTATGGTGAATTGTGTTGGATACGCGTGGGGGGCAGATCCCCAGCCTATACTGTGAGCCTCTCCCCGGAGCCTGGGATTAGTCTCACCCCGACGTTCAGGGATATCCTGCCTGAAAGATCCGAAGGATTTGACACAGTTATCATGTCCGATCTGCTCCATTTCGACAGTTTTCACGATGACCTGGTGAGATCGGCCGCCTTCCTGCTTGCAAAGACCCCGACAGCCCGGCTCCATGTCGCGGTGCGCTAGCCTCCTAGCATTTTTTATCCATATTCGTTCACCTTGCGTCCCCATCTAGTCAGGAAAATACACACGACCACACGTTTGCGATAGCTTTCTTGCCAAAGCAAATGGGGTCGGGATCAAATTCGAAGAGATACTACCGGATCAGCAACAGTGGCTTGGGAAGCTGCAAGTCAGCGGGCTTGACAGCGAAGCTCTTTCACTGAGGAAAGCAGCTTGCCGCTATTGGATCGGTCACTGGGGCTCATCTCTGGAAGATTAGGAGATAACAGCCTTGTCGGATGAATGTTGTAGATATAGGGCTCTTCGTAAATTATCACCATGCTGCGAAAAAGTGTTGGCCACCAGTCATATTTAGCCCCCACTCCTAGTTACCGAGTCCGACAGGATTCCCATGAACTCCTCAGGGTAGTCGGAGTGAATCTAAACGTTGGATACCACCGAGTAAGTCCATTGCACCATCCAAGAAACAAATAGGTGACGCACGAAGTGATTGCCCCATTCGACAGCCCTGAACTCGATGGGTCGTAGATCGTTTTTATATCCCTCGCTCAATAACTTCTTCACGCCGTTTCTTGGTAATAAACCAAGCGAGTGTAGCTAACCAAACCGAACACTGGCCATATATGTAAATGACTCGAGCACTAGGGTACGCACGAGACCTCGAGTCTGTGCCATGAAGCACGTTATCCGCGAGCTTCCTAACATAGGTCTGAGCGGGTGCGGCAGTTCTTATTGCAAGTTATCAAACCCCGCCTGTCACGAACAATAACGAGAGACTTACATAGGGGTGTCTGACCTCAGTGGGAATACCTCGATAAATCTCTCTCGTTCGGCCTTGCTCCAAGAGTTCAATGACGCGCGTTCCGTACACAACCGTCTGTCCAACTTGGAAGGTATTCCATCCCACTCGAGAGGTTGGTCGAAGTAAGAAGTCACCCAAAGCGGAAAGTTCTCCGGTTCAAATTCGGGGAGCGCCTCCATATCCCTGTTCTCTGGAAGGCACATCTGGTACACCGGTCATGTCAGAGAACCGAAGGCCCAGAGTACGTTTCCCAGGCTCTAGGAAGGTATATCGGTAATCATCAAAAACGGAATAGCTGGTCTCAATCCGCACCATAGAGTATAAGATTAGTGACATAAGGTTCAATCAAGGCGTAAGCCTCCTTATCAAGCATTCCTTTTTCAGTGAACATGGACATCGCAAACACGGTACCAAGCGACCAGCCGAGGATAGAGATGCCACCTCCTGAATGGTCCTTTGTCGGCTTGCAAACCTGGGTGTTCGCAACAAGATAGTGCACAAAGTGCATTACCAGAACACCCATCTCCTCTAAGAAGACCTCCGGATTCTCTGCGAGCAGTTTCATCTCTTGGTCTGTGTACCGAGAAGATCCTTCATAATCCTTTCTCTGGATGATGACTAGACGAAGATTCTTTTTCTGTGCCAGGGGGAGGAGGTGTAGAAAGCCATCTTACGTGAAGGCCATTGAACTGCATCAACCGAGAAACAAGAAAATAATTTCACATACAAGCATTAAATGACATCCCATGAATCACAAGCACAGTTGCAAAGTCGTCCGAACTGGGGATGGGACCGGAGTCCCAGTAGAGCAACTGATTCCCATCAGGCAAGCGAGCGGTAACGGGTGTCGGGATGGGAGGCTGAGTCATTAGGCCAACGACTGGGCAGGCCCTTCTCTCTTTGACGACTGGTTTGTTTTATGTGCATTGCTTCGGCCCTCGCCGTATTAAGTCCGCCAGATGCAGGCATCTATTTTGGGGCGGGAAGTGATGGAGTATCTGTGTGGGGGCGGAAAGTGAGCGGAGGCAGTATAAGTATAGCATGAAATTAACACGAACATGTCCTAGCCTGGGATTGCAATGACCGATAGGGGTTTCTTCCGGTGGACTGGTTCTTCTCTGCGCTTGCGCTCTGAAATCAGACTTACCGGCTCTGACCGGCTCAGCAACCTCTAAATTATTATTTGCGGAGTCAGATGTTGCTTATCTGTGAAGACTGTCCATTCGAGTTGTTCAGATCAATCAGCTTGGCATTCTCTCCCTTATTTAGGTCTCTTGTACAGGGTACCAAAGAACATGGGGAGCCTGGCCGAAGGCGAAGAAGCTCCACTTGGCGTTTGAAAGTCGTCTCGCAACTTCCCAGATAGAACGTGGTGTAACCCTAGTCACACAATTAAGATCAACATACGGAGACAGTGGGACACTACCTGATGCGGGGCAGCCTGGTCTGATATAGGTGGGACCAACATACTGTAATTGGATTTCTAATTAGATTTAGCAATGTATGGGGAGTCCCTGCGAGTTCTCCGGCACTTCAATTTGGCGTGGAACTGCTCGAAGAGTAGTTCATGCACCGAGGAGCTTACTACATATATATTCAATTTTATCAATTGCCCAGGTGAAATTCACTATCAACAAGCTGAAGTGATAGCGAAACAAGGTACTCGTCAAGGCCATTCAATACGACGTAACTAAATTCCAGGTTCAGGACGAGCCAACAGTCTCTTACTTTCAGGAGCCCTTCTCGTTCTCGTGGGTCAAGTCCAGCACTACTCGGGTAGTTCCCAAGGTTTTGGCCCACTCGCGATCATCTCCAGACCGGTTCCAGGGACGCGCTCCCCCTCTTCCCCCCTTTGCTTCAGCGAGGGATGCATCACCCCTCTCTTCCAGAGAGGTTTCGTGCCCTAACCTTACCCCTTGCCCATAATCCCTCCCCTCAACGCGCAGCGCAGAAGCGCCCGTTATAATCCGCCCGATAGAAGTATGGTTCAGCACATTCTTGACATATCGAAAGGTGATCATCCGGCCGACGAGAAGAAAGGCTGCCCCTGAAATCGCTACTAGCCAGATCACGAGAAGTATGAATCCTGGGATAGCATACTTGAAGTCGTATTGGAGAGACTTTGTGTAGGGGGCAGCCATGAGTATAAAGTCGGTTTGAGTACCGGTCAAAACGTTCGTCATGAGGTCTGTCCAGATGAGGTTACGTATCTGAGCCTGGCCGAGGGTCGAACGTTCATGGATTAGAGACTGTATCTTGGATTTCAGAGCGAAATTATTCCGCCCCGAGTAATCCGGAACAGTGTTGGGGAAAATGTTGTCGTATATAGAGGTCCAGATCTGTCCGTGAGCGGCGTATGGCCGCCCTTCCACCAAGCGTAGGTCCCCAGATAAAGGGGCAGCGCCAGCTGGGAGATACAGGTAATCACTGCGGACGGTTGACAGAGAAGCGTGGTTCTCATACTGGTCATCCACGCGTCCCCACATCAAGTCGATATCCCGAATACTCATGTTTGGTCTTTCCACTGCCCATAAGGCAGTGATCTGTGTGGGTTCACGGAAAAGCTGCAAAGCCGACAGCTCTGTGGTTGCGTTTGCGGAGAATGTCACCCGTTGTATCCTAGCCCTTGTTGCGCTTGTGCACGCATGCAGCTCTTGGCTCCACCGCGGCATTTGACCACCATCCACACGGGAACGAGATCCGGCAAAGAGCCCACATTTCAGGTAGATATTTGACATGTTGGCTACCTCCTCCGGAGAGGATCCCCTGCACTCGTTTTCGGGGGGAAGGAACAAGATATTGAGACCGATTTCCTCGTCGCCGATTATAAGAATGCCAGTCTCGAGGGGTGGTACAGGTCTCTGGTTGTCGACCTCAAGGGATCCCCCAAGGTGAGTGGAATTCCTAGTCACATTGAAGAAATCAATGATTCTGGCTGTGTGCTGTATGGCGGTCCAGTAAGCGTGTTGAGCGAGATCAACTTGCTGATTATTGCCGCTGAAGGGTGGAAGTGGCTCCATTGTGTGAACAAAACCCCCGTGGTCGGTAATATAAAACTTGGCGATAGCTTTACCCGCGGTGATATAGTCCACCGTCAGGTTAGTGTTGACGCACTGAGTCACTGGTTCCAGCCAGAGAATGTCCTGTGACCATACCCCGCCACTGATCAAGTCAGGCAGTGTCAGGTTCCAGAACCCGACTCCAGGATGCTCCGATGACATATCAACAACAACACCCTCTGCTACAAAGGTGTCATTGCGTAGGACAAGTGTTTCTGAAGTAGAGAAAAATCCACCGCTGCAGTTCTTGTTATCACCTGCGTTGTAGAATTGTCGGTATTGCATCGCGAAGGGACCGTGAGCGGTGCTGTTGAAGATTTCGATGATGCCAGGGGCGAGCGTGGTGGTATTGGGATTCCCTCCGCTGCCTGGACAGGGAGCAGGTTGGTCATTGTAGGTGCCACAACTTCGACAAAATAGAAATTCGTCTTGGTTCTGGGTTGTTGCGAGTCCAAGAGGAGAAAAGTCGGGAATGTATCGTGCCTCTACTTCTCGATATGCGGCGGGAACAGGGGGTCCCTCTCTGAATCCTAAAGGTAGAGCGACTCCGACGATTGCAACGAGGACGGTAATGATTATGGGTAGGAAGGACAGTGTATCTGTGATGATTCCGACTCCACTGCTCGAATTTGATTCCGTGCGCAGAAATGCTGGCCAGAGGGAAGAGTGTAATGTCCTGGAAATAGAACTCCAGGCAAGTGCGGTGTTGGACTTGGGCATGAAGTGGACGATGAGGATAACGACGGCCAAGGAGAGGGTGGTTTGGATAAAGGTTGTCATCGCATTGACAGCAGTGACTACCTGAGCCACCGAAAGTTGGGTAATAATTTGTGTCATGGGTGCCTTGAAGAGGGTGTGATGAGTTGGAATTTCCTCATTTCTTCGAAAAGAGGGTCTCTGAAAGGGTCTTACCTATGTCCGCAGTAAAATGGCCAGGATAATTCCAGGCAGCCGACGCTGTATTTTACCAGGAGCCTCCACCACCTGTGATGACCGAGCACCATACATTCTGGGTAACCTAGGGCCTGATATGGCTGGATTTATACTCTATTATGAGAAGGATCAGAGAAGAGCAGGAAATGCCAGGACGGTGTGTGACGGGCGTGGGGTTTTCGGATATTTCTGATACTCGTACTCACCCACCCATAGAAGACCTGTATCAAGGCGCGCAGGTGCAATCGTATGATGGACGTTGCACTACTGAATTGGTCGGCTATCATCAACACCCTGCCGACCATCAACGACTTGTGTCAAGCGTGTCAAGTGGCTTACAGCGCCAATCAATCGAAGCCTCAGATACAAAACACCAGAGAGTTGAAGAGCGATACGGGTTATAATTCTGGTCAGATATTAGAAACGTTGATATACTTGGTTATACATAAGCAAGAAACGTCGATTTTCAGATAATCTGCTCTTCGAACTGCGTGCCCACTGACATTTAGAAAGCGTTCAGAATTTAGTTAAAGGCCTCTAAAAGGGCAACAACAGGAGAGTTGGAGTGGATATGAGCGTGAATCGCTACAAGAAAGGCTGGTTTCATCTATGCCTGAATGTGGTCGGAGCTTCGCATTTTAACAAGGATCGGAGTTTGTACAGAGTGTTCTGCCTAGTATTTGAAGTTGACTCCATTGTCGGCCATTAGAAATAAGGATGATGAAACCCATAGTAGATGACGTCGCGTGCTACTGGCGGGACAAAGGGGTACATATCTAGCTAACTGCTTGGATGGATCATTGACTCATTGGGAGGTTTTCATCCTTCCTTCGACTCTTGAATTCTAGCGATAGCCATGTCGTGCCGAGGGTTTTCGCCCATTTCTCCTTCTGCTTTATCCTTTGTCGATGCAGACGGCTGTCCGGCTCCTCTCCCTGTACACCCTGATGGTAGGACGTACTGTTGGTTGCGTCATCCCGGGACGAGACACTCTGCGTCAAGCCTACAGTATCTGGAGAGTTCTTCCCTTCGATGTGTAACACAGTGGATCCAGTTACTGCACGCCCAACAGATGTATGATCCAACGTATCTCTCATGTATCCGAAAGTCGTTTTCTGGGTGATGAGAAGGCACACCGCTCCTAAGAGCGACGGCACCCAAATCGCAATGAGGACGAGCCATGGGATCGCGTACTTGAAATCGTACTGGAGGGACTTGGCGTTTGGGGCTACCATTAGGGTGAAATTCGTCTGAGTCCCAACGAGATTGTTCACCATGAGGTCCGTCCAGATGAGGTTGCGTATTTGTGCTTGGCCCAGAATTGGGTGTTTCTGGAGCAGAGATTGGAACTTGTATTTCATGGCAAAATCCGCCCTCCCAGAGTAATCTATGACAGTATCCATCCCAAATTTCTTGTAGACAAGTCTCCAGATCTGTGCGTGAGCGGCATGTGGCTGTCCCGCCACTAACGGTGCTCCCGCCTTGGAGGCGCCGCCAGCTGGGAGAAACAGAAAATTGCTGCGAATAGTCGACAAGGAGGAATGGTTTTCGTATCTATCATCCACCCGTCCCCACATCAAGTTGATATCTTTGATGATCATTGTCGTGTTTGGCTTCTCCACGGCCCACAAAGCTGTGACCTGGGTAGCATCGCGGTCGACCCGTACCGCAGGCTGAGATTTGGCTGTCTGATTTGCCGAAAATGTCGAGCTCGCAAACGCGTGCCGAGTTCCGGTCTCCGTTTAGCTGGCGTCCTTTTCCCGCCCTTTCGTGTTTGTTCCATATCCCGCGCTCCGTTTCTCTTGCACGGTCTCTACCGTTTTTATCTTTTATGCTATGCCCTTACCGTCCTCCTCTGCCCGTACACTATTGCTACTGTGCTTATTGTCTACGTACAAGCGCGTGTATCGTAGTGTTAGATAAATAGTCTCTTGCTTGTAGTCGCACTTCAGCTCTCGCGTCGAGACTGAAGTGAGTATTCTATCAATACCTTTAATTACTGTACTGACTACTTTGTAGTATACCTTACTACGTTCTACAGGTAAACTCTAGCTCTCGCGTCGAGACTGAATATACCTTACTACGTTCTACAGGTTATGGGCCCCGCGCCAACGTGCTATTAACCAGATAACCGAATACATTGATCTATTGTGCAATGTCTACTGTAAACGATATGCTCCCTACGTCAGTACCAAAGCTGGATGTGTCTGGGGGAAACTGGGCAATCTTTGTACTACGTTTCCAGACAGTAATCCAAGGAAAGGGACTGTGGGGCCATTTCGATGGTAGTTTGCTGCGTCCTGAACTCCCAACCTCAACCAGTGGGTCACAACCCACAGCCACTCTTTCCACTGCTCCCACAGCTCCTGCTACCACCACCCCTGTTACGACTGCTCCCACAGCTCCTACTACAACCACACCTGCTGCTCCTATTGCCACTACTGAAATGGTCGAGACTTGGGAAAGGAACGAAAATATCGCTCGCTCCTTGCTTGCCCAACGTCTCCCAGATTCCACGCTAATGGTCACTGCTGGTCATCATACTGTCAAGCTGATGTGGGACTCTATAAAGCGAGAATACACTTACAAGAGTGCCTTCTCGCAAGCTCGGCTTCGTCGCGAATTTATGACCATGCGATGCCCTGACAGGGGTGATGTTCGTCTATTCCTAAACGAGATACGTTCCCGAAAGGCCGAGCTGGGTGCTGTTGGTGTCACCATCAGTGACGACGACTATAGGAGTGCAATCCTCCAGTCCCTACCCCGTTGGTTATCATCCTACGCCTCAAATCAATTATCTGCTGCCCAACTTCATAGTTCCCTCCAACATACCATTGAGCCCGAAATCCTAATCATATTGATTAGCGATGAATGGGAGCGAGCACGCCCTGAACGATCAAGGGCTGGAAATGCTAAACCGGAACACGACGATGCCCTGGTTACTGAAGGAAGCAAAGGTAGCAATGGAGGTGGGAAGCCGAAAGGGAAGGGAAAGAAAAAGGGTCCGTGCTGGAACTGCGGTGGTGAACACTGGAAGCGAGAATGTCCCAACCCGAAAAAGCCTATCAGCGAAAGGAGGGATGGGGAGAAAGGAGGAAACTCACCTAACAAGAAGGGTGGAAGTGCTAATGCCGTGACGGCGGACAGCGATGATGAGGATTGCTCCCTCATGGTTGAGGAGTGGTTGGACTCCGAAACGGATGCAAGCTGGTCAGAAGTCGAAACGAATCTTACCGGGTCGTGGAGTGAAGAGGAGTCAATGAGCGAGTTTGATGACCTTGACATCGACGACTTCAGTGTAGCTATTGATGAAGTTGTAAGTGCCACTGAACCAAGCCCAACCCAAGTCGAAGTTTTCGACTCAGGTGCTACGAATCACATCTCCCCATACCGAGATATTTTTGCGACCTTCCAACCCATCCCACCTCGACCTCTACGTGCTGCAAACAAGAAGGCCTTCAATGCCATTGGAAAGGGTGAAGTAGTACTAGAATTGCCGAACGGAGCTACCTCATCACAACTCCACCTCAGCGAAGTCCTGTATTCACCTGAGGCAGGCTACACTCTTGTGTCGATTGGCCGACTTGATGACGCTGGCTTCTCAACCACCTTCGCCAATGGCAAGTGCATCATTCGTGATACGGGTGGTGCCCGGATTGCCGAGATCCCGAGAACCGGACGAGGCCTGTATAAATTGATCAAAGAGACAGAAGAGGTAAATGTGGTGAGCGAACCACTCAGCTTGGACATGCTGCATCGTCGCCTAGGCCACATTTCAGCTGGTGCTGCTCGAAAGCTTATTCGCGATGGCCTGGTGACTGGCCTAAAGCTAGAAGATGGAACGGACACAGACATTTTCTGCGAGTCATGTGCCTATGGCAAAACAACTCGGCTGCCGATTTCAAAGGTCCGGGAGGGTGAGAGAGCATCATCGCTCGGTCAGGAGATCCATTCCGATGTCTGGGGGCCTGCACGAGTGGAGACAAAGCGAGGAAAGCGTTACTACGTGACCTTTATCGATGACTTCTCAAGGTGGACTCACATCGATTTCCTCTCAAACAAGTCCGACGTTTTCAATGCCTACCGGAACTTCGATGCGTGGTGTGAAACACAATTTGGCACGCGTATTAAGGCCCTACACTCGGACAGAGGTGGGGAATACACCACAGGCGAGTTTCAGTCCTATCTAAAGTCCCGAGGCACGGAAACCAAGCTCACCGTACACGACACACCCCAACACAATGGGATTGCCGAACGCCGAAATCGAACGATTGTTGAGCGCACGCGTGCAATACTGCATGCAAGTTGCCTCCCAAAGTTGCTATGGGCAGAAGCGGTTGCCCATGTAGTTTGGTTGATGAACAGGACTGGTACCCGAGCAGTTGAGGGGAGAACGCCGTTCGAAACAATATATGGCCGCAAACCAGACTTGCGAGCAGTACGCGAGTGGGGAGAGGAGGTGTGGGTACACCAGGCAGGAGGGGACAAGCTCGGTGGGCGAGCGAAGAAAGGGAGATGGGTCGGGTATGATGCCGAGAGCAATGGCTCTCGCATCTATTTTCCGGACACAAGTGCTATAAAGATCGAGCGTAATTTCCGTTTTATTAACTCAGGTCGTCCCGGGCTCGAAGGGGAGCACTCACCAGCAAGCGAGCCTAGAAACGACCCATTACGCAGCACTAGTGCCCCAAACGAGACACAAGACACCCCCACCCCCTTCCCTGATCAACAACCAGCCGATTTCACAGCCGATTCCCGAAAAAGCGATGCTGAAAGCGACGTCAGCCCAAAGGAGTTGCCTAGCGAGGCTGATCCACAGGTACCAAGACCCCAGCGTGCCCGAAATCCAAGCACCAAAGCTAAAGACATCCTAGAGGGGCGAGCAGTCACTCTGGCAGAAGAACAAGACTGGGCTGATGTTCACGTCCTAGCAGCAGACATTGAGGAGACCGAGGGATTGGAACCTGGGAGCCTGCAGGAGGCGAGGAAACGAGCAGACTGGGAGTTGTGGAAGAAGGCCATGGAGGAAGAACTTACTATGTTGGGCGATGCCGGAACGTGGGAACTTGTTGATCAGCCAATCGGAGCTAACGTTGTCAGCTCAAAATGGGTCTTCAAAGCAAAAAAGGATGCCGCTGGAAATGTCGTCCGCTACAAGGCCCGCCTCGTCGCCCAAGGTTTTTCACAAGTCCCGGGAGTTGACTATTTTGATACCTTCGCGCCTGTTGCACGCCTTGCGTCCATCCGGGCTGTGCTCGCAATCGCCGCTGCTCGTAACTACGAGATACACCAGATCGATATCAAGGGGGCTTACCTAAACGGGAAGCTAGGCCCTGATGAGTCGATTTACATGCGACAACCCCCTGGTTTCACATCCCCAACTCACCCCCACCATGTTTGCCACCTCAAGAAGACCCTCTATGGACTCAAACAATCCGGGCGGCGATGGTACCAACGTCTATGCGAGATCCTAGTCGACCACTTGGGCTTTACACGCTGTGAAGTTGACCAGAGCGTATTCTTCAAACTTGTGGCACCGGACCTCACCGTAATTTTAGTGCACGTTGACGACTGCACGCTCGTTGCATCAACCATCGCGCTGGTAGACTGGGTAAAGGATGGGGTTAAGCGGTTTGTTGAGATCACAGATCTAGGAGAAATTCACTGGCTCCTGGGGATTGAGGTGAAGAGAGACAAAGAGCAGGGTAAGCTCTTGCTGTCTCAACGTTTGTTAGGGCAACCTGGAGGGTTCGGACAACTCAGGGAGCCGAAACGTCACTGCAGGGAAATCCTAAGTATTATTAATCTGTGAGCTAAGTAGGGAGTCCATACCTGCAGGGAAATCCTAAGAGAATAGGATGAGGGAACCCCTGCAGGCGAAAACTATGTATATACTTGACTTATATAATCAATATAAATTGAACAAGGCTTGACGGTGGTGTCTGGGTGTTGCACAAGGCCAGGTGTGATTAAAATGAGTGTGGGGAGTGAAGATGACAGTCTGAAGTCTACAGGAAATGGGAGGAAGCAGGTGAGGGTTAAGGAGGGTGAAGGGAGGGGTTTAACTGGGCAGTGAGGGGACCTCTGGTGCATTCTGGTTATGTTTGGGGTGTAAGCGTTTGAAAGGGGGGATGTACAGTGTGCTGGGAGGCTTAGGGGTGTTTGTGGATTGTCCCCTTACATCTACCCCCCCCTCAGGATCGCGGCGACTCGACGTGATGGTTGGGAGTGGTTGGAATGGGATGGAACCGAACTGGAGAGCTCGTATGAAGCGTGGGGCTCCGGGGTGTTGCTCGTAGAATTTCTTAACGAGTTCCGGTGCACGTACGTCAGCCGAGTCTTCCCAGGAGTTATGTTCGCGACCGAAACCTCTCCATTTGATCAAAAATTTGAGTTTTCGTCGTACGAATCGGCTGTCTAGGATTTCTTCCACTTCCCACTCCTTCTCGTCGTCGATGACTACTGGATCGGGTGGTGGGGGTGGCTGTCGGGCTGGGAATGGGTCCTCTGGTGCAGGGAGAAGTTTTACGATGTTGAAGACTGGGTGGAGGCGTCGCATGGACTGGGGAAGTTTCAGGCGGTAGGCGTTGGCGCCGACCCGTCGTTCTACTGTATAGGGGCCTAGTCTGAGGTGTGACAGCTTCTTGGACGGTCGGGTGGTTTGAATATCACTCGCGTCCAAGTAAACTCGGTCCCCGGGTTCGAAGGTAGGTGCTGGGGTGTGGCGTTGGTTGTAGTATCTCGCCATTTCGTCTTTAGACCGTACCAAGGCAGCTTTGGCTTCCTCCAGCGTCGCTTTCATCCGGTTAGTGAATTCGTTGACCGTTTCTAGACGAGAAGGTCGTTGGTGAGGTTCAAAGCCCATCCGGGGGTGTCTACCAGTGTCGAGAAGGAAGGGGGAGTGCTGGGTCGAGGCGTGGATATGATTATTGTGTTGAAATTCGGCCAGTGGGAGGAGATCTAGCCAGTCGTCCTGCCTCTCGTTGACGAAGATCCGAAGGTATTGGTCTAATTCTTGATTAACCCTTTCCGTTTGACCATCTGCTTGGGGGTGCCATGCCGTCGTGCTCGCTACCTTAATTCCTAGCTTCCGGTAAAGTTCCTTGGTGAACTCTGCGACGAACTGGGGGCCTCTGTCGGACACTACCTGTTTGGGGAGACCATGTAGTTTCCATACGTTGTGCAGGAATAGCCGAGCGGCTCCTTCGGCCGTCACCGTGGTGTGTGTGGGGATGAAATGGGCTCGCTTGGAGGCCGAATCGACTATGGTCATCACGGCGTCATACCCAGCCGAAGGAGGAAGCTCTACAATAAAGTCAACGCTGATGGTATCCCATCGGGACTCGGGAATAGGCAAGGGGTGAAGTTCTCCGGTAGGGAGGTGACGGTGGGGCTTCGTTCTGAGGCATAAGTCGCATGTGGAGACATACTGACCTACGAAGCGAGACATCTGCGGCCACCAGTAGTTTCGGGAGACCAATTCGAGTGTCTTCCAACGACCTGCGTGCCCACCGATCGGGGAATTGTGGCAGAGGGCCACGATGTGGCGTCGGAGGTCGTTGCTGTTCGGGACGTAGATCCGGCCTCGGAATAATAGCAGTCCGTCCACATTAGACCACTCGGATGAGTGTACGGTTCTAGAAGAGGACTCCTTGAGCCTGCGGGCCGAATTCGCGACTGCCTCTTCTGCAGTCTCGGAGCGATTCCCTGCTCGGATGTCTCGTAGAAGGACTTGTTCTTCGCCGGCGGCTTGAATTCCTTTGAGGGCTCGGATCGCGAGCTTCTCCCTCGTCAAGAGGACGACATCTTCGTTGTCACGATCTCCGGGGCCGTGGTCTGCACGGCGGGACAACGCGTCGGCTTTCCCCATCGATTTACCCGGCCGGTGGTGAAGCTTGAAGTCAAAGCGAGCCAAGACGAGTGACCAGCGAGCTTGGCGGCGATTAAGTTTTTTAGCTGTCATGAAATACTCTAGGTTTCGGTGGTCTGACCAGATTTCCACGACGTGGGGGGCGCCTTCTAAGAAGTGCCGCCATTCCTCGAGTGCTCGGATGATCGCCAGCATTTCCTTGTCGTGAATCTCGTAGTTTCGTTGTGCCTGGTCCAGGGATTTAGAATAGAATGCCACCGGGTGCCATTTACCTTCCTCCGACTGCTGCGAGAGTACCGCTCCAGTGGCGAAATCCGAACTGTCCGCTTCGAGCCGGAAAGGCAAGGAGGTGTCCGGCGAGGCGAGAACGGGCGCGGACGTGATTAGCTCCTTAAGGGTGGTGAAAGCGCTATGTTCTGGCTTTCCCCATCGCCAAGGAGTGTCCGATTTAGTGAGATCAAACAGAGGGCGAGCGTAGTGTGAAAAATCTTGGATAAAACGCCTATAGAAGTTCACGAAGCCCAGGAACGCCTGGACCTCTCGCTTGTCTGTAGGCGTCGGCCACTCCTGTACTCCGGCGACCTTTACCGGGTCCATCTCCACCTTATTTTCCGAAATGACTAGCCCTAAGTACTCCACCCTGGTCTTCTCGAACTCGCACTTCTCCGGTCGGAGGTAGAGCCGGTGGCGGCGAAGTATCTCTAGAACGCGACGGGTAACTCTTCTATGTTCTTCTACGGTCCTTGTGAAGATAAGGATGTCGTCGAGATATACTACAACGACCCCTTCTGCGATGAGGTCCCTAAAGATATCGTTCATCATCGTCTGGAAAGTAGCGGGGCTGTTGGTAAGTCCGAAGAACATCACTAGAGGCTCAAAGAGGCCCCGGTTGGTGCGGAAGGCTGCTTTCCATTCGTCTCCGGGTTTAATCCGTACGTTATTGAAACCCCAGCGAATATCGAGTTTGGTGAAATACTTGGCCCCTCGGAGTTGATTTACGAGCTCCGAGATGAGTGGGAGTGGGTATTTATTTTTCACCGTGATTGCGTTAAGAGCTCGGTAATCTTGAACCAATCTGAGCGAGCCATCCTTCTTTTTAATAAAAAACACCGGAGAGGCCATGGGGGACTTCGAAGCACGGATTCTCCCGGTAGTTAAGTTCTCCTGAATGAAGGAGTCGAGTTCTGACTGTTCAGAGGGGGCCAGAGGGTATACCTTGCAGCCTGTAGGCGTCGCTCCCGGTATGAGCTCGATAGCATGGTCCCAAGCCCTTTGTTCCGGGAGAGAGTCGAAGGACTCTTTCTCGAACACGGAGGCGAAGTCACGGAGATACTCGGGAATGGGATCCAGTAGGCCGGAGATTTCAGGGGATGCCCGAGGAGGTTGCGAATTGCGGTGGAAGGCCTCCGCGAGTCTTTGGGAGGTAGTGCTGGTCGCTTGGATGAACTGGGGTTCCGGACGGAGAACGGTGGCCCAGATACGTTCGCCGTCTCCGGTCCCTCGTTCGGATTTTGGTTGAAGACCCGGGATCTCTTGAATCTCCTCCCAGTCGTCATCCGAGAGTGGATAAGGGCCTTCCGAGCACATCGAGATTGCTTTAATCTCAGCCTTCCGGAGCTTTCGTTCAGTTCTCAGCTGTTCCTTACACAGTGTGCAACACCTATCTGGGCATCGGGTCATCCTGACTTCACCTGTCTGCCAGTCTACTTCGGGGTTATGCTCCTTCAACCATGAGAAGCCGAGTAGTAAGTCTTGCTTTCCGAGCGATGTGACCGCCAAGGTGGTGCGCTCTGAGTGAGATTTGTAACGGAGAACTATGTCTAAGACCTCCGTAATTGAACCCGCTTCGTTCTCGGTGCCATCAACGTTGAAGACGGGGATGGGCTGGGAAAGGGGGCGCGTGTTGAGACGATTTCTCTGTACGAAATCGCGGTCGACAAAGCAGCTTGTCGCCCCGCTGTCCAGGAGGGCCTGAGTGACCTTCCGTTCCGCTGTGTCCGTCGTTTCTAGCTCCACTGTCAGATGAAGCGACCGCGGAGACTCTGCTGAAGATATCTTGAACACCGGGGGCAAACGCCGCTCCCATTTCGGCCGTCTCAGTCGTTTAGGCAAGGAAGAGCTTAAAGGGGGTGTGTCTTGTACAGGGATCGGGTTTCGGGTAGGGACAGTGTCGTTTATTAGGTCTATGGGTAATACACTGTACCTACTCCCTGTGGGCGACCGGGGCACACTATTCACCGACCGCCTGAGACAAAATCCGTCTCGTCTTCGCTTTCTCGATGTTCCGATGACCCTTGAGCTTCCACGATGTCTTTCTCGGCTAATAATTGCTGAATCAGGGCTTCCCTCTCCTCCAAGTCTAAGAAGCGAACGTCGAAGCGCCTAGGGCATTCGGATTTGACGTGGCCCGGCTGGTGGCATCTGTAGCAGACTACAGGCGTCGTCGTGGCCTTTCTGGTCGCATCAATATCCATTGGGACGGGTTTGGTCGGAGTGGGGGTGACGTGGGCAAAGGAGCGGGCTGATGGAAAGGGGGTCGAAGTTGACGTGGCAAGGGGGGCGACAGGGGCAGATGTGAGGCGATAGGGGTTGGCGGAGGGCTTTGCCGAGGGTATTTGTGTCCGCCCCAAGGCTTGGAAGGCATCGTTGGCAGCTCGGTTCTGATCTATGAGCTGCGCTGCCTTGTACCAAGCCTCCGGAGCATTGTCCGAGGGTCGGTTGGCCGTCATCGTGGCTACTGCGGTCTGTATGGCCGGGCGGAGGCCTCGACGGAACTTGACAACGATGGTCTTGTCATCTTTGTACCCGGAGTCCGAGATAAGCTCTAGGAACTCGTCCAGGTAGTCTTCGACGTTCCTGTTTCGTTGGAAGTACTCTGTACCTTCCAGCCGATTGACAGCAGCTGCCTCGGAGTCCACGGGGAAGAAGTGCTTACGGAATTCGCCTTGAAAGTCCTCCCAATCTAGGAACCTCTCTGCTCCTTGGTTCCTATCTTCCCACCGAAATATCTGATCCGTCCACTTAGCAGCACGCCCCTCTTTCATGAACGACATAGCCCAGAGTATCTTCTGCTGGTCCGAGGCGAAATGAGTCGGGCAGAGTCGTAGGTAAGTGTTACAGGAGTTCAAGAAGGCCCTCCCACGCGTTCGGTCACCCAAGAAGTCTGGTGGAGTCGCTGGTTTGACTTTTGAGGAGCGAGTGCGTTGGGTAGAGGGAGGGGACGTGTCAGGGACGGGTGGAGTCGCGTCAGGAGCATTTGGGGTTTTTGGACGTTGGGAGAGTTCTTGAAGGGTGGTTTGAATCGACTGGATCACTTCCGTGAGGGCCAGCTCGGAGTCGGCCTGCCTAGTCATCACCGATGCCACGTCCTGCTGGAGTTGGGCAATCATAGCCAGAGGGTCTGAGGGCCCGTTCTCCGGTGCATTTTGCTGTGACATGAGTGAGAGACGAGGTTGGACGAGGGGAGAGAAGAGTGCTGAGTGTTAGGCTGCTACTGAGTCGAAAAACACGTTATGGACAGGGTAGGGCCTATGGACACCGGACTGGTCTCGTTAGGGGGATCCTATTCTTCTGTTAGGGCAACCTGGAGGGTTCGGACAACTCAGGGAGCCGAAACGTCACTGCAGGGAAATCCTAAGTATTATTAATCTGTGAGCTAAGTAGGGAGTCCATACCTGCAGGGAAATCCTGAGAGAATAGGATGAGGGAACCCCTGCAGGCGAAAACTATGTATATACTTGACTTATATAATCAATATAAATTGAACAAGGCTTGACGGTGGTGTCTGGGTGTTGCACAAGGCCAGGTGTGATTAAAATGAGTGTGGGGAGTGAAGATGACAGTCTGAAGTCTACAGGAAATGGGAGGAAGCAGGTGAGGGTTAAGGAGGGTGAAGGGAGGGGTTTAACTGGGCAGTGAGGGGACCTCTGGTGCATTCTGGTTATGTTTGGGGTGTAAGCGTTTGAAAGGGGGGATGTACAGTGTGCTGGGAGGCTTAGGGGTGTTTGTGGATTGTCCCCTTACAACGTTCATATATTGCTGCTTCACTCAGACGCTATGGGCTCGAGAACGAGAAGCCAGTCAGTACCCCGATGGACCCTGCCGTCCGCTTAACGAGCGAGCAGTCGCCACAAACGACCGCCGACATCGCTCGCATGGCCAGCAAGCCCTACCAGGAGGCCGTTGGCACTCTGATGTACGCCGCCATGGGAACGCGACCGGATATCGCGTACACCGTTCAAGTCCTCTCGAAATTCACGAAGAACCCTGGAGAGGCACACTGGGAAGCAGCCAGGAGAGTGTTCCGGTACCTGAAGGGTACACAGGATCTGTGGCTCATTTACGGAGGCTATGGAGAAGGCCTCGAAGGCTTTACGGACGCCGACGGCAACATGGCAGAGGACCGCCGTGCCACGTCTGGCTACGCCTTCATTATCAACGGCGGCGCAGTTTCTTGGAGCGCAAAACGTCAAGAAATCGTCACTCTATCTACTACCGAATCGGAATATGTGGGTGCTACACACGCTTCAAAGGAGGCCTTATGGCTTCGTTCACTCATTTCTCAGGTTTTCGATACCACTATCCCTTCCACCACCATTTTCTCCGACAACCAATCAGCCATCGCGCTATCCAAGGACCACCAGTACCACGCGCGAACGAAACACATCGACGTTCGCTACCACTTCATTCGTTGGATCATCGAGGAAGGCAAAATCCGGCTCATATATTGCCCTACCGAGGACATGGTGGCCGACGTCTTCACCAAAGCCCTCCCCTCGCCGAAAGTCAAACATTTCGCGCGAGAACTCGGACTCGCTACGGTTTGAAGGGGAGTGTCGAGCTCGCAAACGCGTGCCGAGTTCCGGTCTCCGTTTAGCTGGCGTCCTTTTCCCGCCCTTTCGTGTTTGTTCCATATCCCGCGCTCCGTTTCTCTTGCACGGTCTCTACCGTTTTTATCTTTTATGCTATGCCCTTACCGTCCTCCTCTGCCCGTACACTATTGCTACTGTGCTTATTGTCTACGTACAAGCGCGTGTATCGTAGTGTTAGATAAATAGTCTCTTGCTTGTAGTCGCACTTCAGCTCTCGCGTCGAGACTGAAGTGAGTATTCTATCAATACCTTTAATTACTGTACTGACTACTTTGTAGTATACCTTACTACGTTCTACAGGTAAACTCTAGCTCTCGCGTCGAGACTGAATATACCTTACTACGTTCTACAGAAAATTCCAGTCTTTGCAATCTCGCCCTTGTTGCACTTGCGCATGCATGCAGCTCCTGGCTCCATTTGGACCCTTTATTGAAAATCCTGGGGTTACCGCCATCCGTACGGAACTGGGGACCAAGGAAGAGGCTACATGTCACGTGAATATTTGATATGTTGGCTGCATCACTGCGGTCAGAGAACCAATGGCATGCGTCCTCAGCGTCGCCGATGGTCTGAATGCGGAGATCAGTTGCTGCGTTAACATCTAAGATGATGCCAAGTGCCGCGTCCCCGACATCGACTCTAAAGGACCTTGCGCAGCACGTGGAGTTTTTAGTCACATTGAAATGTTTCATGAAATTGAGGGTGTTTTGTACTGCTTCCCTGGCGGCGCTCCGGGAGAGGTCAACTTGTTGACCCCTGGCGCCAAAGGATGGGAGCCCACGTAGCGCGTGAGTGAAGCCCCCATGATCCGTGATGTTGTATGAGTCGAACCAGGACCGTTCTGGTCCATCCGCCATCACGTAGTCGATTGTCAGGTTGGTGCTCACACACTCGCTGGCTGGCTCCAACCAGAGGACATCCTGTGACCAGACACCACCATCTGTTAAGTTTGGTAGTGTTTGATTCCAGAATCCGATTCCAGGGTGCTCTGAAGACATGTCGACAATGATTCCTTCCGTTATGAATATGTCATTACGCAGGATGAGAGATTGTGGAGTGCCCAAAGTCCAAGTACTGCAGTTATTGAGCTCATTCACGTCATTGGTGAATTGTCGGTACTGCATAGTGAAGGGACCATGAGGTGTGCTGTTGAAAACTTGGGTGGCATTTGGAGGGAGGGCTGTGATATCGGCGTCCTTCCCGCCCCCAGGACAGGGAATCGGGTTATTATATCCACAACTCCGACAGTATAAAAAATTGTCTCGGTTCTGTGTTGATGCAAGTCCAAGGGGTGACAAGTCAGGGATATATCGTGCCTCTACCTGTCGATGTGCGAGGGGCACAAGGGAAGCATCTTGAAACCCAAGTGGTAGGATAACACCAACGACGGCAACGAGGATGGTAGCAACCGTTGGGAAGAAGGATAATACGCTCGTGGTTATTCCGGCTCCACTGCTCGAATCTGATTCCGTGCGTAGAAATACAGGCCAAAGGGACGAGTGCAGTGTCCTGGAGATGGAGCTCCACGCAAGTGCGGTATTAGACTTGGGCAGGAAGTAGATAATGAGGACGACAAGAGCCAAGGAGAGAGTGATCTGGACAAAAGTTGTTATGGCATTGATTGCGGTGACCGCCTGAGCCACAGAGAGTTGAGTAATAATTCTGGTCATGAGCGCCTCTTGAATGGGTGTTGTGAGTAGGGATTTGTCATTTCATTGGAAAGGAGGCCTCGGAAGAGTACTCACTTGTGTTCGTAGGAGGGTGGCTATGATAGTATTATGCCAGTGACGCCGTGTTTTACTACCATGGGACACCACCGCTAAATCAAGTATTATAGACTTTATTACTGCTGGGCGGTCTATTTCCTGATGTAAGCGAGTTCAGACTCTACATCAAAAGTAAAGACAACTATTGATTTTCTGGGCAGTGCCGTGTGACAAGCGTGGATGTCTGAACCACCCAATATTCACACTCATTCATAGGAATTGCCTTGAGATTCTTCGAAGATGCACAGGTTAGTGCACGAAGCGCATCGCCAGAACATTGGTCCTCTCCAAGGTTTCCGGCTGCTCTGAGATCTCCATCCCTTGGTCTGTGTACCAAGAAGTTCCTTCATAATCCTTTCTCTGGGAAATGACAAGGCGAAGATTTCCTCCTGCACCAGAGGAAAGAGGCGTAGAAAGCTATCTTGGATGAAGGTTATGAAACCGCATCCAACTCATAAACACTTGTAAGGCCCTATTCGGCAAGACCGCCTAAGTGGGGTTTGCCTACAGGCGGTCCGCCAAAATGGAGGCAACTGGCAGTCTCTCGGGTAGAGCTTGTAGACCAAATCAGGTGCGAGCCAGGCGTTCGGTGGGAATCAGCGTGACACAATAATAACATCAGCTTAGATCTCCGCTCTCCCGTCTGCCTAGTAACCGGATAAACCAGGCCAAGCGGACGTCTAGCTCACTAGGCAATTGTGCCGAATGGGACCTTACACAGAGCTCCACTTAGCACGTGAAAATCGCCGCAAAAATTTCCAGCTATAGCCGGACGTAGCCTACTCCTACAAATAAGGTCAAGACACGGAGGCAGTGGGATACTGCCTGATGCACTACAGCCGTAGAACGGACGGACTGTGATTGGATTTAAGAAGATCCTCTGGGCTCATAAGAATGGCAGTTCCTGGCACCTGTCAACAGACGGAGGCAAAGCTCAGAGTCCTGCTTGATGATGCACCGAATCACGACACATGATGATTCGGGGTGGGGTTCTTTGGTCGAGGAACGGGCCGTGGCCATTTTCCTAAAGTGACATCCGAAGTTTCACAGCTGGCCTTGGAATAGGCTTGACAATCAAATGCCCCGATGTCTCAACCAACTTGAAATGAAAGATTGCAGTTTTATGCTAACTGCGTGGCTATTGGCAGTTGCTCATCACGGTTCCTTCGTTTTCTCCCCTGCCTATCACGCCCAGGGCTGGGCAGATCCATGTCTCATGGACCAGGGCCTGTGAGATGGGTGATCCCTCTCTGTGCTCTGACCTATACTACCAGACAGGGGCCTTCCCTGGCTTTCGTCCATCATTCTGCTCCATATATATTATAGTCAAGTAGTTACTTATATTATTAGAAAAAAAAGATATACAACCAACGATTATTGGAGCGGAGGCGGGAAAACAAATCGAGTCTAAGTTGTTGATGGATAAGGAGGATTAAAAAATAAACCAATACCATTATGCCGAAAAGCAAAGCGGCAATTTTGGGGGGGATCGATAACCCATCCGTGGAAAAAAAACATACCAGTCTTTATGCCAGCCGTATCCCTAGGTCTCGATCATAACCATCTAGGAGTAAGGTAAAACGAACATCTCTCCAGTTCGCTGCTCGTGGTACGTTTCCTCACACCGAAATATTATACACCTTCTGGAGGTCGCTGCACCGTAAACAAGCGCTCTTGTTGATGGGAAGCTTTGCTTGAGTACTTTTACTCTTCTCCTGATCCGTCTCTGCAGCTTCTCAGAGTCTGAGATCTAGTCTCGGCGCGAGGGGGTTAGTGTCGTATCGATAAGAATGCTTCACTCACAACTCACACAATAGTACTTATCTATCCCCCACGTCTTCGACTGAGGTTGGAAGTGTAAGTGAGGGGGATAGTTGATTTCGTTGGCGTGGATTTGATCCAAGTCCACATGCGATAGGGATATTTGGTTCATGACGCCCTTTTGTCGGAGCAGACTTTCATCCTGCCGACCATCCCACACCCAGGTTAGTCCAATGAGCTGTGGGTGAAACGGGATATCAGGGCCAACGTACAGGTATTTTTGATAGCCAAAGCGCAAATGCGATGTAATGATGCCACCCCGTATATCCGCGACAAAGCCTCCTAAAGTCTATTTGGGAAAGAACATCATAACGTTCCTCGAGGCTCAGCGAGATCGGTGGGGTAGAGGAAGCAGAACTTGCGACATTCCGGGGAATCAGCTGGTCCGCCCAGTGCCACTTTGCTTGTTCAAAGATTTCCTTTTTGATCTCGTCGTTCATCTCAGGTTGCAGGCTGGGCCAGGAAAGGGTAACGTTGGCGATTTGTGGGGTCAAAGAATCTAACATAACTTCAGGATGGGATGTGATGCGATTTTGTGGAGAAGAACACACCTGTTTCGTTGGCTTCTTGCAATACCTGGAAGTAACGGCGCCACACCTCGGTACCAATCTCGAGGGCGTTAATTGAGAAGCTGTGTGAACGGAGGGGGTCCTGGAGGAAATCGGCAAATGAAGTATGATAACAAGATAGCCTGGTACAGTGTGCTTCGCCTGGTGATGGGATACGAAGAACCGAATGAAGTTTTTGAAGGGCTCCATACGCGACATTTTGTTTAAGGTCTAGGAGATTGCAAACCTGGGAGAACGGGAACGGGGAATAGGAGGCGTTAGGACCTGTGGACAGGATTACACAGTAGCTCAGCAGCAGCTTCATGACACGTAGGGCTGTGCGAGGTATGCTCGAGAGGATCCGAGTATATAGAGCGTCGAGGAGAGCAAGGGGGTTATTGTCTTCGGCACCGAGCTTCATTTCCTTGATGAAGGCCAGGAGATACTCTAGCTGGGATACAGGGTCGCCAAGGTTGATATCGTCTACGAAGCGAATGGCGGTGGACGCAAAGATGAAGAGACCTGATGAAATCTCCGTGAGGATGGAGAGCTGGTTTTCAGTTGGCCACTGGGTGTCCTGCGCTATGGCATATGGGTAGCGTCGGCTGATGTTTTCGAACGCGCTCTTGAGATAGATCTCAACATCTCCGCAGGCCTCCGTGGAGTCGACTTCTATACGTTCCTTCAAATAGCTACCCCCTGTTTCGCCATGCGAAAATGCGACCTTTAGATGAGCCTCAGGGCGGCTAGTGATGATCCATACAAGGGGAGCGGTGGGGAACGCCAGCACGAACTTGCTGATCAGCTCGATGATCTCGCACTGATACTGCTCGCCTTCGCATTCGTCCAGTCCATCAATCAGTATCAACCGGTCATTTTCATTTTTGCAGGAATCGCGCGTCGTGAAGGGTTCGACAATGAGTATGTTGAACTGTTCCTTCAATCCCTTCTCAAGTAGCCTGGGATTGGCGACCATCTGCTCCTTGAGGTATACCTGGTAAGGCGGGGATCTGGTGGCCAGTTGATACGCAAGAGTAATGACAACTTGCGCAGGATCGTTGCGATGATTAGGCCGTGAAAAGAACAGAGTGGCGCCCAGTAAACCGCTTTTTTGTTCAGATTCAGCAAGAGTCTGAATAATCGCAGACTTTCCGACTCCAGCTGGACCTTGTAACCAGAGGAGTCTCTTCTCTCGTTTCTGGTTGCGATACCAGTTCGAAATTCTCGTTCGGATCGTTTTGCGTGTGAGAGGGTGGCAGCGAGGCGGTGGATGGCGCTCAGATGAGTCAAACTCGACCCCTGAAATAACGCGATCAGCGAGCCATTCTAGAACTGTGTTGACACGTCAGTAACAAGCGCTATGAGAAATGACTATTATCCGCACCTGTTTTGGGGTCTGGGTCTGGGTCTGAGTGCTTGGCCTGTGTTTCCTCGAGATTGTAAAACAATGGGTTGTTGATAACGAAATTGCGAGCACCAGTGAAGGGTGCGAGTCCCTTGGTTCTGCGAATATCTTCTTGTACAGTTGGAGTCAATACATTTGTTCATAACCCCGCTTTCGAGCTATAGGGCCACTTACCCATGTGCTGAGACGGCATCACAGGGCTTGAATGGGCCCAAGACACCACAGTAGTTCCATCTTGACCCTCGTCTCCCCTCTCTGTTGAAGATGAGGACTGGGGCGGTCCCGCAGCTGTGCTCCTCCCCAAAGGCGAAGACTGGCGTGATCGATCATTTACCCTACTTTTTGTCTTAGAAGGCGAATAACTCTCTCGCGTTCCTCTACGCCCTTTTCTCCTTCGCTGGTCTCCCTGGTGTCCCACAGGTGAGGACTGCTGGGTCACCCCGTCTATGCTGGTCCCCAAAGGTGAGGAATGCTGGGACCCACCATCCCCGCTAGTCCACAAGAACGAGCAATGCCGGGTTCCCTCCACTGTGCTACTTGCAAGGGAAGAAGACTGGGCCCCTTCGTCCGGACTATTTGCAAGCGAAGAAGGCCGAGCCCCCTCATCCGGACTACTTGCCAAGGGCGAGGGCTGCTGAGCTTCCGTACCATTGTTACTCGCTGGTTGCGAAGACCAATCCGTTCCATCATCTCCTTTCTTCTCCAAGGGGGAGGTTGGATGTGATGTGCCGTCCCTGATGCTCTCGGAGGGTGAGGGCAGGTGTGCTTCCCCATCTACGCCGCGCTTGGAAGGCGAGGGTGGCTGTGGTCCTCCGCCCACACTGTTCTCGGAGGGTGAGGGTGGCTGTAGTCCCTCGTCCACGCTGCCCTCGGAGGGTGACGACGGTCGTGTTACTATGTCAGTACCACTATCCAAGGGCGAGGAAGGCTGTGGTCCCTCGCCTCCCCCGTGTCGGTCAGGGTCCAGGATCATAATTAGCAGAGCTTCCGCAAGTTTGCCTAAAACACACCAGCAAACAAAAGATAAAAAGGATGCTTCTAGATCGTGGTCTGAGGAGACTGTTGCGGATGTCGCCTTGTCGGTACTGCAAGAGGGCTGGGGTGCATCGGATACATCGGTGTTCGGGGACACGATCGGTTCTGGGAGAATGGAGTGTTCTTCTTCCATGTCGATGGAGGGGAGTGTTGAGAGTGTGGGTGGCGGTTGCACCGGAGACGTCCAGGTCCTAGACGTGGGGCATATAACTTTGGGTATAACCAGCCTCGTGGCTCAAGTGTGGTGTGCCGAGCTCAAGTCGAGCAACGATATCCTGTTAATCATTTAACTGCACGAATGACGCCCGTTGATTGAACTCCCAATTGATTTGGGACGAGAGCTAGACCTGCCTTGGCGTTTCAACCCCCCACGTTCAGATATAGATGGTGATTAAGGACGAACCCTTTTCCAAAGGAGCCTCGATGCACGAGGCGCGGGCGCCCCCAGTCTAACGCCTGGAAGGGTTGTGTGATGGCTCCCTAGCCTATCGCACCTGAAGAAGCCCTTGCACCACCACAAGCGCCCACATCCAACCTCCTGATAGACATGTCATTAATCCTGTTTAATCACGCCTTGGGAGATTAAAAAATCGTCTATGAGTCGTTGTTTGCTGGGACATTACGAGGTGTAGGGCAAAGGCTATTTTGGAGCCACAAGCGTCTATTTTAGCCAGGTTAGGTACTATGCACCCAAGGCTAAGGATACGACTGACCTTATGCCCCAAATTCCGATATCGATGACGCTTCCACAGGAAGGCGGCATTGATCCATGTGGTAGACGAAGGAACACGGGTGACAATGATGAATCCCAGTGAGAAGTCGCTAGAGCCTGGCGGACCAAGGAGGAGCGAGAGGGATTAAATGGGTTGAGGTGGAAAGCCGCGTCGAGCCTGAGGGAACTTTTCGATGACGCCATCTATTGATGACACGACCATCGAGCTGTACCGGGCTACATCGACTCTCGCCGTCAAAATTGCCATGTAGACGATCGTCGACACCGTTGACAGCGACAAAGCTATATATATATATATATCCTTTTCTCTCCACTCCATAAGACTTCCCCTCGGCCCACCATCACCATCCTTCCCATGCCGTTGTCATTAACCGGTTACCCCAGACAAGCCCAAGGTCTATGATGAAGCTACATCGCTAGTTTTTCAACTCAACCCAAATCATGATACGGGCCGAACCCAAAAGGTCATCGCGCTGGGTGAGTTTTTATTCTCATGATCATTTTGTGCATTTTTGTATCGTTCCAGGCGCATTGCTAGTGTACGATGGGCGCTCGAACACGCGGACAAGAAAGAGAACAAGAACAAACACTTTGCAGCTTGGTGGCATGGTCTGACCTCAGTCAAGCAGCAGGTATGCATCAATGTCGGAGTTCTCTGCCGTCTGACTTTTGTCTTTCTTTGTCATGTTTTAGCCCTTCAAGGAGGAAGGAGTAAGTTGTTCAGTCACCACATCATTGGTTTTGTTACTGACCGTGTCTGTATACTAGTGCCAGCATTATGCAGCAACCATGACCACTCAGCTCACTGGTGCTTCGGGAAAGCAAGCTCAGAGTGCGCCAGAACAATCTCAAGCTCGTCTTAAGCAACCAACACGATGCCGCAGGAAGAAAATTGTTCAGGATACCAACTGAACCCACACGGTGAGTGATTTGCACAATTCCAAGCCTTATTCTCATCACACTCGACCAACAGTATTACTATATCGTTATTCTCTCTTTGTGCATGGTCTATCTGATGTTAGAAGGGTGTATGAGTGAGGAAAGGGGTCTGGTAGAGGTAGAGGGTAGTTGAGGGTGGGTGGGTACCAAAGGGGTGGACGGCAGGGGTGGCCGGGAAGGGACGGGCGGAGGGACAGGAGCGCACGGCGGGTGTCGGGTTGGTATTCCTAAATGTAGCGTATGTAGGACAAGGAACAGAGGAGGCATTTAGGAGTGATAACGAGCGTGCCAGAACTAAGTCGTTGGGAGTCCCTGCGAGTCGATTGAGCCACCCGAAATTCCTGCCTCCAGGCTCCATACCGACTGTCAAGGACCTCCACAGACTGTTCTGCGTCAGTCCTTCTTGGTCCGTCAGGGTCCTAGGATTTTTCACTGGGGATGAATCTTGGCTGGCATAACAT
Source organism: Lepiota brunneoincarnata (assembly GCA_023014365.1). NCBI lineage: Eukaryota > Fungi > Basidiomycota > Agaricomycetes > Agaricales > Agaricaceae > Lepiota > Lepiota brunneoincarnata. The sequence continues at coordinate 487,583 of JAEBUN010000016.1, forward strand.
ATTAGGGCTTCTGGGCTTGGCGTCCAACTCCCTGCAACTTGAAGGCGTGACTGAGTTACTTGGACAGAACGGAAAACATTCTACTCAGTACTCAAGCCCAGTGAGAAGTCGCTAGAGCCTGGCGGACCAAGGAGGAGCGAGAGGGATTAAATGGGTTGAGGTGGAAAGCCGCATCGAGCCTGAGGGAACCTTTCGATGACGCCATCTGTTGATGACACGACCATCGAGCTGTACCGGGCTACAGCGACAAAGCTATATATATATCATTTTCTCTCCACTACATAAGACTTCCCCTCGGCCCATCATCACCATCCTTCCCATGCCGTTGTCATTAACCGGTTACCCCAGACAAGCCCAAGGTCTATGATGAAGCTACATCGCTAGTTTCTCAACTCAACTCAAATCATGATACGGGCTGAGGCACCATATTATTTTCTGACGGCATACATATGGAGGCATTTCATGCATCCGTGTGTGTTTATTTTGCCCAAAGGTTAAGCTGGGGGGGGTCGTCTGGTAACGATCTTAAAGGTCCAACACATCAGAGAGGCAGATAACATTAGCTATCATCATTGTTCGGTCCATGTCCATTATGATGCCCCTTCGAGTTTTGATTGTGAGATTCAGGCCTCATGGACGGCTCGCTCATCGGGTATCTCAATATATTGCGGGATGGCCAAGCTCCCACTTCTGCGCCTCGAACCCTTGGCCTAATTTCCAGGATCGATTATTCGGTTTAATAGAGATCACCAGGGAGCATATACTAGCACTGGGGCGGCTGCCATGATGCCGGACTTTTTTGTTTTGCTGGATTGCTTGCCTTGAGCATCGGTTCCTTGCAGGTTCCCGTATGTTATTTCCTCAAACTTCCATTACCAGCAATGTTGATTCCTTACACCCATCTAGAGTCATTGCCACGGAGCCGAGTCTGCTTATTTACTTTCAACCATGCACAATGCCCCTCGAAAATATCTATTATAAACTTTACATGAGCTATGTCCCCTGACGACCGTCTTCTCCGCTGATGAATGCTACCGTGTCACCCAGCGCATCAAGCCCTTTATTGGCCAAGCAAATACACAAAGGGATCAAGTGATTGGGCGTGGCTCGAGAGATTGGTAGGATCTATGATTACGAATCAACCTTCCATGTCAAGAGACTAGTATATACAGACTAAAGCTGAATGTGGTGTCCCCGAACAATTATGATCGATCCAGCAAAACTCCCTTGAGCGCTGCCGAAGAAGACTCGATAGTATGAACTGAAGTGCGAAGTGTCATGGTGAGACTTGCTTACCCATTAGAACCAGTCGCGTTCCCCTAAATTTGCACAAATACATTGACATCAGTGCTGGGCTGAGTTTCAACAATGTACGATGCTTTCGATGATCACCCCTCTGAGTGGATATTATGGCATGTAATCAATCTTGTCAGCCGAGCGGATACAGTAAAAACCCGGCCCTTAGAGCTTGAGATGCGATATGGAGAGAGCTGGGTGGGCATAAATCCTGCCCAGCAACCAATCTTCGATTCCCCCACTCATGTCAACTCCTGTAAGTATAAAAGCCGACGCATCTACCGTTGCCAATTGCGCCAGTGCGCAAACTGGCTACTCAAGCGATAAGAAATCAAGGCAGAACTAGGTGTTCTGGAGCACAAAAACAACAACGCTATCAGAAGCCCTGATCTCAGAAACAAGGAAACTATGTCTGCAAGTATTATCTGAAGGTTGTTTGATTGACTGTTGAGATAACCAGGAAGACTTGACTTCCATCTTCCCCTTAATGAACGCCCATGTATTTACATTGGCGTTAAAAGCGCCAGCTTCTTCATGGATCTTTATCACCGGCCCAGCGTTGATGCTGGAGAGAGGGATCAGAATGTCTGTCCCGGGTGTTAATAGGCACGCAACTTGTCGTGGGTCAGAGTCAACCATATTCACTCCAACCAAGCACATGGCCCTACAGTCTTAGAGCTTCAAATGCCTCAATCACTTAATAGAAATAGAGGCAAGCATCTGCGAAACGTGGCGGTGACAGCTGGCAGATCAAATAGTGATAGGACGTTACATGAATAGCTACCCAACAACTTGGCATCGGCCAGAGAAACTTATAAGAGCCCAATAGCATTTACCAGCCATATTTCGCCATCCTCTTGTCCAAATCGGTCATCTCACAGGGTCTGCGCCAGTGAGTGCATTCAACAATGCATATGAAAAGATATGGACTTATTCTGGTAGTCATGACATTCATTATATCCCAGGTCTCCGTCGCCGAGGCAGCTACAGCAATCAATGCAATCATTACATTTATCCAATACTCCCTCTCTCTATCCCTCGCTATTCTCCTCATTTTTTTCATGCCCAAAGCTAACTCTGCTGTTGCATGGAGTGTCATCAGCAGGGCACTCCATTCGTGCCTTTGGCCAACTATCCTTCGCATGGACCCGGATTGGAACAAAGCAGCTAGCACGAAGGTTGCAACTATCATGTACCTAGCGACAGCTGCCGCTGTCCTTGTTCCAATTGCTGGCATCACGCTTCCATTGGGACTGGACCCAGGACCTCTTTTACCCTCAAGTTACCGACTCATGGAGGCCAAGTACATCCCTGACTCATCTGCGCTGGGACTCGCTATGACACCCAACCGCCATAACTTCCACTACGGGCAGATATGCCGCACCAATTGCACAAGGGACAGCCCATATACCAGTTACACACCGTCGCTCGTTGACATATTCAACAGCACACCGCATGGCCCATTTTCCATGCAATTCCGTCGTTTTTATAATCCGGGGGAACAGCACAATATCAGCAGTGGTCAGTTCGGCACGTTGCAGTCTCTCATACTGCGCAATGACGCATTTGTAATCGAAGGCCTCATCGTCGACATGTCGTTAGACCATCCCGGAGTCGGTTTTTGGAACCAGACGATGCCAAATCTGACTGATGGTGGCACCCGGTCCCAAGATGTCCTGTGGCTTGAGCCCATCACTGAATGCATCAATACCAATCTCACATCCGACTACTTGTTCACGAATGGACCAGAACCATTCCTTCAGATATACAACCTTTCTGACCATGGGGGATTTTTCAACCTTCCGCATGATCCTCCTTCTCTGAATCGTGGTGGTCAACACTTGAATCTCATGCAACACGCGTACACAGGCGCCACTTATAGTAATTTGTACGCGATGAGATACTTCAACGCTACCCGTGAATCATCATTCAATGGAAAATCCCACCTAATGGAGAGCGACGTTTTCGGTCCCAGATCGATGCGAGACAGCTCTGTGGGCTTGAATCTTACTTACCTCAATGCCACTCAGAGATTGTCCTTCAATAGCGGTCCACCCTATCCAGCGCTGACCCCCGACATGTCCCTGCCAGACGTCATAATTGGCGGAATCACGGATTTACCTCTCGCCTATTTCAACAATTCTGCAATCCCAGATCTCATGGCTGCATGCGAGGGATTTGGAGGGGCAGATAACGCAAACGCCACAAATGTGTACGTGACATGTAAGGGATTTCTTGGAGTCCCACAGCGCACAGATGGTGGGGATCTCAGGAATTTCGAAGGCAACTCGAGCTGGACTCAGGAGATATACATTTGTGCTAGTGCTACACGCGCGAGTGTTCAGACAACCACATTCTCGACAAATAGCACTTCCCTCCTCCAGGATATCCAGGTCTCCAGGGAGCCAAAAAATGCTACAATATTATGGGCTGTGGAAAAAACAAACCTGAGAATTCAAGACACTGAATTGATGTGGGGCCGGGTAGATGACAGGTTCGAAGGCGATCCACTGCTCTGGACCATCCGTAGCAACTACCTCTATCTCCCTGCGGGCTCTTCTTCGGTATCTCCGGGAACCTTGGCGCCAGTACAGCCGTTTTCGGCCCATGCGACCGCTTGGATAGCAGCATACGGGGTCTCGAGACCGCCTCAAGGATTTGCGGACTACACGGGAGGCTCTGACTACACGATGTTATTAAAATTTCAATCCATTCTTGGTGGACTTGGAGCCAGGGGAAATGCCCAGATTCGCAATATTGTATGGACAGATATCATGGCGAACAACGTCATCGGAACCCACGCCAACATGACTTTACTAGTGGCCCCCAACCGGAAATCAATCAAGTATGATTTCAGGTTTGCAATTCCTGGCTTTATTCTGTTGGTTATATGGATCCCTGCATTTTCCATCGCAGTAGCCCTCCTCGCCACCCGGCTGCTCACTCTTGGCTATGTACGGAAGGTGTTGTATCATACTTCTGTTGGAAGGGTGGTTGTTGGGGCCTCTGCGTTGCGAGTTGCTGAGGGGCAGAGCTTAGGAGAGCGAGATCTTGTGGTTGGGTTGGGATCAGACATTGATTCAAGACCGGACACCTCCAACGACAGGTTGGAGGACCCAAGAACACACGCAAACTATGCAAGTGACAGATGTAAGAAGATCAGTTGGACCGCTAGTATCGGAGCTACTCCCGTCAGGCTGGATTTTAGTAGAAAAGAGAAGAGAGAATCCTAGTGTGACTACCGTTTCCTTGTTGTTCTCTGGATATATATGGTTTTATGAGATTGCTTGTCTACCATTTTGTGAGGTTGCGAGTAAGTAGGTGGTGTAGTTGAATCGCTCACTGCGGGACCTGTAAAACGTATATAGCTGTAGTATAATAAGTAGTAATTCCTGCACCCCTTTTACTACCTGCGCTAGCTAAGATGGTTGCTTAGAGAGTTCATGCGTCATTCCCTATGATGATCCCTATCCTGGATCTTTCCGATCGCAAGAAGGTCTGGGTATTGGAAGGAGGCTGGGTCTGATACCTTCCTGAGAGATGCTCAACAGCATGTATGTCGCCGACTATCTCTCCTCGGAGCTTCTGATTTCACAGGTTATAGTCCTACGAACGTTACTATGTAAGACCATACAAGTGTCCCTCGTCGATTGTAACAGTCATGGTACCTGTCCTCTGCTGCCCCACTCCCTTCATCAATGGCTATTACCGTACCAAACCCTACTGCTCGCTCATCGTCATCATTTGCCCCAGGCTCACCGGATGCCCCTCACCTACCACTAAAATAGGGAGACGAGGTTTTCCAAGAGTCACGATGTGAGGCCTCCCACAGCCCTCTCTCCAACATGAATCTCTGCTTAGTTCAGGAGGCAAGGTGAGGCACCGGGCGAAGGAACACATTATCAAAACATGCAAGGAGCTCCTGGCTGCTGGACGGGTACAGGAAGATGGTGTTGAGCAGGGTCAGGTGAATTGGTGGGAGTGATGAACCGGGTGAGGTGTTGTGTGCGGTAGTTGCTGGTCGCCCCAGCTGAAATGCAGGCAGGTAACGCCTTTCAACAAATGTACTACATACTGATGTAAGAACATAGGCTTCGGTGTCCGCTATTTCCGAAAGAAATGAAAGCGGGGCGGCAGTATGTGGGCGTTGAGTGCTAGGAGTGGTTTTTCTAAGGCGGTGTTTAATAGAACCGCATGACATTATCTAACATGACTTCAGTCCTCGGGCATTAGCCAATGTCTGACAGCACTCTGCAAGTTGCGCAGTGCTCTAAGTATTGACTGCCCTTGGGGCCTCAATGTCAACTCTTCCTGGCGATTCAATAATGGAGAAACACATCTGGAGGAGTTGCACAAAGACGTTTGTTGCGGAGGGGGGTGCGAGATGTGCAGGTATAACTGCTCTTGGGCAAGTGAACTCTTAAACTGGTGTATCTACACTAGTACAATATGAGTAAGTCGCCAGTAGCAAACATGGGAGGAGGGAGATGATATTAAGAGAGAGAGCAGGAGGCAAAGACCGAGTACTCATTGTCCTCCGTTTCGCTTGGGGGATAAGAAAGGACGGGGATAGGCACGATAGCGAGAGGGCCTCGAAACAAGAGGAGACAAGTGCAGGAGGAACTAAGAGGAACATGAGAAATGGGCACAAGAGGAGCGCAAGATGACACAAGTCCAGAGAAAGCATAAGAGGGCAAATGTGCAAGGCATGGGAGGGCATGACCTGGAGAGGATGCACGCGCAGGGCAATGGGCAGGAGAGCACGAGGGGAAGAGGCACAAGAGGGTGCCTAGTTATGACAGGAAAGGGTGCAAGCATGGGGCAGTGCAGGCACAAAGGGACGGGAGTGGAATGTGCAAGGGGGGCTGAACAGATGTGCAAGGGGAAGCTGGATGGAGGGGGAACGACGTGAGGGCGAGACCTGCTCGGCACCCTTTCTACGTCCTGTATTTAGGAGCGGAGGGGGGGCCGGCATGAGAGGCTGGGGAGGCGCCGGCGGCAGTTCCGTGGTGGTACGGTCGGGCAGGTGGCAGAGGGGAGCAATTCAGTAGAGGCAGAAAATAATGCCAGAGCACCAGCCCAGTCGAATGTTTGACCGGATAGACACAAGCCAGTTCGCAACGCAAAAAATGCGAATCCGGCGGTCGTCACTCGGCGCTTTGTTTTCTTTTTTTTTCGCACGCTGGACGTACTTGGATGTCTGACCGATTTTATGCAATCATTGTCTAACTTACAAGGCTCACCCTCCGAATCCGCGCAAGTTCAACCACCACATACGCCATGTCCCAACGGTCTCTCTTCCCTTCTAAGCAAATGTTGCAGCACATATCAGTTTAGGAAGCGCCTTCACTTACTGTCTAGGAGAATGCGGGAAGCTCTTCCCTGCCAGGAGCCTCGGAACATGTGCGCTCACATGGGTGGGCACAGTTTGGCGTTATTCACCACTGATGAAGAGGATCGTCAGTGCATCTCTTCTTTTCTCTCACTATGCTAGCTGATGCGACTCCCCTCTCCTCCTGCAAGCCAACACTCAGGAAAGCTATGTGAGGCCCTCCGCAGAGGCCTCAGTCCTCAGATCGGTCATGAGCCACATATGACAACATTCTGCAAAGTCTGTCCGGTGTTCGGCCGTGAGCACCGTTGATTGATCAACCCTCGACTTTTCTGCACATTCTCTCTGATCCGCGCCCAAATTTCCCGGGGCCAAATCTGAAAGCACCAGAATTTTCGGGAAACGACAGACCACGAACCCACCGGAATCCTTGCCTCTTCTCAACAGCATAACGCACCCAGGGAGATTGCTCACAACCGCGCTGTGGTAGATGGCAGTACTACAATATGCTTCGGAGTGACTATTTAGCACAATGTCAGGTACCAAGCTGAGAACCTGCAATGACCTAAGATCGTGGCTAGTGCATCTCGCGTCTCCCCCTGGTGCAATGTATATGCTCACCCCCGAGAAGCCGGTTCAAAGACGTCGATGAAACCATGAGGCATGGCTAGTCACAACCTATCACAGAACCTCGGGTCAATAAGCGTCCGATGGGAAGATTTACGAGGAAAGGAGGGGGCTTGTACCGGCCACACATATCAGATATTTTTGGAGGAACTTGAAACTCCCGTCGGCAAGTTCATTTTCGCATGTATATGACTTCAACCGTAGAGCGTTGGCCATATACGATGGATCGACCAAGCAGAGTGCTGAAGTTGAAGATATTCCGGGAGGGATGGTCGAGGAGGGATACATGAGCGCTTATCTTTAGGGAGAGTGCGTGTCCTCAGTTCTACATGCACAATGACACTGAACACTGATCAAGTGTTCCTTATAGGTTCTCTCAGGGCGCCTCCACAGGTGATACGCGCGCATCTTTATGAAAAGGCACCATTCTGGCTTGACCCAAAATGTTTGTTAGGGAGTCCCCCAAACAGCACAAAACCCACTACTTACTGCAAGCTTGAACGCCAAGCAATTAAATACCAGCTAAACCCACGCTATATACAGTTTTATGGAACACAGCCAGATTTTCTTGCCGGACTGGACAAGGCAGTGCTTAGTCGTCGACGAGAACCTTCAGAGTTGCCTTGTGCGATCACCGGTCAGCTGCCGCCACTAAATTTACCACTCCTTCCTGAACGTAGCCGCTTCAGCGGTTCACAGTGGTACCACCGATTTGTCCCTCAGCAACAGGAATTTGGTATGCGACAACCACGATAGTCATTTAGACCAGTTGAAACGGACTAGCCAGCTGTTAGTTCACCAATGGCAGGCGTCCCTCTCTCTCACGCAATCAGTACAGCCCCGAGGGCCAACAGCGATCATGACTACATGGTTCTGAGCGGAAATTGATGCGCCTCAAATGTTGGAACAATTTTTGGATTGCATGGGATTGATCTACCGATCTCAGGTCAGAACCACAAGGCATCAGGCGCACCATCACACTGCCAGTCACCCTGGTTCTCGGACATTCACCAATATCTGTGCTCCGCTTGAGGGCTTTAACTGATTGTTGACAATATTAGGAAGATTTACTCATCTGCCAAGCTTTAACCGCACAAACTTAGCGTGCCCACCGTCTTGGACCCAGCGGTCTCTCGCTGGCTTTGATAAGTCATTCAGGATCTCGATCTACTTCCCTCGCGTTGAAAGCCTGCACACCAGGATAACTGTTCTGCGTTCCGGGGGGACAGGGATCATCACGAGGTTTTGTCATGGGGTAACTGTTGCCAGAAAGAAGATATGGAATGGCTGTCCAGAGTTGATCCATGTCCGATTCGTCATCAAGCGACTTCTCCAAGTCAAACATATCCAATTGTAAGCATGGTCACCTAGTGCCGCCAATGACTGTTACACCAACAGGAATATAACAGAACACATTAAGTTTTCTACTACAGGACTATATATATGCATGGTAGAGGGACTATGGTAAGCCCAGGCTTACAACACTCTAACCGAGGGTATTCCTGGCCAGACTTTACAAATCTCACGGTCACTTAATATAGGGAGAAGCAAGCATATCTGGGAAGGCGCGAATTCAGCAGTGACACTGATGGATCGAGCACCAGACATGAACAGCTATCCGACAACTTGGCATTCAGCCCAAAGAGAGACTTACATATATATAGGAGTGCAATAGCTATCGCCCAGATTTCGGCCCTCCCCAGCCCTGGCCGAAAGTCTAGCGACGTCTACACTGGCAGAGAGTGTAGTCAATATTGTATCTGAGTAGGCATTAACTTAAGCCTGTAGGCCTGACATTCATTAAATCCCAGATCTCCGTCGCTCAGGCAGCTACAATAATCAATGCTGCCATCACATTCGTCCAGTACTCCCTCTCTCTATCCATCGCTGTTCTCCTCATTTCCTTCATGCCAAAGGTTAACTCTGCTGCTGCGTGGAGCACCATCAGCAGGGCTCTACACTCGTCTCTTTGGCCAACAATCCTTCGCATGGACTCAGACTGGAACAAGTCTGCAGCTGGTACGCGAGTTGCAACTCTCATGTACCTGGCCGCGGTTACTACCGTCCTTGTTCCAATTGCTGGCGTCACGCTTCCACTAGGACTCCGCCCGGGACCTCTTTTACCTTCAATTTACCGCTTCATGCAAGCCCAGCATATACTCGACACATCTACATTGGGACTCGCCACGACACCGAACCGCCATAACTTCCATTATGGGCGGGGCTGTGGTGCCAATTGCACAGAACGTGGTTCATATACCCCATACGCACCATCGATCATTGAAATGTTCAACAGCACGCCGTATGGTCCATTTTCCATGCAATTTCGCCGTTTCTATAATGTAGGGGAACAACAAAATATCAGCAGTGGTCAGCTCGGCACACTGCAGTCTCTCCTGCTGCGCAACAATACATTCGTAACTGAAGGTCTCATCGTCGACATGTCCCTAGATCATCCCGGAGTCGGTTTTTGGAATCAGACGATGCCAGTCCTCGCCGATGGTGGCACCTGGTCCCAAGATGTCCTGTGGCTCGAGCCCGTTACTGAATGCATCAACACCAATCTGACAATTGACTATTTCCTGGAGGATGGGCCGGATATTTCTAATGATAAAGACTACAAAGTTTACAATATCACTGACCACGGAGGATTTTTCGGTCTTACACGCCACTCTCCTTCCCTTATCCGCGATGGCCAACACTTGAACCTCAGGCAACGTGCGTATACAGGTGCGTCCTATAGCAACTTATACGCCATGAGATTCTTCAATACCACGCGTGAATCATCCTTCAATGGAAAGACCTACCTTCTGAACGGTACCATGTACGGTGCCAGGGTCAGGCAGGGTAGAACTGGGACATTGGAAACCACCTACCTCAACGCAACTTGAAAGTTGTCGTTTAATGACAATCCACCCTATCCGATGTTCCTAAACACGCCTTTACCAGATTTCTCAATCGGTGGAGTTATGAGCTTGCCCCTGTCCTACCTCAACGAATCCGTCGTGGACAACCTGGCAATCGCATGCCAGGGGTTTGGAGGGGCGGATATGGCAAATATAACAAATGTTTATGTGATATGTGGTGGATTTCTTGGAGTTCCTCAGCGCATGGATGGCGGGGATTTTAGGGATTATACAGGAAACTTGGGCTGGACTCAAGAGATCCGCATGTGTGCCAGCTCCATGCGTGCGAGTATCCAGACAGTTACATTCTCAACCAACGACACCTCCCCCCTGCAAGACTCACGGGTTTTAAGGCGGCTAAAGAATTCTACGGTACTTTGGGCCGTAGAAAAGGCGGATCGGAGGATTCGAGACATAGAACCGATGTGGGGCTCGGTGGATGACAAGTTCAACAATGATCCACGGCTCTAGACCGTCCATAGCAACTATCTCCATCTCCCTGCGAGTTCTTCCTATACCTCCGAACGTACCTTTGCCCCAGGCTAGCCATTAGCAGCCCATACAACCGCTTGGGGTGTGGTATACAGCATATTGACATCTTCTCGCAGTCAGCCTGACAGCCTCGCAGACTACACAGGAGGCTCCGACTATACCATACTGGCCAAGTTCCAATCTATTCTCGCAGGAAACCCGACCACAGGAAATGCTCAGATTCGCAACATTGTATGGACAGATATGATGGCCAACAGCGTCATTGGATCTCAAACGGCTATGACTTTACTAGTATCCCCAAATCAGAAGTCAATCGAGTATGATTTCAAGTTCGCGATTCCTGGCTTTATTCTACTGGTCATATGGGTCCCCACATTTTTTATTGCGGCAGCCCTTCTCGTTACTCGGCTACTCACATTTGGCCATCTGCGGCAAGTGCTATATCATACGTCTGTTGGACGGGTGGTTGTTGGGGCCTCTGAATTGCGAGTTGTTCGGGGGCAGAGCTCAGGAAAGCGAGATGTTGTGGTTGGGTCGGTTTCAGATGTGGAGTCAGGACCAGACGTCTCCAGCCCATTGTTGGAGGATCCAAAAACGCAGCCGAACTGTGCAAGCGGCAGGCATGAGGAAAGCGATCGGGTTGCTAGTATTGGAGAGATTGCAGTAATGTTGGATTTGAGTCGAAAGGAGACGGTTCTCAGATAAGTATATATGTATATCATTTCCGTGGTTTTGTAAACTGCTCGTTCGCCTGGTCTCCTACATCGCGTACTTACCTTTAAAATAAAATTTGCCGTTTCGCGAAATCTGCGCTACTTTCTCGGGTTCGAAACCCTGTCATATACATTCTCAAATGGTGCCCACACGGTCCTGGCACGTTCACCACCCAAAAGACACCAAAAGCGACCAGCAACACGCATGGACACGTCAAGCAAGCGATGGATCGCGTAGGCGATTTTCCTTTTCTTTTCTCTCAGAAAAGACGAATTTAAGTATCCGAAACATTGAGTTGATATGGGGCCGGGCGGACGGGAGGTTTGAGGGTGATCCATTTGCTACTGGACATTCCGCAGTGATCATCTCTATCTCCCAGCAGGTGCTTCCTCAGTAACCCGAGGGGCACTTGCACCTGGCCAGCCATTGGCAGCCCACACGAGTGCCTGGGAGATGGTGTACAGCGTCGGGATCCCGGGTCCCTCGACCCTCGTGGATTACACAGGAAGCTCCAACTATGCCATACAAAATAAACTCCAGACCATCATGAAACAAAACCGATCACTGGTCCTGCCCAGGTTCGAAATTCTATCTGGACGGATATCATGGCCAACAACCTCAGACCAGTACGACTCTACCAGTGGCCCCTCACCGGAAGTCAGTCGATTACGACTTCAGGTTTGCCGTTTCTGGATTCGTCCTATTAGCGATATGGGTTCATTTTCCCTCGCGGTTGGCCTTCTGGTTAGTCGGGTGCTTACTTTTCGTCATATGTGGAAAGTGTTGCAGCATACCTCTGTTGGAAGGGTTGTGGGTGGGAGGTCGGCTTTACGAGTCCAAACGCAGGGCTTGGAGGGATGGGATGCTGTTAGATTGGATTCGAACGCCTCGATGGATCCTCGAAGTGCCTTATCCGAGGGCATGCGAAACGACGACAACTCTTTGTGAAACAAGGGCGAGAAAGGTAGTTGGGGTACCACCCTTGGGACTACTCCAGCGGTATTGGATTTGAAGGGAAAGGAGAGCCGTTCTGAATGTGCCAAGTTAAACACATCTCAGTGAAATTCAATCTCTTTCAGCGTGTTATTCGGGACTATACAATCCCGCAAATTGTAACCGTTCATTCACCCAGCGTAGTTTCCCCGTATTTCTCTTGATTGGATTTGGATCGCAGTTTCAGTGTAATCACTTTAATGTATGCGTCGGAGTGCGCTTATGGGAGGATGGTTGGCAGCAGCTCTGCTATCCATCGGCACCCGTCACCGGCTCTGCTTGCCACATGGATATCTCTAGACTGGTAGATTCTGCATTGGGTTGCGTCACGCCACTGATGTAGTGCACTGGAAAGTCTAAATTCACTCTCGTTGAATCTTCGCCGACTCCTAGCCAATCAAGAAGAGCTGAAAAGAATTGTTGCATTGCATTAAGCTGGAGAGCCCACCGCCCCCCAGCAGACGACCCACCGCCTAGGTTGTTCACCTGTTCTCGGCTCTTCCTGCAGTACAAAAAGCTGAGCACCGAGTCAAGCCTATCACCCGATGGTTGGTAAGTTGCCTCTCGGGTTAACAATACTTCTTGGTCAATCATAATGCACTTTGGACGTCCTGCCGCGACGGATCATGAACATACAGAGTAGGCGGATCGAAATATCGGTTTCCAAAGTCAGCGTTTAGCGGGTTTCTCAGCGGGCCATTTGCTCACCCGCACTATACGATACTCTCTATTTAAGCTGAAGCCTTAAGTGATAGGCACACGCTACCACAAGAAAAATACATGCTATAGAATAACATGAGACCGTTCACTCCGCTGGCACAGATCCATTGGAAACCTACACTCCGCATTAGTTAGAAGAAGAAAAACCCCACACATGAGCATGTCACGGTCACGCCATTCCGTTGTGACTGGACGCGTTGTGGCACTTCCCTTTCTAGTTTGCCAAGTTGGTCAATGAGCTCTGCAAGCGGAAGAGCATGGCTGGGATATCTTCGAGGGTGTTTGTCGGCACGGACTTCGTGCGTAGCCGGATAAGCCACCTTAACGCCTGATCTAAACCACAGAAACTTGGCACCACCTCTTCACAGATATCAACGATCCTCGGACCAACTGGGTACTCGGATGCTTCACTCGAGAGAAAGTGGATAACAGAAGGCTAGAACGCCTACCTGGCTCGATAGGGCGCAGTAGCTGACTATTATCACTCATGCAGCTCTCGGCAACACATTCTCGCCGTCACCTTCGTCCTTTGAGCGGAGATAAAAAAACATTCCGCAACATCCTGGCCGCTAGCCAACGGAGTCGCTAGTGGGTTTTCGGGATCCGCTGGTTTAACCATGCCCCTTGGAGTGCGACGCGGAGAGCGGGCGTGACCCCAGATAATTCAAACAGTGCCTTGGGCTACTAGAGACGTACGGTAGGTTTTCCCGGACCTAGTGCTTACGCTCCTCGCGGCACCCGGAAACAATAGAAACCTCAATGGGCGGAAATGACTCGTTGACCGGGTTATGCTCCCAAAGCCCCAGCATTCGTTTCATGAGTGTCGTTAAACCGCTTCTAGTCGCAGAATAGTCTCGATCTACAAAGATGGACGGTGGCGCATCGACACGCGAAGTACGGCTTGACTGGCTTCGTATTGTGTACATCGTGTTCGATTCTCGTCGAGGCGCCGCTTCCTGATATCCCCTCTAACAGCGATCCGTGAGCTGTTTAATGTTCCATGAAGACTTCTTTGGTGACATTCTGTTCATACTGGAACCGGTACAACCACGCTCGAATCGTATTTCGAGCAACGAGGGGGTACATCCAACCCTCCATTGCGCATACATTAACATCACGGGCAAGTTACCCCGTGTTACCTCAGTTCTTAGCAAGATTTTCGCTCGACGCACGATAGAGCAAAATTATCACTTCCGTTGCTTGCAAATGTACGACCGGGTATACCATGTCTCTATTATTATCAAGTTTCTTCGTACGCGGTTCTTCCGGAACAAACAGTTGTAACTTGCGGTGCTCCGACCCCGATCCCCGCCTTTATCAATGTTTTATGTTCTTTCCCTTGTTGAAGAGTGTTAGTGGTCCCCAAAATGATCTATTTTCCCTACATGCAGTGAACTGACACCTGGGCGCAGTGCATCAACAAGAATGTATGTGCCCCCACGAGGAATGCACGAACAGCTGGCCCTCATCACGCAATACAGCCAACAAACCATACCTCTTTTGTCATAAGACCAATGCTTCTTGGTCCTGGAGCTACTGACGAAATGAATTCGATTATGAGGTAAACGTTGCACCAATGGCCGCAGTTCGCTTTCGATTCGATCCCACTTTGACATTGGAAGGGAGATATTGTTGGAACGTCGAACACACCTGGACAGGTATAAATTGTCCTAGGAAGCTGCTTGTGGACTTCCAGCGCCCAGCGTTCCTTCCGTTTATCGTAGGTCCTGCTCAGTAATCTCCAATACTTCGTAAACTTACCCCTCATAATTAGCTTTTAACGTCCTCACTGAACGACAGTACGCACTCCTAGCCGTATCCTCCTTCTAGTCAAGCCAACATTTTTTCTGTCAGGTTATGAAATTCCTCAAATCCTTGGTCATCCTTGCATGCACGAGCGTTGCGCTCGTTTCGGCAGCCCCGGTTGATGCGCCAGATGCCATTGCCAGACGATGGGACAAGCCCTACAAGCCCGAGCCCAAGCCCGAGCCCAAGCCTGTTCCTCTTCCCAAGCCCATTCCCCAGCCCAAGCCCTACCCCAAGCCTGTTCCGCTTCCCAAGCCCATTCCCCAGCCCAAGCCTTACCCCAAGCCTGTCCCTCTTCCCAAGCCCATTCCCAAGCCCAAGCCCTACCCCAAGCCTGTTCCGCTTCCCAAGCCCATTCCCAAGCCTAAGCCATACCCTAAACCTGTTCCTCTTCCCAAGCCTATTCCCAAGCCTGCTCCTTACCCCGATGGTGGACATCACGACGGCCACGATGGCCATGGTGGACACCACGACTGGCTGGCAACGGCGGTCACGATGGCCATGGCCATGGCGGCGGCAACGGCGGGCATGATGGCCATGATGGACACCACGGTGGTGGTAACGGTGGTCACGACGGTCATGGTGGCGGCAATGGCGGGCATGATGGCCACGGCGGTGGTAACGGCGGTCATGGTGGTCACGGTGGCGGAAACGGCGGTGGTAACGGTGGTCATGGTCATGGCGGCCACGGTGGTGGTAACGGCGGTCATGGCGGCCACGGCGGAGGAGGAAATGGTGGTGGTGGTGGTGGTGGGTGGCGGCAATGGCGGGGGTAATGGTGGTGGTAACGGCGGCGGCAATGGGGGTCACGGTGGAGGTGGACACGGCGGAGGTGGTGGAGGCGGAGGTGGTGGAGGTGACCACGGCCACTGCGACGCCGACTGCCAGGATGAACGCACTCGTCGTGGGTTCTAAAGCACTTCAGCCTTGCTACTTGCTTGTTAGATAATTCCCAACACCCATGTTTAGCGATTGATTCCCTGACCCCTAGAATGTAATTGCCTTGCATGACAGCGAATGATCATGAATATTCTTCATTATTGGGCATATGCCAACTTGCTGCGAGCGGTTACTGGACTTGTCAGGTTTCCAAGATATACACGGGCATAGAATAGAGAAGATGTTTCGGATGATACTAGGACAGAGTGCTCACGAGGGTAGGCATGGACGTTAATTGTCTTTTTCGAAGCCTGCACAGGGTTCCACGGAGGCAAGAAGCGAAGTGCACGAGGGTAATCTCCTATGCTCATAAACGTAGTGATGTAAACTTCGCTTTCGCCTGCGATCATAGCCGTAGGGTACAACGATGGCCACCCAGCAAGAGGACGCTAATTGGATGATTGGAGAATGTGAAGCGGGTAACGCCATCAAGTGTTTGATTCCCACACTGGCCATTCACACATGCTACAACGCGTCAATGACCACGGGCTCTGGACCTGTGCCAGCCCCACAAACCAAGGCGCAACTGGATGATTTGGAGCTCAGGGCATGAGTCGCGGTGCGCCTGGGACAGCCGGCGGGAGAAACCACCGACGGCCGTTGCACAGAGGTTACCGCGCTTATTCTGCTGTCGTCCCGCTATTCATGTGCTGAGCACCCCTTGAGTGGTTCACGACCCAGGGAGCTGGACCATTAAATTCCCGTCACGAGTATGCCGCAGACCAGCTCTTCCCGTCTCCTTGGGCTTCCATTTCTCATGACTTGGCACGTTACTTGCTTCACCATCGGGACCTTCGCGACTCCGCCGCGAGACCTGCAGTGCTGCTCTACTAGTTGACCTCGCTCGAGTTGTCACACTTGTGCTCGGTTTCGTGTACACGTGTCTTTACTCATGGATCTCTGCGACCAACTGATGAAACGGATTGGTGAAATTTTCGGTGTAGTGGGAGGCGTTTGTGACGGGTGGTGGTGAGGTTCGAGGAGGAACGGCAAATTATTAGGAAAGGGCGAGCGCATTACTGAGAGGAGGGTGAGTGTCTTCACAATCTTCAGGCGCTGAGCAGAATTTCCAGGAATGACGGAGGTCATCGGAGGCATTCGGATTACTTTCGGGCGGGCTACTCGATGCTGAACCGGCTTAGAAAACCTACCCACATTCGAGCGTGTATGTTGTTTCCCCTAATTCTCCCACAATAAAAATGCCCATGCTTTGACGGGGATACTGCCGCGAAGCTAAAAACTGCCTCCATGGATTCCAACAAAGTCTGAAGTGCGCAATTACACTCCATAAAGTGTCGTTTATAGATTTTTCTCCAGGCTCCCATAGGTGACCACTTTCGCAAAAAAAAAAAACCACTCTCTGGCTCACCTTTACCCCCCTTCAGCCCCATGCATGATCCACGCTCCTCTGCGTTGGTTGAACAGTGAGCGGCCACACACACCTCGAATTCTTTTTTGAACGAACTCTTCGTTGCGTATCTCAGCGCACGATATCTTGTTGGCTGAGTAGATAAAAAAGAAGAAAATCAAGCCATTAGATACGACCCGAGGGGAATGGTCAATACTGCTGATACTAATCTACCCCCTCCATATCGAGGAACGGAGTATATGCGCACCAACCTGTGTAGATCACTCAGACTATTTCAACCTGCACAGTATATCCCTTGGCAGCACCGAAGAGGTATGTGCCCTTCTTCACATTGTTGCATTAGCCGAGTCGATCGCTAATCATAGAGAAGCTAAGCGATGTCCACTACAATATCCTCTGTCCTCTATTCTTCTTCATGAGTGGCGCCCGACAGCACTCTGCGGAGTCTGCCAGCTTTCGAACCCCGCAAAGTTAACGCACTCACAACAGAATGCCGGCTAATTTGTAAAGTATGTATATCAACTTACAACCGCTGCAGTGACTTCCATCCTCTGCCATCTTCACCAATAATAACTGTGGGATCCCATCCCGCCTTTCCCCTGCGATTTTCGCCCTGTCTGAGCCATCGAGTGCCTTCCACCGGCCACCAGGACAGGTGGCTGACCCACCAAGCGTCGCCCATACGAAATCACTAGCAAAAGTGAAGCTTTGGGGTGGTTATGGAGAGGTGGGTATGGAGGATGATACGATCGGTATATTAGTGTCACAGGATGTGAGGGAGCATGCTACCGAAGCACACCAAGAACTCGCAGATGTTGTTATAGAGCAGATTGTAATGGGAGTGATATCGCTGGATTGAAGTGTTTCTGGCCTATTCCCGATAATACCAAGTGTGTCTTGCTTATCTTCAGTACTAGCTCGTGGTCCTGATGTAATGACTAGCTACAGCCGGTCGGTACCTGTTGGCAAGTTGAGCGGCGAGAGGATCGCAGGGGCTCCTACCAAAGAAAGGTGGCTTTTGTCCAACATTACAGTATTTCTTACATACATTGAGCACATTTATCTGGTGTCTATGTACCAATACAAGGATGAATTCTGCGGGTGAACACGCGATTCCAATGTGCGAAACTGTATCCATCCGGGGAGAACCGAAAGGCAGTGAGGATCTCAGGAAGATGAATTTGACTGGGCATATTTAAAACCGCCTTTCCTCCATTTCATATCCAACACGACTGGAGTGGCTCCAACAGTGCCCCAATTACTCCTCTTTGACCGGTTAGTTGGGAGGTCCTCAGACGAAGGGCTTTCGGAATCCATCGAGAGTCGGACAACAGCATCTCGCCCTGCCGGACCCTGCTCTTGAACTCGCAAAGCTGAGATCCCGACAACCAGCCATCCAACAGAGGTATGATGCAGCACCTTCCATATATAACGGAAAGTGATTATCCGACTCGCGAGAAGGCCTACTGCGGCGAAGAATGCAGGGGCCCATATCGCCAGTAAGATGAATCCGGGAATGGCAAGCCTGAAATCATGTTCGATTGATTTCTGGAAACGGGCCACTAGTAGAACTGTGTCGGTCTGAGTGCCGACGAGGGTGTTGGCCATGATATCGGTCCATATGATATTTCGAATCTGAGCAGGGCCGGTAATTGGATTCTCTGTGACGATGGACTGGAACTTGTTTTGTAGAGCATAGTTAGATTCTCCTTAGTAATCCGGGAAGGCAGTGTCAAATTCTGTCGGACTTGAAGAGGGAAGTAGAACTCCCAAACCCGATGCCGCACACCGTCTCCCAGGCAGTCGCGTGGGCCGCCAGCCGGCTGACCCGAGGCAAGTTTGCCTGGAGATGTGGAAGAAGAGCCTGCAGGGAGATAGAGATGATCACTCCGAACATACCTGAAACGACCATATTCAAACGATGATATCAATAAAGGGAGTCGGAGGTTGAAAAGAGAGCACAACCATTGAAGCGAAGACACTTCCGTATGTCGGGGTTTGAAGTGAAGCGGCTCACGAGAGCCTACATCCCTTTGTTATCGTCTGCCAGTCACGCATCACAGTTTGCGCTCCTCTTGGACGGTTTTATAACTAATTCACCCCGATAGAACCATCGCACATCCAGGCTCATTTTCGTATATATATTGCTTCGACTATGGAGCGGATAGATGCTGCGAGGGACCGGTGAAGCGGGCCATTGAAGAATATATTTGTGTAAGCGCGGGGGGGACCTGTGGACCTGTTGTTGAGAGGAGGGCGAGTGCCTTCATGTGTGTAGGCCGCATGATATTCGTGCGCTGATGGGCAGAATTCAGCGCTCGTGTCTGCTCTGTTGTCCATCGCTATTCCCGCACGGGCTCGCATGTTGGACAGCGATACCCCCAACGAACTCTGCGATGCATATTCTAGCGCACGATAGACATTGCTGAACTAACTGGATACAACAAGAAAAGCAGTCAAGACATCGGACCCTGCAACTCTGGTCCGGAGGCAACTGGTCGAGCTTGTGGGTACAAATCCGCTGCTTGTCTGTCAAGAGGGGGTTGGTGTATCCATGCACCAAACCATGTAGGCCACGGCTGGTAAGCGTGGAGCGTATCTTAGCACTGCAGAAGAGGAGTTCCACTGTTCCAGTATGTGTCCTCTGTGGCGTGACTACGCTGGCTAAGATTCATATCTACAGAAGCTGCACAAGGTTCTCTTCGATGACCTCCACCTTCGGATTCTTAGCAAATCACACATGACTAGGAAGTTTCACGGCGCCACAAGCGCTGTTGGCGTTCGATTCTTCTGCATCCGTCGCATCCGTGCCAAATTCCCCGACATCCGATTCCAACGCGTCGGAAAGCCCGGGTCTTGAAGAGGTCAAGCCGATTGTACCCTTCCTGGTGGAGCGTAGCAAGGCGCATGCGGCCATTTGCTGCCTATGGTGCGGCAAGGGGCCCAAGCAAAATTGGCCGGGATGCAGCCAAAGGGGTGAGGCCAAGCACCAGAGCTGAGGATCTGCAGTGGGCCATGATTCTGCTTGGTACGGGTTACTTTTGTCTCTGGCAATGAGTACATGCTCACCGCTGCAGCTACCGATTCTCAGATGTGTATAAGAAGCGCTCTGCTCTGCCCATGTCCGGGTTATCCTAAATGGACTTGCGGTGCGTGTGTCTGGGAACTATCCAAATTGGTTTCTCATAAGCTCGTGTGTTAGGAGCATCCGCCATTGATCTACCCAGATCATTAAAAGCTTACGACTCTCTGGGGTATAGCCGTAGGGTCATCCCATTCTGCCATCGATCGGTCGCTTTGTCGGCACGCGCGAAAATGGGAAAATGCGGCGAGGGCCTACAGGTGTGCCGGGCGGAGAACTGTTCCTGCCAAGATATTTGTTGATCTTAAAGAACACGCATGGCTTTGAGCCTGGCGATAATCCTGGCGACACGGGAACCTTGATCGACGCGACTGGCGTGGGTGTGCAGGGGGAATTGGGTGATTCGGTACGCGTGGTAGAGATCGTGTATGTATGCACACCAGATTCTACAGTGGCCCTTTGGGCTTTCCTCCAGCTTTCGTAGGCGACATCTGTCAATTCTTTCCTGAGAATGCACCGCGATGATTTGACTCTGCCCACCTTTCCCTGGGATCGAACCAAATTCTGCCGAATGGCATAGGTAGACTCCCTTCAGATCATACTACCGGCTGTTATCGCAACACTAACTGCCATCCTTCTTATAACACTACGACTCTGTGAGACGAGACTATGATGGGAGGAAAGCACAGACACCAGTCCAAGTGCGCCGTCCACTCAAACCATAGATTTGAAGCTATCCTGAGATGCTTATGCTGTTCGGCCTAGACCCAAAGCATGATACCCCAGTTGGGAGCATGACCACCGCAAGCCTATCATCGGATGCGTAACGGGGTCTACAACTCTTGTGCTATCGCAGGCCCACGTCCTAGACCTGCAAAGTCCTGAACCACTACCGCGGCGTGGCGGGAGTGAGGGTTAGGGTACAGAACAAGAAAAAAAAAAACCACTGCCATCGCAGTGTTGTACGTATGTCACACCGCTATTGTTTTTTCAACTTCTTGCGCTCAGTGCTCTTGAATAGCTCAAATCCGGGACCACACCGCTTGTGAACAGCAGACTGCCTCAGTTTCTCCACACCCCCTCCAGAACTCCATGAATCCATGCTCTGTCCCAAAAATCTACCCAGAATGGTGATTGTGACCAGTTTGCCCTGCTTGATAGGCCTCTCATGCACAGCCAGTAGGCACTGTTTTTGTATCCATGAAACGTTCGTAAATCCGCAAGGGTCTGATAATTCAGGTCGAGGAATTTGACGATTCTACAACCTGCTGCAAATAATTTATAGACTTAAAGGTTAACTCCTAGGCTAGGACTACGGCTCCTGGCACATCCTCGACAATACCATGCGTACATTTCTTAGGTTTCGCACTGCCCTGTGGCTCTGGTGCGATGACGACCTATAGTTGAGTGGTAGCTGGTAGCGGGCTGGATGACCAGAGAGAATCGCGGAGGTACTTAATGATGCTACTTCGTCCCACATTAACATTATGAATTAGACTCATGAGCAACTGGAGCTTGTAATTAAACTGGTCGTCGCTCTTGTGCTTTTGTTTGACTCCTCTCTGGCACAACCTCCGAACATCTTATACGTCGATACTGGTGGCTTTGTTTCAATGCAAAGGTGAACTTCAAGAGGTGAATACATGATTCAATTCGCGAAACTGTACCAACTCGAGTAAGCAAGTTGAAGGGGAATGAAAGTCTCAGGAAGATGATTTTAACTTGGTATACTCAAAACTGGCCTCTCGTCCACTTCAAACCTAATACTACTGGAGTAGTTCCAATTGTATCCCAATCAATCTTCTCTGGCCAATCACCCGGAGAGTCTTCAGGCGAAGTGTTTTGGGGATCCTTCCCCTCTCGATCGAGACGTTCAGCATATTGATCTCACACAACATGCATATAAGGGTGCCGTTTACAGTAACTTGTATGCAATGGGGTACCTCAATGTCACTCAGGAGTCATCCTTCAATGGAAAGCCCTTTCCAATCAAATCCTCCCTAGCCTGGCCGAAGACTTATAGCTGAGACCAGACCTGGAAACAGAGGCATCAGCTACACCAGCGCGAATCGAGTATTGCCCTTCAATTACACCGATAACAATGTTGACACCCGTGACTCAACACCCTTGACATTAGCCTTCCGATTAATAGAATCGCGAGCTTACCCTTGGACTACATCTCTACCTCCTTTTCTGTTTGGCTGAGGGCCATCTGCGAGGGATTCGGGGGAAATGATACCGCGGGTATCACGAACGCCTATGTGGCATGTGGTGGGATTCTTAACATCCCTCGTCGGATGGATGGCGGAGATTCAGGGACTTTCGAGGGGGGCTAGAAGTGGGGTCAGGGTATACACGTCTGTGCCAGCACCACACGTGCCAGTGTCCAGACTGTCACATTGTCGGCGAACAGCACTTCGGACCTCCAGGGTATACGCGTTGGGTCGGGGTGTCCAAGTGGTTCTGCAGTACTTTGGGGTGTAGAGAAGGCAAACATGTCAATCCAAGACATTGAGCTCCTGTGGGGCCTAATGGATGACAGATTCGAGGATAACCCATTGCTGTGGATGGTCTGCAGCAATTGTCTCTATATCCCTGCGGGTGCCTCTTCAAACATAAACATATATCAAGATATGCCAGCCGTATCTACCTCAGGCCAGCCACTGGGAACCCATGCAATTGCGTGGGATGCCGTGTACCGCGTTGGGGATCCTATATTAACCTCACTTATCGCATTTAACGCATTTATGGATTACACAGGAAACTCCGACTATGCCCTACAAAAAAATTTCTAGTCTATCATCCAGCAGAAACCAACCACGGGCCCCGCCCAGATTCGAAATGCCATATGGACAGATATTATGGCCAACAGTGTTGTTGGGACTCATTCGAACACAACCCTGACAGTGGCTCGTTACCAGAAATCGATCGAGTATGATTTCAGGTTTGCCATTCCTGGCTTCATACTGTTGGTCATATGAGTCCCTGCATTTGTGATTACGATTGCTTTTCTGGCCACTCAAATAATCACTTTCGTGACATTAGGCAGGTGTTGTATCATACATCCGTTGGATGGCTTGTTGTTGCAAATTCAGCTTTGCGGGTTCAAGGGCAGAATTCAGAAAGGGCAGACACAGCAGTTGCATTGGATTCGAGTACCTCGACGGACATCCAAGGCCCCTTGTCCCCAAACTCTGATGGCGACTCCCCTGGGAACATGTCCAAGAGGACTAACGTTGGAACTACGCCGGTGGTAATGAATTGATAGAAGGGTGCCGCTCTTTGGAATACATAGAGTCAGATCAATTTTCATGATATTTGATCCTCTTCCACGATTATGTATGATTATGTATGGGTTATTCACCTAGCAGTTTTCTTCCCTATATTGACGCACATACCTATGGGACTTTTGATCTTGGTTTGAATGTATTTAATCTGAAACAGATAGGGCTGGGAGAAACTAACAAATACGTCCAGTAGTAACAGCTGATTGAAAGAGAGTTGTAGTTTTATGTTGCCGGTTCAGTGTAGAGATTGTGAGTTCGGTTGCCCATGAAAACGGCAACCTCTCATCAATCTCTTGTGATTTTAATTAACCGGATTGCTAACGAAGTTTGGAGTGCCTGTCGTCGAGCTACCCATCTGTATCTTGGACTTGGTATCTATCCATCTCCATTCCTCCCTCTTTTCAATCTTCCAGTTTCGAAGTTTATGTTTAATTCTTCATTCCTGTCTCGTCTCGTTGTATCATGAATCTATTTCCTTCCCCTCTCCCTCTCTCCATCTTGCACACTGTCATGGTAATGTACTTGTATTCTCTATATATTTAACCCCTGTTTCGTGTTTGTTTTAGGCTGTCTTACTGTACTTTACCTTTACTTTTGAGATTGCTTCTTTTATCTTCTTCCTGCTCCGAAATATTCATCAAAAATCCATATTTTTGTCGTATTTAAGGACTGTACAATCTGTAGTTGTGGAGGAGTCAATTTACTGTCCATACTTTGCACTTTAGCTCGTCTAAAATCGCTCTCATTAACTCTCGAACTTTAACTCTTCTAAAAATATTTGTCTGCCTCATTTTCTCGAAATCACCACTCGTTTCACCTTGTTCTTGCATCGCTTTGACTCCGTGGGCACTCCTGGTCGGTCTTGAAGCCTAACGATTGTTGGACTTGATCGTGCTCGCATTCATTTTGTGTTTAGAAGGGTTAATTACTCTTTATCAGCCCGTTGCTATCAGGCTGATCGTGCTTTTGAACACCCTTGGGAAGTATCCAAGATTCTGGATCCATGAATAATCAATTAATTATGAGTGCTAATCGCGAAATAAGCGTTGATAGAACGTCATGCCGCCTTGATCTGCATGCTGGGTCTTCGGCCACTGGGATAACTGTCGAATTATCGCATACCCAGCCTCATTCTTGTTTACACATGGCTTCAGCCATGGAGCACCTGGACGTCTACAGTGCGCATTGTAGTACACGGTGGACCTGGTTGGCCAATTGGATACATAAGAGAAGTAAACAAGGCATCAACTGTGGTCTGAAGGGAACCGGTAGAGCTTGTGGGCATAACAAATCTACCACTTTCCTATCAAGAGGTTGGTCAAGTATCTGTGCGCTAAATTGCGTGGGCTGCGGCTGGGTATGGGTTCCTCGAGCAACTATGTTTTAGGCGAGCGCAGAATATGTCCTAGCACCATAAGAGAGGAATTTCAGTATGATTCGCCAGCTAAGATTCATATCTAGAGAATCCGCACAAGGTTTTCTTTGATGGCCTCCATCCTCGGATTCTTATTATAATAGCGTAGGGAGCATGCGATGGCACTGATCGGAAAGTCTCTTTCTTGGCCTCCTCGGGACAATTCTAGTCGATATTCTCACATATCTTTCCCATCAGGTACAGTTCTAATTTCACTCTGCGCGTCTTCCTCCTGAACTGGTTCAAAGTTCCTTGTCAAGCTCTCGCCTGAATGGCATAGTATCATCCTATATACTCGCCATTATGCACAATGTCTCTCCTGCGCAGGTATGAACACTATGTCCCTGGATACCTCTCCTCTCTTCTGAGTGGACACTCGAGTGGGTGGCTTGATTCACAGGGGATCTTGTTGGCTGAGGGGATACAGGAAGAGATTAAGGATACGACATAGAGCGAACCCAAAGCTCAGGACCTGTCCGAGATCCTGGCTAGTGCGTCGAACTTGTGCCTCTGGGGCGATGACCTATGCTCATCCTTGCCATGGGGACACCCAGTCAGAAAACAATTCTTGTTCAGACATCATGGTGAATGTAAGGTTTGATGGCAGCTCCAGTGACGTTGGGAGCTCGAATATCGTGCGCTTATTGACGGTAGTGTCTGTGGTATGTTTCTTTAACGAGCGCCAAATGAATTAGACTTGAATATACCCCAAATACCCTGTATTGAGTCAAAACTTAGGTCCAGACTTCCCCTTGAAGGATGGTTCAAGGCAGATCTGCAATAAGTACGTCTCCAACGACGCGTGTTCCCTCAATTCCCGTTATCACACTTTAGGACAGAATGTTGATCAAACCCACATGTTTCAACTTTGCCAAGGTCTCAATGGCAGTTGTTCCAGTGAATGAATAACTCAACATAGTATGTACTTATCTCCTCTGTATGCTATCCAGCTGTGTGACGAGTGACGCTTTTGCTTCCAGTCCTCGGGTCCATAGACTTTTTATGCTTCTCCCGGCTCAAGGAGTATCATTGGTCCTGGTAACCATCCGTTTCTTCCTCACATACAAATCACCTGGGCACAGAGCATCAACAAGTAGACCTGTGTTGGAATTGGGAATTCCGGCAAACTGATGGAATGCCGGTGGCTCGATCACCTGACACCATGTGATAGCCATGTTGTAGGTAGGACATACACACGTAGTTCACTCATAGATCTAGTGCTCCTTTGTCCTAGATCTCCGAAATGAATTCGATGACATAGATATTGCGCCAGCAGCCACGGCTCGCGCTCCGCTTCCGAGTCGGCACCGGAGGCGAGTGAACATCGAGCTCAGACGGGTTATAAATACTGCTAGGACGATGCTCGTAATTCCCAACGCCCAGCGTTCGTCCTTAACAAACCTCGACACCTTATAAATTATCCCCGCGATAAGGTGGAACATCTTAACCAAACACCAGTAAGTACCAGCTAGGCGCACTCTCCTTCGGTTTGGGCCAATCAACATGACTGACATTTTTATGTCAGACTATGAAATTCCTCAAGTCCTTGATTATTCTCGTGTGCACTAGCACTGCGCTCGTTTCGGCAGCCTTGATTCATGATGTACCAGATACCGTTGCCAGACGGGGGTCTCTCGCCAAATCTGAGCCACTCGCCAAGCCCCCTCCTAAACCTATTCCCAAGCCCCTTCCTAAACCTGCTTCCAAGCCCACTCCTAGACCTACTTCCAAACCCATTCCTAAGCCGCCGGCTACCGTGACTGTCACCTCGACGATCAAGCATACTTGCGTGGCCACCACGGCCACGGTCACTGTCACTGTGACTGCCAGGCCCACTGAAAACCATGGCAAAGGGGGTGGTAAGGGCGGTCCTGGTGATACACCCAGCGTGGCTCCCAAAGCGTTAGGAGGCCTTCTCGGATAACTTGTCGCACCCTTTGCTTAACGATCACTTCCCAAACCCTGTTGCCTAGTGTATATGGTAGTAATCCATGGCTAGTATCACTTCCCTGTCCGGCGAATGCTGGTTTTCTGCGGTAATGGCTAGGTTATGGATATTTCAACCTTGTAGGCTATATGGATTTGCATGCTTGTGTAGTGTGTTGTGCGGGTACATAGGACAGGGCACCCCGGAGAGTAAGGGGGCATTTCGTTGTCTTTTTCGGGGATAGGCACCGGGTGGACGGCGAGCATATGAAAGCCGATCCCGCCCAGTTGCATCATCTTTCAAGTGGTCCTCGTTCCATTTGCCTGTGATGGTGGTCCGTTGAGTGCGGTACTCGACCAATATCGAGGATGATCTCAGTGTTGAACAAGCTCACGTTGACCATCGGGGAAGGCATCAATCAGTGCATCCTCGGCAGCCGACAAGAATGTCGTTGCATGTATGTAGCTTACTCTCTTCTCGACCGCTCGTCGTCTGTCCAGCACCTTTTGAATAGCTCGCAGCCCAGGGGGAAACGCTGGGTTGTCAAGCTCTCGTTCTGGCGCACCAGTGGCATGCGACAGACCACTTTCCGTCCGTCTGTGCCTTTACATTCCTCGTGACTGGGTGCGTCATTGACCGCCTCCGGAACCCCACGATTCCGCGATCTGCGCCCAGGCCCATCGTCCGGTCCCCAGAATAACTTCCCAACTGGTTCATGTCAATGCAAGCTTCCAACGTGCGCAGCTGGGCTCATTTCCGTACAGACGTGGGTTCACTCATAGAACATTTGAGAGTAGATGGGGAAGGGCCGATAAAGCGGTTCGATGAAGCCGATAGTATTCTGGGAGAGCATAATGGCATTGTTTGAGAGTGTCCCCAACATGAGCTACGTAATATTAGGGCGCTGAGGGGCAGAATTTGCAGAACATACTGGTGGGCGTGGCGGAGAGTAAGTATCAGGGACAGTCGGAACATTTCTGAGCATTGGAATGTTGAACTCTCCTCGAAGTTGCTCGTATTTGAGCGTGATTCAATGTGTATGCGCGGATGTGTGTGCCAGTTTCTTGGGGCTTATGCATGTCTTTTTTTCTACATTTTTCTATGTAGAATCTTTGATACGCCAGAATGACGCAGTTGATCGGGCCAGGGTTTAGTTGATGCAACCACTGATGGACATGCTTCCTATCCCTGGTCTATATATAGCGGAGGACATTGAAATGGTGGCGGTCAAGAGCAGCACGATTTACCCTCCGCACCCGGATCTCGCATGGTTTGTCACTGCCCAGACGTGGTTAGATTTTTTTTACGCGGATGGGAAATACCACGAGACATCACAGTTTTAGTGATTCAGGCGCCCAACGTTGCACATTGCAACAGTTGCTCCCTCATAGCCTTGTTTTCTCCGGTAGCAGCAACGGTCAATCATCATTCCGTGATGGGTAGATTTTGCTGTAACCTTGCATATTCCTAACCATCTTCCGCGCTACCACCATGTCTACTCCCTCCCGGTCACCCCTCATTATCAACGTTCCGTCAGTTCCAACTCTCCTTTCCCTCGCGTTTTTGGGCTCTGCTCACTTTCTCGTAGCACGAGTGCCGTCGTTTGCCAGCCTGTCCTGTTGACTTGGTCTGGAGGAACACGTAAGTCTTTTTTTCCTAGACTGGCCGCATCAAGCTGGCTCACGGATCATTCGCAGCACCTTACTTCCTGGTTCGCAAATTCCTCTGCTTCGTTCACCTACTGATCTAAGATTTTATTGGCATGGGAAATAAAAGAGGCGAGTCCTATATCCATACTTCATCCTGAGCCCCGTTCTCACCTATATACACAGCGTCAATCGTGGTAACGAGCCCAATGCTCCTGCTCTCGTTGACTTTGGGAGACAAGATGGGACATCTCTGACCTGGCTTGTCAACCAGCCTCCAGGTATGGTGATAGCTCCCACCACCTCACATTCATCGGTGACCACCTCCCAGGTACTTCACTCGGGCTTACTATCCGTGACAACCAAGGTCAGCTAGGCCAAACTGCCCCCTTCACGGTCACCGGTTGTACGTGCTATCAACTTTTTTTTTAACATGTCATATGCTCACGAACCAATAGCGGACGAAAGTTGTATTGGTCAGACCTCCTCTTCTCGTTCCTCAACGGGTGGCGACACTCCTACTGGAAATGCTGCTCCCGTAATCACCGCCCCCCATGACAACGCAAACCACTGCGACTACGCCTTCACAAGTGTCCGAATCATTCACGTGAGTTGGACACTAGTCAACGAACGCTTCGAGATCGGGGCTATCTCATCACTGCTTTCCAGATCAACGAGTACAACAACTAGCCAACAGCAACAACTTCGGGATCGCCCAATACTGTGGATAGCTCCTCAACGAATAAGGTCCGCTCACCAAATTTGGGGATCATATTACCTGCTCTCATGGTGCCACTGGCTGTCACCACTCTCCTAGTAGTATGTCTCATCTGGAGAGTGAGACGACGAAAGAGAAATGCGCAGACATCAGTGGAAGTGCCGCGTCCGTACACTCCAGTGGCTAGACAACACCCTGAGATGATATCCGAGCCCGAGCCGGGGCAAAATGCACAGGGTGCGAACATATCATCGCGTCCCCTACAACACCCATTTTCGGCACCCAATTCATCCTCCAGAGATCTACGCCTCGCATCCGAAAAACCTCGATCTACTGCACCAGCATTGCTGTCGCACCAGGGCAGTGGAAATCTAGGTACGGAACAGAGCCCCGGGGGCGATGGGCAGGTGTCAAGAATAATGGATGATGAGCTTGCAAGTGCTGAGAGAGCGGCTCGGGAGGCTTGAAGCAGGTGTTGACTCGGGATGGGAATCGGCGGGCTGATTCTGTTTCCTTGGGGTCTGAAGTGGATCTACCACCAGATTATGTCTCAAATGCGGACATTACGGCTCCCTCCGAAAAGCACACATAGCAGATTGGCAAATGTAGATCTAACTTATTTTGGGGATTAAAACCTTGGCGCCCTGCAGCTGTGTGAGTTGGTTCAGGTGCGGGTACCTGCCGAAGCTGGTTTCATGGATAACATGGGGCCAATGCTGACGAAGCCCGTGTAGCTGAGCCAAAAACCTGCCAGGTAAGATCCCTAGTAGAGAGTGATACAAGGCGTAGGGAGAAATCATGGGGATCAAGTTGTCATACTTCAGTATGCTTCCAAGCCTAAAATACCTAAGACAAGACTCAAAGTGCATCCATCCAAACATTTCTCTTACCGTCGGGATAGGAACATGAACAAAACGTACCAATATGATTTCAAATCGAGGGCGTTGAGGCATCAAGATACCATATGTTATTGTCATACCAGTAATGTGCGCGTCCCTCTGAACACAATGGATCACTAGAGAAGGCTTCAACTTTGAAGACCCGCAGCATCCGAGGCGCATGACCTGACGTTACCCCTAATTGTGTACGCCATGGATCACTAGGACCATCGGCTGCCCTACCTCCTTGATTCTAATTTGGTTTCAATCAGTGCAATATATCGCACAGATTAAATATTAGCCTCACTCCCCAGATGCTCCCAATGCTGTTGATGACCGTCACGCAACTATTCAAAGTGGGCTGCAAAACATCTGGCCCAATATCGAGCGCAGTATAATCGCCAGTTGTAGCGAATGAGAAGCTTGGTCGTTTGAAAACAGTGGACAGCCGCACATTGAGAGCCACCTCCACCAATGCAATAAGAGATGGAGCCGCCTGCAATGAACCAAGCGCTTCCCGTCGGAAACATAGTTGGCAAGCCATTACAATACGTATCCGCTTACTCCGGTCTGGCCAACAAGAATTCAGAACTGGTTAACGTTATCACCGAAGCGGGGGGCAGCAGTTTGACTCCCCGAGTCGCAGGTCACACTTTGAGCCAAAGCTGAAGAAACGGTGGCGGCGACGGCGGAAAGGGCGAGATAGGAAGGAGCGTGGTGGGTAAGGGGGATACTAGAAGGATGGAAGCTTATCTTACAGTTTTGGGAAACATCACAGGTGTTCGGGTATGGTTAAAATTCATCATTTCCCGGTGGTGGGCGCATTTTATACCGCAGCGAGGCTACGCTTGATCCATCCGGATTACAATTGAGGCAACATTTAGAGTGCACCTCATGGTGAGGAACAGACTCGAATTGCGGGTTATCCCGTGAGTTGATATGTTCATGCAAGCCGTGGGCACCGGATTTGCTCTATATCTTCGTATTCCCACCCAACTGGTGATGCCCTGCATGGAAGTGCAAGGGGAGATATGGGGCTTACCCGATCGTAGAACAGTTAATCAAAATACGCTCGACAGTCGGATATCGGCCGGTTGACGCCATGGGACGATACATTACCACAGAGTCATATGATTTGCACCCGAATGCCTCGCCCTGTCGCCCTAAAGAGTTACAGACCCTAGAATTCTAAAGACTCAAAAGCTAGTCGTCATCTCATTCGATATTGTTCAGATTGATAGTGTTGGTAAACTTATACTTTGGTGTTTCAACCTTGATTGAGTCTGAAGCGAAACCACTGTAATAAATTATACGGCTCGCGTTGGGTGATGATCAATTTTCAGGGAACGGCCCTGATTGTGCTGTGGGATATATTTGGCACGGGCCTCCGGACCAAACAAGCCATTTGCCATTTCCGAGCCCTTAACTTCTTCCTCGATACTCACTGTACCCCTTTCGCATTAACCTACGGTACCTGTCCAAAGGAGAAAAAGCACGAGAAATAACGGGCCCGTCGACCCATCAGACGAGCATCTCCGCCGTATACGTTCTGCTGGCTTTTGGACCCCTGGCTGCACCCACGTTGGACTCACCGCATTTTGAGGCGTCGCAAGGGAACTTACCGGTTTTCAGCTGTGCCAACACCCTATATCCTTTCCATCAACACTACCAACTTGCCTAACACGCCGCGCTCGCATCAACACCTTCACCCTCTTTCTATTATCCCATTATCCCCCTGGGTCACAATCAAAAATGCAAAACATGTATAATCAATCACACGTCCAACGACTGCAAGCTGCTGCCGCGGCGCGACTGAATAAATCTCATGGGGCAAAGCGACAATTGCTCGGGACCAAGGCCGTTCTTGCGCCAGCCTGGAGGCCGAATGTTGCTAATGGCGCGGCAGGAACTGCGGGCACGGTAGACGGAGCAGCGAAAGGGAAAGAGGTGGGGAGTAAGATCCTGTTGTCCAAGTTGCCTGTGGATGTTACCGCCACCGAGGTCGAAGTGAGTTTTGTCCTTCAAATTTCGTGACATAGTCGGTCGTTCCTATCCTTTGATTCTAATTGCCACCCTTTTTGGACAGGAGTTGTTCAAGAAAACGATCGGGCCACTGAAGGATATGTTCCTAGTATACAATAGTCAAGGAAAGTCGAAGGGTATGGCGATCGTGGTATTCGCCAGGCCAGGTGACGCGGCTATCGCGAGGCAGAAATATGATGGAAAGATAGTTGATGGTCGTGCGTGCTCTCACTCCCAATCGATTTCCATCGACAGTGACAGATCCTGTCTGTTTCGTCCCCAGGAAGGCCAATCAAAGTTGAAATCGTCTACGATAGTATGCCCGGCGCCACCTGACCAACCGATATCCGCAACAACACCGACGCTGCTCAATCGACTAGGAGCCAAATTGCCTGACGTTGCAACTCCAAAGGTTTCTCCGAAACCAGCCCCATCCCCAGTCTTGCCAACACTGTTCGCCGCTTCTTTCGCTTGCCTCTTTTTAACAAACTCATTTGACTTTTTTGTACAGACAGCAAAGAACGCAACGACCTGTAGCCCCTGCCATCCATGTCGCCGCTCCCAGACGAGTGCGGTTTAAGAAAGGTCCAAAGAGGCTGAAGAAGCAGCACTTGATGCTGGCCGGGTCTGTGGCTCCCGCTGGTGGATTCAAAGGGTCTAGTGACCAAGGACGACCTGGACAAGGAAATGGAGGATTACAGAGCTGCGGCCCCCTCGCTCGGACTCGCAGTATGATAGCAGAAATAGGGGACTTGCTGATGGTTCATAACTGGGGGTAGTCTTTCCGGTTTGTTTTCGTTCGTGTTCAAATTGTTTTCCGTTATCTTATCTTGCGGAGATAATTACATAATACACTTATCAGCCACTGTGTCCAATCTAGGGTATATTCGGCTAAGCTTGGGTCGATAGCACTTGGACCTCAGGTATCCTTACCACCTCCATCGCCGTACATAGCAGAGAACTATATCTCGTGAAAACATCCATAGCATCCGAAGAGCAGTCAAGCACTCCCGACCCGACATTTGTCCGAAGAAATCTAGGCTCGCACACCACACCGCCCTTGAGGATCCCGCGGAGCTTCAAAATCGATGGTCGCGCCTCTCTACACCACCGAATCTGGCCTACTTTTTCATGCAGGGAAGATCCTAGTACTGACTGTGGGGCTCCCCGCCCGCGGTAAAACACATATCTCAAGGTCTTTAGAGAGATACTTGAGATGGACGGGCGTGAAGACACAGGTCGTGAGTTTGGGCGATTATAGGAGGAAGACATTAGGTGGAGCGCAAAAGTTGCCGCCGGATTATTTTACGCTAGGGTGAGCCATACCACTTTTCTTTAATTTTATTGGGGATGTTTGTTGGCCCTTGGTTCGATGGGGAGACGTGGCAAACTGACACGAGTGTCCATTCAGGCGAAAAGAGTCCGGAGACGATGGCGCTCAGAAAGAAGGTCTCTGAGGGGTGCGAGCAGCTTATCTGGGATTTCTTTGAAAATGGTGGGCAGGTGGTGATTTATGATGCGAATAATGGGACGAGGGCGGGTAGGGGGGCGATAGCGGAGAGGTTTGACAAGAAAGGGATTCATATTATTCTACTTGGTGAGTGGTTGGTGGTACTGTGCTGTAGGTTTGATATTAATGGAGATTGCATCCCCGTTATGTCTCGATGATGGGTTCTTGATCCAATGGTAATTGTGGGATGAAGAATCCTCGTGCGACAACCAGGAGATTATTGAGAGGAACATTCGGAGCGTCAAGATCTCCTCGCCGGACGTAAGCCATTATTCTTTTCGCTCAAACAGTATCTTACCGGCCACCTTTTCTGTAGTACAAGGGGTGGAATCCAGACAAGGCGGTCGAGGATTACTATCTCCGCATCCGCGACCACGAGAAGTATTATGAACCCCTTGAGGAACTTACTTGGCCGTACATCCGCATCATCAATGTCGGGGAGAAGATTCCTGTTGAATGTACGTCCTCACGAGGCATCCGACTTTTGACCAGAGGTTGACTCTAAATCGTTTCAGCAAATTCAAGGCTATCTGCAAGTGCGTCTTCGTTTTATTTCCTTCTCGTCATGTCTGACAGGTCGTACCCAGTCGCGCATTGTTTTCTTCCTCATGAACATCCATAATCGGTTCCGGACCATTTGGTTTGCCCGCGTAAGCCATGCACGCTCATACCTAAATCCAGCGAAACCGACAGTCAGAATAGTCTGGCCAATCGCTCATTGAGCATTCATACAAGGCTGACTCCGATCTTTCACCTGCGGGATGGGAATACGCCGAGAAGCTGAAGGATGTTGTCTTGGGGCGTCGGATGAAGGTCCTTCAAGAGCGGGGCATCAATCCCTCCAAACGGAAGTTGGTGGTATGTCCAAGCCTCTTGGGAGAAGGTCATGCCAAATTGAAACGCCAGATGTAGATTTGGACATCTACGCGCCGTCGGGCACATCATACAGCGTGGCCGTTTCTCTCGGGCCCCTGCCCCAGATGAAATGCCGGAAAAAGTTATATCAATTGTCAACAAACCCATCGAGAGTGTTCGCTCATCCACACCTATCACGAAAGCTGGCCCCAAGTCCAGTGTACCAGGAACACCAGGCACAGCCGCATTTGACGCCCAAACTGCCGCTCCCGCCACCGGTTTTACTTCTGGTGTCTTTCCCAGCGGCTAGTGATACTGGTGCCACCCCCACAACCAAGAACAAGGTCATCATGCCCGAGTTGCTCAAGGTTGTCGAGAAAACCCAGATGTTGGAGATCAATCCCGGAATTTGGGACGGGTTAACGCCTGATCAGGCAAAGAAGTATTATCCGGAGGATTGGGATCGATTCACCAAGGATCCATACTCGTATCGCGTGCCTAGGGCCGAAAGTTACCATGATCTAAGCGGTGAACCTCCTACCTACTAAGCAGTTAACATGCATATATTCATGCTTTTATACAGTCCGCCTAGAACCAATTCTCATCGAGCTGGAACGCGAACGCGAAGATCTGCTCATCATCGGCCACGCCTCCGTAATCCGCTGTCTCCTGGCGTACCTCATCGGTCTTCCTGCCTCCGAAATTCCCACAATCGAAATCGCTCGTGGTGATCTACTCGAGATTGTACCCGCGTCATATGGGGTACATAGCAAGGCATTTCACTTTTGGGATGGGCCTGGGAGGAAGGGTGAGAATGGGCATTGGGGAAAGGATGAAACTAATTTCTATGAGAATTACGCGGAGGATACGAAGGGAAAGAGGATTGCTGTTGGGAATGCGGAGGGGTTGGGGGTGGGAGATGGTTTTGGTTTTGGACCTGGGAGAGGTGCATAAGATGGGAATTAAGTGGCGGCGGGAGGAGGCGCCTGCGGGGTTGTATACACCTGAGTAAAGGAACTTGGGGGGGCGTGTGTTTGTGCTCCAGCTCTCTTCCTTAGTTTTCCTGAATGTAAGACGCAACATATATTTCATGATCTGCTGGGATCAACTGCTGCGCGGACTGTACCCGGGCCACTATCCCCGGATCGCTTCTAGGAACTTGCAATTCTAACTTTCATCTTCTTGTTTGATGGTCTGTCGGTGGTTTAGCCTCAACCTGTGTCTTTCATTGACCAACGATAATCTGATACCGAATCTACTAAGTCACGCGGCGGGGTTACCCAGAGACTGCGACTATTATCGATGATCGATGATCCTCTGCCACGCGTAAGTGAGCCCTGCATTCCCCGGTGCACAGCAATTCCCCCGAATTGTTCCAACATGTTCACCGACCCTTTCCCCTCAAAACTAGGAAACTTAGACATCTGGAGCAATATCCTGGCATACCTGGAAGCACCCTCAGACGGTGGTTCCGTAGCCGACGTTAATGCGAGACAAGTTAGACAGCGGGCCATGCTTGGGGTGGCCTTACTCTCACCGGCTCTCACAGCTCCCGCGCTTGACTCTCTCTGGAAAACCATGACTTCACTTCAGCCAGTGGCTCGAGTCTTGAATGGGACTGAGGATCTCTTGCAGTTCCAGGAAATTAACTACGGTGGTGGTACTAGTACTGGCAGCTGGGTACGTTGTTCTAATAACATCGCCTTCACGAGCCCGCTATAGTCGCCAAATATTTGCAGATACTGTTAAACCCAGTTCCCAGACAACTGCGTGCTCGTGCTGTAGGCTATCTGGCTCGCATCCAACACTGCCGCTTTCTAGGGTTAAACGCGAAGGAGGTCAGCCTCTGGCTTACACTCGCCGGAATTCTAGTTCATTCCACCCTTCTTCCAAATCTGAAGTCGTTGGCACTCGACCTCACCCAATACGGTAGTCCCACCCAGTGTGAATGGCTAAATTCTATATTCCCCATAATACCCTCCACCCTGAAGACGATATCCTACACCACTGCTTCGTCCACCGCTGCCACAAATGTGGAGTATTTACAAAATATGTTCAAGTCTCGATCGCTGGACCTGGCTCGGATTGTGTACCGTGGTTTTCCTTCGTCCACTCTCTTGCGGAGTTGCATGCAATTCGAAGGGCTAGATACCCTCAAGTTGAATTTCGAAGGCCATACCCCTTCACGCAGCAACCTACGCCTCGTGATTCCCCCGTTGTTAGGCCATCTCCGGTAGCTTCGGGACCTGGAAATCGATTTGAGACTTTTTCACCATAGCCAGCATCTCGTATTGCCTGCACAGCTCCCTGCTCTGCGGGTTCTTCACATCATCGGCGATGGTCATGACCTCCTCGGGTTCTTTCAACATCGCGGAGTCACCTCTGTCTCGCTGCTCTCATTCTCCGCGACAGTTTGGCAGGGGAACACATCGATATGGACCAAGCTATGTAACGAGACCAGCCGAAGGTTCCCGTCTATAAATTCCCTGTCCCTCCGCACTATGGGTAGCCACCAAGGCATAGGGGGACGGTTGGTTAGGGAGGACTTGACCTCCATGTCTTCACTCCCCATTACCTCGTTCTGTTTAGACGGAGTATCTCACTCCTTCAACCAGAACCTCCACCAAATTTTGGAATCCTTTCCCCGTCTGCAGAAGTTCAAGATACTCAACCAGTACTCGACGTACTTCGACGCCTCCGCTGTTTTGCCTCATCTTTCCCAGGGATTGCCCCGTTTGCATGAGTTGTGGGTCCCTCTTGATCTAGCATCCTTCGGGAGTCCTTTGCACATAGACAACGCCATGGGCTCCATTCCTTTGAGGCGATTGTGTATCACAGGCGTTTCAGGTGGCCCCCCGAGCCTCGAAGGCAGCATGCATGTAGTGAAAAACCTGCTCCATCTGTTCCCTCTGCTAAACGACGTCGCCTTCGTTGGGACTCCAGCCCATCGCTGCGTCACCGAGATACAACAGCTTTTCGTATTTTTTCATGCAAGTGTAGCCATATTTCTGAACCGAGCCCAGGGGCTGGGTGTCTGCCAGCGTCGCTAGTTGGTTGTATACAAATTAGCTTGTAGTCCTTGAGCTGTTGGTTTGTTGAGGATATCAACATGTTATCACACCACCTCACCAGTACTTGAAATTACCAGGGTTGTCAGCGGACTTACCCCGTCAACATGAAATGCGTCAAATACCATGACCAAGAAGTCACGACTGTTCAATATCGGAGCTTCGAAACATAATGGGTCCACAGATATTGTGTGGGAAAATGCAGGGATAGTGCTGCAAGGAGACATGAAACGAGTCTCAGTCGACCTCAAGCTGAGGGTGATGGAATAATAATGACTGGCCCAACCTCCATTGGCTGAAGCCCAATTAACAGGCTACACGAACCCTCACTTTTCGTGTCGACGGAACATATCTTGAAACGAAGGAAATGTACTGAATTTTCGTCAGTTTTCTCCTGGGGTTTGGGAGTGACCCTGAGGGGCCGGTGCCTACTTCGGAGGCGCGACAGGTTACGCTGCCTGACACAGAAAAGGCCCAAAAGCATCTTCTCAATGGAGAAGATCCAAATGCTTCTACGAGAGATCCTTATTCTTGATGTCATTCAGGCGCCCACTCCTGGGCGACTTACAGCGGACTCGGGGGCAACCCCATGTGATTGAACGCACGCATCCGAGTCGGTGCGTGCTTCGTTGGAACCCACCACGCGCTCACTTGGGGAGGAATACATGAGAGTCGGAACCTGCTTGCCGGTGGGTCCTAGTCTGCTTATCCATACCCCCCAGGGTCGCCTGTGGCCTCTTCATTTTCCATCTCGACAGTTATCAGATTTGTCGATGACCCTGAATCCAGAGATCCACAATCTCAATCGGACTGCATCTCGCTTGGTATCAAAGCAATCCACCATCGGGCGAAGAGGACCACTTGCCTCGCTGTGTGCTCTGTGTGTCTAGGTCCTGGGCAGCACCTTCCCCTCCATCCTTCCAACTACAAACGGTTCTTTTGCACATTTTTGATACGTAACAACTCGTTCACTGTTGCACCCAGTATCTCGGGGACTGAGTAGGATTTTTCCTCTTCGCTTCCTCCTTTTGTTCGTCCCAGCTTAGGGATGCTGCTTATTGTGTGCTTTAAAGCTTCCATTCTGTCCTGTATGGTTTTCCAGTGCGGGTAATATGCCGGTCTTTCTATATCAGGCTATGCTCCAGACAGCCATAACGTCCTTGGACCCACCAATGGATGGCATATAATGGTAGATGGTATAAGTTCAGCAGCATCAGCTGCTTGGTGCCACACCAGCTTCGAAAGTATTCACCACTGCCTTCCCTCATCTCAAACTTCCCCGTAGAGCCTCTGCACTCACCGCGCACACAAAATGGAAAGTAAGCCACTTCGAGGGTACTTATGTCATTAAGTCACATCCATTCATCTATTGATCGGACACTAGCAGTAGGGCGATGCAAGGTATGGCCCGACAGACTCTATTCTCAGCTGATTTCGTTAATGATGCGACGGTACATAGACCAAAGCCCAAGCAGCATCAAGGAGAAGCAGGAATCGCTGGGGCCAGGGAGGGTCGGAATCCATGTGAAGCGGGGATCCGCGGGGCCAGGAATGCCCGGAGTCAGGGCGAAGCAAGGATCCCCGGAGCCAGGGGTGCTCGCATTCCAGGTGAAGCAGGGATCACCGGGACCAGGAAGACCCAGACTCGGGGCGAAGCAGGAACTCCCGGCGCCAGATGGGCCCGGAAACAACGCGAGGCAGCCAAGAGGACCCGGAGTCGCGAGGCAGCCAAGAGGGCCCGGAGTCGTGAGGACTCGCAAGAAGATGGACAAATCACGGTGGGGGTACGATCCAAGGGGCCGCGGCGGCAATGTACGTCAAGAACCAGTGGTGACAAGGTCACGGACCGCCTCATCACAGCGGAATTGAATCACGCCGCCATCATTTTCCAATCATTTCTACCTTTGAACACTGGTCAGACAATCACAACGATCGAGAAACGTTCTTGGTGGTGTTACGCCATAGTGGGGTCCCTATCTACCTAGATGTCGAATTGCACCGTTGACCAACAATATGACCTTTAATAAGCAATATTGATTTTCAAGTCCGATTGGAGGATTATCGCAATGCATGATATTGACCCAAAATCTTGGCATACTTCTCCAGCAATGTCCGTCAGAGGCTTCCTTTGCCACCATTTCCTTCAATTAAACGCCTGAATAAGTGGGAACAGAGTATTCCAAGTCTCCTTACATACACGGATAGGTTTCGCATGCAGCGCGTGATATCCTCCACACAGCTGGTATATATGTAACATTCAATCAAGTCGAAAATGGTCCTATTTCTACCTCTAACGTGCCTTACATGATAGATGCATCTGTCCGCCTCAGATGAGCACAAAGGTTTCCATTGGTAGGTGAACGCCTCATTGGAACCACCACGCGCGCCCACTTGGAGAAAAACTGTCGTCGCACATGAGTGCCAGAACCTGCTTGTTAATAAGTTCCAGTCTGACAGATACCCAGTTACCTTGTCCAGCGTGGCCCCGTATCCGTTATCCATTAGTAACTAGCATACGTCGTTTGCGATCGGCTGCGCTTGCACTATAGAACTCCGCGGTCATAATGTATAGCGATAAGCATATTTGTTTAAATAGTCAGCGCTATGACTGATGATTATCCCCCACATGTCAGGCCTTCTACGCCTCCTCTTCTCCTCTCTTTGTGTGGATACCTGAAGCGGCTGATGAAGCATCATCGTCTGCCCTGTCCGTCCTGACGCTCCCGCCCCGGGTACCATACTCGTAGTTTGATAAATCAACTTCATGAAATTTCCTGTTGATAGAGGAGCCGGGGACGGGGAATACAATATTGAGGATGACATAGAGAAGCGCAGAGACTCCAAAGCCGGTGAAAAAAGACATTTGGTAGATGCGAGTCGCAGCGAGAGGGACAGTACTTCCGGCTATAATATCACAACGACGTTAGCCGCGACTTAGATAATGGGGGCTTGAGGACACGCACTAGCTCCTGCGAAACCGACGACATTAATGAGGATACCACTGACATACGCGGCGTATGCTCTGGTGTAGGTGAGGGGACCTCGCAATTTTTGAAAACAAACAAAAACGCACCGAAGGTTAACACCGTAAGTGTAGTAGTACCACCCATCTTTTCTCGGGTGGTATAAATCGGCGACACGGTAACGTCCGCGACGAATGATAAAATATTCGGTGATCTGATTTAAACAGATCAGCCACAACTTTCTCTCCGTTCGATGTGAAAAAGTATTACCATGACGCCAGCGATAGAGCTCAAGAAGACAGAGTAGGCAGAAAGGTAGGAAGTGAATTGGTTGCTGCTCTTCAAGAGATTCCATGGGAGTATGCAAATACCGACGATAGCCGCCACGTATCCCCCGCGGCGAATGTTCTAGAGTCATTATTTTCAGTGAATGAAAAGCTGAGCGTGATAATTAATACATACGATGAAGCGAGGGAGCAACGCTGTCAGGTCGCATCCAGCACTTATGGAGTTGGCCGAAATGTTCGTGCTAATATGTCAATGTCAATCCCACGTTTCAGTGGGGGGGGTTGTCAACTGTGCAACGTTTTAGAGATTAAACATACCCGAGCTACAATAGAACCGATGACAGCATGGCATCAATCCACAGTTGCTGGAAACGTGAATTTGGGGTGGCTCTCACCTGGGCTATGATAAACGAAGCGGCAATGAACCACACTCCAAACCTTGTCGCACTTGATGGGTTATCATCCAAGAAGCGATTCAACAAATCAACCGGAGACCATATAGCTTCTCCGTAAATTGTCTCGGACGATGAACTGACAATGATACCAAGGAAGCTGACGAGAGAGAAGCCAAGCGGGATGGTCCAGAATTGGGGCCATAATGCTGCTGAAGGTGTCTTTGCACGGGACGAAAAATCAGGGGCGTTCCTAATAGCAGAAAGCGAGGCATGGGATGAGTCAGTACTCGATCGTTCTTCGAACTTTTATGATGTCAAGTTGAGAATGGCAGTGGGACAAATGGGGGTAGATAAGGAAGCGACAGCAGAAGTCGAACCCCAATTATGTCGAAGCATATATAGAATGACGAAGGACAAGTAAAAGGACGGTGTGGGTTCTTTCAAGTACTCACGTCACGAGAGTCGCCATGTTGCTGATACACGACATGAGACTGATGATCATGCCCCAGCCGAACTCTGAGCCATGGAGTTTTCCAGGCCGAGAGATAATAGGGCCCACACCCTTAGCTTTAACTATACACCAGATGAAGAAGGTAATGCCCGCGATAGGGGCTACGATCGACTTGAGCGTGAAGAGGTGCCGGCTGCGCAGTAAGAATAAGCCTTGGTGTGGAAGAAGTGCGGAAGAGACTGGTGAGAAAACACTGACATCTTATGAATAGGGAACCAGATAGCGGGGAGGGAGATAAGCCAGAAGAGGAAGAAACACATAAAGTCCCTGGTTGTTGTCCCAGACGACGCCGGGAGATGGTTGGCTGTTGGACTTGGCTTCAGTAGGTTGGAACAGGCACGGATACGCGAAATGCGGACGAATATTGTTCACACTTGGCCATATAGCTCTCAACATGACCTTCATGCAGTCTCCTCCGATACTCGCCTGTACACCATACCAGATGCTGTATATCACAACGGTGCTTAGCTCCCGAGTAATCGATCAGAAGGGTTGGAGCTCACCAGGCCATCACGCCACGATTGAATGTGCACCACCAGCTCCCATAGAGTCCAAAACTGGTGCGCGCAACAACAGGAAAGGTAACGTGGAAAATGGCACCAGGGCGAGCGCTCAAACAGACGAAAGGCGCAACAACACCGTAACCAAGCCATACACAAATCCAAGCCTGCCACCATGAAAGTCCGAGTTGGACCATCGAAGACACAATCATCCATCTATGGTAAACATTCGGCTTAACCAAGTCCATCGCATGATACGAATCCAAGGGACCTACGTGTTAACATTGAAACTATCCGCTATCCAGCTACAAGTACCCGTGTGCCCTCGTTAGCCTCGTCCCGAGAAGGACAGGATCAAACAGAAGCGTACAAGGCAACAAAGTTAACGCCCCTCCATAGTCTTTTCTCTGGCGGTACAGGCGTCAAGTCGCTATTCTGCGCTCGTGCACGTCGGCGTCAAAGACAAGGATGATAAATTAAGCCCACCTCCAAGAAGAGTTGAGTATACGCCAACCCGGGAGGATGGGGGACTTCCAGCTTTTCCAACAGACCCATATGAGTAGTGAGTGAAGCGACAAGATTGAACACATTATCAATGGCCTTCTTATCATATGTTGGAGAAGATTTGGCGCGGGTGGCGTCAGGCATGGATATAAAAAGAACCATGAGATAAGATAAGGAGTAACCCACATTCAGTTATCCCCGCCTTAGTCTGACTGCCCTCTCCCAGCGTGCAAGTTGCCATCAAGGCAATCGGAATTCTGCTTATTCAACGGGTTGATTGAGTGTATATTGCCGGTAGGGTAGGGTGGACATGATCTAGTAAAAAAAATACTGAAGGAAAACAATTGTAGCTGATGAGTAAACAAAACAATCAAAGAAATTTGATGTCAGAGACCAGTGATGCGCGACGAGATAGGAGTCCCGAGGAACAAAATGCAAGGCCGGTGCCCGTTGAGGGGACGAGATAAGACAAAATATGTGCAAGAGGAAGGAAGATATTGATTGTACAGCAGATATGCGAGGTACGAAAGAAATGAAAATGATAATGGGTGCAAAGACATCGGA
The DNA here is from genome assembly GCA_023014365.1 of Lepiota brunneoincarnata. Lineage (NCBI taxonomy): Eukaryota > Fungi > Basidiomycota > Agaricomycetes > Agaricales > Agaricaceae > Lepiota > Lepiota brunneoincarnata. The sequence goes on from JAEBUN010000016.1 coordinate 530,908, forward strand.
AGATTGTCCGTGGGAGTCAGGGGATGTGAGGATGTTTCGTTGATGCATGAATGGTTAGATGCATAGGACCTAAAGACCGCCAGTCACAGGCGCGTGTCATGCCAGTTCTAGGCGAGGGACACTGCGCGGATGTGAGGGGGGCTTGCTGAAGCGCTCGCTGGTAGGCGACGGTGTGGAAAAGGTGAAGGCGGCATAAATTTGTTTGCGCTCTGGCGTTGAAAATTTGCGGCTTCCTACGGGGTCGGTTGGAGTAGCGAGGACAGTAGTCGATGAAGATGAGGCAGTTAACGATTGCGAAGGCGAGAAAAAATCGCGGATTTCCGGCTCAGCGGAAGTGTCCTGGATATTAATAAGGTAAGTATAAAAGTCTAAAGCCCACCCGAAAAGACGAATCACCTTGCGGAATTTGACTTTGCTAGCAGGGGATGCATCTCGAGTTGGTTCGATGACATCGTACGCTTGGGTCACATCAGCTAACGGTTGGACTGTCAACTCGTAGCATCGCGAATCAATCGTGGCCTGTGTGATGCGCTCGGCTCCCTGATCCTTGACTTCGGCTTCTTCCTCGAGCCGAGGAAGCTGGGAGACTTTATGGGCCAACCGCTTTGTTGCCGCCTTTCGTGAAGAGCCCGCAGGTTTCCCATCCTTCTTCGACGTTGCTCTACTCTTGTTCTTGGTAGTCGTTGATGTCGTTTTGCGTTTTTTAAGTTCCGGTTTGGCGTCATTTGGCTCGTCTTTTGATGGTTTGACTTTTTTGGTTGTTAACGGAGTGGTTTGCTTGATAGCGAGGGCGTTGGTCTTGCGCTTCTTGGATGTGCCGGCTCCGCCTGCCCGTTCTCCGGTAACAGGATGAACGTTCTCCTTGTCGATGGGGAGGACGGTGGTCAACGCCGAGGGATCTCGGAGGGACTGGTTCAAACGAGTCGACGAGCGGGTTGCCATGATGGTGGGATTAGCAGGCTTTGCCTTGGTGGCTTCGGAGGTGGGTATATCCTGGAAGACCGAGAAGCTCCGAGAGGACATAGCTGGCAGGGGGATAGGATAGATGTGACGATAAAAAAATGAAATCAGTATCCAAAAATGGGATGATAGGGTAAATGAAAGGTATAGGTGGTATATCTGCAGGTATTGCCAGATGCACAACGCTTTGCTGCACGGCGAAGGAGAAATACAAGGCCAACGTTGCACAGAGCAGGGCAGGAAAGCGCTCCAACTTAATTCTGGCACGGTCACGTGGGTGTTTTGCCAAACAACTCCAATCCAAACAATGCGCGTCAGTCACGCGACGCCCGACGCGTCGACTTCTTTGCAAGCCTTCTTCTAGTTCTGATTTCTGGTCTATGGAGGGCGCCAGTGGCACATATGAGCCTGGCACGGGTCCACACTAGGCTAGAGCATGCATTTTATACAGTATCCGGTAGGGATTGTTATTTACTGTGAGAACACACCTACAGGAAATGCACCTTCGGAGAAGCCTCACTGAGTGGCTGGCTACCTTTCGGCCGCTAGGCAGTGCGTTATGCGCATGGATCCTACAATCGTCCAATAAGAAGGTTCCGCGGAGTCAATTATTACTCCAATTGTCAACGTTAAAGATCAGGGCGGAGCAACATTCCTGGCATCACTTGACACTCTGTTTCAGTACTTTGCGTCGCCGGCATGGAGAAGGTGCTGCGAATGGCACTACCGAACGAAAATGGCTTTCATTGCGCTGCCTCGGGTTTAATCTTTCTTGTCTTGATCAGGCTATCTTGACCCGACAGACTACACTGGGGCCTTGTTGAGATGCAGGTCCGATATATCTTTGACGACGTCACCCAACTCTGAAAAGAGTCTAATAGCTCTGGATAGCAGCGAATGACTACCCGGTGAAGCAAGGTCGGAGGGCTCTCGGTCGTACGTGATTGCCAACAACCCCTGAACGTTGATACCACGCAACTAATTCCATCCCAGGAAAAACACGTTGACCTATTCTTTTGTTATATCTAATGTCTAACCACCAGCCTTGGTCGTTCCATACGACTCCAAGGTATTTCTGGACGAAACCCTTCACTTGAAGCCACGCTACGGATGTCGCGGGCCGCACTTAGACCGGGCCGGGTGCCCAAATTTGGTAATTATTCGAACAATCTTTTTCCGCTCGAAGGGTGATATGATAAAAGTACTGCTCTCTCCTCCCTCTCGCTTACCTTTCGACGATGTACCTGACTCGATATTCAGTGTATCATCATGCTTCTCCCGTGCAAACTTGAGCTCGAGGAAATCCACCTGCCTCGTGTTTTGCACCTGGTGATGCCTCTTCCTGGCCGCACTTAACCCCGACACCGCCCCCGGGTTCGGTGTAACAGCTCGTCTTTTCTCATTGGAATTCCGAAACTATGAGCGCGTGGGTCACTAATATGTTTCATTGGGTTCCCAAATGGGGGTGCGTGTAAGTACAGCGGTCACCCTTCTCCATTCTTGTCGAAACTTACACCACTGACATGCAAGGGCCTGCCAGTCGGAAAAAGAGATAATGATATCTCAACTTCATTGTTTCATCCGGCCGATATCCAACGGATAAATCGTGGTCCAACGCTAATTGCCCTCCGGGACCTCCGCACTTTGTATCATGACCAATTTTGTCTCCGTCTCCTCCTGTGATAGATATCCATCGATGGATCACAAACTATTCATTCCCGCTTGACAACTGGTTCAAGGAGCTTCATCTCCAAGTTGAGCGGATAATCTCTTTGCCAACTCCCCCTCGCAGCGTTTATATGACAATCCATGTCATGCTCTTGGGCAAGCATTGGCTTCTACCCGAACCCTGGTCTGAGAGCTCTGGAATAGACTCGGAGCATTATCGAAGCTCGGCTCCTTAAGCTCCTATACCAGCTGACAACTTTGAGTAAACTACTGACACTCATAGTACTCCCAACCCATAGTTGTGGGCACGATAAGTACTCCTGTTGGGGCACCGTGGACCATTCAGCGTCGACAGATACATTCCGACCCTTCATTCTGGGTTGCCGAAGGTCTTGGGAAGCATCTCCCATCTGAATTGGGGATTACGATAGTGCCTCATGGCACATCATGTCCGAAAGAATACACCCACACTGCTTCTTTCCAGTAAGAAATATGCTGATTTACACAGCACAGTTGTTACGCTCAGCACACCGATCTCTCAACGGAAAGCGGTACAAAACCTTACACCAAATGTATATGACCCAGTCCCTCACGGATCACCTTGAGGAGATCGCAGGTTGGCGTAAAGTCACAAGCCTCACTCTGATACCTCATGGCGTACACGCGCTATAGGGCCGTCAATCACGTTTGCACCGCGATTGTCACCGGGTTCTGACTCGTCACTTCTTTCTTATAAGTACCTTATTCTCTTCTCATCTGGTTACGATACAAGTCCCTCGTTGGCACTGGTGCTCACGTCGTCGCTTCCTCTTTACTCTTTTTTTTCTTTCTAATTCCCCAACCGCCATGTCGACGAAAGCCTGCAACTTCCAGTTGTCGCCGGTCCACCCCCCTATTGGGACGCTTATTGACGGAGGGTCCCTCCAGCTCGTGGAGGTGTTGGGTGTGGGTGGCTACGGTGTTGTCTATCGCGCAGTCGAGACTCGACCTTCGGCCGTGGCACCGAAATCCTTTGCTATCAAGTGTCTAGTTGCCGCACCAGTCCAAAATCCCCGTTCACGCCAGGTACACATCCGAGAGATCGCACTACACCAACTCGCATCTCGACACCCAGGCGTTGTCACCCTGCACCGTGTTGTGGAATGTTTGAACATCACTTATATCATCATGGACTACGCACCCGACCACGATCTATTCACGCAAATTCTCCACAGCTGTCGCTATCTTGGAGACGATACGCTCATCAAACATGTATTCTTGCAACTGCTCGACGCAGTTGAATATTGTCACTCGCTGGGGATCTACCACCGTGACCTAAAACCCGAGAATATCCTATGCTATGACGATGGCCTTCGGATCGCCATCACTGACTTTGGGCTGGCCACGACCGAAAAAGTGAGCGACGAGTTCCGTACCGGGAGTGTGTTTCACATGAGTCCAGGTGAGAATCTGCTATCCCTGTTCGCTTCATCCTTTTGTGCTAAATGCCTCATTTCTCATTGTGCTTTTTGTACGTCAGAGTGCCAGGGCACTGCTTTTGCACCTCAGGGGAGCTACTCCCCCATGCACAACGACATCTGGTCGTTGGGTATCATTCTTCTCAACCTTGCGACGGGACGTAACCCATGGAAGTCGGCCACATCAGACGACCCAACATTCCAAGCTTATCTTCGCAGCCCCTCAACTTTCCTCCCCAGCGTCCTCCCTATCTCCTCAGAAGTTAATAAAATCCTCATTAGCATGCTTGATATCGACTACAGACGACGGACGCCCCTAAGGGAAGTCCGACGGGCCATCCAGGAGGTTACGACGTTCTATTCTGATGGCGTTATCTTCGAAGGCAGCATGGCACGTTGTCCCTGGGAATCCGGGATGGATATCGATACCGATTCTTCCGAAGATACGGATCCACCTCTTCCTCGGTCCCCCTCACCTTCGCCCCTTCCCGAAGTGGCGGCGTCACGCTGGAGCAAGGACACCACTTCCGATATTGTCTTTGCAAGACAATCGTTCTACGGGGACGAGTCGAATTTCGACGAGACTCCCTGGACAAACCGCTCATCTTGCGGTGCAACGTGGGCTTACGAATCGACTACTTCCTCTTCTTCATCTTCGTCTTCCTCGTCCGAGTCTGACCCTGGTCTCGGTAATTCGGATGTGTTCGGTCGGTCTCGAACACCTTCGGAATCATCTATTCAGTCTCCTATATCTTCTCTCCCCGCCACTCCGAACAGTGCTGAAATCGCATTTGGCACCAAGGCCACTACGGCCAACCGCAAACCACTTACCATCAACACCAACATCCCGCAGCCACGTTTCTATGACCAGGGTGCGAGTCTCGACGGCTTTTCCGAGGATTCTGCGATCATGCAAACGGCTATTGAGTATGATCCGTATTCGTCGATGTTTTACTTGACGAGCGCGATCTCGGAGAGCAAAGTTATTGCATTGCCGGCTTCTGCCATTACAGCGACTGCTGTTACCGAGGACAAGGAGATGACGTCGCCCTCGGTGTGGCAAGCATCACAGGATGTTTCCTCCCCTTCGATATACTCCTTATCTTCTTCACGAACCTCATCAACTTCTTCCGGCATGTCGCCCCGAGCTGTTATCCCCCGTCCTTCACGCCCCACCATGCTTTCTCCGAGTTCGATCTTCCTCCGATCAAACTCTCCCTCACCAGAGCCGAACTGGCCTCCACTACGTGCGCAGCATCGACAAATCCCCAACGTCACTAGTAGTATCTTTACAGAACAGGGTCAGCACCTCTCCCCCGTCTATAACACACTTACGATGACCGACGCTTTCCCCTCTCCGCTGTCTCCTCCCTCATCAAGGCAGTCCAACTCCATCTTCCCAGCCCCGCCGACGCACACTCCCACCCCCAATCCAAACTACACTGCTAAGAAGCTCATCGAAGGCGGAGGCACCGGATGTGGATCAAAACCTAAGGCCAACAATCTCTTCGGGCTCAAATTCTTCCCTCGCTCGCCGTCGCCGACACGGGCCCAAGCTGGAGGGGGAGTGCAAACGCAGACGAAGTCTCCTGCGGCGAAATCCCCGCCTGTCCCCACTGTCATCGCCAATAACCCCGTCACAGGCGCTGAAAACGCTGCCGGCTCTGGCACAGGGTTCGCGTTGGGGCGTTTTACTTTCGAACCCCCTCAGCAAGCTCCTGCGGCTCCCGATCCCAATGCGAGCTCCAAGTCCCGTGGACCGCTCGTTACGCGCGATAAGAAGCTTGTTAAGGCGGTTAACGAGGAGGGGAGCCGAAGAGGAAAGCGAGGATGGGAGTGGGACTCGACATGGTTTGGAACCTGCGATGACGGTGATGGGAGCGGGAATGAGAGCATCGGGACTTATTCGTCGCAGGTCGCGTCGTCCCGAGCTTCTGTGGCCAAATCTAGAGCCGCAGGTGTAAATGCACAACAGGTGCAGCAGCAAGAGCAGAATGCTTCGACTTCCTCGTCGTCTGCGAGGCAGGGCCGCTTCTCGGTTGGTAGGCGCATCCGAAGAGAGCAGCGATCGAGGTCGCCGAGGCATTGGTTCATTCCGGGACGGTTCTTCGCTTCAGCTGGTGCTGCGGCGTGAGTGAGTTCTCCGCTATGGTTCCGACTTCTGCTCGCTATCGGGGAAGATGGCTTCTGTTCGTTTTTGATTCTCATCCTCATTTCATTTTTTGCATAGGCATATGATTTTCACGACGGCAATGACCAGCATGAGCACTCATAGAGCATTATTTTTTTTTACTCTTGATGATGATATTTATTACCTTTCGTACACACGGTCTATCTCACCGCCTCATCTTCGCATGCATAGCATCACAGCAAACTGTACCACACCCTGTATTCCCGTCGTCACAGCATCGCCCGCCAAGCGAAACTTACCCATGTGTGTAGTGTACATGTAATTTTAGTCAACAGAAATGGAAAAGAAATGATACGGGTTGCGAAACTTTGTAGAACTGTAGCAGACGCTTACCCCTAATAAAAGAGCTGTGCCAGCGCCTGAATGTCCGCGTGACGATCGGTTTTCGTACGCCAAGTCACAACATCTCATTTGCATCCCGCCGTGTTGTTCTTTACACCGCCAAGCGATTGCCTGTGCTATCAGCTGGAGAAGCCTATTGCTCAATACATCTATGTGAACATGTTTCGGGAACCAGACAGAAGTAAGTGGTGTATTTGTCCTTCGACAGTTGTATTTAATTGGGTAGATAACCAGCACGTTGCTAGTTTCTTCAATAACCCGCATCACTTTGTCATCAATAATTCATCCATCTTGGTTCGATTCCAAGACCTCGCACTTTCGCAGCTTGCTGCCCTCTCTTCGGAGACGGCCGGCCTGATGCTTAAGTAAGGATCTGGCTAAGGAATTACACAGACAGACAGACGAAAAAGCCGTAGTGTAAAAGACTACGCAGTGGGCCGGCCTCTCATCAGGTAACCATGCCGTGAGGGGTCCCGAGTGGGAGGGATGCCCCAGGCCCAGCCCCCCCTTCCTACCTACCTGTACGGGGTCCCGGAGGCACCCCGGCGCGCTAGCCGGTCCGGCAGATCAACTAATATATTGATTCATACTCCCCCACAGCCATCCTAAGTTACTATCGCTACATGAGCCAAGGGGGGTTAGGGCAGCGGTTAAGCCCTCTGATGAGCCCCTTCGCAAGGGCGAAACCCGCATAAGTCCCCCCATGTTTGGCGCAGGGACATTGCAAAAAGATCAAGGTCAGATCCAGCCCCATGTTACCACGTCGATGGGATGCTGAACCCCTCCACAGCACTCGAGAAAGTAGGAGAGCACACCATCTCCGGAGCAGAGTTCGATTCATCTGAGCGCGATCCGCCTCCCCGCTGCCACCCTGGCACTCGAAAATTCATTATCCAGAGGGCTCGTAACTGGTTCCACGACCCGCAGCGCCAGCACAGGTTGCTGTGGCTGCGCGGGCCAGCAGGTGTTGGGAAGTCCGCAATTATGCAAACCTTAGCAGAAGCCGAATCTTGGGCTGAAATGAGTCGGCTGGGCGCAGCACTCTTCTTCTCGAAGCCCAACAAACGCAACGACCCTCGACGGGTGTTCACCACTATTGCATACCAATTAGCCGTCAGGATCCCTGGTTATCGGGATTATATCAGAGAACTTCTGTTAAGGGACCCGCGATCTCTGAACAAGGCCATGGGTGAACAGTTTCGGACGCTCGTGTTTGAGCCTTTCGTCAGACGAAACATCGGTCAAGATTCCGGTCCATGGCCGGTGTTGATTGATGGGCTAGATGAATGTGGGCCTGGAGGTCACTTAGGGGAAGAGTCTCAGCGCGAGGAAGAGCGAAATCAATGTCTCATCATCCAATTGATCAGCCTCCTCGCATTGGAATATCCGAGCGTGCCACTTGTATGGGTCATCACTAGCCGACCGGAACCACATTTGAAAGCAGCATTCTCACACACCATCATAGAACTAAGCTTTTGGGAAGAAAATATTCCTATCGACTCTAATGACGGCTGTTGGGACGTTGAACGGTATCTGCAGAGCGAGTTCGACAAGATACGTAACAGCTATCCATTCCGTATCCCGTCTTCCTCGCCTTGGCCATCAAGGCAACAGTTTCTGAAACTTGCAGAGGCTGCATCTGGGCTTTTTGTCTTCGCAGCTGTAGCTATACGTTTTATTGACGAGCCCCAGGCTAGAAATCCGGTATCCCAATTGGACTGTGTCCTCTCTGTCATGGACGAGTCTTCTCCATCCCCTGACAATCGTAACCTTCTGGCTGTGCTCAATAGGATGTATGCAGAAATTCTCCGCAAAATACCGGGTAATACGTTCCTAGTCACTAAGCGATTCCTTAGTTATTACCTCGCTCAGGATGATCAACCCCTTGTTCTGCTAGATTTATCAAACATCATTGGGCTCAGGCAGGACGCGGTCTATTCCGCTGTATACGGCCTTTATTCCCTCCTCGACATACCTTCACCTTAGGATTCTGGGATAAAACCGGTCTTGTTTCTCCATCGGTCCTTCCTTGATTACCTCCGGGGTTTCTCAAGATCCGGTAGGCGGACAGTCCACTACAATCGCTACGATGTCAGGCTCATTAGGGTGAAGTACGACCAGATGCTCACGTCCCTGATATAATTCTCTCCTGGTCTCCGGACCTCTGTTTTGAAACCATCTATCAGGATCGCCTGTTGCAGCTGGCTAAAGGATACTGGATGGGTAGTTTCAGGACTGGTCGGATGGACGGCCTTCATTTTTCACTGAAGCTTAGTGTACACAAAGCGCCAGTCGTACTCCATTCGTCTGAGCTTCTCTCAATCTTTGAACAGGTTGATTTCAGCAAGCCCTATGGGTATGTCTACCCAAACATCATCGAGATTGTGGGCTTCACCAGAGGCCTTAGAGAGCTCATTGAGGTGCGTCGAATGTTCGCCTGGAACAACACCACTCCGGTAGAGTGTTACTTTGCAACTAGAGTAGGCCAATCTTTTCTAAACCTTTTCTTGGTTCATTTACTATATGGATTCGGATGCAGCACGACATTCAACGTAGTCTGGATGCCTTGACCCACTTGCAACAGCGTTCACCCTTAACTCAAGTCATGATATGGGGAAGGTATCCTTCGAGGTGATGCGCCATTTTCGAAATCGACACCGAGACGGAGCTCTCGTTCCCTGAAGTACACGAGATTCCGGAGTGCGAGGGCGAGGATGAGCATACCGCCCACAAAAGGTTCAGGGAAGAACATCCAGACACTGGGGGGATTTATTGGATTCCCTATTCTTCGTAGCATATTAACATCATGCTCACTCTTGCAGAACGAGCGCTGTGTTACCAAGTTCTAACCTCGCGTTCTGCTAGATTATGTTACACTATCATTACTTTTCCGACGATCTGACTTGCCGATTGGAACCAGGTTTTCGCTTCTTTAGTGTCATTGAACAAGAGGGGTATTATACAGGGCAAATACAAATTACCAATAAATGACGCGCCAAACTCCGACCTAACAAGATCTTGCATGATCAATCTGGTAATGTTGACCCTTCTCGACGCGAGTGAAAAACAGGAACGGTGTTCGCTTCACGAGGTTCTGGATGCCGCTCTAGCCATAGCGGCGAGGTGGACAGTCGATTGCCACCAGGCAACCATACCCAACCCGACAATACCATGAAGTGTACCCCAGAGGATTTCAGGCGTGAGTTTGTACCTGAAAGGCGTGTCAGCAACCTAAGGTGACCCAAGGGACTGAAGTACGCGATTGTCGCGGGGATAGCAAGAAGAATAAAGGATACAAGGTGGAGCAACATGTTCTGTAGTGATGAACGGCAAGGAGGACTCAACTGTTCGGCGAGAGCACCAAAAGAATGTGGGATGAACCTGGGTGCTTGGAAGAGGATTGTAGATGCTACACTATGGTAGATGCAGAGACCCATCGCGAGGGCGCGTTTCCCTGGCAGGAAGTCGGGAAGAGGGTAGCATAGGAGTGAGATGAAGCATGTGGCAAGTGAGAGGGCAGCGTATAACTGAAGGTCAACCGTGTGAGCAATTGTCAAAAAGGCGTGTGAGAGAAAGGCCAGAAGTGAAGGATGCAATGCGATGGACCTAGATGGCATTGAAATGGTAGAGACTTGCCTTTAGCACAACGAGGGTTGTGTTGTTCAACTGCAAGAAGGGCAATGTGGTAGGCGACCACACGCCTTGGAACGCAAGGGGAATTTCTAGAGCTATGTGCAGTAGAAAGATGGCGGACCTAGAAGGAAATCAGACTATTGTAGCAAGCATTATTATTCACGACTTACAATGGATGCCGGGGAGCAGACATCGTTCAAAGGATATGGGTGGGACTAGAACCGGACCGCTCCGGCTTCAGCCATGGAACTCGGCTTGGCAGGCATCCGGGAATGTCCGTTGATCTGTTGTGTCGAGTTAAGCTTGTATATCTGATTGGGCCATTGATAGATGTGGCTCAGCTGATTCTGTATTTTGGCACGTCTGGGTGTCTCCTTGCGCTTCCATGTCCAAAGAATGTCAATTTTTGGGTGGGAATACCGGAAGATAAGTCACACCGATGTCCACGGTTTGCATTAAGACATACTTCGTAGCAAAGATCGATCACTGGTAGTGCCGCTGAGGTATAAAAGTACGCTTATTATCGGGCGATCTCTAATCGAATCCGAACACCTAGATGTTTTCTAAAGCCGTAATAATGACTTTCCCACTCTTCCAGTGCGATCCCTCCCACTGACCCACCTTGTTCCTTATCAGCTTATCCTTTCCACTGTCGCCACTACCATTTCTTTCGCTTTGGCTCAAAGTACAACCTGCGATCCAAACACAGTAGGTTCTGGTTTCTGCTTTGGTACCAACACCAACGTGTTCTGCACTCTTGTTGGCCAAAACCCGGTAAGCAGATATGTACCGTAATAGCTTGTCAGCCACGCATCTTACCAGAGGGCCTCAGCTCCCTGTAGGGGGCTCCATGTCTTTTTGTATCGGTTCGGGTGGCAGTTGCTGTATGGTGGTCCAGCTTTCAACGGTGCAATTACTAATTCCTCCAACAGGTGACTTTAGCGCAGTCAACCTTGGGATATCACTTCTCCGACCTTCGGCTACCGATTGCGCGAATGTCATCAACAGGCTTCTGGCACTCTGTGGGGGGGTGAGACTAATCTTTAATTTGTATACTTATATCGCGCTGACTGAAATCAAAGAATGTAGGAGGCCGGGCAGTCGACGGTCCCCTTGACCTCGTGGCGTACACAATAAGCGGTGGTCCCGGGCCATGCGCCGTGTGAAGCCCTATTGGTACGAGATGTCGAGGGTGGTGCGTGCACCTATTACCAACATATGGTAATGCAACTGCCAGGGAATTCTGGCGCCGTGAAGCCTCATATTCAAACGTCATTGGTCTTTTGGTTACATTCCTATCAGTCAATTATGGGATGTGTCCCACCTAGTCGTGAGGTTGTGTATGACGTACGGAGGAGAAAAATTACAACCAGGAGTATGATATTACTTGGTGGCATGCCTGTGGGTGTGGGGATCAAAAATAATGATGCTTTTCGGACTTGCTCTAGGACTGTAAATAACGACCTGGATTCCCTTTGGAAAGATATCACCCCTTATCTCCTAATCAGTCTCTGCCCATTGTTCTTCCCCAGGCCCAAGCACAGAACCATACCGCAGCAGAGGCAGTGGTATGCAGGTGCTTAAAGGATGTAGCAAGCCTTCAGGCTGCTGTCTTCTTCCGGTGGAACCCTGAACACGAAAACGCTGACACGCTCTAGTGTTCCAAGTGAATAACTCCCACACCCTCACGATCCGACCAACCCACACCTGGATGGACAGCACCACACTATGGACGCCAACGGGCCATGGTCTCGACATGCAGGACACTTCTATACCCCAAATGCTATGCGGCCTACAGTATTCGAAGACTTCACCTGGCTACCTCTACCCACGTTGCGGCCGTTCACAGCTGATTCTGGGACATATGTCAAAGGATAAAACTGGAATTGCTGGGAGTCATTCAAGAGGTTTTGAAACTTGATCCCCCCAGCCAGAGATGGACATATTGGAACTGGGATAACCCTGAGCAAAAGACACTGTCACAAGCGCTTCGGGCGCTCCCATCGACGAAGTGAAGGAAGTGCCACGGAAACTGATAGTCACGGACTATAGTATGGATAGAGTCGTCGCTCGTCTCCTCTATATTGATTTCCTTTCGACAACCCCTGTGATTGCGGGCCCAGTGGCTTCGATAACTTGAAGCACTCCCCGGAATACTACCGGTCGAGAGGACGCATCCTATCTTCGTCAAGAGGTGGCCCTCGGCGAGCCACGAGCAGGACATCAAGCTCTACTATCTAGTTGATCATTGGCGAGATTTGAAAGGGCACAGTGAAAAGGAGTATGGCATCCTGATACAGGAGTGGTGTCTGAAGGGGTACAATGACGGTGAAGTTGTCCGTCTGCCTCCGGAACCCGGTTTCCAACTTAACCTTCGTCCATGATATACAGGGGTTCCAACATACCGACTGGTCAAGAGCGGGTGCTACCGTTCTATACCGTGAGCGGAAAACTTTACGGCGTTCCAGTATGTGAGAGTGAACAACATTGGGCCGTTGATAGATGAGGTTCAGCTGACTGTGTATTTTGTGCGTTTGGGTTCTCCTCGTACCTTCTTGTGCTTCTATATCGGAGGAGTGTCAACATGTGTGTGGGAATACGTGACACAGGTGTCCACGGCTTGTATGAAGATATCACTTGGGGGGTAGGTGCCATGTCGTGGACAAATCACAGTTTCGACGCCATAAGGTTATTCCTCGCCATGAGGTGCCATATTCGAAGAAAGGCATCCATGTCCAAACAAACGCATCGTCTCGACTGTCGTTTGGACCATGAGAGGATCGATCACTCAATCACTCATACCGCTGCTGAAGTATAAAAGCACACCTATTCCGGGGGGATCTCTAGTCAAACTCGAATAGCTGTGATGTTTTCTAAAGCTGTAATGATAGATTTCCCTTTCCTCCAGTATGATCCCACCTACTGGCCCTTCGTGTTCCTTTTAGCTTATCCTTTCCGTTATCGCCATTGCCATTTCTTTTTCAGCTTTGGCTCGGGGTGTGACCTGTGATCCAACAAGCCCAGGTTCTGGTTTCTGGTTTGGTACCGATGTCAACCGGTTCTGCACTCTCGTTGGTCAAACCCCAGTAAGCAGATATGTACTGTAATAGCTCACCCACCATATATCTTACGGACAACTTTCAGCTCGCTGCGAACGGGGCTATTTCTTTCTGCATCAGCTCAGGTGGTGGTTGATGTAGGGTGGCCCAATTTTCAATGCTTGCAGTGACTGACTCTCTCCAACAGGTGACTTTAGTGCACTGAATACTGGGACAGCTACCGCTCGACCCTCGCTTGCCGACTGCACCAATGTCCTCAACAGAGTTCAGGCCCTTTGCGGGGTAAGACTATCTTTTAATTTATGTAGTTATGATATTTTGCGCTGACTGAAATTACAGGGCGAAGCAGGTGAGGCAGTCGATGGTCTTACTGATCCCATTGCGTGTACAATTAAGGGTGGCAGCGGATCGTGCGCCTAGGACGTTGCAGGGTCTTGAAGATTGAAGTCCTCTCCGTTGGTAGGGGATATTGAGAGCGGTGCATGTCCTGTTATCAATATATGCCAATACAACTGCGAGTGATGTTCCGAATTTGAAATTCCCATTGGTCCTTTTGGTCACATATTTATATCTGGGCAGATACAGGTGATATTTAGCTTACTTACAAGGCTATCACTCTGTATAATGTACAGAGGAGGACCCCGAAATATGGTACTACTTAGAGATGGCATTATGCCTGCAAACTCTCATTCAAACAGAACGATTTCTTCTGAGTTTAATCCAAAACTGTAAACAATGACCAAAGGTCGACGTATATTAGGCGACGGGATATCTCCCCTTCGGGAGCCGACTTTCGGCAAGCCACTGGGTCGCCGACATGGAAGAAGGTAACATTGATCACCTGTAGACATGCTCGCGGGATCATCAGAAGCAGCTGACGAGCCATGTGGACGGCACGCTCGGATGGAAGTGTGTAAAGGTAGATCTGGAGTCTGGCGTGGAAGTCGGGGACTTTAAGACATCGTCTCCTTATCTAAAATAGTCCTACATGCCTGAACGACTGGTTCACACGTTCAAATATGGAGGCCTCCCTCTCGAATACACTTCCGAATGATGAGGAACAAGCTGTCAAATCTGTGAACTATTCATGGAGCCTGTCTTGTGGATGGATTTTGCGATTTTGTAGGCCTACTGCGCACTGGCCGAATATCGCGCCACTGGCGTTGTCTCCCTGCTATTGAGACTCGGCACATTGGATGGCACACTCAGGCAAAAAATAACTATTTTGTGCTCCCTGAAAAATGTGTAAATCCGATCACTCGTAGTGTCACTACAGTATAAAGGCATACTTATTGCTCGGGGGAAGAATCTCTAGCTTGAATCGAACTCGAATGCCTGTGATGTATTCTAAAGCTGCAAGGCGGAATTCCTATTCCCTCTAGGACCGCCCCACTCGCTGACCCATTGTACATACTCCTTGTGCAACTTATCCTTTCTACCATCATCGCCACTATTTCTTCGGCTTCGGCTCAGGGCGTGACTTGCGGGGCAGGAACTTGAGATGCTACCCTCTGCTTTCAGAATGATGCAAGCCTGTTCTACAGTATTGTCAGCCAGACCAGAGTACGCAGACACGCACTGTAATACACCTTCATTGACGAATAACCAATAGTTCGACAATAGCAGTGGCAACATTCAATTTTGCATCGGTTCGAATGGCTTTAGATGTATGGCTGCCCAGTTTTGACTGTTTGAACGATGTAGCTACATACTTACCTTGCCCCGAGCAGGCGACTATACCGCACTCAACACTGGGTCAACTTTCCTCAAGCCCACTTTCGATAGCTGCGTGTCCGTAATCAACGGAATCGGGACCGTCTGCGAGGTGAGGCTAAGATGTAATTTATATGATGTACTGACTTGATCACTGAAATCAGAGGAGGCTCAGGGAGGCACGGAAGTCGATGTTCCCAGTGCCCTCATGGCGTGCTCGATCATGGCTAACTCTGGGACGTGCGTCTCGACTTCAGCGGCTCTGAGAAATTGAAGAAGCTTTCTCTGGTGATCCGATATGTTGATGGGGGTACTTGTACTGTGCTGTATGTATGTACATACGTATTACCGATGTGTAGCAATGCAGGTGAGCTATAAGGCGGCATCGGTGTCCTAAATTTAATTTTCTCTTTTAAATGCATTGATATTTAGTCATGTTCCTATCCAGAGAGTACAGGAGATACACGATTTGTTTATCTGAGGCTGTGACTCTGATACTTATACAAAATGTATAAAGGGAAAAAGGTCACAGCCGGAAGGTATAGTATAGCTCGGAGCCGTTTCTTGGGCATAGGCAATGGACCGAAGGTCAACGTATACCACGTTCGAGAGCTGAACCTCGGTGGGTTACGACAGGGCCACCGTAATAAGGGAAGATAGGCTTGACGTCATCGAATACCAGACGTCTTCGCGCCATTAGGATCGATGAGCACATCCCCATGCTGACGATTTAGTTGGGTGGTCCTGCGCGGGGACGCAATTCGAGGCCTTGGAGTTGCAACACAATGATGAGCACGTTCCTGACAGGTCGCTAGTGGCCAGCAGGATGCATGCCGGGATAGAAGTCGTGTTGAGAGACTGCTGGATAGTTACGTCGCTGTGAGTGAATTGTCTGGGGACATGTCAAGTTATCAACGCGGGGCGAATCCAATGAGGCGAATGATTCTGTAGACCAGGGTCCATACCCAGCGCCAAAAGGCGAGGAAGGAGAACAGTCCCAGGTTCGAGAAAAGTTCGAATATCCACTGAAGAGAGTCGGGCGGTCGATCTCTTGCCATGCGCTGATCCCCCACTTTGGTTTTCATGGAGGCGCAGTACTTGGAACAGTGGGATTTGACAAAGATAAATGCCGAGATAGCGATAGCTGTGAAAATCGAGGCAAAGAGGAGGTATTTGGCGAAACCCGATGAGGTTGGAGTATTAAGAGAGGTCTGATGCTCGGTCTGCGTGGGATTTACCGGTAAGATCAGTGACGGAGGGACCGCAAATGTGGGCAGACATACCACAGAAGTCCAAGGAGACAAAATTGGGATCGTGAAGTGGGAGGGCAACTGGAGGTTCAGATTAAACCAACTGGCGGGGCTAGTCCCTGTAGTCTTGTGCTTGATACGACCGGGCATCCCAAAGGGTAACTGAAAGAATGAGGTGGTGATCCCTGCAGCGTTGAATAGGCTGATGCTTTGTCGCGTATGCGAAGTCGTGAGATAAATCGAGAAGGCAACGAGTAGCAGAATTGTTGAGATGAGAATTGCCTGGGGTTTAAAAAGTAAGCTCACCGAGAAATCACATAATTTGAGGATAAGAGCATACCACTAATTTCTCTAGACTATTGTGCTTCTCCTTGTACCTTGACTCCAAGACTTCGATTTCTCTCTTATGTGGCGAATAAACCAGTGCACAACTATAACAAACGGACAATACTCACACTGCGTTTGCGTTCCTCCTCCTCTCTAACTCTGCTGACTTCTGCATAATGTTTCTCGCGTGCGGAGAGCAATGCTTCGGCTTTCAGTGCGCGGGATGCCCAGTAGTGTTCACTGGAGGTCTTGGGCGCCAAATTTGTGAAAGGGACATGGTTGGTGTTAGCAGAGAAAGCCTGGGCTTTTTGGGATCTCTGCATGGCCTCGAGCGTCGTGGGTTGCAGAAAACTGGAGGATGTTACGTAATTATATGTTGGATCGTGGTTGCTCCTTTTGGCAAGCCTCACTCCTTCCACCTCTCTCAACATGGACATCTCCTCCATTATGAATGTGCTTCAGAAGAAAGCACAAGTCGAGTTGCAATTAACGGAAGCCCAGCGCCGGCTGTACGCTGCCGAGAAACAGGAGAACTTTCGCTGGATATCCAAGTTGGTTGCTACCTACTCCGAATACGAGCTGAGCGACGAGAAGGACTCGGTCCAGGAGAGAGAAGTCTTATGGGTGCAGGAAATTGGCAAGTGTCATTTGAACTGTCCTTTGTCCACATGCTTTAATAACTGAATACCAGGGCAGTTTGCAGAAGTTGTCTATAGCGCTCTTCCTTTGGAATCTCTAATTGCGGACTACGACACCATGAAACAGCCAGGATTCCCTTTAGAAGCATATTATGCCCTATCCCCTCATCGGTCCCTCGCAATGTCGGTTTCCCAGACCCAATCGCGGAGTCATCCTGCAGCAACGAGCGACGGCGTCCAGGTGCTCAAGAGCTTCAAGGGCAGTATAGCAAGTCTTCCGGCTGCCGTCTTCTCCAGGTGGATTCGCGAACATGAAGCGCTGAAACACTCTGGTCCTCCGACCGGACCACTCCCACACCCTTGCGACCAGACCAACAATCAGCCAGATAGACAGGAACACCCGAAGGGATGTTCTACGGACATTCGTAGACGCCAACAGGTCATCGTCTCGATATGCGGAACGGCCTCCATATACCAAGTATTACATGATTTACGAGCTATTCGGAGGATTCATCCGGCTGGCTCCGCCCGCGGTGCGACCGTTCACAGCGGATTTTGGGACATGTATCAAGGGATAAAACCGCAATTGCTGGGAGCCATTCAAGAGGCTTTGAAGCTTGATCCCCCCGGAGACGGATATGAACTGAGACAACCTCGCGCAGTAGATCCCGTTCCAAGCACCTCGGGTGCTCCCATCGACGAGCGGAAGGAAGTGTTGAGAGAATTGGTAGTCACAGGCCATAGTATGGGTGGAGCTGTCGCCCATCTCTTCTGTATTGATCTCCTTGCGACAACTTCTGCAAGCCCAGTGCCTTCAAAGAGCACTCCCCAGAACCCAGCTGACCCGGAGGATGTATCTTATCTCCGTCAATTAGGATTTCAGAGCCTTCAAATCGTGACTTTTGGCGAGCCAAGAGCAGGAAATCAAGCCCTAGTTGATCATTGGCGAGCTTTGAAGGAGAATCATGAGAAGGAGTACGGTATCACAATACAGGAGTGTTGTGTGAAGGGGTACAACGACGGTGAGGGTTGCTTGTCCGCCTTTGAGAACTTGTTTCGGAATCCAATCTTTACATATCGCATACAGGTGTGCCAGCACTCCCACCAGTCAAGATAGGGTATCGCCATTTCGCTGAGCAGCCGCTCTATACCGTCGACGGAAAACTCTACCGCGTCCCGGCAAGCGAGAGCGAACATGGTTTGTTTCGTGTTGCCCCTCTCGCTCAATCCCCTCCTACCACTCCAGCCAATTCCGGTACGGCCCTCAGTAGCCAATCGGTTCCTCCTTCCCTATTACCACCCTATCCCCTTGGGGGCCACAATTATTACAACGAGCGAGATCTTGAAGGTGGTTTCCTGCGACGCATCGAGTGGCTTAATAAAGCAGAGTACCCGCGGGAAGGGTGGGAGGATAGGTATCGGGAAATTATGAAGAAACACCTGGGATGAGTTGGAGGGGAGAAGGAAGGAAAGTTATTATACCAGGGGTTGGTTGCACGCGGCACTGCATAAACGCATACGTTGACTCATGGATTCGCGTATGATCTTAGTCTGGAAACAGGCGTACCCATTCTCGGCGTGTTAACTTGGCATCAGCATACTAGATTCTCGTTGGATCGAGAACCGTCGCACCATTTTATTGCTGTAAGCTGTATCCTATCCACTGCTTAATCTGCAATATATATTTGTTGTCAAAGAGACTACTGGGAGTATTGAATAGCAATTGTTCGAGATGTAAGCTTGAGAACCCCTAGCTTACCACCGAGCTGGGAGAGCTCGGCAACGTATAGGATGGATAGTCTGGAAATCCAGTAGTCAGAAGTGTGTCAAGTTCAGAAACGGGTTCTGGCCAGGGGACCGTGTGTCGGGCATCATGAAGCGCCGGCGGATACGACGTGGTGCGAGAGCCCAACAGGGGTAGCGCTTGATAAATCCAGCCAAGTACCGTTCTGGTTAAGAGGGTTTAGTGCTACGGGAGGACCCTCGTTGCCAGTTGGTGGAGCCCAAGTCATGGCATTTGACCCCTCTAAGGGGTGGTGGTCCTGGACGAGGTTTAGCGCCTGTATTATGTGATGCTGAATTGAGGCAGGAGTAATCATAGAATTATTAAATTGGGCACCGCCATGCCGTTGCGCAACAAGGGTGAGGATGATCGCAGCGTAACCAGCCACCTTTGTCGATTCCTGCCACACGGTGGGTGTTGCCGCTTCGGGTTGCATACACTTAGGTTCAGTGTTTGACCTGCAACATATTCCTTGACGCCCAGGACGGTCCGACATCATCGTGAGGGGCTATATACGATACACGGCATAGCATCCATGGCTTGCAACTGGTTACGTTATGACTTCCTTTCTCCGTCCATCGGCTTGCTATTGGCCTGTGCCTTCCCATGTGCGGTGATTGATCTTGATCATCTTGGTGGCAAAAGTTGGCGAAGGGACGGTCATGTCCAAGTCCCTGGAACAACTGAGGTGTAGTTCAAGAATACTACCGGACAAATCATAAGCGCGTTTCGGCATTTTCACAGCGAAAAAATACTTATGTACTGCAAATGGGAGGAGGCTGAGCATATAATATCCGTGCATCGAGGGTCAGGTAGAATGAATGCCAAGCTTGCTCCAGTTGCTCCCATCAAGTGACTAAAATTCACACGAAATTTCATCTCGAAAGGACCTAGTTTACCGGAGACCACCATCGCTTCACATCATACACACACATTGACGCATTCAGTCCTCTTCAGCAGCCGCCTCCGGCAGCTATATATATCTATAATGCCAATAGTCAAGCAAACTTAACAACACACAAGTTTCGCGCGCCTTCGTACGGTCACCATACTCAAGTCAAGGACGGCACCGACCAGGCCTGCAGCAGGGCGCACTGCTAGTTGTTTGTCCCCATCGCCCTTACATCACCAAGCCGGCTGTCTTTCCTGAGCCGCAAAATACAGGTCACATGCTTGGGAACGATCCATATATGAACTATCGTCTTCGTGGGGCGTGGTGGTTTCCATAGGAGTGTTTTCAATTTGGTGAACGGGAGATTTAAGAAGTGGCGGGGATCATTCTGCGCCGGCATCCGGGGCCGTAGATGCACGAGAAGAGCATGCACACCTTATGGATGCGCAGCTAGCAGAAGTCTTTGGGGTTTCGAGGATGAGCCGGACCTTGCGGGAATTGCTGGATCGCTTGGTTTTAGACCAGATATAGTTGTGAACGGTGAGCGAAGTTGGTGGGCCAAGGGCTGAGGGGCATGCCGGGCGGATACATGTTGCTGGGTGGTGGAGGCGTGTGCTTCGTACGACGAGAATTTACGCTTGGGTCTGGGAGAGTTGAATGAGAGGAGGATGGTTATGATGCTCACAGGGAAGGGCACCGCCATTCGCACTGACATTCTCTGACACAGTGAAGGGTATGGTGAAGAGGCCCCACGCAGATGATAATAATGGAACCCTGTTGGGGCAGTCCTGTTCACCCCGACTGATCCTGAGAACATTTTCATTTGTGCTCTACCGACATCGCCCCGTTGCATTCCGATTCTCGGACACACATCCGACACGGTTTATGGAATAGAATGGCATTGGCGGGTGAAATGAGGGGTGTTACGGCGGGGTTGATCAAGTTGAAGCCACGCTTGCTCTGCGGAAGGACGGCACCGAAGTGATTTGTGTGCCATTTGGCAGGTGGACTCGTTTGCTGACAGCGAGAGGGACGGGCGTAGACATGAAGAAATCAAACTACAAATTGACTGCAAACTCCCTTTCCAGTCGGGTCATTTACAAGTCCCAATCACTCTTCTGCGACCCCACTCGCAAGACAGTTTCCTCCTATGGTGATGGAACTGATCTAACATCATGATGCATCTGTTGCTAGAATGTTGGTGAGTGACTCTGTACCTAAAATACAATTCTTGGAGCACACCGACCTGAGCAGTCCGAGGACCTTTGAGCGTCGATTCTGGCAAGGAGAATCTCCTCGGCCCTCGACCAGGTATTCGGTCGCTTAGTGAATGATGCTTCCCAATCCTGAACGACTCCAGTTGGATACGGCATGAAAACCACGCGTGAATCCGTAAGCATGCCTGGACTCTGGGGCAGGTCGCTTTCGTCCACAGCGACGAGGAGCAGCACTAGCTTTTCGCAAGTGCGTAATATGTCGGTTATCATGTGTTCATTGACGGGTCCATGAGGATGCCAGAGACCGAGGCGTGTTAGAGAGGGCAGTCGATGAAGGTCTGGTAAGATCACCGAGTCGTCCTGCGCCCAAAAAACTATGTCCAGATGCGTTAGCTTTGTATTCCAGACGCGGCCGCGCTCGCTGGCGGTACAGAGGGAACTTCGACACAGAACATGGAGGTGCTCGATCTCGATGGAGAGCCTATGAAGCGAGAGTGGGGAGATCGAGCGGGAAGCCGAACCCCCCGGAAATGCGGAGAGATAGTCTACCCAAAATGCCAGAAATTTCACTCCGATGCAAATGGTAAGAATTTTCTCTGCACTCGCTGGGTCCACAGACACTGACAGGCAAAGGCATTTTACGTGAGCTGCAAAGAACTCGGCAGGCTTGGATGCGAGTGTCCGCATGAATAATGCCGTATCGTCGGAGCCCAGTGTGACCATGTTGTAAATGATTGGGGATATCCTAAGGCGGGCGGGTATAGAGGGTCATGAGAGCACATGTGTCTGACGGCAGCTGTCGCGTACCAGATATGAGCCTTTTTGGAGACAAGGACGAGCCGAACGGCATTGCTCAGTTGCTCGCGAGCGTCCACAGTAAATATTTCTTGCTGGAGCTCGAGAGGGAGGTCGTTAAAACGGAATTGTGGGGGATGGGACGACATGCTTGTGGACGAGAGGTGGAAAACGTTTCCTTGAGCGGTTCGGATGGCGAAGTCTGATGGGTGGCATTGAATAGAGAGTCTTTTTCAATCTCTGCATCACGTGGGAGGCGAAGGGTAGAGTCTTATCCACTGTCCATCAACTCTCATCCCGCCATTATCACGTCTGTCGCATGGCAAACACGTTACGAAGGGTGCGGAGGGCAAAGGAAATGAGTTCGAATAGAGCAGATTGAACGTAGATTGAACCTACTAATTCCTTGAGAATCCGAGGACCGGCCCTGGGAATGCTCAGAGAATTTTTCATTCCGTGTTCATTCTTACACACTGATGGGTCCCTGGTGCCAGCTCGGCAACCTGATAGATGACCTCGATCCATCATATTTTGGCTGACCCAATTGTCCGTCGATATAAATAGTGGCTGCTCCATAGACAAATAAGGGACAACTTCACCTCTCCTTCACCTTGAAACGCTTCTCCGGTGGGCGGATACAAGCGGATACACTCCTGGATACACGCAAGAGTCGCCAGTTCAATCGAGAATTAACCAAAAGGAGGATATTAAATTCTAGGCCTCGGGAAAGGCAATCGCATGGTTTGAGAAGTGATCTCTTGATGCGGTGCGAAGCGACGAACGGTGTCAACCACAAAATCGGACACCTTCCTCAGCATCCTGGGCATTATCCTGTGGACATTATAGTATCGCAGACTATGTTGATAGCGATAGACCCCCAAATTTAAAACACTCGGATGCGCCTCGTGAGGAATGTGACTTCAAGATCGAGAGGTATTGGTGGGGTCGCCCTGGATGAGCAGGGTCCACAGGGTCCAAATGCAAATTTCCAACTCAAGACCGAAGGGTAGGCATCCTGGATCCGAAAGCGGGTCACGTCTCGCCTTGGGACGGTCGAAGTTTAGGACTGAATTCTTCCCTGGAAGGAGTGCTAGGAAGGTAGTTCAACCTTCTGTCCGTATCGAGATTAGTGTCTGCCCGCGCGGGATAGGTTTACCAGAACGAGGTCTCTGGCTTTAGCTGCTATCGGAATGGGGTAACCGCTGAACAAGGTGTGAATAATGTTGTGTGTAGGGATGAGGCTGAATATGAAGGGCGGATGCTGGGTCGAAGACAGGATGCAAATTCTTGTGCTTTAGTTTTTTCTTTTGGTTTTCGGGCAGTCCCTGAGGCTCAAAGGCGTCGAGTTCGAAAATACAGTCGCGTTAACCCCTGAATGAAGGTTTCTCGCGAAGATCAGGAAGAGAAGTGTTCATTTACTCAAATTCGTGCCAAAAGGTGGACTGAATAAATCACTCACACAACTCCCTGCGCCACCCACATAACCGGCGATCTGCAGCCATATCGGTCCAATAGAGACTAACCAAGGATCCTCCGACTGGGTAGTTTTTGGATTGTGGAATGACATGCCCCTCTAGGGTGTATAGCGGTCGGCCTTCGGGGGAGGTGACAGGAGGAAGGGCTGTAGAAGTCGCAAGTTCGACGGAACACGCCTATGCTTGATCCATAAGTGGCTTGTTGATAAGGTGAAAAAAAAATTGGATGATCAATGATGCGGAGGATGTCCTCGCGCCTTCGTTGAGGTATTTATTGGAAGCCGGGAAGGCTGTATCCTGGTGATAGGACAGATGTTCCTTTTAGTCGGAGACCTTCCGGGTGTGTTTTGGTGGATTTTGGGGCTGAAGCGCGTGATGTTGGAGAGAAAGACGTGGGAATCAAGGGGGTCTGCGCGCTTATAGCCTGAGTTACAATGTTTTTTCCGTGATGGTAATCACTCGGATTTACCTCTCCGTACTTCACGTCGCTGAGGACAAATTGATCTCGAAACACACCCCCGAGTCTGTGTGGGTAATATGGCAACATCAATACCGGATCAAATGACATTTTCGTAGCAAGATGTCGTCAGCAGACGCCCAGTTTGCACATAATCATACAGTCGCCAGTGACCACTGCATCTCCAGCAACAGCATGGGAGACGATAGCGTATGCTATCATTCAACTCGCAAGGAATGGAAAGCCAATCACATTTACTTTCAATAAAGGCATCATTAATGGACGTGGACATGGCGACCCAGTTGTACAGAACTTGGGTCTTTCCAGGCGACCAAGCGAGGCTGCTATGAATATTTCAAAGATGCTCCGGCTGGAAGCTCAATTTCCTACACGGGCATTATTGCGCGGCGGTTATGCGTACCTGTGGGATAACATCAACGCTAAGTCATCAGTTTCGTGCTTCTTTATGCCCACGGACAATCTAAAGCCCTTGGATACTACAAACAGCTCAAATCAAGCGTAGTTCCCGGTTAGTTCTCCCCGACGTACTTGATCAAGCAGTGATTGCTCACCCAAAGGCATGATTTAGGTCGCACCAGGAGACCATGAACAAACGTCAAGACAATCGCAGAGTCACACTATAACCCATTGTGTTCATTATGAAGCGAGCACGATAATCAATGTGTAGGGGGCATAGCACAATTGGGACGTAAGGCTGCTGGTGATGCGGGGGCCTTTTGTGTCCAATGTACCATTCCAGGCTTTCGGCCCTCAACACTGTTGTGGGTTCGATCTATCCATGATGGAGGTGTATATTATCGTCGAACACGGATGCCCAGACTACTGATGAAATGATCAGTATACCTCGGAGCGGCGGCCGTCAACGAACCCACGCACTCATGTTTGCCGGTAATTCCACTTTTATGGTGTGCTCGGTGTAAACTGCCCTGGAAACATCATAATTAATTGGTCGAAGCAGAAGATCATGCTCACGTCACCCGGCGGAAGAGGGAAATATTAGGTTTGACTGGTGGCATTTGTGATCGTTGGTATCGCGTCCTCTGACCCCATGACCTTTCAAATTACCCCGGCTGACCACAGAGTGAGATACACACGCCTGTGTGGGATAAGTTCTGGTTGGCATCACAATCTTGACCTCTAGGAACCCTCACCTTGGCAGTTCAGGGCATGGCCAACAATAAACCACTCTCACCCACAAATATTGTTGTTTCGCACATTGTTGAAACAAGCGGACGACATAAATACTCCAAATTGACAATAAACGAGGTATCACTTGGCACTGCTCACACGGTCGTCCGAATACAGCCACTCTGTCGAACAAAGAGCCATAGGGAAAAGTCTAATGTTATAGTCCGACAGCAACCAACCTCAGTCATAAATACTCGTTAATCGTTATGTTGAGATTCATCATCAAGCAACGATTCCTCGACCTTCCGAAATCGGGTCTCACCATGGGTAGGAGTTAATCAAAGGACAGAAAGATAAGCGACAAATGATCATGAGGCAGTTCAACCATATATAATCTCTTGGTGACCCCTTGTTGGAGTTGCACCCGCCTTCTCTTTTTACAATCCCGCGGTTTCTCCTGCAGGTCACTCTTAGGACTGGTTCCTCCTCGTTGCTTCTTCAGGGCACTTTCAATCTTCATTCTCAAGCTCATACTCGGATCCACCCCGGTAGTGCACACCCCCCTTCTCGCCTCGAGGGCCAAAGTTCTTTCATTCTTAACTCTATCACTTCTCCTTGACTATGCTTGCCAAAGTTTGGGCGTCTCTCGTTGTCCTCCTCGCCTTTTCCCTAGAGGTGCATGCACACGCTGCGATCTCTCCTGTCCTTGGTCTTTCCGGTGAACCGAAACGAAGAGATGTTAAAAGACCCACTGTGATTCGTCCGTGTGGGTTGGGCGTAAAGGTTGCTTCTGCCTTGGATAAAAGTACGCCTGTGCAAGCTGCTCCTGACGGGACATTCACTGCGACTATTACCAACTTCAATCCGTGAGTCTCTCGTGGTGATTTCATATTTCTCAAGATATTCCGATCCTTCGGAGTTCTATTTTTTTGTCTATTGCTCTAGTCGATGGTATGGTGCACGCTAACGACAGTTATCTGACAGCGGTCGAGATGGCTCAAGGCAGGTGACAGCTCGGGTCGATGCCGCCGCTACTGGCAAGAACGCAAACTTTGTGGATATGACGGTTTCGCAGAATGGCGATGCAGTTCGTCCCGGAGCTCCCCTTTATGTCATAGAGCCTCCTTTCGCTTATCGCTGTGTGATTCGTTAGGCTCCCCCGGATCTCGGTTCCCAGCAGATCGTTGCTTCTCTCCCTGCTGGCACTAAATGTACAGGAGGTGCTTCAGGGGATCTTTGTCTTGTGGTCAGCATTTTTTTTCGGTGATTGGTTCAGGGATGATTGGGCTTATTTGATGTCATTCGTATGAAGTCTTTCAAAACCCTAGGACGCTTTGGTAACTGCGTCGCCGTGCAACAAGCTGGTGGGGCCGGTGCTGGTGGTACTGGCACTGATGCGACGACTGATACTGGAACCGGAGCTGGGGCTGCTGGAGCTGACGCGACTGGCAGTGGAGCCGGAGCTGCTGGAGCCGGAGCCGGGACTAGTGCTGGTACAGGCGGAAAAACAGGAGCGGGAAAGAAAGCTACCAGCAAATCTGGGGCGACTCAGGTAAGGGTGACCTGAACAGGAGTACAGGAGACGCATGCTGATAGTGTCTAGGCCAATCAAGCGAATAGCAAGCTCACAAATACCAAAGGCAGACTTACGCAAGGTGTAAGTTGACTTCTTGAGTGATTTCAAGTCCATTCATTGATGGGAGTGACAGGGCACTCGGGCTGCGAGGGCTCTTCTTGCAGATCTCAAGATTCGAGGAGAAGAGTTGAGTGACAATGTTCGTCGGGGGGTCGCTGGTTTAATTTGGGCTTGAAAAGTGCCTTATGCAATGTTGTGGGGGGGACTTCTAGTGTAGATCCTGTGATTTCGGGTGAATGACACGACGTCGAGGGCCTTTGTGTAGTAGTGTAAGCTCAGTGAGATGAAGTTGCAACGTACAGCCTTGACCCCCAATCTCCTTTGTGTGAAGGCGGTAGGAGGTGTTACGGTGGTCAGTGCAGTGCGGCTGTTGTTCTCGATCGACGGTTTGGCCCTATATAGTAATGCCTCAGGGTTGACGAAATTGGACACAAGCGCACAGTCACGGGGATAAGAAATGTATGGAGACTTGAGTACTGCATATCCGTGATGCTCCATCGATATCAAACCGGCAACGAAGTGGGCTGGGTATATTTCCAGGGGGAACTAGGAAGGAAGTTGATAGGTTAAGGCTATTCAACATGGCCGGTGGGGCTAGTCTCTCGCTTTCTAACATCACGCGACGGCCAAGTCAAGCCTTGGTGGGATGGGCGGCGGAGAGTAGAGAAGGCGCGCACCGAGCGCTGATTGCACGTGTAAACTAGAAGAATCGGCGTCAATAGAGCGAATTTCTAGATTGTAGAGATGTCACCGAAATGTCCGCAATCCTTGAGAGGAGGGCAGTGCCCGCGTTGGCCGATGCACCTGAACCCTTGCATTGAAGTGTATTGAAGGGAGGGTGTCGCTTTGCGAACAAACCTGGTGCGGAATAAGCACAGCCAGCCATAGTATACTAAGGGGCTATGTGTTTGTCTATGTTTGGCTCTTCCTGAGATCAATATGAGGCGCGCTTTATCTTTGGCTGGGCCATCTGTCTCTTGCCCCTTGCCACACGTCGTTATACAGGTCTGTCTTCCTCATCGTGCACGCCGGCGAGCTCATCTGATTTTGACATTGTGCTCATCGCAGCACCCTTTTCCCATATCGCCTAGTTCGACATGTGTGGAATCTTCGGCTACTGCAGCTACTTGAAGGAGAAGGTGGGTTCCATAATCTGGCATGTTGTCGTCTTCCTCGCTCGTGTATGCTACCAGTAAAACTGGTTCCCCCTCAGGGGTTGTCAATGTTGATGCCGATGGGTCTAAGCGCCCATATCACAACGAGCATAGATGGCTTACGACATCCGCCCTCCTCCCGCTTCATTTCTGACGCGATCCAACTTTGCAGCGTCGCCAAGAGGTCCTTGAGATCCTTTGTGCTGGTCTCGCTCGTCAAGAATATCGTGGATATGATTCCGCGGGTCTCGTTATCGACGGTGATGCCCCTGGATCAGTCGAGTACTTCAAGGAAGTCGGCAAGGTGGCCGGTCTCCGCAAGAAAATCGCTGCCTCCAGTTTCGATGTCGAGAAAACTAACATCGCGCAGGTCTCTATCGCGCATACACGATGGGCTACTCATGGCCCCCCCTCGGAGCGCAACTGCCACCCTGTCCGCTCTGATTCCAACTCGGAATTCATCGTCGTTCACAACGGTATCGTCACCAACAATGCTGAATTGAGACAAGTCTTGCAAAAACGCGGCTACAAATTCCAAACTGACACTGACACTGAAGCAGTCGCTATCTTGACCAAATACATCTTCGACTCCCAGGGCGGTGCCAAGCGTCTTACCTTTACCGAGCTGATCAAGGCCGTCCTTAAGGAGCTCGAGGGATCTTTTGCATTCGTTTTCAAGTCTTCCCACTTCCCAAACGAGGCTGTTACTGCCCGTCGCGGTTCCCCTCTTCTAGTTGGCGTCAAGACCGATAAGAAGTTGAAGGTTGATTTCGTCGATGTTGAGTTCGCTGGTCAGGACAGCAACGATAAGCTTCCTGAAACTCGTAGGTCTTGGTCTTTGCTCTCGTTGCAGTCTATTGATCATTCATCTTGCAGTGCAACCCACATCACCTGCTGGCCTTCTCGCCGTTCCTTCTGCAAATCCGAAGGTCCTTCGTACCCAATCCCGTGCGTTCATGTCAGAGGATGGTCTCCCTCAACCCATCGAATTCTTTATCGCCTCTGATGCTGCAGCCATCATCGAGCATACCAAGCGTGTTTTGTACCTCGAGGATGACGACATCGCACACATTGCTGATGGTGAATTGCATATTCACCGCCTCCGCCGCAAGGAGGAGGGTGATCAGACGCCAAGCCAGATCGCCACTACCCGCACTATCGAGACTCTCGAACTCGAGATTGCAGCCATCATGAAGGGCAAGTTCGACACTTTCATGCAAAAGGAAATTTACGAGCAGCCTGAGTCGGTTGTCAACACCATGCGTGGTCGTGTCAACTTTGACGAGAACAGGATCACCCTTGGTGGTTTGCGCGCCTATCTCCCTATCATGCGTCGCAGCAGACGCATTGTCTTCATTGCATGTGGTACTAGTTATCACTCGTGCCTGGCGACCCGTGCCATCTTCGAGGAGTTGACGGAGATTCCTGTGGGTGTTGAGCTGGCTAGCGACTTCTTGGATCGCAAGACACCTATCTTCCGTGACGACGTTTGCGTATTCCTGAGCCAGAGTGGAGAGACTGCTGACACTATCATGGCTCTACGTTACTGCTTGGAACGAGGCGCTCTTTGCGTCGGTGTCGTTAACACCGTCGGTTCAACTATCTCTCGCGAAACCCATTGCGGTGTTCACATCAATGCTGGGCCCGAAGTCGGTGTAGCATCTACCAAGGTAAGTCGCCCGCACATTGGACTGAGAGATCGCTTCCATAGCCCATCCTAGGCATACACCTCACAATATGTCGCTCTCATGATGATCGCGCTTCAACTTTCAGAGGATCGCATTTCCTTCACCGAGCGAAGGAACCAGATCATCAATGGGCTCCATGCATTACCTGGTCAGATTAAAAAGGTACTCGAGCTCGACGCCATCCTTCAAGAGCTTGCTACCGTAATCCACAAGAACAAGAGTTTGTTGATTATGGGTCGCGGATATCAGTAAGTAGCGAGCTCTGGTGTTATTAGTCTTCCTCAACTTGATTTCCAGGCACGCGACGTGTTTAGAAGGTGCTCTGAAAATCAAGGAAATCAGCTACCTGCACTCCGAAGGTATCCTCGCCGGTGAACTCAAGCATGGTCCCCTCGCCCTGGTCGATGAGAACATGCCTGTGATTATCATCATGACCCAAGACTCCTTATACCCGAAGGTCCAGTCCGCCTTTGCCCAGATCACGGCTCGTAAGGCTAAGCCGATCGTGCTCTGTAACGAGGGAGATCAGAAAATTCCGGAAAACGCTGCCACCATCCGTGTCCCCAAGACTGTTGACTGTCTTCAGGGTCTCTTGAATATTATTCCTTTACAAATCCTCAGCTATCACTTGGCTGTTAAGAACGGATGCGATGTTGACTTCCCCCGTAACTTGTAGGTGGATTTGACTGTCGTGCTCCATGGTTACTGATCCACTTTCGTTATAGGGCAAAGTCCGTCACTGTCGAGTGAAATACTCCATCTCAACTTTCACGCATTCCAGTCCACAATTCGCTTTACAACAGACTAGTGTACTATTGATCATCAACTCGGCCTCTGTAGATTGTTTAATGTCGGAACTAGTTACTTCCTTTTTCATACGGTTGAATCCTTTCGACTGGGAATCATGAAGTACTAGTTCTTTACCTCGATCCTCCCGAGGGCAAGTTTATGGCCATACTGAACCCAAATCGTTGTTGCCTCGTTCGCGCCTTCAGATCAATGATCAAGTATAGTGTTAAGGTACCAATCTCAACTGGAGAAACAAACACCACAACATATGTGGACATGCAAACTTTGATCAATATGACATGATCATTGGAATATCCTTCATGAGAGAAAATAAGGTCAAATTAGACCTCAAACATAACACTATCACTGTGAATAGTGAAGTTATACCTGCACTATCAATTGCAGATGAAACAGACTCTTGGATTTGATGACATCAATCCACAGATAAAAAACAAGAATGACTCACTAATGAGCAAGCAAGGAGGGAGGGAATGAACACCCCTCAGAAAAATCATTGCAATTACCTCATGGTAGAAGAAATAAAGGATGAAATGACACTTATCACCAACTGGGACTACCAGACACATGTCCACACATATTAATAGATACTAATGATTACATTGAATCAACTAAAGCCACCAAAGGACCCAGTCTAGGGATCAACAATTCTCTAATATTTTGAACCAACAGGTTCAAAAGTAAATGTTGAAGATCTTATAACTCAACCTACTAGAAAACAAAAACTAATGGGTACACCCATTAACCAGGATAAATACAGAATGTATCTTGATCCACAAATGCCAACTGAGTGGAATATCATGGTCTCAGACCTATGGCCAACTAATAGAGGAATACCTCAACTCACTTACTGGAATATACAGTGACCCACAAAACTGTTCCAATGTTTTGTACTTTTGACTTAAAGTAGGAATAGGTCAATGAATAAAATGGATAAATTTGTGAATATATTTATAGACATAGCCAAATATATCATATCTGACTCTGCCAAGTTGTGTTATGTAATACTTCCAAACAAGGCAATTATGAATTTTGTAAGCATTTTAAGTCATTGGAACAGTTTTGTCAATGATAATTTTTGATACTAATCCAAGCAATCACATGACTCCATTGATTGTGAATCAACAAGATCATGTGACCATGTGTCTTTGACATATAAATAGATGTGCTGACAGCCATGTCCCATCATTCTTAACCCCCCCACTTATCATGAAGCTATTATCTTCTACTCTAAAGCAAACCATCCTCTCTATGCTAAATTCTCATCATTCCTATACTAAAATTGAGGCAATTACTGGTGTTGGGCACAGAACCATATCCAGGCTAGCCTCTAAAATTTGTTCCAGCCTTACCAAATCACTTGGAGGATGTTCTTCAAAACTCTCTACCACTAATATCCAGCATACTATCCATCTTATCTCTGCTGGCAAGGCTGAAACTGCTGTAGATATAGCCAAATCTCTTGCTCCCATCATTGGGACATCAGTCTCTTCACAGACTGTGGCAAGGCATCTCAAACAGGCAGGAATGAAGGCTGTAGTCAAGCAAAAAAAGCCTTTACTCTCTGACAAGCATAGGAGGGCTAGGCTGGATTTTGCTCTGACACACCAGCATTGGACTGTGGGGACTGGAAGCTGGTTGTATGGTCTGATAAGACCAAAATTAATCATTTGGGGTCAGATGGGAGGAAGTGGGGATGGAAAAAGAAGGGAGAGGGGCTTAGTGAAAGATTGGTTAATGGAACTCTGAAGTATGGAGGAGGATCAGTGATGGTTTGCGGCTGTATGCTGTGGGATGGCCCAGGCTATGCAGTGAGGATTGATGGAAGGATGGATGCAGAGTTGTTTGTGCAAATTTTGGAGGAAGATCTGAAGAAGAGTCTCTGGTGGTACAAGCTTAAACCCTGGATATCATCTTTTAGCAAGATAATGATCCCAAATACAAGAGTACACTGGCCAAAGAATGGTTTCAAAAAAATCATTTTAGGCTCCTCACCTGGCCAGCACAGTCACCTGACCTCAATCCCATTGACCACTTATGGGATTATGTGAAGAGAAAGCTGGGAGAGTATGAATCTCCTCCCAAGAGTATGGAGGAGTTGTGGCAGAGGGTAGAGAAGGAGTAGGATGCTATTCTAGCTTCTGAGTGTCAGAAGTTAATTGAAAGTATGCTTAGAAGAGTAGCAGCTGTACTCAAAGCCAAGGGGGGCTACTCTAAGTACTGGAAATAGTAGGATAGCTTAGTATAATATGTCATTGACAAAACTGTTCCAATGACTTAAAATGCTTACAAAAATCATAATTGCCTTGTTTGGAAGTATTACATAACACAACTTGGCAGGGTCAGATATAACATATTTGGCCATGTTTATAAATATATTAACAGATTTATCCATTTTATTCATTGAGCTATTACTACTTTAAGTCAAAGGTACAAAACATTGGAACAGTTTTGTGGGTCACTGTACATAATATTGTTGAAGCAGGAGCATTAAGGGACTGCTGATGTGTTCTAACAGTGAAGGAATGAGTGTATTGTGCATAGGGATCAACTAGAAATAAAGAAAAGAAGCTGTGGACAGCTGTGAGAGACTGGAAGTCCCAAAGGCATCCACAGGTGCAAGTCCATGTCTAGATCACATGACTAGCTACCACAAGCATCCAGGCCTATCTACAAGTCCACAAACATAATAACAAACAAGTGGGACTGTATAGAGCACAACAAGCATAGTGTATACTGCTTAGCATAGGAGTGCACATAGCACATCCTAGCATGTCACAGGACACTCCTAGTACCCCCCCTTGATCTGACATGTCCTACTGCATCAGACAGATCATTGTAAACCTAGCAAGGGTACAGTGGACTCCACAATTGCCACTGGTGATATGCCAATTTCATATTCATGTATGGATTCTATATTCTGGAATGATTCTCTATATAGAATCATCAGCTATGTCATTAAGGAACTCTATAGAGGACTGATACTATATTTCATAGTAGCCAGTTCAACCCAATCCAGACTCCTTCCCAGGCACCAGAATGCTGATTATATAACATTTTTCTGAAGTTTAACCAAAGCTTCATAAGTTAACACATCCCAACAACTGTAAGGGGAACTCCAGGTCATTGCTCACAACCTGTAAGGGGACTTGCAGTGATGCTCCCCTTTATGCAAGGTACATCTAGAGGTCTGCAGTTTGGCATCTGGGCTCAGCCTCTCTGGCTGATGCCCAATGACTGAGCCTGGCCTTGGCCTTCGGCCACCCCTGTCCCCAAGCCCAATCTAGTGAATGATTGTATTAACCAATGTTGTTGTGTATTGCTTGCATGTATTATTTCTAGTAGTCTATGTAGTGTTGGACTATCTGGTCTGTGTGCATACCTCTATGTACTTAAATAGTGCAGGTGTTGATTGCAATCAGCACCTGAATATCAACTTGGTTCTAGTGCCTTAAGCTCCCCTAACAGAATATTCAGGTCTCTATGCAGACTTGCCCCCTCCTAGCTTTCTGCACCCCCCCTACCCTGCTAAAACAGCCCCACTGCTAGTATGCCCTGTCAAAAATCCTCAGGCAAGCAGAAAGTGCCTGCACCCACTCTACTGACAGCAGCCCCCATGTCTGTGGGACCCTCACATTCAGGTGAGGACACACAGGCCTTATTGGCCTGAATCAGTGAGCTTAACCACTTGATTGGTTTGCTCTTGGCTTGCCTCTGCACTATCAAGGATCATACCTCAACAGCTGCTGTCATGCCTTCTTCAGCTGTCATCCAGACAGCCACTACCCAGAAGGGCCACCAATGGATCTCTGCAGGTGTCCCACGCACTCCCACACATTCAGGCCCCACTTGCCCTGCAGTTAAAGGTACCTCTACCACCCTCCTGCTCTCAGCTCACTACCTGTGGGATGACCAGGCTGATCACTATCAGGCTACCCTTGGCATCACCAACAATATGGGTGGGCATGTGGTTGGTTGTGGTGGCCGTGGCCTTAAACAGGTTGCAGACATTAGCAGTGCTCACCTCCAGGTCTATTCAGTAGCCACAGATGGTGCCAATGAGTGCCATGTCTCTATTAGGGGGACTGAGCAGCAACTCGGTGATGTCCTTGTGGTGTTAGGTAAGCAGATTGCACATAAGCACATCCACTGTCCAAAGACATAGAAGGAGAAGACAATGTGTTATCAGAAGTCCCCTTAAACCCCCTTATCAGAAGCCTCACTGGAAGGAACTCTTATCAAAAGCACCCAAAGTATATAAATAGATAGAAGACCTGTCATCCTGAAACCATCAGAAGTACCATCAGAACAATCTATACTTAGATAGATAAGGATATGACTCACTTACCTGGGTCCAGATATATATAGTAGGAGCACAGCCACACATAGTAGTATATAAGGATACTGTACCATACCCTTGTATCCTTATCTTAGTGTTATAAAGTTCTTGCCTCCTATACCTCTTTGCCATAACAGGCTGGACTTATAGTACTCCATCATCTCCAAGTCATGCTCAGTAGGACAGGACCAAGTCTGTATAGACATCCTGTGTCAAACCCCGTGCTACTCAAGAGCGAACCCCTAACCTGGGTAACACAATGGTGGCTTCCAGCCCTGCCTCAGCAGCCCCCAGACCATCCACTCCTGTAGCAGTGTTGCACCACAAAATGATTTCATTTGTGAAATCACTAGCTAATAAAGTAACTAACTTTCCGTTACCAAATAATATCAGTATACAGTATGGCCATGGTCAGACACTGGGTGCAAGAGATTTAGAATACTATCTAAAATATGTGAAGGCAGACATCTCAGAAACAGAACAAGAACACCCAGACAAGTAAAAGTGATGTTAACTAACTTATTAGTGATAAGGCTATGGAAGAATGACTCTGGTATGAATGTACCTGAGCATTGTATCTGATACCATGTTAACTAAGATATTAGTTAAGATACTCATGACTGCACAAAAGACCCATTTCCTCACCTCTGCCTTAGAAAGCGGATGAGTCACAACACCTATGTCATCCGGATGGTACCTAGTCATAATAACAGGTCTGGGAGTGAATCTTGACAAAAGAATGTAGGGATTAGCTAATGCCCTGACAAGAATGTCCCCTTGGAACAGCTCTGATGGTATTGAAAGATAAAAGATCAGATGGGGGTATCCAAGAGGGTACTCAGGGATGGATGCTCCCTCATAAATGAGTGACAGAATGACTGGCATGACCTCCTTCCCCTGGTGGAGTTTCAGCACAACAACCACAATCATGCCTCCACCCAACACTCACCATTCATCTTAGACACTGGCTGAAACCTGAGGATGGGGTTTAAACCCTGCCAGCAACCATCTTAGCTGGAAACAGTCAACAAGTTCAAATCCTGGATGGAATCAGCATTGGAGGAGGCAAGATCAGCACTTGCAAAGTCTAAAGATGATATGGCAAGGTACTACAACCAACAGTGAACCCCAACTCCAGAGTTCAGGCCTGGAGACAGGGTTTTCCTAGATGCATCAGACATACAAACCACACAACCATCCAGGACACTCTCACATTGCTGGTTAGGACCCTATGCAATTGACAAACAGGTCAGCTCCAACACATACTGACTGAAGCTACCAAAATTCATGAGACACCTCTATCTGGTCTTCAATGTGGTAAAGCTCACACTTGCTCCCACAGACCCTATTCTCAGATGCCATCCCAAACTACTGCCAGCGCCCATCATCATTGAGGATGAAGAAGAGTGGTGTTATAGTGACACTGGTCTTCATGCTCAAAAGTGCAACTAGCATTGAGTGTATCATTAACTTCACCCAAGTCAACAATCACTCTAAGAGACTCTTTGCGAGCTCTCAAGGTATTCCTCACTAACTTAGAGATTAAGGTTTTCAGAGGATGACTCAAGAGTGCAAGCAAGTAAGTAAATCTCCACCAGATAACCAAGTAGAAACTTAAGAGTTTCTCTTGATTGACCAAAGGTCTTATATATTGTTCAAAGATACTATTAATACATGTTCCTATATCAAAGAAATATGAGAGAAGCCTAAGAAGTGTAAGAGAAGGATAAGAAGCATAAGAGAAGTTAGGAAGCATAAGATAAGTCAGAACTTCTCTTATGGACTATGTTTAACTATCTAAGAATAACTATCTAAACATAGTTATCTATTAATAGTTAATAGTATGAGAAAATATAACAAATTGAGAAAATATTATGTAACAGATCAAAATGAAGATGGTTACATAATAAAGAAACAAAACAAAGTAGAAAAGAAAAAGATATTCATAATGCTTTAGTATATTACAACTAAAGACTTTTGGCATAATAAGTCCAATTGTAAGTCAAAGTAAGGATGTATTATAACATTATCCCCTTTGTACACTTGATGCCTCATCAACTACTATCCGAACTATACCTCAAAATGTATTGTGAGGTTCTCCAATCATGTTAGATTTGGCATTGTCCCCAAAATTGACATCAACAAATTTGCGATTGAAATCCTCATAGTCATGGTCAAAACACCTGTTCACTCTGACTGACTGAGGGCTTGGCTTGTAATTGGGAATGCATCCTTGATAGTTACAATTGGTGGATGGACTAGTCAGGGGTCTGTGGTTGGGGTGTAAGCCCGTGAGAGACCAGGTATGTGCTGCACTTGCTCAGATGGGGAGAGAGGCTGTCAAGGAAAAGTGGGTCCAGTAATGATTGTACTGGACTGGGTGACCTGTACATGGGTGGTGTTGGACTCAGAAGTGGGAACCTTGTTAGAACTTGGTACCCTGGTTGCTTGTCCTTGAACCATCTTGATGTCTGCAATATCTCTTGCGGATAACATCCATCCAGGAGTTCCTTGATGAGGATTTTGGGTGCAAAATTTCTTGTAGTGACTGGGAGCTGTGGCATGACAGTAGTGGCATTTGTATTGTACACACTGTGTCTTGAGATGACCCAGTCTACCACATAAAGAACATGGGTTGTATCAGGTTCAATGAATCATTGATGATGTTATCAGAATTCCCCAATCAGAAACCTGTCCAGAAGGAACTCTTATCAGAAGCACCAAGTATATAAATAGATAGAAGAACTGTCACTCTGAAACAATCAGAAGTGCACATCAGAACAGTCTATAATTAGATAGATAGGACCTTGACTCAGTATGACTCACCTTACCTTGGTCCAGATATATATAGTAGGAGCATAGCCACACATAGTAGTATATAAGGATACTGTACTATACCTTGTATCCTTATCTTAGTGTTATACAGTTCTTGCCTCCTATACCTCTTTGCCCATAAACCGGCTGGGCTTATAGTGCTCCATTGTCTCCAAGTCACACCTAGTAGGACAAGACCAAGTCTGTATAGACATCTTGCCTCGAATGCCATACTACTCAAGAGCAAACCCTTAACCTGGGTAATAAAACACTAAGATACTCTGCTGCTTATCTCTTGCTTGCCCTCTACTCTGCTGATGTACTGAACATGTAGAGGTACTCTGTTGACTCTTCCAATGTACTGAACATGTTGAGGTACTCTGCGTTGTGGAATACAATGTTGTTGCCAATTGCGATGTTCTCTGTAGCTGTTGCTACATTCCTATCCTCCATCCTGCCTCTGCCAGCAGACCTGGCTCACCTATTGCTAGTGGCCTTCATCACCATAGCCATACTCTCAGCACACCACATCCTTATGGTCAAACTCAAACTCATACATTGCTACTGCAACTGCTGTCGCATCAGATCTTGGAACTTGTACCTCAGTATACAAGTCATCCTCACCCAATTCTTCATACTTCTAGTGGTAATTGATTGCTAGACAACTGCCACCACACCACCAAAGAAATTCTCAGCCTGAGAATCCCCATCATCCCCTCCTCCCAAATCAAGAAACAGAATCTCAGGACCAGGTATACAAAACCCAGACCCCAGAAGAAATCCCACACCATAACCCACTCAAACACCATCACCATTCTATCCTCTATCCCCATTTGATTCACCAACTCCACATGCATCATCATCCACCCAAATTGTCACAAGAACCCCAACATCATCAAGTGTTTCAGCTGCATTAGCTGAAAGACAAAGACAATGTGAAGAACAAGAAAAGCGCGATATCATTGCAAACCAACTCACTGCCCAAGAACTCAATAGACTCCAACATGCAGTACAACAACCAAGAGAACTCACAGGTTCTGAAGAAAACCTCCTTGCAAGACACAAAGCTTTCATTGAATTCAACAAAGGAAAAATCCCAGATGATGACTTAGATGTCTATATCACAGATGACAACCAATCAGATCCCAATCCACAACCACCTGCATTACCTGCACCAACACAACCCTTAGCCCTACTGGCACCACCCATACAACCACCAACACCACCACCACCAACCCCAGGACAAATACAAATGGCTGCACAAACTCTGAAGGAACTAGGCCTCCTCAAACCCATTGCCTTCAATGGAAATAGAAGACTATTCAAAGATTGGATCTTCCAATGCAAAGTCTATGTACTCACCAATCAAACCACCTACAACACCAATCTTGCCAGGACCATATTTGTCCTCTCAACAATGCAATCAGGAGATGCCCAAGCCTGGGCCAGACAATACCTCCATGAGAGGAATGCCCAAACCCAAGCAGGACAACCCATAGTCATGGAATCATGGGACAACTTCACTGCCCAGCTTAGAGCTGACTTCACCCTGGCAGATGAACATGCATATGCACACACTAGACTTCAAACCCTGCACCAAGCAGGCAAACTGATGACTGAATTCAATGCTCAATTCAAAGAACTTGTCCATCAATCTGGACTCAATGAAGATTGCACATTGATTGATCTCTATCATAAAGCAATTGATTGCCATATTGCAATGAAGATCGATGAATTGGAGAACCCCCCGACAACCATCACTGCTTGGTATACCCAAGCCAACAAACTTGATGATAACTTCTGCAGAATCAATGCCCTTTATGGTACCCCCAGAAACACATTCCCTCAGAGGAACCAATACCAGCCCAACTGTGGACCAAACTGTCCAAACAACAATGTGCCCTACGCACAATTCTATCAGAGGAGTAACTGTTATGAACAGTCCAGACTGAGAGGAACAAGAACAATTATTCAACTTTACAAGATGGGTACAGGAAACCACAGACCAGTTGCGAGCACAGGAATATGAAGATGAAGAAGGGGAATATTACAATGCCATGCAGGACTTGGCAAGAGAAGCAGGAATGGAGATAACTCTGGAGGATATTCTGGAATACCCTGAGGATGAGGAAGATAGCCATGGATCAACCAATCCAACCTCCGATACAGATGGAAGCACTGAGAGAATGAAGAGTGAGAATGGAAGAGAACCCATGGAGATAGAATCGGGAGAAGAGGATTATGAGTCAGAGGACAGCAATGGAACATCACACAGCAGTGGAATGGAGAATGAGGACACTGACTCATTGTAAGATATAAATAACAGTAGGATACCATCAGCTAGGATGCACATCATGGTTGAGACTGCACAGGACAAGTAGAACAGCCCAATAACCTATAACGAGTATATAGTATCTCATAGGTATATAAGGCCTGTACAAGTAGAGATTAAAGCCTCAAGCTTTAATCTTGTTAACAGCAGTTGTTAACCCTCTCTGCCTTAACTTGGTGTGTTCCCTCATTATATCATTGAGCGCAATCCACTAAGCTCTGCAAGGCCAACTGTCTTGGACACCTTGTAGAGTGATTGAAGGCTGTCTCCAGTTATCCTTGGATACAGAAGGAGCATGGATCATAACAGTAATGCTCCATGTTTCACCCCACGAGACCCACATGCCATGGAAATAGACCATGCTGCAATAGAAGAAGGATTTGAAGATCCTTATCCTGAAATCCCTCAACTGGAATATACCAAAGAAGACTCTGCACAACAACCATTGGAATTAGATGCCATTGTCACTGGACAACAAATAAAATCATATCAGAATCAAGAATGCTTCTGATGCAGAGCTAAAGACCATTGGGTCAGTAAATGCCCACAACCACCACCAGCCAGACACTTCCCAGGAATGCACACCAACCCTCCTCACCCTGCAAGAAACCCTAACCATCCCTTCCTTGGACAACAAAACACATGTCCCAGATTCCCAAACCGGAATGCCCAATGATCACTGTAATGCAAGTACTCCCTTGCCATTGCAGAAGTTGCATCCCAGATGCACCAAATGGTTGATGAACTTGATCCCAAGTTACAACAAGAACTCCACTCCGCGCTAGCCAAAGATCCAGAGATGCATCCATTCCAGGATTTTTAAAAGGGAATGCTGTCGATTGATGTGCCCCTGCACATTCCAGAACTCAGAAGGACATTTCATACTCTCACTCCCAGAAGGACATTTTCTTGATAAACTCTGTACAATTACAACTATCCCCAAATAAACGATCCCGTTTCTTACCCATCGAGATTTGGAGTGAACAGATATCAAAACCTGTGGCCATCACCGCCCTGATAGACTCAGGAGCCCAAGGAAATTTCATATCCCACAAAGTCGTTGAATGACATGGTTATCAAACCAAATGGCTGGACCAACCAATTCCTCTCAGTAACGTTGACGGAACTGACAATCAACATGGCAAAATCCATGAATATATCAAAATCAGAACCATCATTGATGGAAGAGATTGCATGCTAGAAGTGTATGTCACAAACACTGGTGAGAAGGATCTCATCATCAGATTTCCCTGGTTGGAACAATACAATCCCGACATCAACTGGAAGACCAAGACATTCTCTTGGAAACCCCAAATCGACCACAAAGACTTCTCCATCACCATGGACATAATGGCTGGGAAAACCTCTCAACCTGAGGAAAACCCCGAAGAATACATCAACCTGTCAAATGTTGACCTTGACACCTTCTCTTTAGAAAGAGAAATGAATCCAATGCTTCTAACCCCATTAGAAGTAAATGCCAAAACGACACATGCCACAATGCTCCACAATGAGCAACACAACCCAACAAAATCAGCAAACCAAAAAGGAAAACAACCAGAATCAAACAAGGAACCACCCAAGATCCCTCGGAGATTTGCCCAATGGGCTAAAATATTCAACAAGAAAGCATCTGAACAATTCCCACCATCAAGAACATTTGATCACAAAATTGAACTAAAACTGACATTTAAAGCAAAATCGATGAAACCTTATCAAGTGGCACCTGCTGAAAAAAAAGCACTAAAAGAATTTATAGATGAAAACCTTCAAAAAGGGTACATCTACCCCTCAAAATCCCCTATGGCATCACCCTTCTTCTTTATTGCCAAGAAAGGAGGAGACCTCTGACCCTGCCAAGACTATTGTTATCTAAATGATCACAGAATCAAAAACGCCTACCCAATCCCCATGATTTCCTCTATCATGGATAAACTCAAAGGAGCTAAGTATTTCACTAAGCTCAATGTTTGCCTAGGATACAATAACGTCAGAATCAAAGATGGCGATCAATGGAAAGCAGCGTTCAAGACTCCTATGGGTCTTTTCAAACCAACTGTGATATTTTTCGGACTTTGCAACAGTCCTGCAACATTCCAACATATGATGGACACACTATTCTCCAAAATAATGGAGAAAGGAGGAATCATCATCTATATGGATGATATCCTAATCTATGGTAAAACCCAGGAAGAAACCAACTGACTTATGGAAAAAGTACTGCAAATCCTGCAGGAAAATGACCTATACCTCAAAATGGAGAAATGCAAGTTCAACCTCCTATCAAAATCAAACAAATTTGAATGGAAAGAAGAACAACAAAAGGCATTCGAAATGCCCAAGAATGAATTCTTAAAGGAACCGGTACTCCTCATGCCCGACTCCACAAAATCATTTGAAATAGAAGCTGATGCTTCCAAATTTGCATCAGGAGCTGTCTTGTACCAACATGACATCAACAGAATACAGAAACCCATATCATTCTATTCAAAAACATTTGGACCAGCAGAACGCAATTACAATATCTACAACAGGGAACTCCTTGCTATTATCTGAGCCCTCAAAGAATGGTGCCACTACCTCCTTGGTAGCCCCCATACTGTCTGTATCAGAACAGATCATCAAAACCTCACATACTGGTGTAAACCCCAGAAAATCAACTGCCAACAAGCACAATGGGTCCAGACCCTCACCAACTACAACTTTAAATTGGAACACATCCTAGGATCAAAGATCCCTGCACCAGATGCTCTATCAAGACACCCAGACCACATCCCTGATGAGGATAATGACAACGAAGACGTCACCATGCTCCCAAACAACCCTCTTTGTCGCTGCAGCTGACATAAATGATCAAAACTTGATCACGGTACTCCCAGAACATCTGTTTATTGCCACCATCAATATGGAACTCCAAGAAA
This sequence comes from Lepiota brunneoincarnata, assembly GCA_023014365.1. NCBI lineage: Eukaryota > Fungi > Basidiomycota > Agaricomycetes > Agaricales > Agaricaceae > Lepiota > Lepiota brunneoincarnata. The sequence continues at coordinate 573,605 of JAEBUN010000016.1, forward strand.
GAATCATGGAATCACCCAAATACGACACTAGAACTACCAAAGCATTCAAACTCCTGAAGGAAATCCACCCTAACGCCACCAATAAAGACTTTGGAATAGTTCCAATCTCAAATGGTCCACTCCTCACGTTTCAAGAATGTGTCATCATTCCAGAAGACCTTCAACTCAGATGCAATGTCATATCTATGCCAACTCAGAGTCTAATCATTTAAACTTCAGCTTCTCAACCCCACATGTGCTCCATACAAGAGCCCTCTGCCCTCCAACTCAGCCCCGACCTGCTCCGACCACAATCCATTGCCCTGATCATGTGACCACCTCCACATGTACCATGGTCACCTGACCATCAGTGTCTCTAGTTCCCAGTCTCCATTTCCCATCCGTAGTCAAGATACATTATCAGTCTCCATACCTGTACCGGTTTCCATTCCATTCATAATCCATTTGTAATCCATTTGTAACTAGATCGGTCTCCGCTTTGCTCCACATGTAGTCAGTACGAGTCATAGTTTATAAGGCCGGTAGTATATATACCATAGGTATTTGGCTTGTACTCTTCAGTCTGATAATCAAATTGAGCAGTGGACCAGCTCCCTGTTCCATATCCTCTCCTCTCTTCTGCCTCACTCCACTTCAGCTCTGACTTCCTGAAATACAGACTGCGGGAGGGCACAGCACATAAGCTGAGGCTGCAAGTCCAACCCCCCACCCAAAGTACTCTGCCTCAGTTCTGAAGTCTACATACTGACTTTGCCCTGTCCCCCAGTTACCTTATATCAAGGATACCATCCTGACCCTCCGCTTTGGTCCCAACCCACACTGGCTCTAACATGCGATGTCATTGCAAGATACTATGACCCCCCTACATGTGGCCACCCTGGAGAACAAGAAACATACTACCTCACCAAGAAAGAAGTATATTGGCCAGGAATGTCAACATTCATAAAGAACTATGTCAAAGGCTGTCCAGAATGTCAGCAACACAAAATCATACACAGACTGGATCGTGCACCAACTCAACCGATTCTACCATCATCTTCCAAATGCCCATTTGCTCAGATCTCATGGGATCTTATCACTGGTCTACCACCTAGCACCAGTCATAATGCAATATTGTCCATGGTGGACCATGGCCTTACAAAGGGGGTAATTTTCATCCCAACCTCAGATCGATCAAACACTGACGACATTGGATGACTATTAATAGAAAAAGTCTTCACCAGGTTTGGATTACCCGACAAGATCATATCAGATTGAGACCCCAGTTTTGCCACCAACTCCCTCTGAGAGCTAGCTAAATGCTTAAACATCCAACAAGCATTCTTAACAGCATACCACCCCCAGACAGATGGTTCCACTAAACAATACAACCAGGAAATCAAAACCTACCTTGCCATATACTGCACCAGGAACCCCCTTGACTGGTCAGAAACCCTCCCTATCACCGAGTTTGCACACAACTCCAAAATACATGCCTCAAGGCAGAAATCCCCATTTGAACTAATCATGGGATATAACCCTCCACCAATACCCATGGTAATGGAAACATCAAACTTTCCATCAGTAGACAAATGCATCAGACTCCTGGATGATGCCAGGAAAGAAGCACATGCAGCACATCAACTCTCCACCGATATTATGAAACAAAGAACCAGAAGAACTGTCAAACCCCTTGAAACATGTCAAAAAGTATGGCTAGAAGCCAAAAACCTCAAACTCCCCTTCATCTCCAACAAAATATCCCCAAAATGACTAGGACCCTTCCTTATCTCAGAAGTCTTATCACCACTAACATACAAATTAAAACTCCCAATCAAATGGAAGATACACCTGGTATTCCACCAAAATCCTCTAACCCCATATACCAAAACAGAAGCATATGGATCTCATCTGACTCCACCACCACCAGACATCATCAACGAAGAAGAAGAATACGAAATACAAGCTATTCTTAATCACTGCCAATATCACGGAAAACTTCAATACTATGTCAAATGGAAAGGATACTCCCACATGGAGAAAGAGTGGATCACCGATGAAACACTCCACGCAAATGCTGAAGAATACCTAACTGAGTATAAAGAAGCTCATGGAATTCCCCAGAAAGATCAGGAACCCACCAGAACCTACCAAAGACAACTTTGTTCTCACATCAAACGCACTTAAAATGATGCCCATGAACCTTGACCTCAATCGCCCTCAAACCACTCCCCCTTACTCTACAACACCCTCCCCAACTTCCTCATCATCCTCTATCATCATCATTAATAATGCAAGTGTTAAACATACAACACTTCAAACAACTCCCATTCTGGCCCCATCTCCCAACACCCCCTCACACCTTCACCGCCACTTATGCCTCCCTCAGAGATAAGACCCCTGACCCTAATGCCACCCTAGAACCAACAATTGCCCCAGCCACCTCCCTTAGATACCATACAGCTGGAGTACAACCACATGGACCAGATCACCCTTCTGACAGAGATCTGTGCAAGGCTGCCACTGACAGAGCCTTTATGAATAACCCCCACAGAGGATAGAATTGAAAGTTTCCACTTCAGATGACTCCTATACAACATATTCTATCCAGGACAACCCCCATCCCCAGAAACCACTGCAGTACTTGATCTCCACAGAACCCCTACCCCTACCTTTTCACCCGTCATTCCCCCTCAACCAGACTCCACTGACCAACCCCAAGTTGACTACTACAAACCAAATTATCTAGCCAAATACCCAGAAGAAGGAAACTAATGAGTTGTAATGTAAAACAACTCTAGAAAAGGACCTAATGTTATCAGAAGTCTCATCAGGAGGACAGTTATTTTTAGTTTACATTCCCATGTCACTATGAAACCATCAGTAGTGTACATCAGAAGGACTATTCTTAGTTTATGTCTCACATTCCTTATCTCTGACTCACAGTTACTCTGGTCTGGACTATTATAGTAGGAGTATAGCCACACTTAGAAGTATATAAGGATATAGTACATTACCTTGTATCCTTATCTTAGTGTTATACAGTTCTTGCCTCCTATAACTCTTTGCCTCTAAACCGGCTGGACTATAGTGCTCTGTCATCTCCAAGTCACGCTTAGTAGGACAGGACCAAGTCTGTATAGACATCCTGTGTCGAAACCCATGCTACTCAAGAGCAAACCCCTAACCCGGGTAACACACTAAGCTTGATGTCCACCTAGTGTTACCCAGGCTAGGGGTTTGCTCTTGAGTAGCATGGCATTCAAGGCAAGATGTCTATACAGACTTAGTCTTGTCCTACTAGGCATGACTTGGAGACGACAGAGCACTATAAGTCCAGCCAGTTTAAGGGCAAAGAGGTATAGGAGGCAAGAACTGTATAATACTAAGATAAGGATACAAGGTAGTGTACTGTATCCTTATATACTTCTAAGTGTGGCTATACTCCCACTATAATGGTCTGGACCAGAGTAACTGTGAGTCAGAGATAAGGAATGTGAGACATAAACTAAGAATAGTCCTTCTGATGTACACTACTGATGGTTTCATAGTGACATGGGAATGTAAACTAAAAATAACTGTCCTTCTGATAAGACTTCTGATAACATTAGGTCCGTTTCTAGCGTTGTTTTCCATTACAACTTGTTAGTTTCCTTCTTCTGGGTATTTGGCTAGGTAATTTGGTTCATAGTAGTCTACTTGAGGTTGGTCAGTGGAGTCTGGTTGAGGGGGAATGATGGGGGAAAAGGTAGGGGTAGGAGTTCTGTAGAGATTGAGTACTGCAGTGGTTTCTGGGGATGGGAGTTGTCCTGGATAGAATATGTTGTATAGGAGTCATCTGAAGTGGGGACTTTCAATTCTATCCTCTGTGGGGGCAATTTGGTTTTCTTCAGAAAAAACCACATGGTTCTCCTGTGATATTGGACTTGGCAACCTCATCATAACATTCCTCATAGTAGTCGTCATTAGTGAGGTCGATGTATTGATTGTGAGTGGAGGGAGTCATCATGGGACAGGCTGCTGGAGTTTGGGAGTAGGGGGTGTGTCAAGTCTTTTGATTAGGGCATTTGGTCCATTTATGGTGCGGTTGGAAGACAGCACAATGGGGGCATCCATACTTGATGCAGTCATAAGAGTAGTGCCCTAGGGCATATTGCTTGCACCTGAGACAGGCAAATTGGGGGCAATCCATGGCCCAGTGTCTGATATGTCTGCATTGGATGCAGACTGATCTGTTGGTGGTTCAGGGGTTGGTTTGTGCATGAATGGGATTGGGGGAGTTCCAAACCAGGATGTGGTTATTGGTGATGGTGTGGGTGGTGTTCCTAGTGGGGGTGAGATGTCTGAAAGGGTTTCTGAGATTGGCAGGCTTCTTTCCCTTATTGGGAGTGGGGGTGGTGATAGTGGTAGGGGTTGTCACAGCAATGGTGGTGATGGTTGTGGTGGAGGGCTGCAAGGTATGTATCTCATCTCGCTTGGGTAAGTTCTTCAACACCTTGGACATGAGGCTTGATCTTGAGCAGAGAAGTTGCTCAAGTGATTCTGCCCAGGTGCATTGCATATTGTATGCAGCAGTGAGAGCCTTAGTCTGTTGTACATGGTGGGTGTAGTCCAACCAGAGTTGTTGGTCATATTCTGAAATTGGAGAGTGTTCCAATTTATCCATAATGTTTCGGCTGGTTGCAGCCTCATGCAAATCTCCATCAGAAGGGTGATTTGGTCCATGTGGTTGTACTCCAGCTGTATGGAATCTAAGGGAGGCAGCTGGGGTGATTGTTGGTTCTGGGGTGGCATTGGGGTCAGGAGTCTTGTCTCTATCAGTGGTGTAGGCTGTGGCAAAGGTGTGAGAGGAGGTGTAGGGAGATGGGGCCAGAATGGGAGTTGTCTGAAGTGTTGTATGTTTGACCTTCTGGTCATTGATGATGATTATGGAGGAGGATGATGAGGATGGAGAGGGTGTGGTGGAGTAAGGGGGAGTGGTTTGGGGGTGAGTGAGGTTGAGGTTCATGGGCATCTTTTAAGTACATTTGGTGTGAGAATGAAGTTGTCTTTGGTAGGTTCTGGTGGGTTCCTGATCTTCCTGGGGAATTCCATGAGTTTCTTTATACTTGGTTAGGTATTCTTCAGTGTTTGCGCAGAGTGTTTCATCAGTGATCCATTTGTTCTCTGTGTGGGAGTATCCTTTCCATTTGACATAATATTGGAGTTTTCTGCAATGTCAGCAGTGATCAAGAATAGCTTCTATTTCATATTCTTCTTCTTGATTGATGATGTCTGGTGGTGGTGGAGTTGGATGAGATCCGTATGCTTCTGTTTCAGTATATGGGGTTAGAAGATTTCGGTGGAATACCAGATGTATCTTCCATTTGATTGGAAGTTTTAATTTGTATGTCAGTGGTGATAGGACTTCTGAGATAAGGAAAGGTCCTAGTCGTTTTGGGGATATTTGTTGGAGATGAAAGAGAGTTTGAGGTTTTTGGCTTCTAGCCATACTTTTTGATGTGTTTCAAGGGGTTTGACAGTTCTTCTGGTTCTTTGTTTCATAATGTTGGCAGAGAGTTGGTATGCTGCTTGTGCTTCTTTTCTGGCATTATCAAGGAGTCTGATGCATTTGTCTACTGATGGAAAGTTTGATGTTTCCATTACCGTGGGTATCGGTGGAGGGTTATATCCCATGATTAGTTTGGGGATTTCTGCCTTGAGGCATGTATTTTGGAGTTGTGTGCAAATTCGGCAATAGGGAGGGTTTCTGACCAGTCAAGGGGGTTCCTGGTGCAGTATATGGTGAGATAGGTCTTGATTTCTTAGTTGTATCGTTCAGTAGAACCATTTGTCTGGGGATGGTATGCAGTTGAGAATGCTTGTTGGATGTTTAGTCATTTGGCTAGCTCTCAGAGGGAATTGGCAGTGAATCTGGGGTCTCAATCTGATATGATCTTGTTGGGTAATCTGAATCTAGTGAAGACTTTTTCTATTAATAGTTGTCTGATGTTGTCAGCATTTGATCAATCTGAAGTTGGGATGAAAATTACCCCCTTCATAAGGCCATGGTCCACCACAGACAATATTGCATTATGACTGGTGCTAGGCAGTAGACTGGTGATAAGATCCCATGAGATTTGAGCAAATGGGTGTCTGGAAGATGATGGTGGAATTGGGTGAGTCAGGGCACAATCCAGTCTGTGTATGATTTTGTGTTGCTGACATTCGGGACAGCATTTGACATAATTCTTTATGAACATTGACATTCCTGGCCAATATACTTCTTTCTTGGCAAGGCAATATGTTTCCTGTTCTCCAGGGTGGCCACGTGTAGGGTGGTCATGGTATCTTGCGATGACATTGTGTCTGAGTTGGAGGTCTTCTGGAATGATGACACGTTCTTGGAAAGTGAGGAGTGGACCATTTGAGGTTGGGACTGTTCCAAAGTCTTTATTGGTGGCATTAGGGTGGGTTTCCTTTAGGAATTTGAACGCTTCAGTGGTTCTTGTGTCATATTTGGGTGATTCCGTGATTCTTTCTTGTAGTTCCATATTGACAGTGGCAATAAAGAGGTGTTCTGGGAGTACTGTGATCAGGTTTTGATCTTCTATGTTGACTGCAGTGACAAAGAGGTTGTTTGTAAGCATGGTGATGTCTTCATTATCGTTATTGTTACCCAGGTTAGGGGTTCGCTCTTGAGTAGCACGGAGTTCGACACAGGATGTCTATACAGACTTGATCCTGTCCTACTAAACATGACTTGGAGATGGCAGAGCACTATAAGTCCAGCCGGTTATGGCAAAGAGGTATAGGAGGCAAGAACTGTATAACACTAAGATAAGGATACAAGGTATTGTACTGTATCCTTATATACTTCTAAGCGTGGCTATACTCCTACTATAATAGTCTGGACCAAGGTAACTATGAGTCAGAGATAAGAGACATGAGGCATGTGGTAAGAATCATCCTTCTGATGTACACTACTGATAGTTTCATAGTGACATGGGAAATGTAGCTAAAAATAACTGTCCTTCTGATGGAATTCTGATAACATTAGGTCCGTTTCTAGAGTTGTTTTCCATACAACTCATTAATTTCCTTCTTCCGGGTATTCGGCTAAGTAGTGTGGTTCGTAATATTTGATCTGAGTTTGGTCGGTGGAGTCTGGTCTGGGGGGAATGACTGGAGAGAAGGTGGGAGTGGGAGTTCTGTGAAGATCGAGTATAGTGGCGGTTTCTGGGGATGGGGGTTGTCCTGGATAGAAGATGTCGTATAGTAGGCATCTGAAATGGGGACTCTCTATTCTTTCTTCTGGTGGGGTGGTTGGGTTTTCTTCAGAAGGAACCGCATGGTTCTCCTGTAATGTTTGATTTGGCCACGTCGTCGTAGCATTCCTCATAGTAGTCATCGTGAGTGAGGTCGATGTATCTATGATGAGTTGTGGGAGTGGTCGAGGGATGGGTTGTCGGATTTCTGGAGTAGGGGGCATGTTGAGTCTTTTGACTTGGGCATTCGGTCCATTTATGGCACGGTTGGAAAACAGCGCAATGGGGGCATCTATACTTGATGCAATCATATGAGTAATGCCCTGGGGCATATTGCTTGCATCCAAGGCAAGCAAATTGGGGGCAATCCATGGCCCAGTGTCCTGTGTGCCTGCATTGGATACAGACTGATCTGTCGGTGGTTCGGGGGTTGGTTCGTGAGTGAACGGGATTGGGGGAGTTCCGAACCAGAACATTGTTACTGGCGATGGTGTGGGTGGCGTCCTTGGTGGGGGTGAGAAGTCTGAAGGGATTTCTGATACTGGTGGGCTTTCTTCCCTTATTGGGGATGGTGGTGATGATTGCAGCAGTGGTCGTCATGGTAGTGGTGGGGATGGTTGCGGTGGGGGGCTGCGAGGTATGTACCTCATCTCGTTTGGGTAGGTTCTTCGACACCTCAGACATGAGGCTCGATCTTGAGCAGAGAAGTTGCTCAAGTGATTCTGCCCAGGCACATTGCGTATTGTACGCAGTAGCGAGAGCCTTAGTCTGTTGTACGTGGTGGGTATAATCGTACCAGAGTTGTCGGTCGTATTCTGAAATTGAAGTGTGTTCCAATTTAGTCGTAAAGGCTCCGTCGGTGGCAGCCTCGTGCAGATCTCTGTCAGAAGGGTGATCTGGTCCATATGATCGTACTCCAGCTGTATGGTATCTAAGGGAGGCGGCTGGGGCAGCTGTTGGTTCTGGGGTGTCGTTGGGGTCGGGGGTCTCGTCCCTGAGGGAGGGGTATGTTGCAGTGAAGGTGTGAGAAGGGGTGTAGGGAGACGGGGCCGGAACGGGAGTTGTCTGAATGTCATATCCATGCCAACTCAGAGTCTAATCACTTAAACTTCGGCTTCTCGATTCCACATGTGCTCCACACAACAACCCTCTGCCCTCTGACTCGGCCCCGACTTGCTCCGACCGCAACCCACTGCCCCGATCACGAGACCACCTCCACACGTGCCGTGGTCACCTGACCCTCGGTGTCTCTAGTTCCAGTCTCCATTTCCCGTCCGTAGTCACGATACGTTATCGGTCTCCATACCTGTACCGGTTTCCATTCCATTCGTAATCTGTTCGTAATCCGTTGTAACTATATCGGCCTCCGCTTCGCTCCGCACGTAATCAGTACAAGTCATAGTTCGTAAGGCCAGTAGTATATATACTGTAGGTACTTGGCTTGTACTCCTCAGTCTGATAATCGATTCGAGCAGCGGACCAGCTCCCTGTTCTCTATCCTTTCCTCTCTTCTGCCTCGCTCCGCTTCGGCCCCGACTTCCTGAAATACGGACTAGGACAGTAGGAAGGCACAGCACATACGCTGAGGCCACAAGTCCAACCCCCCACCCGACGTACTCCGCCTCGGTCCCGAAGTCTACGTACTGACTTCGCCCTGTCCCCCAGTTACCTTATATCAAGGTTACCACCCCGACCCTCCGCCTCGGTCCCGACCCGCACCGGCTCTAACACTGAAGTGTAGTATGTTCGATGCTTGCATTGTTTATGATGACGACGGAAGATGATGAGGAAGTTGGCGAGGGTGTTGTTGAAAAAGGGGGAGTAGTTTGGGGGTGAGCGAGGTCAAGGTTCATGGGCATCTTTAAGTAGGTTTGGTGTGGGAGCAAAGTTGTCTTTGGTTGGTTCTGGTGGGTTCCTGTTCTTTCTGGAGAATTCCATAAGCTTCTTTATACTCGGTTAAGTATTCTTCGGCGTTTGTGTGGAGTGTTTCATTGGTGATCCATTCATTCTCCATGTGGGAGTATCCTTTCCATTTGACGTAGTATTGGAGTTTTCCGCGGTGTTGGTGGTGATTTAGAATGGCTTCTATTTTGTATTCTTCTTCTTCATTGATGATGTCTGGTGGTGGTGGAGTTGGATGAGATCCGTATGCTTCTGTTTCAGTATATGGGGTTAGAAGGTTTCTGTGGAATACCAGGTGTATTTTCCATTTGATCAGAAGTTTTAGTTTGTAGGTGAGTGGCGATAAGACTTCTGAGATAAGGAAAGGTCCTAGTCATTTTGGGGATATTTTGTTGGAAATGAAGGGGAGTTTGAGGTTTTTGGCTTCTAGCCATACTTTTTGACGTGTTTCAAGGGGTTTGACAGTTCTTCTGGTTCTTTGTTTCATAATATTGGCGGAGAGTTGATGTGCCGCGTGTGCTTCTTTTCTGGCGTCATCAAGGAGTCTGATGCGTTTGTCTACTGATGGAAAGTTCGATGTTTCCATTACCGTGGGTATCGGTGGAGGGTTGTATCCCATAATTAGTTCAAATGGGGATTTCTGCCTTGAGGCATGTATTTTGGAGTTGTGTGCGAACTCGGCGATAGGGAGGGTTTCTGACCAGTCAAGAGGGTTTCTGGTGCAGTATATGGCAAGGTAGGTTTCGATTTCCTGATTGTATTGTTCAGTGGAACCATCTGTCTGGGGATGGTATGCAGTTGAGAATGCCTGTTGGATGTTTAGACGTTTGGCTAGTTGTCGGAGGGAGTTGGCGGCGAATCTGGGGTCTCAATCTGATATGATTTTGTCGGGTAATCCGAATCTGGTGAAGACCTTTTCTATTAATAATCGTCCGATGTCATCGGCATTTGATCGATCTGATGTTGGGATGAAAATTACCCCCTTTGTAAGGCCGTGGTCCACCATGGACAATATCGCGTTATGGCCGGCCCTAGGCGGCAGACTGGTGATAAGATCCCATGAGATCTGGGCAAATGGGCGTTTGGAGGATGATGGTGGGATCAGTTGAGTTGGTGTGCGATCCGGTTTGCATATGATTTTGTGTTGCTGACACTCTGGACAGCCTTTGACATAGTTCTTTATGAATGTTGACATTCCTGGCCAATATACTTCTTTCTTGGCAAGGCGGTATGTTTCCTGTTCTCCAGGGTGGCCACGTGTAGGGTGGTCGTGGTATCTTGCAATGACATTGCATCTGAGTTGGAGGTCTTCTGGAATAATGACATGTTCCTGGAATGTGAGGAGTGGACCATTCGAGGTCAGAACTGTTCCAAAGTCTTTATCGGTGGTGTTCAGGTGGACTTCTTTCAGGAGTTTGAACGCTTTGGTGGTTCTAGCGTCGTATTTGGGTGATTCCGTGATTCTTTCTTGGAGTTCCATATCGATGGTGGCGATAAAGAGGTGTTCTGGGAGTATTGTGATCAGGTTTTGATCTTCTATGTCAGTGGTGGTGATAAAGAGGTTATTTGGAAGCATGGTGATATCTTCATTATCTTTATCCTCATCAGGGATGTGGTCTGGACGTCTTGAGAGAGCGTCTGGTGCAGGGATCTTTGATCCTGGGACGTGTTCTAATTTGAAGTTGTAGTCAGCGAGGGTCTGTACCCATCGTGCTTGTCGGTGGTTAATTTTCTGAGGTTTGCGCCAGAATGTAAGGTTTTGGTGGTCCGTTCTGATATGGACGATGTGAGGGTTGCCAAGGAGGTAGTGGCGCCATTCTTCGAGGGCTTGGATAATAGCGAGGAGTTCCCTGTCGTAGATATCGTAGTTGCATTCCGCTGGTCCGAATGTCTTTGAATAGAATGATATGGGTTTCCGTATTCCATTGATGTTGTGTTGATACAGGACAGCTCCTGATGCAAATTTGGAAGCATCGGCTTCTATTTCAAAGGATTTTGTGGAGTTGGGCATGAGGAGTACCGGTTCCTTTAAGAATTTGTTTTTGAGCGTTTCAAACGCTTTCTGTTGTTCTTCTTTCCATCAAATTTGTTTGATTTTGAAAGGAGTTGGTTCAGGGGTTTGGTGTGGTGTGAGTAGTTGTGGATGAACTTCTGGTAGAAGTTACAGAATCCAATGAATTTCTGAATGTGTCAGACTGTTTTCGGCACTGGCCAGTCTTCTATTCCCTTGAGTTTTCCAGGATCCATTTTGATTTTGTCTGGCATGATGATCATGCCGAGATATTCAAGTTGTTGTTTGTTGAACTTGCATTTCTCCGTTTTGAGGTAGAGGTTGTTTTCCTGCAGGATTTGTAGTACTTTTTCCGTAAGTTGGTCGGTTTCTTCCTGGGTTTTACCGTAGATTAGGATGTCATCCATGTAGATGATGATTCCTCCTTTCTCCATTATTTCGGAGAATAATGTGTCCATCATATGTTGGAACGTTGCAGGACTATTGCAGAGTCCGAAAAACATAACAGTCGGTTCGAAAAGACCCATGGGAGTCTTGAACGCTGCTTTCCATTGATCGCCATCTTCGATTCTGATGTTATTGTATCCTAAGCGGACGTCGAGCTTAGTGAAATACTTAGCTCCTTTGAGTTTGTCCATGATAGAGGAAATCATGGGGATTGGGTAAGCGTTTTTGACAGTGTGATCGTTTAGATAACGATAGTCTTGGCAGGGTTGGAGGTCTCCTCCTTTCTTGGCAACGAAAAAGAAGGGTGATGCCATAGGGGATTTTGAGGGTCGGATGTACCCTTTTCAGAGGTTTTCATCTATGAATTCTTTTAGCCCTTTTTCTTTGGCAGGTGCCACTTGATAAGGTTTCATCAATTTTGCTTCGAATGTCGGTTTTAGTTCGATTTCGTGATCAAACGTTCTTGATGGTGGGAATCATTCGGAGGCTTTTTTGTTGAATATTCTAGCCCATCAGGCAAATCTCCGAGGGATCTCAGGTGGTTCTTTATTTGATTCTGGTTGTTTCCCTTTTTGGGTTGCTGATTTTGTCAGGTTGTGTTGTTCATTGTGGAGCGTTGTGGCATGTGTCGCTTTGGCGTTTACTTCTAGTGGGGTTAGAAGCATCGGATTCATTTCTCTTTCTAAAGAGAAGGTATCAAGGTCAATGTTTGACAGATTGATGTATTCTTCGGGGTTTTCCTTGGGTTGAGAGGTTTTTCCAGCCATTATGTCCATGGCGATTGAGTTGAGTTCGACGGGTCGTTGTAGGGTTCTGAGGAGTTTGGAAAAGTCTTGGTGATCGATTTGTGGTTTCCAAGAAAATGTCTTGGTCTTCCAGTTGATGTCAGGATTGTGTTGTTCCAACCAGGGAAATCTGATGATGAGATCTTTTTCACCACTTCTAGCGTACAATCTCTTCCATCGATGATGGTTCTGATTTTGATGTATTCATGGATCTTGCCATGTTGATTATCAGTTCCGTCAACGTTACTGAGTGGAATTGGTTGGTCCAGCCATTTGGTTTGATAACCATGTCGTTCAACGACTTTGTGGGAGATGAAATTCCCTTGGGCTCCTGAGTCTATCAGGGTGGTGATGGCCACAGGTTTTGATGTCTGTTCACTCCAAATTTTGATGGGTAAGAAAAGGGATCATTTATTCGGGGATAGTCATAATTGTACAGAGTTTATCGAGAAAGTGTCCTTCTGGGAGTGATAGTACGAAATGTCTTTCTGAGTTCTGGAATGTGTAGGGGCACACCGGTCGACAGCATTCCTTTTTAAAAATCCTGGAATGGACGCATCTCTGGGTCCTCGGCTAGCGCAGAGTGGAGTTCTTGTTGGAGTTCAGGATCAAGAACATCGACCATTTGGCGCATCTGAGATGTGACTTCTGTGATGGCAAGGGAATACTTGCGTTGTGGTGATTGTTGGGCATTTCGGTTTGGAAATCCGGGACGAGTGTTTTGTTGTCCAGGAAAGGGACGGTTGGGGTTTCTCGCAGGGCGAGGAGGATTTGTGTGCATTCCTGGGAAGCGTCTAGCTGGTGGTGGTTGAGGGCATTTGCTGACCCAATGATCTTTGGCTCCACATCGGAAGCATTCTTGGTTCTGGTATGATTTCATTTGTTGTCTGGTGACGATGGCATCTAACTCCAACAGTTCTTGTGCAGAGTTTTCTTCGGCATATTCTGGTTGTGGAATTTCGGGGTAAGGATCTTCAAATCCTTCTTCTATTGCGACATGGTCTATTTCCATGGTGTGTGGGTCTCGTGGTGTGAAATGTGGAGCGTTGCTCCTTTGGTAGAATTGTGCATAGGGTACATTGTTGTTTGGGTGGCTTGGTCCGCGGTTGGGTTGATATTGATTCCTTTGGGGAAACGTGTTTCTGGGGGTGCCGTAGAGGGCATTGATTTGGCGGAAATTGTCGTCGAGTTTATTGGCTTGGGTGTACCAAGCGGTGATAGTTGTCGGAGGGTTTTCCAATTCGTCGATCTTCATGGCAATGCGGCAGTCAATTGCCTTGCGATATAGATCGATCAAGGTGCGATCTTCGTTTAGTCCAGATTGATGGACAAGTTCTTTGAACTGAGCATTGAATTCAGTCATTGGTTTGCCTGCTTGGTGCAGGGTTTGAAGTCTGGTATGCACATACGCATGTTTGTCTGCTGGGGTGAAGTCGGCTCTAAGCCAAGCGGTGAAGTTGTCCCATGACTCCATGGCTATGGGTTGCCCTTGTTGAGTTTGGGCATTTCTCTCGTGGAGGTACTGTCTGGCCCAGGCTTGGGCATCTCCTGATTGCATTGTCGAAAGGACAAATAGAGTCCTAGCGAGATTGGTGTTGTAAGTGGTCGTGTTGGCGAGTGTTATGATCCGTGCTCCTTCTGTATCCGAGGATAACTGGAGACGGCCTTCAATCACTCTACAAGGTGTCCGAGACGGTTGGCCTTATAGAGCTTAGTGGATCGCGCTCAATGAGATAACGAGGGAAGACGCCAAGTTAAGGCAGAGAGGTAAACGACCGCTGTTAACAAGATTAAAGCTTAGAGCTTTAATCTCTACTTGTACAGGCCTTATATACCTATGAGGTGCTATATACTCGTTATAGGTTACTTGGCTGTTCTACTGGTCGTCCGCAGTCCTGACCATGATGCACATCCTGGCTGATGGCATCCTAGTGTTATTTATATTACAATGAGTCAGTACTCTCGCTACTGCTGTGCGATGTTCCATCGCTTTCCTCTGACTCATAATCTCCTTCTCCCGATTGTATCTCCATGGAGTCCTCTCCGTTCTCGCTCTCCATTCTCTCAGTGCTTCCATCCGTATCGGAGGTTGGATCGGTTGATCCATGGTTATCTTCTTCGTCCTTGGGGTATTCCAATATATCCTCCAAGGTTATCTCCATTCCTGCTTCTCTCGCCAGGTCCTGCATGGCGGTGTAGTATTCCCCTTCCTCGTCTTCGTATTCTTGTGCCCGTAGTTGGTCTGTAGTCTCCTGTACCCATCTTGTAAAGTCGAACAGTAATTCTTGTTCCTCCCGGTCTGGACTGTTCATAACATTATCCCCTTCGTAAGGTCTGATGTCCTCATCAGACATATCCTCAGTATAGTCCGACAGGCTCTCCTGTAATATTTGATTCGGCGATGGGGTCCCAGTCGAAGTATGGGTCGGGTTCTGGGGAGTCGCTTCGGTAGCTTGGTGGTCTGGGGATGGCGGGTCTTGGGTGAGGTCGATGACGATGGGTTCTCTGGAGTGAATGGTGGCGGGTGTGCCGAAGGATCGATTCAGGAAGTCGGTGGCTTCCACTAGCAGATGTGGTGGTGGCGTTGGTGGTCGGAATGACGACGGGGGCATTTTGAATTCGGGTGCGGAGGGGTCTGGCTGAAGCGGGGCGCTGCTCGGTGCTTGCAACAATGTGTCGAATATTGTTGTTTGTGGTTTCGCGTGTGAGGGATCGAGCTCTGCTTGGTATTCCTCGTGGGCGGCGATACAGGCCAGGTACCATACTTGCGGGTTGATGCTGGTAAGGGTTTCTCTCGCAGTGCTTCTCGTAATGGCCTGGGGCAATCTTTCGACAATATCGACATTGGTAGCGCGGGCATCCTGCCTTGATATGGCCGAATCGACGGCAGCAATTGCAGCGAGTTCGGGTGGTGGATAAGTGAGTGGTGGTAGTCCCGATGGGGGCGTCATTAGAAGCAGATATAGCTTGTACAACACTTGATGGTTGGTTACTCGTATCCACCATGGGAGGGTTGGAAGGTTGGGTGGTGGTCCCGATAGGTAGGATAGGGCGGTCCTGACTTCCGCTTCCATTGCTCGGGCTTGGGATCGGACTCTCGAACGGGAATTCGGTGAGAGCGGTTGATAGCATGGCAGAAATGGTGTTGCGGTCCTGTTCCTCTGTTGCGCTAGAAAGAATAGTGGCGCATAGTTCTTCGAATTCTGTTGTTCGGTCGTGGACGAGGCGCTTGTGATACAGAAGAGCAGTAAATGTCTTCCAGCAGGTGTCGACCAGGGGTACCATCGCTGGACTGCGTTTAAGACGGGTTCCGGTAATATGAAAGGGAACTTCGTGTAAAAGGATGGATCGTATCTCGGGTTGGTTGGAGGGAAGGAAGGTATGCCGGATGATATAAGGACTGTTGGTCCTGTCTGGTTGGTTGTCAGCGGTATCAGTGGCAGGGTTAGGTTGGCTATTTCCTTCGACGCGGTTCGCCAGGGATATGATTCTTTCCCGGATGAGAAGGCGTCCATCGTTGTCTGGTTCTGGGAGGTCTGGAGTGGTTGCTCGAGTGTTGGGTGGTTGGGTCATTGGTGGGGTTGTCTAGTTCGTGGGCCCTTTTATACTCTTCAATGACTTCCTTGGCGTTCTCCAGGTTTGCTTCTGGCTCCCAGGAATCCTCGGTGGGAAGGTATCCTTTCCATCTGACTAGGAATTGATACTTGTTCCGGAATTTTCTGTGGCGCAGTATTGACTCGACCTCGTATTCTTCTTCTCCATTTACAAGGTCGGGTGGTGGGGCTGTGTTGTATTCCCCATGTGTGTCGTTCTCTTCTGCAGGCATTAGGAGGCTCGCATGAAACTTGTTGTGGATCTTCCATTTGATGGGTAATTTTAGTTCATAGGTAACGGGTCCAAGTTTTCTTGTTATGGTGAAGGGACCTTCTCGGCGTTGGGCCAGTTTCTTTGAGGCGTACTGAATTGGGAGGTTGCGGTTGTCGAGCCAAACCTTCTGTCCAACTTTTAGATAGATATCTGGCCGGTTATATCTTGCAGCCATTTTTAGTCTGGCTTGTTCATGCGCAGCTTGAGCTTCTTGGCGTATCTTGGCGAGGTATTTAAACTTCTCTCCTATTGCTGGAATGTTCGTTGGCTCCTCGGAGGTCGGGAATCCTTTGGGGCTTGATCCATAGAGGAGTTCAAATGGGGTATGTTGGTGTTCGGCATGTGTTTTTGAGTTATGGACGTATTCCAGGAGTGGGAGTGCCTTTACCCATTTGTTCGGGTTCGATGAGCAATAGATGCCAAGGTAGAGTTCTATTTCTTGATTGAATCGCTCTGTTTGTCCGTCTGTCTGGGGGTGGTAGGCGGTAGAGAGTGCTTGTTCGATCCCGAGTTGTTTGTAGAATTCTTTCATGGATTTGGCAGCGAATCTGGGGTCGCGATCGCTGAGAACTTTCTCGGGAAGGCCAAATCTAGAGAATAGCCGTTTGATAAGAATTTCGGCGATCTTGTCCGCATTGGCGGTTTTCGCAGTAGGTTCTAGAATTATCCCCTTCGTAAGCTGGTCGACCACGACCAGTATAGAATCATGGGGTCCGTCCGGGGGTAGGTCTGTGATAAGATCCATCGAGATGTTCGAGAATGGACGGGTGGAACGGGGTCCAGGGATAGGTTGAAGCGGTGGTTTTAGGGGGTGGCGATTGATCTTGTATTGTTGGCAGGCGCCACATCCTTTGACGTAGTTTTTGACAAATGATCGCATCCCGGGCCAGTAGGCGTATTCCTGGAGTTTTCTAGTTGTTTCTGCGATTCCAGGGTGTCCTGCGGTAGGTGAGTCATGTACTCTTTGCAGTAAGCGGCGTCTGAGGTGTAGATCTTGTGGTATAAATAGCTTTCCTTGAACGCGTGGGTGTCCTGAGTCGTCTTCTTGGGCGATGTCGGTCTGTTTCTTTTTCTTCCACAGCTCTTTTATTTCCTTTTTAGTGTTTTCGTCGATAATATGGATATGTTGTGGCTGTTCTGGGGTGAAGAATTTGTCAGGGAGTGCAACGACCTGTTTATTGTCTCTTGTCTTGGGTTCATGATCGGGTCGTCTGGAAAGGGCATCTGCTGGTCCGTTTTTCTTTCCAGGGATATGTCGGATTTCGATGTCAAATCGTTGCATGTAGGCAATCCATCGGGCTTGTCTTCTGCTGAGGTCTTCAGGTTTTCTCCAGCGGCGAAGGTTGTCGTGATCTGACCATACGATGGTCTTGTGTGATGATCCTTCTATGTGATGACGCCATTCTTTGAGTGCTCGGATGATGGCGAAGAGTTCCTGTTCGGAGCAATGATAGTTGCGTTCGGCTGGTGAGAATCCTTTCGAGAAGTATGCGACTGGGTGTTTAATTCCGTTGTTGTCGCGTTGAAGTAGGACTGCTCCTGATGCAAATAGTGATGCGTCGCATTCGATTTCGAAGGGTTTGTCTCGGTCGGGAACCATTAATACCGGTTCGCTTTGGAATTTTCTCTTGAGAGTATCGAAGGCGTTTTGGCATTCTTCTGTCCATTCGAATTTCTTGGTTTTGGACATTAGGGCATTGAGAGGTTTTGCCCATGTGGCGTATTGGTGTATGAATTTCCGGTAGAAGTTGCAGAATCCTATGAATTTTCGTACGTCGCGCGGGGTAGTTGGTGTTGGCCATTCAGCAATGCCTTTGAGCTTTGCTGGGTCCATCGAAACTGAGTCGGGAGTGATAATAACTCCTAGATATTCGAGTCGTTGTCGTTCGAATTCGCATTTCTCGGTTTTGAGGTATAGATCGTTGTCTTTGAGTATTTTGAGTACTTCTCTTGTGAGGCGTCGAAGTTCTTGTTTTGTTTTTGCGTGAATGAGGATGTCGTCCATGTAAACGATTACTCCTCCATTGTCGATGAGTTTTCGGAATAATGAGTCCATCATGGTTTGGAATGTTGCTGGGGAGTTACACATTCCAAAGAACATAACCGTGGGTTCGAATAATCCTCGGGGTGTCCTGAAGGCTCCTTTCCATTCATCTCCTTTGCGTATGCGGATGTTGTTGTATCCTGCTCGTACGTCGAGTTTGGTAAAGTATTTTGATCCTCGAAGTTTGTCGAGAATATGAGAGATGAGGGGGAGGTTGTATGCATTTTTGACGGTATGCTCGTTGAGGTACCTGTAGTCTTGACAGGGGCGTAGTTTTCCGTCTTTCTTTCCTACGAAAAAGAAGGGTGATGCCATTGGCGATTCGGATGGTCGAATGTATCCCTTTTGAAGGTTTTCTTCTAGGAATGTGTCGAGTTCCTTTTCTTCATTGAGGGAGAGTCGGTAGGACTTCATGGCAATTGGTTTGAATGATTCCTTGAGTTCAATTTTGTGATCCCATGGTCGTTGTGGGGGGAATCGTTCGGCTTGTTTCTTGCTAAATACTGGGAGGTATTCGTGGAATTCCGTGGGTACAACTTTTCTTGGGTCGTCGTTTTTCTTTTCTCCGTGTTGTACGGCGAGGAATTGTGATGCGGAGGCTTTGAAGTTGATTTCTTCGAAGCTTGTGGGCTCTAGTGTAGAGATGTGGTTGAGTTGGTCGTTGTAGATCCAATCGGGTTCCATGGATTGGATGAGTTCTCGGAATATAGTGTTGTCCCAACGTTCGTTTCTCCAACGTAGTTGTTTGGCATCCCAGTCGATGTCTGGGTTGTGTTCTGCAAGCCAAGGGAATCCAAGGATGAGTCTTGGGCTTCCGAGGGAGACTACCTTTGGTTTGATCTCCATATTCTTCCCGTTAACCGTTAGGTTGAGGGTCGTGTAGTGGGTGGCTGTTCCATTTTCGTTAACAGATCCATCGGCATTTCGTACTTCGATGGGTCGATCGAGGGGTGTTGTTTTGAATGAATGTTGTTTGACCATTCCGGGGTCAATGAAGTTTCCTGCTGCTCCTGAGTCGAGTAGGGCGAGTAGTTCCACGCTTTCGGGTCCTTCCTTAGTGATCTTGTGTTTTCGGATTCGACAGGGTAGATGTATTACGCGTGCTGACGATTCCTGTAACTTTACAACATTAATATCATTTTGTGAATAGGAAAGGGAAGGAGGTCTTTGTGGAGGGCTAGACGTGGTGGCTAGTCTCCTTAGGCAAAATCCTTAACCAGAGGGGCATCTGGGTGGTTGGATTCATTTGCAAAATGTTCGTAGATGTCCTCGACTTCTTCGTCGGTTGCATCTTCTAGTATGTTGTATAGCGAGTTCTTTTTCCTGTAGCTTGCTTGTCTTCTTCTGGATATCGCATTTGACCGGTTTCTGGCATCCAAATTGCGGGGTAATTCGGATCGGCGATATATTGTCTTCTTGGTGGGGCATTCGCGGGCGAAGTGTCCAGTCTTGCGGCAGTTGAAGCATCTTCTTTCTTTGAGATCCTTTCTTTGGGCGTCCGTGAGGATTGCATTGAGGGCTTCGCGGGTGCGTTCTTGTACCAACTGGTGGAGTCTGTCTTCTTCGGTCTCCTCGTCTTCATCAGCTTCCTCGGCGAGTAGATCTGGCTCGTCCTCAAAGTCGAGGTTGTAGACTGCTTCGGCGAGTTGGTCAATATCCATTGCGTTAGGGTCTGTTGCTTGATAGGGCAGTGGGACACGGCGCGTAAAAGCATTTCTTTTCCCTTTAAATGGGCGAGTGCGCGAAGTCGTTGGAAACGAGGGAGTTCCTCGAGTTTGCATATAGTCGCGTTGAGTTTGTAGTATTTGATATGCTGTTCGAGCTTGCTTGAACCAGTCGCTGAGTTTGTTTCCTGGATTGAGGCTAATTGTCTTGATTGCGACGGGGCGATCCAGCCCGTTCTTGAAATAGTTGACCGCCGCCACTCCATCTCCAAGGTCGGCCTGATAGGCAAGTATCTGGAACTGGGATATGTAATCATCGATATATCGTCCGTTCTGTTTGAGGTGGCGGATTCTGTCCATTGCATCGGCGGGGACATTGTTTGGGGCGAAGGATGTATCGAGTCCTTCAAGAAATTTCTTCCATGTCGGAAGGGTCTGGCTTCCATCAAGTTCTTTGTTTGATTCCAAGAATGCTCCTCTCCATGTTGCGGCGGGGCCGGTGGACATGTATGAAAGGGCGAATTGTATCTTGGTCTTGTCATCGGAAAAGGCTCCTGGCTTTGCATCGATGTATAGTTGTACTGCATCCTTCCAGAGGCGGAAGTAGTCGGTCTCTCCATTAAAGGTTGGGGGTGTATTGATTTTTGCGGAGGAGGCCATATTGTTAATGTCAGAGGTTGTGGATTCCTCGTCGGAAGTGTGAATAGACCCGGTAGTGGGGCTAACTTCGGATGGTTCGGATTGTACAGGGGAACTGGATCGAGGCGGTGAATGTACCGGTGATCCAAGTGGTGATGTGAGGGGTGAGAATGTTCTTGGGGGTTTCTGTTGCGAAGTGTTGTCGCTAGTTCTTGTACTTGTTGAGAGTTGAGGGCCGGAGGATGGGGTAGATGTTCTATGAATCGGCTCCCCGAGCTTTGAGCGGGTAGAGGTGGCAGTTCTTTCAGGTGGTGGTTGTTTAGGTAGGGATTGAAGAACTGATGCTGGGGGTGCTGGGTATCCTGGGTCTTCTGTTCGACGTTGAACTCTCTCGGTAGGTTGTGTAGGGTACGGTGCGGAACCAGAGGGTGAACGAGTGAGGGGTATAGGTTTTGTTTTCTTTTTAGGGTCCGTGGTGGAGGGGGTGTGAAGTCGGGTTCGGAGTCGGTTGTCGACCAGTCAGAACTGTTGGATTCTTCGTAGTCGGTGGCAAGGGGGTCGTTTCGGTTTGTAGACAGGGTGAAGAGGGAAGAAGTCGAAGGTGAAGGTGAGGGTGAATAAACAACGCTTGCGGGTGCGTTATCCCAATCGACGCTTGAAGGTGCGGATGACCTGTATACAACGCTTACGGGTGCGTTATCCCAATCAACACTTAAAGGTGTGGATGACCTATCAACGCTTTCGGTGCGTCTGACCAAGGGTGCAGAGGGTATGGTGGCCTGCTCTACGGGGGTGTATCACCGGACAGCGACAAGGCGTGTCGTCAGATACGGTTGGCACTCGGATAGCGATAAAGCGTATCGTCTGCCGGTGTGGAAGGGTAGCGACAAGGCGTACCGATACCACGGGGTGTACGATGGAGGTTGTCCAAAGGAAGCTTTAATCTAATGTTATGATCCGTGCTCCTTCTGTATCCGAGGATAACTGGAGACGGCCTTCAATCACTCTACAAGGTGTCCGAGACGGTTGGCCTTATAGAGCTTAGTGGATCGCGCTCAATGAGATAACGAGGGAAGACGCCAAGTTAAGGCAGAGAGGTAAACGACCGCTGTTAACAAGATTAAAGCTTAGAGCTTTAATCTCTACTTGTACAGGCCTTATATACCTATGAGGTGCTATATACTCGTTATAGGTTACTTGGCTGTTCTACTGGTCGTCCGCAGTCCTGACCATGATGCACATCCTGGCTGATGGCATCCTAGTGTTATTTATATTACAATGAGTCAGTACTCTCGCTACTGCTGTGCGATGTTCCATCGCTTTCCTCTGACTCATAATCTCCTTCTCCCGATTGTATCTCCATGGAGTCCTCTCCGTTCTCGCTCTCCATTCTCTCAGTGCTTCCATCCGTATCGGAGGTTGGATCGGTTGATCCATGGTTATCTTCTTCGTCCTCGGGGTATTCCAATATATCCTCCAAGGTTATCTCCATTCCTGCTTCTCTCGCCAGGTCCTGCATGGCGGTGTAGTATTCCCCTTCCTCGTCTTCGTATTCTTGTGCCCGTAGTTGGTCTGTAGTCTCCTGTACCCATCTTGTAAAGTCGAACAGTAATTCTTGTTCCTCCCGGTCTGGACTGTTCATAACAGCGAGCATGTAAACTTCACATTGGAAGATCCAATCTTTGAACAGTCTTCTAGTTCCATTGAAGGCGATGGGTTTGAGGAGTCCTAGCTCCTTTGGGGTAGGTGCGGTGGCCATTATTTGTAATTGTCCAGGTGGCGGTGGCGGTGATGGTGATGGTGGTTGTGTTGGTCATAGAGGAGGAGCTGGTAGGGCTAAGGGTGCGATTGGTGCGGGTAGTGCAGGTGGTTGTGGATCAGGATCTGATTGGTTGTCATCTGTTATCTGGTGGGGGAGTTCTTCCCTGATTTACTGCGTATTCATGGCGTGTGAGTAAGTTTTCTTCTGATGTGGAGAGTCTTCTTGGTTGCTTGAGGGCGTTTTTAAGTCTTTGGAGTTCATAGTCGTTTAATGGGTCTACTTTGGCACGGTATTCTTCGGCTTGTTGGCGTCTTCTTTCTTCTTGTTTGTAGTGTTCTTTTAATTCTCTTTCGTGTTGTATTCTTTGTCGTTCTGCTAGTTCGTCAGCAAAACTTGTTCTTGTACATGTTGATGTACTTGGAGTGGGTGAGTCAAATGGGGATGGAGGATAGAATGGAGACGGTGTCTGAGTGGGGATAGGGTTTCTTCTGGGATCCGGGTTTTGGGTTCCTGATCCTGAGATTCTACTTCTCGATTTGGGAGGGGGTGATGGAGTTTCTCGGGCTGAGAACTTCTTTGGAGGCGTGGTGGCAGTTGTCTAGTGATCGATTATTGCTAGAAGAATGAAAAATTGAGTTGCTATGATGGATATCCCTGAGTATAGGTTCCACGATCTGATGACGCAACAGTGACAGGGGCACATGATACGTTCGAGTTCTAGGGTGATAATTTGGTAGGCGATGAGGGTGGCGGTGGAGGTGAAGATGAAAATGAGTAGGTAAGCCAGGTCTTCTGGCAGGGAGAGGTTGAGGGACGTAGCGATGGCTACACAGAGAGGTGGTTTTCTTTCATACATCATTTTGAACAACCAGGGTACCTCAATGTGTTTAGTATGTCGGTAGAGCAGAGCAGAGTAGAGGGCGAGCAAGAGATAAGCAGCAGAGTATCTTAGTGTTTTGTTACCCGGGTTAGGGGTTCACTCTTGAGTAGCACAGAGTTTGACACAGGATGTCTATACAGACTTGGTCCTGTCCTACTAAACGTGACTTGGAGACGACGGAGCACTATAAGTCCAGCCAGTTATGGCAAAGAGGTATAGGAGGCAAGAACTGTATAACACTAAGATAAGGATACAAGGTATTGTACTGTATCCTTATATACTTCTAAGCGTGGCTATACTCCTACTATAATAGTCTGGACCAAGGTAACTATGAGTCAGAGATAAGAGACATGAGGCATGTGGTAAGAATCGTCCTTCTGATGTACACTACTAATAGTTTCATAGTGACATGGGAAATGTAGCTAAAAATAACTGTCCTTCTGATGGAATTCTGATAACAGTTATCCTCATCAGGGATGTGGTCTAGATGTCTTGATAGAGTGTCTGGTGCAGGGATCTTTGATCCTGGGACATGTTCTAATTTAAAGTTGTAGTCAGTGAGGGTCTGGACCCATCATGCTTGTCAGTGGTTGATTTTCTGGGGTTTACGCCAGTATGTGAGGTTTTGGTGGTCCATTCCAATACAGACAGTATGGGGGCTGCTGAGGAGGTAGTGGCACCATTCTTCGAGGGCTTGGATAATAGCGAGGAGTTCTCTATCATAGATGTCATAGTTGCATTCCGCTGGTCCAAACATCTTTGAATAGAATGATACAGGTTTCCATATTCCGTTGATGTTGTGTTGGTACAGGATAGCTCCTGATGCAAACTTGGAAGCATTGGCTTCTATTTCAAAGGGTTTCATGGAGTCAGGCATGAGGAGTACCAGTTCCTTTAAGAATTCGTTCTTGAGTGTTTCAAACACTTTTTGTTGTTCTTCTTTCCACTCAAACTTGTTGGATTTGGATAGGAGTTGGTTAAGGGGTTTGGTGTGGTGGGAGTAGCTGTGGATGAACTTCCAATAGAAGTTGCAGAATCCGATGAATTTCTGAATGTGTCAGACTGTTTTCAGCACTGGCCAGTCTTCTATTCCTTTGAGTTTTCTCCATTTTTATCTTGTCTGGCGTGATGATCATGCTGAGATATTCAAGTCATTGTTTGTTGAACTTGCATTTCTCTGTTTTGAGGTAGAGATCGTTTTCCTCCAGTATTTGCAGTACTTTTTCTGTAAGTTGGTTGGTTTCTTCCTGGGTTTTACTGTAGATTAAGATATCATCCATATAGATGATAATTCCTCCTTTCTCCATTATCTTGGAGAATAGCATGTCCATCATGTGTTGGAACATCATGGGACTGTTGCAAAGTCTGAAAAACATCACAGTTGGTTCAAAAAGACCCATAGGAGTCTTGAACACTGCTTTCCATTGATCACCATCTTTGATTCTGACATTATTGTATCCTAGGCGGACATCGAGCTTAGTGAAGTACTTAGCTCCTTTGAGTTTATCCATGATAGAGGAAATCATGGGGAATGGGTAGGTGTTTTTGATGGTGTGATCGTTTAGATAACGATAGTCTTGGCAGGGTCAGAGGTCTCCTCCTTTCTTGGCAACAAAGAAGAAAGGTGATGCCATAAGGGATTTTGAGGGGTGAATGTACCCTTTTTGGAGGTTTTCACCTATGAATTCTTTTAGTGGTTTTTCTTCAGTGGGTGCCACCTGATAAGGTTTCATCAATTTTGCTTCAAATGTCGGTTTTAGTTTGATTTTGTGATCAAACGTTCTTGATGGTGGGAATCATTCAGAGGCTTTCTTGTCAAATATTTTGGCCCATTGGGCAAATCTCCGAGGAATCTTGGGTGGTTCTTTGTTTGATTCTGGTTGTTTTCCTTTTTGGTTTGCCGATTTTGTTGGGTTATGCTGTTCATTGTGGAGTGTTGTGGCATGTGTTGCTTTGGTATTTACTTCTAATGGGGTTAGAAGCATTGGGTTCATTTCTCTTTCTAAAGAGAAGGTGTCAAGATCAACATTTGACAAGTTGATGTATTCTTCTGGGTTATCCTCAGGTTGAGAGGTTTTCCCAGCCATTATGTCCATGGCAATGGAGTTGAGTTTGACAGGTCATTGTAAGGTTCTGAGGAGTTTGGAAAAGTCTTGATGACCAATTTGGGGTTTCCAAGAGAATGTCTTGGTCTTCCAGTTGATGTTGGGGTTGTATTGTTCCAACCAGGGAAATCTGATGATGAGATCTTTTTCACCACTTCTAGCATACAATCTCTTCCATTGATGATGGTTCTGATTTTGATGTATTCATGGATCTTGCCATGCTGATTGTCAGTTCTGTCAATGTTGCTGAGAGGGATTGGTTGGTCCAGCTGTTTAGTTTGATAAACATGTCCTTCAACGACTTTGTGGGAGATGAAATTCCCTTGAGCTCCTGAGTCTATCAGGGAAGTAATGGCCACAGGCTTTGATGTCCGTTCACTCCAAATCTCAATGGGAAGCAAAAGGGATTGTTTATTTGGGGATAATCATAATTGTACAGAGTTTATCAAGAAAATGTCCTTCTGGGAGTGAGAGTAGGAAATGTCTTTCTGAGTTCTGGAACGTGCAGGGGCACATCGATCAACAGCGTTCCTTTTTAAAAATCCTGGAATGGACACATCTCCAGATCTTTGGCTAGTGCAGAGTGGAGTTCCTGTTGGACTTCAGGATCAAGGTCATCAACCATTTGGCACATCTGAGATGCAACTTCTGCAACTGCAAGGGAGTATTTTCATTGCAATGATTGTTGGGTGTTCCAGTTTGGAAATCTGGGATGAGTGTTTTGTTGTCCAGGGAAGGGATGGTTGGGGTTTTGCACAGGGTGAGGGGGGTTTGTGCACATTCCTGGGAAGCATTTGGCTGGTGGTGGTTGTGGGCATTTACTGACCCAATGGTCTTTAGCTCTGCATCAGAAGCATTCTTGGTTCTGATATGATTTCATTTGTTGTCCAGTGATTATGGCATCTAACTCCAATGGTTCTTGTGTGGAGTTTTCTTTGGCATATTCTGGTTGCAGAATTTTGGGATAAGGATCTTTGAATCCTTCTTCTATTGTGGCATGGTCTATTTCCATGGCATGTGGGTCTTGTGGGGTAAAACATGGAGCATTACTCCTTTGGTAGAAT